>JADMNL010000024.1:365150000-366350000 GCA_016271365.2 Neoceratodus forsteri | reverse complement strand
TTGTGGGCCAGTACCACCTGAACCGGGCAATTCTGAGGCAGCTCTGTGAGCTGTGCAGTGATGAGATGCAGGCAGCCACAAGACGGAGCCACGCCCTGTCGGTGGAGACCAAGGTCATGGCTGTCATGTGCCTGCTCGCCACGGGAACCTTCCAGAGACCAACAGAGGACACCACAGGCATAACCCAGTCGGCTGCGTCATGGCTCCTCACACAGTTCCTCAACACACTGCTGCCACATGCTGTGGAATACATCCAATTCCCCAGCACACAGGCAGAGCATACAGCGAACATGCAGGAGTTCCACAGGGCGGCATGTATGCCTGGCATGCTAGGGGCCATCGACTGCACCCACGTAGGCATCCGCACAAAACCTGGGCCGGAGGGGGTAGCCTACATCAACAGGAAGGGCTACCCCTGTGTCAACTGCCAGGTGGTGTGCGATGCCAGGGGGCGCATAATTAATGTCTGTGCCATACACCCTGGTGGAGCACACGATACCTTCATCTGGCACCAGTCAGTACTGTGCCACAGGTTCGAGAGTGGGGACATTCCCACCGGCCACCTAGTTGGTGAGTGTGCATCTAGAATGGGCAGTCTGGCACAACAGGGCAGGGCGTGGGGGGATGCTAGGCCAGAGGCATCAGAGAGTGTGGCTGGGAAGGCGGGGGGCAGCTACACAGACCACCATGCTAACCACACATGTCAACACACAGGTGACAGCGGATACCCACTCTGGCCCTGGCTGCTCACCCCATACCAGCGCCCGTTGACCCCAGTGCAGGAGCGATACAGTGAGGCACATGCCAGCAAATGAAACATCATCAAGCGTGTGTTTGGGGTGCTGAAGGCCCAGTTCCGTTGCCTGAACAGGTCTGGCGGTGCCCCTACAGTACAGCCCCTCAAAGGCCTGCGGCCTATTCCTGGCCTGCTGTATGCTACACAACATGGCCACCAACTGTGGGATAGCTGTCGAAGTCGAAGAGGGGAACAGCAGTGGGAACGAAGCAGCCACCGGGCCAGGTAGTGGGGGGCAGCCCCCCCCGGGCAATGGGAACCCTGGTTGAACAGAATGGCCCAGCAGCACCGGAACACAATTGCAGAGGAGGACTACAGTGCATGCAGGTAGGTGAACATGACCACACACGCATGTCCCAGGGACCATGGCACAGTACACAGGCATGCAAGGCCGGGCCCCATGACAGACACGGCCGGCGGGCAGCATGGACAGGCATGGGACTGGACTCCATGGAAGCACCCTGTACAGCACTGTAGACTCCACCCACACACACCCACCCACACACACATGCACACAGGCACCCACATGTGCACACCGAGAGGCCGCCAACAGGCATGTGTCAGACGCTGCACACCAGTGCACAGCAGCAGCCGGTATCATGTTGGCATCACCATGCACATGCCACAGTGGCCAGTGACCAGGTGGGTGTGTACGAGGTGGGTGTGTGGCGTGGACCGTGGACCATGGATGACATGTCCCTGGAAAGCACACGCACACACCACACCAATGTGCATACAGGGTAGTGGCAGACAGCTGATGGGGAGGGTGGCAGATCAGGACCGCCGTGTGGTCGCACGGCCACTGTGGACACATGGACGGCCCCACCGAGACTGCTCAGCAGATGCAGGCTGTACGACGGCCACAGGGGGTGTCTCTGATGGTCCCCCAGGTGTGTCACTGAGGGAACGCGACCCGTCCCTTGCAGGGGTCTGCAGGCTCCCGAACATGCCCGCTCCAGTGTGTCCAGAATGCCCACAGCGGATCGACACTGAGGGGGTTGCATTACATCATGACTGAGGGGTTGTGAAAGCACTCCACGGGGTCTGTGGCAGATGGCAATGCACCAGGGTGGCCAGTGGTGCTAGGCCAGAACGCCATGGCTGGCATCATGCTGAAACACAGCCAGGGCCTTGTCCACAACCATGCCACAGGCATCCAGTTGGACAGTGGGGTTAGGCTGCCTGTGGTCCAGACCCCGGACACTGGTGGAGGTGGATGGACGGTTCTCCAGGTCCAGGACTGCCCCCATGGTGGTCACCCCCACCCCTGCTGCTGCATGCAGGCACTTTGGAGCTGAAAAGGAACACAGTCACGTTAGAGCCGCTGGCACACACCCCTGCCGCCCTTCCCCAGGTGCTGCTGTACCCAGTAGTGCAGTGATGGGCTGCCCCCCATCTGGAATCCTCTGCTGGGCACACCCACGATGGCGCTGCGCCTCATGGACGCCGCCATCAACTCCTCCTGTGGCATCAGCTGTGGCAAACAGCAGCTCAACAGGCACCCCACAGGCCCAGTCAACAGCATGGGAGGGTGTGGCCAGGGCTGTGAACCAGCAGGGCAGCCATCAGGGGACAGCACAAGAGTGCAAAAAGAAGGTAGGCACAGACCGGAGGAGGATTAAGGAGAAGGTGGCTGCCATCCGGGCCGCATGGGCTTCCATGGGCGGTGGACAGCCTGATATGTCCTGGGGCATATGTGTGCACTCTGTTCGTGTTGTGTGGCATGTGTGTTGTGTGCTGTTGGCATGTGTGTTGCCAGCTGTGGTCCAGGTGGTGTGTCCCATGCCTTCCTGTGGGTGTTGCCGGTGGCTGTTTGCCAGTGGACATTGGTGCCACACTGCCTCTGTGCACCACTGTGGTTCACATGGTTGGGGGCCTGCAGCTATGTGCCTGCCATGCCTCCCTCCTGGCATCCTCTGCACCCTGGTGGTGGTCCGTCCCACTCTGGTGGCATGCTCCCAGCTGTGACTGTTGTCCTGTGTCCTGGCCCATGCATCTCTGCCCCTTGTGCAGCCCTGGTTGTGCTATGGCTCTTGCTGGTTTGTTCCCTGGTGCAGCCCTGGTTGCACTATAGTGCTTTGCTGGTTTGCTCCTTGGCGCAGCCCTCGTTGCGCTATGGCGCATCCCTGCGATATTCAGCCATGTTGCACTGGCGCTTGCTGTTGTGCACAACCTTTGAATATCACGTTTGGTGTGCACTGGTGCAGTGTACTTGCACTGCGCCACTACTGCGCCTGCCTCTGGCGCATTTCTGAATATCCCACCCCCAGTGTTCCCACGTGGTGCGATCCTGGCATCACCCACACCCTCTCTTGGTATGTTGCTTAAATAACAACTTTGGATTAGTGTAAAAATACTGAGTATGAACCACTAAATAATTATACTTTTTTATTTTTTAGTTGGCTTAAAACAATTGATGATACACCAGGCCTAAACACGTCTGTTGTCAAGACACTAAGTGATAAGTGAAAAGAAAATCCATACGGAGTATACACGGGCAAATCTAGTGATCGATGCAATGTCTGTTCAGTAGCACACTGCATATGATGCACGGCAACAAAGATGATTGGTTTTGTCGATATTGGAAATGGGGCAGAAACAAGCAGTGAGGATGTCGCCACCGAGGCACTAGTGTTCATGCTCGTGGGCACTGTGGGTAGATGGAAGGCTCCAACTGCATACTTCTTAACTAAGACGTTGTCTGCAGAGGCACAGACAGAGCTTGTGACACATGCGTTGCAAGTGGATTCGACATTGTATCCATTACCATGGATGGACACCAAACAAGTGTTTGGATGTGTACTTTGTTGGGCTGTGATTTCAGTGACGCTTCATGTTTAAAAACATATTTCACCATTCCAGGCACAACTAAAAATTGTCACATCATATTTGATGTCTGTCATGAAATTAAGCTGATACGCACCATGCTGGAGTCATATGGAACCATAAATAGTACAGAAGGGAACCTAAAATGACAGTTCATCATGGACTTAAATTCAGTACAAACTAAATCTGGACTACAGGCTGGTAACAAGTTGTCTAATAGGCACATATGTTTTTCATCGCAAATCATGAAAGTCTCACTGGCAGCACAGACACTGAGCGATTCTGTTGCAAAAGCGTTAGCAGTGCTCCATGATTTGGGATATCAACAGTTTTTGGAATGTTCTGCAACAGCTTCATTTACACATGTTAGATATAGTTTGTTTTAGTTCATGAATGACATTCAGAAGTCTCCAGTGAGATGTAGTGAAACTATATATATGTATACTATTTAAGCAATAAAGCATGACAGGAGTGTGTTATGGTGGGATAACGGCCAAACTGAAAGCAGCTCTCAGCCAATCAGAATTCAGCATTAAAAACATGTAACATGTGATCAAACCACGACAGGCATGGGTAAACCCAGCATCACCCACACCCTGTCATGATTTATTGCTTAAATTTAATTAATTTTTAATTTATGTTACACATTGGTCCATTGTGTAATCGCAATAAGGCACCACATGTTGTGGGTTATTTGGTGATTGAACCACTTCTTGTGTGGTTCAGTAACTGGGTTGCACATCATGACACACCACACAAGGCGTGGGTAAATCACCATTCTCACTGTTTGATAACACATTTTCTAGTATATTGTCCATATCTGTAGAGAGCTGACAAACTATTTGACATCCTAAACAGCTGTACTCCAAGGGCGAAAGGTTACAAATCAGCTGTGCAAGGCAGCAATTTACAGAACAAAATTGATTTTCCGCAAGACACTAGGGGCTATCTACTATCACTAACTACAGCTGATGGAAAGGCTCTGTACAAAAACCCTAGGTAAAAAGCTATATAATTACTTTATTTGTTTTTATAGATAATCATAAATATCAAAATGTTGGTACATGCTCAAAAAAGTCAGTGAAGTCACTACTGAGAATAACAGCCGTGAATACGTGGTTTAATGCATACCACTCAGCATAATGTTGATCTGTGTTCTTTAGCAAGGTAATGTTGTGGAATGTGGGGGGTGTTCAGGATAGACTGTATGACAGACCACTCTCATCTATCATGATGGAGAAAAATAACACCTTGATACTTCACTACCACCCGATATATGCTGTGTTGCAGCCTCAAAGAAAGATCATTATCTTGCAAATCAGTAATAGCAAATTGACTAACATTCTAATTTATGTTACCGTAAAGGAAAATGTACATAGTTGGATTCCTCATAAATATTGACTCGTTTTGTGCAATGCTGCCTGATTTGCTCAATCACCAGAAATATGTACTGACGTACAAGTTCAGCCAGGACCATCTGGAACTGTTTTTCAATGCAGTACACAGATCGGGTAACATGTAATTTTAATTAAGTAATTATTGACCAGGAATGACTGAATCTTATACTGATATTTAATTTTTTTTTTTTGCAAATTTCTGGGTGTGGGTGTGTTACTACAGGTGGCTGGAACAATAACCCTACAGCGTCACAGTTTAAATATGCCTTTAGGAGACTGCTGACACAGGGGTGTAGCCAGAAAATGTTAACTTGTACTCAGAACTGATGCCCTGTTGCCCCCCCATTATGTAAACATAAACCAAAATATGCACTGCCATGCCACACCACTGCTCCCCAGTTTGCCATCTCTGAGTTCAAGTAATCAGTTTCCTCCTGTAATCCTCCTTCCTTTGTTTTTTTGCCTGCCTGGTAAGTTGTTCTTGTTTGTGTATTTGGCTGGTGGCATCGGTACCCCATAGACAACAACAACAAAGGCAAAAGGGCTCAGTGCGACACGGACACAATGTGACTCACAATGTCCTTGCTTTCCTCTTTTTGTTGCCCCTGCCTGATTTGTTGCCCCCTGCTTGATTTTTTTTTACTGTACTCTGCTGCGTACAGTGCGTATGCCTGCCGACACCCCTGTGCTGACACGATGTGGTGTTCAGTCTGGACAAAGGAGGAACGTAACTGCACAAAACAACACTGGCTTCATTATGGCAATTGACGATTGAAGTTTGCAAAACATTGGCCAGTAACAAGTATCATGCCCTTTTAACGACAGCAGCATCGAACTGAGCGATCATGATTATACATCTGAAACACTGGACTTGTTGCTGCAGAATTCCACAGTATACATTGCAGGCTGAGTTGTCCGAAAAGCAATGAATGAGGTAGCATGTGAGGAATGCCGATATTCACTAGTCACTGACACAATTTCGTCTGATTTCACAGATGCCTACCATTTATTGCAGCTAAAAGACAATGGAGGTCCGGTTATTCCATCTGAAGGAACAGTGCAAACAATTTTGACAGCATAACAGAAACTCAGACAGATGATGAACGTCCTCAGTGCAAAGAACACGGTCAGTTTGTTACGACTGCAGCATGAAGTGGTATACACAGTTGGCAGTAGTGATATATTTCATCTATGTGGACACATGGATCAGAGTCAGTCCGGCATAGATAATCATCATTATCATTTGTTACGATTGCTGGTGGCTATATACTATAACGTCAGGCAACATCACATTGCAAAGACTGAGAAAATGAAACTCCACAAATGCAGCATATGACAGAAACTGACCAAAACTATTTTATTCAAGGGACAGTAACTTAATGAACAAAGCTCCTGACTTGAGTACATGTTCAATGCATTGGGGCGGTAAGTACCTGATCCACAACCACTGACACTCAGTAACTGCTGCTGCACTAACAGTAACTTTTCTTCCTTGTTTTCATCTCACAGATTGCCAGCGTATTCAAACACACCACCTGCCAAAACATAAAATGAGATGCTGCCAGGAAGACACATCCAATACATTGGGGCAGTGAGTACCTGATCCACAACTACTGCCACTCAGTAACTGTTGCTGCACTAACCGTAACTTTTCATCCTTGTTTTCATCTCGCAGATTGCCAGAGTATTGAAAGACACCACCTACCAAGACATAAACTAAGATGCTGCCCGGAAGACACATCCAATACATTGGGGCGGTAAGTACCTGATCCACAACTACTGCCACTCAGTAACTGTTGCTGCAGTAACCGTAACTTTTCATCCTTGTTTTCATCTCGCAGATTGCCAGAGTATTGAAAGACACCACCTACCAAGACATAGACTAAGATGCTGCCCAGAAGACACATTCAGTACATTGGGGTGGTAAGCGCATGATCTGGATCCACTACCAGTCAGTAACTGTTGCTGCACTAACAGTAACTTTGCTTCCCTGTTTCCATCTGACAGATTGCCAGTGAATTGAAAAACGACCAATTGCATATAACAAATAGGAGTGGTAAGTCTGTGGCTAAGGAGTGCTAGTGAGATTTCAATTGTTTGTTATATCGAGGGGCTGCAGCAAAGCACTAGCACCCTGCCCTGGCCTGAGCATGGCACTTCCTGGTTGTTTGCAACTGTTAGTCTATAACTGTTGATGCAAGTACCTTCCTGCATTGTGCTTGATGTAGGCAAGTATAAAGTAATAAAATAAACTATTTCTATGTGCTAGTAGTAATGTAAATTTGTGTTGATTGCAATTCCTAGAGCGTACGGAAGAAACAAGTGAAAAGTAATCATAAAAGACAAGAAGTGAAATTAAACAAGATCACAAAAAGGTATGTTTCATATGATGCATTTTATTAATCTACAGTGCACTGATATCAGGATACAGTGAATGACAACATTTAACTGGTACAACCTTTGTTTCCCACAGCAGATGTCATTTGAAAGCTACGGACGACTATGCACAATCATCACCACATAAAAAGATATGTTAATCATGGGTATTTGTATTGTCGATGTGTTCATAATTAGTGATACTGCATAAAAATTAGACATACTTAAGTAAGCAGTATCACATGAGTGTAAAATGATTTGGTTACACAAAGGACCTCCAGACAACGCAGTCCCACCCCCACCCCACCTTAACAGGTTTGCCTTCAATCTCTAAGTATTTCATAGTAAAATTGACCCCAATCAGGTTGCCTTGCTTTTCCATGAAGATTCCTCCCTTGAAGCACTGTACAATGCAAGTTTTACCCGCACCAGTGTCCCTGATCAAAACTACGAAAATCATACTCCAGTGCGAACTCCTGAGACGGGGATGCTGCCATCCTTTTTGCTGTTGCTGTGCCGCTGTCACCAAGCAAAACAATCACATCATGGACAGCGAGCAAATGAGCAGCAGCAGGTCTCCAACGTACCGGGTGGGTACTCAGAGTCTGACAGGAGCGTTAGTGAGGGAATAAAAGATGGCAGCATTTTAAACACCAACATTCTAACACTCCTGGTTTCATCTGGAGATGCGGCTCTGCTATTTTAACTTTTTTTTAACAATGCATGGAACAGATTTCATGCATGGAGATCTCGGTCTGCGATTGGCTGGTTTAGCATACTCATTTTATAATAAGTCACAACTTTGTGGGTGAAGTCATTAATGCAATTGTGAATTATTATAGTATGCACTGCAAGCACATAGGTCCACAGTGTGGACCAATGAGCTTGCAGCTCCTACTGTATCTATTGCAGTTTTCACAATGCTGTATGCAATTCAGTGTCTTGCTGTCTTACATATGATTGCACATCTTTTCATTTGACTAGTGCCACCTGTTCATTACATCTCGATGTGAGCAATGTAAAATCAAAGGCAATACTGTATAACTCAATAAGTGCTGCTTTAATTACTATAACATAAAAGTGTAACATATGTAATAAAACAGTATTTTGTATTTACAACATTGTACTGTTTTTTTCAATAACTACAGACATACATGTTTGAAATTTTATGAAGTTAGTCGACAGATACAGAATCAATGTTACATTTTTTACTGTATATGTCAAAATAACCTTGCCAAGTCCATTCACATCCTTTTCAACCCCCTTGAGTAGCAACCCTGTTGCAGATGTTTGTGTCATCTGCAAAGAGCCATACTTATCCTTACAGTCCCTCTGCAATGTCACTTATAAAGATATCGAAGAGGACCATTCCTGTCACTGAAACACACAGTACCGCATTACATACCAACCTTTATTTGGAGTGAACTCTGTTTGCTATTACCCTTTGGTGCAGAAAATGTGGATCCAGGAGCTTAAATGGTGATGGTTGGCTGGTGAGAGGTGGTCCGGCTGCAAGGTGGGTGGTTGACATGGGTGTCTGGTGCAGAGATGGGACAGACACAGAGACAGTGATCTGCTGAGGGAAGGCTTGTCGGGAGTGATATAGCTGCAGTGAGGTTGCTTGGCATAGGGAGTTTTTATCAGTCTGTGCATTAAATGGCAAAATTTAGGGCAGTTTGTGGAGGTAGGAGGACAGAGTGGAGAATCAGCCATCCGTTACTGCTGCTGACTTCATGGGAAGTCCCCAACCCACACCCACCATCGACTTTTATTTAAAAATGTCATTGCATTTAAACCACCCAGAAGGCACCCTGTTGACACAGATACAAATAGGCTCTTACGCCCGGCCCGCCGGCACAGCGGTAGGGCTACCGCTCGCAGCGCCAGTGACCCAGGTTCAGGAACAGACTCGGGCAGCTGGAGGGCCAGCCGGGGAGAGGAGGATTGAGCACCCAGTGGCTGCTCTCCTCCTGCGGGTGGGGTAGGATGCAAGTCCTGCTGCTATACCGCCACCTGAGTGACCACAGGTGGGGGTGCAGCGAGACTGCACACAGCAGGGTGGAAGGACGTCTGCCGGGAGCCGGAGCACCAGCACGTCATGACATGCTTCACCCCTAGGCTTCCCTAGCATGCGAACGTCCTGAGGGTGGGGAGACAAGAAAAAATGAAAAACCCTGCACCAGGCTCCCGTAGACGGGACTCGGTCGACCCGAGAAACCTATAACCAGGCTCCATAGAAGGGGCTGGCAAGGCCTTCCAACACAGACTTAAGGACTAAGAGAGGACTGGGGGAGTCCCTCTGTGCCCCACCCGAGGGGGTAAACTGAGGCAGGATGGGGACAGGCTTGCCGGAACCCAGAGGGAGGTACCTGGGGCGTATACACACAACCTGGGGATCCCAGAAGAAAGGATCCTGGTGCAGCGAGGAGGGCAGTATAAAAAAAAAAAGCCTCTTACAACATAACATGACATGACAAGAGCCCGGGTGGGAGGGGCATTGCTGGCGCTACCCTCCCTGGACCACTCCAGTGCCCCTGTACCCCAACCCAGTACCCCAACCCAGATGACCACCCATACTGCAACCGGACATTCAATCATGATAATCTGTCTCAACCACACCTTTCATTCAATGTACCCGCAGAGAAGGTATCACCTACCACTGGGCCTGAAACTCTCAGGGAAGCTCGACCACACTTCAAGTACCCTGACCATCATCCCTTAAGCTTCTTCCTACCACACCTCAAGCTGGGACTCTGGACAAAGCTCCTAGAACCAAGCAGAACAGTCTCCACCCTGAGATGAACACAATCTGAGCCCCTACCTTTACAGCACATGCAAGTCAAGTCTCAAACATTTAATCCCCCTTGCCCATGGTATGTTCCATAGCCCATCCTCATCACAGCCATTGTTGCTGGCTACCAGTCCCCACCCGCCATAACACCCCCCCAACCACCCCACACAACTCTTGTGTGAAGCCCCCTTCCCCAGCCACACTTTACAATGCAACACTTTCAAGAAATGGACAGCATACTGAATGAGAGTCACTCCTACAACAATGGCTAATTAGTGTGCACACTGCAGCAATACATACATTCATGAAAAATAAATAATGCATTGTATGTATTGTGTAATTAGTGTACTTAATATGCAAACATTGATACTAAATGCATTAAAACACAGTTTTATTTGGTTGCCATCATACCTACTGCTGAAGTCAGTAATCCCCCCCTCAAGCAGAACACATGTTAAAAGTACTGTGCACATTTTAAGTGATTCATAACAAAAACAATGCATGTGAATTTATTTTTAATATGCACACATTGATATTAAATATATCAGAACAGCTTTTGTTTCTTTTGCATTATACATTCTGCTGTGGACATCAATAAGCTACCCCCCTAGCTCAGAACATCCCATTTAAAAACACCATCTGTGTACATTTCAAGTTATAAAAAGGAGTAAACGTCAGTGCTACCTTAGCCCAGCAATTCAAATTGCAGCAATTGTTCACCGGCACAAACAAAATTAAATCCACACTTGTTTGGTGAATTGAAATATTTTTATTACAGTTCCTCTGCTCGCAACAGCATTGACTCCTACACTAAGCCAAGCACTTCCGGCATTGTTCTTGCCCTCCAAAAGATGGCGACTTGCTTTACATACTCGCACTAGGCACTGCCGATGGGCATGGCCATTCTAGTCTTTCTATTCGAGTTCTGTGATGGCAAAGGTGTTGATAAGGTATTCCAACACCTGATTTATAGTACATCAGGGAAGGAGGGAGGTAATGGGGGTGCAGTCCATGGAGGCAAGACTGAGCAGGAAGGCTTCTGGGTTGAAGTGGATTAGTTCTCTGGATTTGATCTTTTTTTGGGTGGGGTGAGGAGATTTGTTCCTCCAGACACAAAACGTGGTGGAGTCCTTGCTTAGCACACCTGGATGGGTCCCCATGGCCTGGTTATGCATCTTGTTGTTAGTTAGCAACCAGTCCAGAAGGCTGTGGTTGCCTGACTTCATGTTAAGCGGACTAGGTTGTTCAAGAAGTTGCTCAAGTTTGGTGTCAGAGAGAGCAGCAAGATATTGAGCTCTGTTGGGTCTAGTCCAGTCAAGGTTGGAGTCTCCACAGAGTACTGTACCTCTAGGGGGAAGGTGTCAAGCCTGGAGAGGAGTTCAGTAAAGGAAGAGGAAGCATGTTTATGGGGGTAGGTAAACACATCAAATAACTATTTGTTTAACCTGACTAAGGGTGACTGTAATGAAAAGATGTTCAATGTCCGGGTTGATTTGGAGGCTAGTTAGCTCACTGACTGCCATCCCATCCCTGGTATATATCAGTACCTCCCCCATCTCTCTTTTTGAGCCACTACCAGTGGTAGGAGGAGAAGCCTGGGAGAATGATTGTGGGATAGGATGGAGGGCTTTAGCAGCTGCAGGAGAAAGACAGGGACGCGAGGGAGTCACCGATGGCTGCCGACAACCATCTAAGAACTCTCTCACTAAAAACTGTTTTATTACCTTTCACTGTAAACTTATAGATCCTTTAGCCAAACTGAAAACAAAGTAGAAATATTTTTTACAGTGGTTGTTCCTTGTGATTGATTGCATTTTTAACATTTTACGTTTTTACTCTGTTACTGTTGCTGTAACGCATTCTCAATACAGCAACTTTATAGAAAACAGTAGAAGCCGAACTCTTCTTTTTTTTCTAAAAAACTTACATTTCTTAAAACATATACTATATAAAACAGTATATGGGCAACCATACACATCAAGGCATGTGTTTCCATCTTGAGGTTGAGATGACATCAGGGACCCCTCGAGCTTTGTGCTCGAGGTCCCTATGATGTATCTCAACCCCTCAATGGAAACACAGCCTTGTTGCGTATGGTTGCCCATACACTATTCTATATAGTGTGATGGTACAGCAGATGATTATGTCTTCAGGTCTTGAACTGCATCAGTGCAAAAGGACCTTTAAAGGAAAAGAATCCCGCTTGGCTGCATATACCCTTATTTTTAAACAGTACGTGCTTAATAAAGATATATATCTTAAAGAAAGATGGCTTGGGGCCTTTAGATGCCTTGGCAATTATTGTTTTACTTTTTTGTTTGTTTGTTTTTTACTTGTCCTCTTCACTGTTTTCTTTTTATTTTGCTTGTTAAAAGGAATCCAACAGAATCATTGTACCTTGAAGTCAGAAAATCATTACTGGCAAAGCTGCCAGTGTATTACAGTGAGAAAGTCCAAATCTATATTCAACTTTTAATAGAGAAAAAAGTTTTCTTCCATTAAATAGCATAGATTTACTAGGAATATGTAATTTTTACAGTCTCTGAATTATTGTCATAATTTTTAATAAGGACAGGGGAAACATGGTAGAGGGGATACCATCTATGTTCACCAGACGTTCTCCTGCACCCTGAATATCAGGGAGGCTGTACCCTCCTCCCATAAATTTCTCCTCATCAGGCTCGTATTTCCCTCATCTATATCCATCTTTATTGGGGTTTTCTATGCCTCACCCAAGATCTCACCTGCTTCTCTGACTGACACTCTCTCTAATATTACCTCACATTCCTCTACTGATGAACTCATTCTCTGTGGGGACTTATTGTACATAAATCGGCTCTTATACATCCAAATCAGCCACCCAGAGGACAGAGTCCCTAAATCAGTTCCAGACTATCTCTGAACCCACATGACTCAATCCCCATTCCTCCAACCACACTCTGTTGGACTGGGTTCTGTCCTCCCACCTCCACCATATTGTTGTAGCAGGTATCTTGCCTGATGCTTTCAGCAACCACTGCATGATGTTCTGTGTCAGGAAAATCCAGCATCCCCCCTCTAACCCAAAATATAGCTGGTCCAGGTGCCTCCGTTTGCTGAAAATCAATGTTCTCCCGAGCACCCTAACTGCAACAGACTGGTCAGCCAACCCCAAGGCCTCCAGCATTGATGTGGCTCTCTCCCTTTTTCATTCCAAATTCTCCTCAGTCTGGAACTTGTATACCCCCCCTCAGGAAATCCAGGGTAAAATCATTCCATCTCCCCTGAATCTCCCCTGAAATCATCAATCAGTGCAATTCCCATGATCCTGCCTGGTGCTGCTGTAAATTATCCCACTCCCTTCCGGATCTTCTTTACTACAGGGCCCTGAGAAACAATTGCACTAAGGCTGTTCAGGCTGCAAAATTCCATTATTTCACAGCCAACCTGCAGAACAATCTTAACTCCCCAAATTCTGGAAGATAATCCATGCCCTTTTTGAACCGCTACCCCATCTGCTTTCCCTGTCCTCATGGTTAATGGTTCACCTGTTTCTGACCCTTCCACTGTTGCTGCTCACTTTAATGAGCTCTTCACCACATGTGCCCTCCCTTCTCTCTCCAGTACAGGCTCCCCTCCTTCCCCTCTTGCTCCCTGTTCCTCTCCCCCTAATCCAGGCCAGGGTTTTCACTTCCCTAGTCATCGATCATGAAACCCTGCTTGTTCTCGCCTCCCTCAACCAGTCTAAGTCCAGTTCTGATGGGCTTGATCCTGAACGCTACCACCCGCCATCACCTGCAACTGCACTTCCACTTATTCACCTGCTCAACCTCTCATTCTCCCTCTGCTATGTTCCTCAGTCCAGGATGACTACCAAAGTTATTTACTTCACCAAGGGGGTGACTAATCCTCCTCCTCACCTGGTAACTTCCATTCTATCTCCCACCTCCCCTCCCTTGTTAAACTGCTAGAGAAGTTAGTCTACTCCAGACTTCTAGACTACCTCACCCCTTCCAGTTTCCTCTCACCTTTCCAGTCAGGCTTTCCGGAAGCACCACGCCACTCTTTCTTCCTTGCTGCAAGTCACTGACTGCATCTTTTCTAGGATGGATATGGGGCACATCACAGCCACCATTTTCACTGATGTAGCCAGAACTTTTGACTTGGTGTCCCACCCCCTCTTCCTGGATAAGCTGAGCTTTGCTGGCCTCTCAGCTTCTTCCATTGACTGGCTTCTTTCATACCTAATGGGCCGCCAACAGTCAGTACAGGTTGGAGGCATGTTATCGCCACCCTTTCCCATCTAGACTGGGGTACCACAGGACTCAACACTGGGCTTCATTCTGTTCTCTATTCTTCTGAATGACTTCCCCTCTGCCTGTGTCAACTCGCATATACACATGTATGCAGATGACACAGTCATCTTTATCTCTGGTCCTTCTGTTGCTCCTGTGGAAGACCTGCTCCAGGTAGATTTCCAGAATGTCCTGCGCTGGCTCCACTCCAACTATCTCAAGGTCAATGCTAAATAAAATAGTGTCTATGACCTTTGGTACCAGCCAAAAATTGACCAGACTCTTGAGACATGTGGTCAACCAAAAACTGGCTAGGCTCTTGAGACATGTGGTTTTCTCCACACTGATTGGCTCCCCTCCTGAAGTGCTGCAATCCTTCAAGTACCATGGCATGTAGCTTGACAATAAGCTTCACTTCTCACCCACAGATGCTATCCATGCAAACTCTGCCTGAAGCTGGGTGTCCTGTACATAATAAAAACTGCCTACCCCTGCTGGTCCACCACGAACTAGTCGCCAGAATGGTGCTCCTGGTCTTCTACTATATGCAGTGGTCTACAGTACAGCCCCTTCCACTTCTCAAGCTAGACTGGACATCCTCTGCAACACCTTTTGTTGCTTTGCAACAAACTCCTCCCACATATGCATCACATATGCACCACTACTCCACATATGCACCACTGCTCCCTCTATTCCCTCTGCTCCTCTCTTTCCATCTTCTCCCTACCTTCCCCTCCCTAGTTATACTGCACCTCCTTCATCTCCAAGCACTGGTTTGTTCCCTTCCACAACTTTGATGTCATAGCCCTCATCAAATCCTGGTAACTGATGCCATCTCTGATAAGGATGCAACTACTAAGAACTATAAATTATTCTGCAAGGACCATAAAGCCAGAAAAGAGGGGTTGCTGGTTCCTAGTCTCAGATAAGCTCCTTGCTAAAGAATGCCATTTTCCCCCTGAATCTGTGACTTGTGACTTCCTTGCCATTGACCTACTACTAGGAGACACAAAAACCCTCACACTACCAGTCATTTACATTTTCCCTGGCTATGCTGAAGAAGGCTCCAGAGTGAGCCAGCAATTCGGTAGTTCCATCCCTAGTCACAGAAATTGGATCCTTCTGGGTGACTTCAACTTAAAATGGTCCACAAAATCAAGTAACATTTTCCTGCCAATTTTCCAAGAGTTTGGACTACAACAGGTTATTAGCACTCCCACTCATGTCAACTATAAAACAGGCACTCAGAAAACCCTGGGCTGGCTAGCAGTCTCCAGTCCACCTAGGGTCCTATCCGAAGTTCCACCCTCCTCCAATCTAAATCCAGACTAGAAATGTCAAGAAACTCAACAGCGAGCTCTACCTCAACAGTCTGAAGTCAGCTGACTAGTCCTTGCAGGACAACATCACTGACCTTAACCTGGCCTATGAACACTTTTGCAAGACCTCAACAAACATCCTCAACCAGGTTGCTCCCAAAACATGCATGAGAATTAGAGGTTACAAGGCTGGGTGGCTAAATGCAGATATTCTCTGCAAGTTGAAACTCAGGAACAAAATCTGGAAAAGATATAAAATGACCAGTAATCCCCAAGACCTGTTACAATACAAAACTGCTAGGAATAAGTGTAAAACCCTAGTCAGAAATACCAAGTCCACCGATTTCAAAGTATGACAAGAAACTAAATGTACCCACTCTAAAAATGTCTGGCAGGTTTTTAAAGAGCTTACCGGGGACAATCTTGCTGGGGATTCCTTTACCCTTGAAGTCAACAATAGCTTGGTTAATGACCCCTGTAAAATATCCAACCACTTCAACAGTCATTATGGAGACGTCACCAATAGGTTCTTAACAGAGATCTTTGGAAACTCCTGGTCAATGATAAATGTTCATGTATCTGATGTTCTGTATTTTGGAATCTGATCTGTTTTATCGCTTGTTACTTCTGCACTTATTTGGTTGCTTTTCATTCCCCCTGTAATGCTCAGTGTGCTTACGTATTGCTCTAGATTCCTTTGCTCATCATGTTTGATGTCTCTGAACCAGTGTAATTTGGTGCACAACTTGTATATAATTTTAGTGTCCACTTTGTCTGTAACTCTCCCGTGTCATGCCTTAAAATAGACAACGCTGTTGTCTAGCACACCTACCCAGTCAACAAAAACTAAATGGATGAATGAATACAGAACTGCTCATAACCCAACCACCCCATCACCGACAGGCTCTAATCTCCCTCAATCTAGCTTGCACCCAAAGTTTTATTTTAGGATTCTGAACAAAAATGAAGTACTTAAACACATTCAAACTACAAACCCAAACCCCTCACTGATCCTGATGGCCTGGACTACTGTTTAATAAAACTTGGAAGGTGGTCCTTGCTGCTCAAATCATGAAACTCTTTAATTTCTCCCTCAGATTTGGAGTCTTTTCAGACATCTGCAAGCTGGCAATTGTTAAGCCCGTACAAGTCGGTCCCCAAGACCCTGTCCTCCAACTACAGACCCATTTCACTCCTCCATCTCCTCTCCAAACTGTTGGCATGCATAGTCTTCATCCAGTCACTGAAATACCTAACAGAATATGACCTTATCACCTCTGCACAGCATGGTTTCCATAAAATACACAACAATGAGACTGCTGTGGTGAGATTCATGAATTCTGTCTTCAATGCCATGGACGCAGGACATTATTCATTGACCTCACCAAGGCATTCGACCTTGTTAACCATCCACTTCTACTTGATACTCTGGTGAAGGGCTTCTCCCCCAGTGCCATGGCCTGGTTCAAGAGCTACCTGGGCAACAGGGTACAGATGACAAAAATGTACAGTTCCCTCTCTGACCTGGTCATGGTTACCTGTAGTGTGCTTCAGAGATCTATCCTGGGGCCTCTCCTATTTTCTCTCTTTATAAACTCAGTACCAGCTGCCTTCCCCCACTCTAGCATGATCCTCTATGCCGATGATGCAGTCTTTTTAGGGAGGGCAAGAACATCAACATTATTAACCTCCAATCCCACCTCTTCTCCATGAAGAGCTGGTTTACCCATCACAAACTGGTGCTTAACATAAAAAAAAAAAAAAAAAAAAAGCTATGTTTTTCTCAGGACTACGTAAGCCCTGCCTTGGCACTCTAATCTTGTCATACTCCTCGGGTGAGCAAATGGAATTAGTCAACAATTTCCACTGTCTGGGTATCATCCTTGACAACTTTCTTTCCCTTGAACCCCATATTGCAACATTATGAAAAAACTACAATAGCGGCTGGGTGTGCCACATAGAGTTAAAAAAATGCCTCACAGCTGACTCTCAGAAAATCTTATCAGATGGTCTTCTATTGCCAGTGATCGATTATGGTTTGATAATTTATTGCTCCACTAGTGAGACCGTTTTGTCCAAGGTTAGGGTACTCTATAACACAATCTGTAGATTCCAAACTAATCTTCTATCCCTAACCCACCACTGCCGCCTACTCTCTACTGTAACTAGTCTCCCCCTGGATCTTCATATTAAATTCCTTGCACTTGTATTTCTGCAGAAAGTAGCATTAGGTCTTGCCCCCCTAAGCATCCAGGAAATCTTCTCAGAACTAGTACAAAACAGAGTCACAAGATCAGTTGAAGGAAATTCTTTCTATACCCCTAGAATGAACAGCAGCCTGGCTCAAATATCTCTTACCTACAGGGCCACTCCTGATACAACAAGCTGTTCACTTCTCTTACTGAAATGACATCCATCTCCAGTTTCAAAAAAAGAACATTTGCAACTGTTACTGACTCATATTTTAACTGTCCCCTGCACTTACGTATAAGCCCCCCTCCCGGTGTCTAAGGATATTCCAGATGGTAACTCAGGGGGAGGGGGCACTTGCAGCCAGAAACACTATCCCAGAAATTAAAACTCATTACCTTGGTTCCGATGAGAGGTCTTTAAGGGGTGCAGGCATTTCTTCAGCAGCTGCAGGAGCAAGCTTAGTTAATGTAGTCACTCAGACCATAAATAAGTCCACTGTCCACTCAGGGTGAACGAAGTGAAAATGATTTAATTGTACAATCAATCCAAGATGCACCATGGGCAGATTTAAATCACACAGTGGGTAACCTGGGCACAGTACCCGATATAGTCTGTAGCACACCTTCGTTTCCCCAAGGCGTCTCACTATAGTGCTCCCTCTGAGCCAAAAAGGCTCCTCATATTTATTTTTATTTATTTCAACTTTTGTTACCCGGGTAAGCAATATGAGCCAAGGCCCTTTTTCAAATGCGACCCAGGACCGTACCAAACAGTCAAAATACACACAAATAAAATAGAGATACACAAGTATTTTAAGTATTAAAACAGTTATGAACAATCACATATCAAAGACTCAACATAATACTGTCTCAATAATGACTTAAAAGTATCATGACTAATATTTTGGTGTAAATGTGTTAGCAGATTATTCCAATGAGTTGGAGCTGAACAGGAAAGAGCAGACATACCCAAGTTAGTAGAGACTTTAGGAACAACTAACCGCAGTGAACTGTTAGATCGTAAAACCCTATCAGAATTCTTTATTTCAAATGGTATCCAGTGAACAAGGCGACCACAATACAGTGCTTATAAAAACAGTGACTCAGTTATGGTGTCTGTGTTCAGGGCTATCTGGCAGGGTAGTGACCAGATGCCTGGCTGGGCAAAATGAGGGCGATGGAAGTACAGCGCGCACACGCGTGGGAGGAAGGGAGGAAGGTGGGAGGGTGTGGCAGACAGCTGCTGAGTTGGTCTGCTAGTGTGGTGGGGAGGGTGGTGGGTTGGGAGGTGCAGGGTTCCGATGCTTTTTACTTTTTTTTTTGCCGGTAGGCGGCTTTTTTTTTTTTTTTTTAAGTATTTTACCCCCTCCAATAGGCACCCCCTGGACTTGAGAATCCTTTAGTAGGGGGATTTTGAGGTTGCAGCCCCCCGCATTGAAAGGAAACCTGTAGATCTCGGACGCCCTCTTCCTGTTTGCTGTGACTGTGCATCGCCAAAATTCATTTTCGGCGATGTACACTCACCCTAATGACGATTGCTATTCTGCAATGGCTATTATCAGGCAGAACCATTTCAAACAATGGGTATAAAGGAGAAAGGGACTTCAATCTTAAAACATTTTGGGTTAGACAGTTTAGTCTGTAAAGACGACATAAATTTGGAGGCAGCAGCAAGAATTGTGGGCCGAAGACAGGCCACACATAATCCCTTCCTTCAAACTTCTCTCCTGCACTAACTTACTCTTCGCCTCTTCATCTATTGAGCATACTGGTCACACACTGTATTTGCAGCTATAGAATTTAGAGTAGCTGAACCATACAGCAGTAACTCCCTGCACTGGTGGTTCGAATCTGAATCTCCCAAGTGGATGGTCTGTCAATTAGAAAAGCCACAAATGGAAATGGCAAGTCCCCTCTATCTGAAGCCAGTGCAGCTCCGAGCATCCCAGGGCAAAATAGACTCTGCAGGACCTGGGCAATCCCAGAGACACGTGCACTTTCTGCTCTTTGGATGAATAGGCTCCCAGGAGGCCTCCGAGCTAAGCTGAAGTGCCACCAGAAAGGGAGACAGACTGCCACCACTGTACTCCCCACAATATGGACTGCCACCACCATACTGCCCCAATGGTCTGACACAGGGTTTCACTCACTCTCACCCCGACGAGGATACCAGGACTCACCTGCACTGCCACACCATGGTGCCAGAAATCATGAGGTGGGCCATATACCTTACTTCCCAGGCTCTGGCTCCCCAAAAGTGCAGGTGATTCCACTACAGCTCCAGACCCCCACGGACTCCTGAAACCACTCCATTTTCCACCAGTCTTTAAGGGCGGAGGGCAGGGGTGGCAAGTGGCCTTCCCCCCCCCCACCTAGAACCTCAGCCCTCAAGGTCAAAACAAACTCAGGCCATCTAATCTCTTTTCCTCTCCTCCAGGGACGCCTTTTCATATCAAAACCTTCCCTTCTTATACCCTCCAGGCTGAGCCCCCCCCCCTTGCTAGCAGGCAGGGCCCCCAGCTCCAGACTCTGCACTACACTAAATTTAACTATTAAGCTCTCAGAGGGGGCTTACATATATAACTTCTTCTAGCACACTCAGATTGTAATAGTCTCCTGCTTTACCAAATGTCACTATTTTCATTTGTAACCGCTGACCATTTATTCCACTGGGCGCTTATGAAAAAGGTCCTTTGCCCATTAAGGTTTCATAGTATCAAAAATAAAAAATAAAAAATTAAAATGAAATGAAATGAAACTTCTCCTCACTCCTCTCTCCTGTTCCCCTTGCTCCATGCTCCCTCCTCTCCATGGACCAGAGAACCTTCCCCACTCCTCACCCTTATTCCTCTGCTGGGCAATCTGCCTTCTCCTATCACCTGCCAACACTCTGGAACCAGCTCCCCCATCCGTCTGCCATTTCTCATCCTCACTCTCCTTCCAGCACCTACTGAAACTCCTCCCTCCCCCATCTGCACCTATTAACCATAGGAGGCCCTCCTAGTTATTATGGTAGCAAAGGTTTTTTTGGTCCCCATGACCAACCTGACACCTAGTGCACTGCAGTTTTTTGCCTTTCTACTGCTTTGATGGCTGAATCTCAGTTTTCCTCTTGCACTTGTATTGCACAACATACTGTACAAATACTTGCACTTGTACAAGCCTGTACCTCAGAGAAGTATTATTTACTATTCTGTGGCTGCATTTTTTGTCTTTACCATGTAATATACTGTATAATGATTCACTGTTCCTCCAGTTACCCTTCCCACCGGATCGCACCTGGAAATAAGTCTCAGCTCAGTGTACCTCTCCTGGTTACCAATTATCAAATAAATAAAACATTTAGTAAGTGATATTTTCTTCCTAAATAAATTTGACTTGCAAGGAAGAAAACAGAAGCCAAGTAATGTTTTTAAAAATTGTAAAACCATACAGATGGACCACAATATTAGAATCTCATAATAGACTGAATTGCTGAAATAAGTACTGCATCTATTTCTTTAGAAAATATAGAAATAAATCAGTTGTATTTCATTGAAATGCATTGGGCTACTAAGTAGTTGTTTTTTTACATCACAATACCAGAAATCTATTGCATTCTTTTTTACTAGCAGTTTGAAACATAAAGGTGAAAACCCACTTGTTTCACTGAAACTGCACAAATATTTTATTATAAAAGTAGAGAGCAATTACTAACACATTAAGAAATAATAAATAAACATAGCCTATTGGCTCTTTATTAGGTGTTAACACATAGGGCCAGATTTTACAAAGTGTTGCGGCACCAAAGGGGACTTGCGGCAAGGGTGTTTGATGCAAGTGGTGACTAGCGTTAGACTCTGTGGCAAGCACGATTTTGAAAAATGTTTGCCGCAAGTCCCAAACACAGGACACAAGTTGCAAATGTGGTTGTATTTACGGAAGGGTTTCACAGTATGCAGTGGCTACCATGTGAAATAGGCTCTGAGTGTGGGGCTGCTGTATTGCAGAGCCTTCAGTGTCTGCCTTTGCCACTGCATCCAAACCATTGCTGAAGGATGTGCAGAGAAGATCCCCCCCAATCCGGTGGAGTGCTGCAGCAACACATCTCATAACTATGCAGCCCCACATTGATGTTGGAATCCTGCCATTTCAACGTTTTTGTGGGTATCCTCCGTACATCATAGCACTCTAGAAGGTTGGCACAACAGGGACTTAGACCAGCTTCCCCGCTGTCTACCGTTGCGTCCGTGAGGGACCCTCTTTTACGGGACTTGCACCAAACCTTTGGTGCAAGGTGCCGTAAACTGGAGAAACTGTCAGAAATGCAGCAGCCCTTCTAAAATCAGACTGTGGTGCGTCCAAGGGACTTTGCTGCAACTGCGTCCCACTTTGCAGTGGCCGCAGGGCTTGATGCATGCCCTGCGGCCACTTTCTAAAATTGGGCCCATATTCTTTGAGTAACAGAATTGCTTGAAATTCAGTTTCTAATTTTTGGTTGCTGTCCAGTAGGGACCCTCTGAATTCATCTGTGATAGTTTTACTGGAAGCTGGAGTCCTCCTCTAATTTTGTTGTACTATAACAAGAGGGATGTGAGGAAATACTCCTTCACTGAAAAGAGTGGCAGGCACCTGGAAAAGTCTACTATTGGAGGTGGTAGGAGCAAAAACTGTGGTGGGCTTCAAGCATGAATGGGACTGGCACAAAGGAAGCTTAGTAGAAAAGTGTGGTGGGGGAGAGCAGCTGGAGATCAGGTAGGGGCTGCGGTGACAGCATAAACAGGGACACACTGGGCAGACTAGGTGGGCCAAGCGGTCCTTATCTGCCAATAAATTCTATGTTTCTATGACTGAGCAGTGATATCTTTCTAGTGATGATGCCCAATAAAATGTGCAACAGTAAATAAAATGACCACCACCAACAGCAAGTAGGGTAAAAGAACATTACTTATTTAATGTAGCTTGATGACATCAGGCCAGGTTCTAAAACTTCTTTTCTTACTGGAACTGGAACTGTGAGATTTCAGTCAGAGACTATTTGAAAAAGTAAATTATGCTTCAAGCTCCACCACTGCCTATCAAAGTCCCCAGCTGTCTCTCAAAAAAAAACAAATGCTGACATTCGGCATTGTTCAAGAACATTGCTTAGCCGTAGTTTGATGACATTAGGCCAGGTTCATTAAATCTTTCACTTTACTGGAACTGTGAGACTTCAATCCATAACCATTTAAAGGAAAACTGTCATTATTGGTGGGGTTCACACAGACCATCCACCAGTTCCTGGACCAGGGTCACCTAGCAATGGCAGTGTTCATCGACCTCATCAAGGCATCTGACATTGTTAGCCACCAACTCCTAATCAGGGGCCTTGGTGACCTTAAGAAGAAAAGAAGAATATGCACTCAGTTAAGGTCAGGTGCCAAAAAAAAAATATTCTAAATACTACATACATGAAACGTCACTACAGGCTGGCAATAATAATTTAAATTGTTTTATTAATCTCATCTCATCTTAACAGGAAGCAGAATTTAAATACACATACACAATATATTCAAATTATTTTCATGAAACATAATGTACAGGTTCACATACCATGTCAGTGATAGCAGCCCAGTGCTTCGAGGCCACAAAGATCTCTTCATCAGGGGCCTTGGTGACCTTGGCTGCACAGGGGAAGTGCTGGTCTGGTGTCAGAGCTACTTGTCAGGGCGCATGCAGAAAACAAAGATTGTTAACTGCCTCTCCCTTGTCTCCATAGGATTCCCGCAAGGATCCACTCTGTGCCCATTGTTTTTCAATCTATTCCTGAACACCCTTGCACTAGTGTGCAAAAAGACCGTAATTCTACTTTATGCTGACAATGCAGTAATATTCACTGGTGACACTAAAACTAATGACCTACAGCGCGCCATCCAATCCAATTTTGACTCAGTTCAACAATTGTTCACCAATCACGAGCTTGTGCTGAACGCCACTAAAACTAAATACATGACTTTCCACATCTCCAAGAAAAAACTGCCTGTTAATGGCATCACCTCCATCATTACCCTAAATGGGACAAGCATTGAAAAAGTCCCTGTTTTCAAATACCTGGGACTCTATATTTACTCCAACCTAACCTTTAGTAGCCACATAACATATCTAATTAAAACAACAGACCAGAGACTGGGTGCTCTGTACCGGGTCAACCCCTTCCTGATTCCCACAGCACAACACCTCCTGGCCCAATCTTTTCTCCTCTCACTTATTGACAATGGCTTAGTCCTCTACTCCACAGCACCCAAATCTGTGCTCCACAGGGTCAAAACCCTGTTTATTGTTTTTTTAATTGAAGTGTTATTAGTTTTCTTGGAGCAATACATTCATTACATCCAGTGTATATCCATGACAGTCTGGTGTGGTCATAATGTCAAAACCCTGTATAACCAAACTGCCAGATCTGCTACACAACTCCCCGCCCGGACCCACCACTGTGACCTACTAAAAAAGGCCAACTTGTCTTCCCTGTCTACCAGAGTCAAGTTTCAACTGGGTATCATAGCAAGGAAAAGTGTCATGAATAAAGCATTGCCTATTTACAACTCTTTCTTTCAACTCAAAGTCGCTCTGACTCAAGCCAGATCTGCAGTCATGGCCTACTTCAAAATCCTCATGCCTAGAACATGCATGGGCCAAAGGACCTCACTATAGGCGCCAAATTTAAACTGAGTGAGCAGTTTAAGTTGCAGGGCTTCAGCCCCGACCATGACTTTCTGCATTTGAGCATCGGGGATTGGAGGTGTGGACTGGTCCTCGCTGGGACTCCCTCCTTCCCCACTTGGACCCTGCACAAATTGAATTATTTTCTGCTCCCCCACCCATCCCATTCCCTCCTCCCCTTAAATGCTTGCAAGCCCCTCCCTAATATGTACAAGTACCCTATCAGCAGACTGGGTGTGGCTAAAAGTTCTGTTCTTTGTCTTTTTCACTAGCTTATGACAACTCACCTCACATGGGGTTAAGTTACTTGCACTGCTTACATTTTCCTGTACCAATCTGATTACTGGATATTTCTGCCTACTCTGTAAAATTACCCTGGAATGTTGCTTGGGTGTTTGCCGGGCTATTAATGGCAAAGGTTACTGTTCTCCAGGTTTCATGCTAGCATATTCCCTAATCTGTCTGTTTCTCCCTAGGATGTTGTATTGGGAATTTGATGGGCTATCTGCGTAATTAGTTAGGGCACTCAGGCTTCATATTGTCTCTTTGAGTTGGGTGTCACCGGGCACTGCTGAGTCTAAATCTGAAATGGTGACCCCCAGGCCTACTAGGGAAGGTGTCCTGCCCTCCTCGCCATGAGCTGCCCTCTCCATCGGCCTCCTTGCTAGCCTTTTTCTCTCCCTAATGGCCATAGACTCTTCTAGGTTGTATAGGGACCACTGGTGGATGACTGCCCCCCCGTGAGGTGTTTGATTTCACCTTCTCTAACCTTCTAGCTCATGACAGACTGCCTCCCTGCCCTACCAGCTGTTTCAACCTTTGACACCTTCTGGGTACTGCCATGGCGAGAAGATGTCTGGCCCATAGGCCCTCGGTCAGAGGTACCCCTTCCCCTATCAGGTTTCTCCCCTGGCTCTTCCTAGTGATACTGGCTCTTGCTGGTGACATTGAGCTAAACCCTGGTCCTGCCTATCAGGCCTCTTCTATCCCAGAAAGTTGGAGTTCGGAAAAGGGGTTAAAAATCACTTACCTTAACATTCGCAGTCTACTACCCAATCTTGACGAAGTATCTGCTTGGGTCATCCACTGTAAGCCTGACATACTAGGCATTACAGAGTCCTGGCTAAAACCCTCAATGCCAGACTCAGCCTGTGCACTTCCTGGCTATGAGTTTATCAGACATCGGCCAGGACAAAAGCGAAGGGGTGGTATCCTAATTTACCATAAGAGTCATCTGAAGGTATCTGAAGTAATCCATCAACAGTCCTCCCTGTCTTCCTGTGAGTTACTGCACACTGTATTGTTACTTGGAAATACAAAGAAGCTGTATGTTGTATGCACATACAATCCCCCCAAGGGTGGTCTGCCTGGCTCACCCACCTCCTGGATACCATTGGTCCTTATGTTGGAGATAATGAACTTTTGATCCTGGGTGATGTGAACTTAAACTGGACAGGAGGTAACTCAAAGCAATTTGAACCTCTGTTAACAAGTCTTGCCCTGTCTCAGCTTATCCAGGAGCCCACTAGATGGTCTGATAATGGTGGAACTAGCTCCCTACTGGACTGGGTACTATCAAACCATCCAGACAGGATCAGCTGCGTAGGAACCCTACCTGACTCCATCTCGGATCACACCCCAGTGTTTTGCGTGTGGAAAGTCTCTTCACCAAAAATTCCCCACAAGATCATTCAGGTTAGGGATTTCTCTAGGTTTGATCTGTGGTCATTTCATAAGGATCTGAGGATCACTGACTGGTCAGAAGTGCTTAGTACCCATGACCCCTCTACAGCTATATCCCACTTTCTCACTGTTTTTGGTGCCCTGCAGGATAAGCATGCCCCCTTATTAGGCAGAGAGTAAGGGGGCCTGCCAAAAAATGGCTGCACTGGAGCCTCTTAGCCCTCATGTGTGCAAGGGACAAGTGCTGGGTTCACTTCAAAAGCATGTTGGATCAGTCCATCTTCCAACAGTATAGAAAGCTCAGAAATGAGTGCAAAAAAGCCATCAGGGTGGCAAAAAGTGACTACTGTAAATCTGCCCTGCTTAGCTCTGCTAAGGACCCACGTAAGTTCTGGAGGAACATAAAAAACTTAATCAGTAGCTCCTCCAGCTCTGGGATATCTGAAATGATCATTGGTGGGTCAAGTTGTAATGATCCACTTATGACTGCTCATGCTTTAAATTCCCACTTTTCTGACTTGTCTGCGCTTACCCCCCTTTTCCCTGCTGCTGAGAACATCGGCAGCCCTTCAGCCTCTGTCCCTCAGGAGGATCACTCCTCTCACCCATAATTTTATCTCAGGGCTGTGTCTGTCATGGAGACACAGAGACTCCTCTCTGGTCTCTCTCCACACTCCAGCATTGGCCATGATAACATGGAGCCCAAGCTTCTGAACCTGGGTGACCCCTACATTGCCATCCCACTGGCACATATCTTCAAACTGTCCCTTGCCACTGGTGTTATCCCTGACATTTGGAAAGTAGCGAGGATTGTCCCCATTCTGAAGCAAGGGAACCTCAAAGTCCTGGACAACTATCGTCCAATTACCATCCTATCGGCCATTAGTAAACTCTTAGAGAAAGCTGTGGCTGAACAGCTCACAGAGTACATCCAAGCTTATAAGTTGCTGTCCCCTGCACAGCATGGCTATCAAAAAGGGTATGGCATGTCCATGGTCCTGGTCTCAGTCTCTACTAGCATCAGGGCGGCCATGGACCAGGGCAAACTCTCTGGGGCCATATTTATAGACTTATCTAAGGCCTTCGACCTTGTGGACCATGCATTACTTTGCTCACAGATGCAATCCCTTGGCCTGTCCCTCCTGCCTTGAATTGGCTTAGAAACTACCTCCAAGGCAGAATGCAGCAGACTAAATACAACAAGGTCCTCTCCAACCCCACTCCAGTAACCTCTGGTGTGCCACAGGATCAGTCTTGGGGCCTCTTCTTTTTTCTACATTTGTTAACAACCTCCCTGCTGCTGCTTTCAACTGTAGTGCCACCCTTTATGCCGATGATCTTGTCATCCTTGCACACTCCCGGGACATTGGGGTTCTTAACCTTCAGCTGAGTGAGGCCTTTAAGAATATTCAGTCCTGGGTAACGACTTACAAGCTGGTCCTCAACCTAAAGAAAACTCAGGCCATGCTTTTTGGGTCAGTTGCCAAGATCAAGGCCTCCTCTGTCCCTCTATGTGTCAGTAGTGCTGACGGCTCTCCCCTCTTAACCACGGTTTCAATAAAATACCTTGGAGTGACACTTGACCCCCAACTTGACATGGGGTGTCACATCCTAAATGTTTGCAAAACTGTAAACTGCAAAGTGGGTTTTGCCTACAGGACAAAGAAAATTTTGATGTCTGCAGCTCGCATGGCATTGTCCAGAGATGTGTTGCTCCCTTCACTTAGCTATGGCCTTCTCCTGTTCGCTAGCACCTCCAAGGTCCACCTTGTTCGATGGAACACGACCTACAGCAACATCTGTTGCTTTGCTGTGGCAGCCCCACGTCTCACCCATCATTGTAAATTATACGACAAACTTGGCTGGCTTTCCCTGGCCAATCACTTGAAATATGGGTTGGGCTGCTTCGTAGGAAAGGTGTTCAGAACTGGAACCCCTCCAGGGCTGGCGCAGCTCCTCAAGCCTGCTGAATCCTCCTCCTACTCCCTCAGGTCTCAGTGTCCTGGGGTGCTCAAAGTTCCTTATACTTGAACCCTAATAGGGGAAAGGGTCTTTGCTACATGCACTCCGAGGCTATGGAGCTCCCTTCCAGACCATGTTCGTACCTTCCCCTCCCACCTGAGCTTCCAGAATTCCCTGTGGGGGCACTTGAAACTGCCCTCTGTGTGTGGGTGTCCTAAATCACCTTAATCAAGTCTCCAAATTGGTCTCATCCAATCCACTGTCCACTGTCCTTTAGCTCTGGGAAGCACGTGATTGCTTGCTATCTGCTTATGAATTATGTGGCCCTAGAAAAAGGGTCACTCATACAATGTAATTGCCATTGAATGTCTTAATCTATTTATTCTGTATATATATATATATATATATATGTATGTTTTACCTATTTACTGCTCACTGTAGACTATCTGTTCATCTTGCTCTCCTGTTACTATGTACATTGCCCTCTTGTTGTTATGTACCTTGTTTGAACCTGTATTTTTCACTGTACTATCCTGGGTCATACCTGAAAATGGGCATACAGCTTGTCTAGTATACCTACCTGGTCAACAAAAGCTAAATAAATAAATATAATCTGTTCTGTCTCAATAACTCTCTGCCTCTGTATGTGACTGATCAAACCCTGTCTCTCTCTCCCTCTCTCTCTGTATTCAAAACTAAATTGGGCAGATATTGCTCATATTCTCACCAGACGTTAATAAATAAATAAATAAATAAAATAAAAATAAAATAAATAAGGGATACGCAACTCCCCCTACTGGAAATATTGTCAATATTTTTTGTTTAAGTGCTAATTGACCTGATATCATTATGATGTGAGTGGCGAAGCCACGAGTGATGTCATCGGGCAGTTGGCACAAGAACAAAAAATATTGACAATCTTTCCAATGGGGGTTGCATATTCCATTTATGTCATACCTCCGGAAAAGTGAAAAAAATCTTGAATTTCTTGCCATTTTTTGTGGATTGCAAAAAATCTCTAAAAGGTATCTATAAATGAGAAACCACTCATTTTGTAGATATTGTTGTCCTGTTCAACTTTTGTGCTCAAAGTACCATGGTATAATTTTTCATTTTAAAGTTATTTGCATTTGTTTGTTGCAAAAAGTGAAATACAAATTTAATTTTCTGCTGTTTTTTGCTAGTTATAAAAAATCTGAAAGGTATCTATAAATGAAACACCACTCATTTTGTAGATATTTTTGTGCTGAACAGATTTCTAGCTCATAGTACTGTGCTATCATTTTTCGTTTTAGTTATTCACATTTGTTTGCTGCAAAAAGTGAAAAAAAAAGTTTTATTTTGCTGTTTTCTTGCTAATTATAAAAAAAAACTAAAAGATATCTGTAAATGAAACACCAGTCATTTTGTAGATATTTTCATGCTGAACAAATTTCATGCTCACAGTACCATGCTATCATTTTTTGTTTTAAAGTTATTCACATTTGTTTGTCGAAAAAGTGAAAAACAATTGCATTTTCTGCGTTTTTTTTTTTTTTGGTTAATGATAAAAATATAAAGGGTAACTATAAATGAAACACCACTTATTTTGTAGATATATTTATGCTGAACAACTTTGGTGCTCATAGTACCATGCTATCATTTTTCATTTTAAAGTTATTCACATTTGAATACAATTAGTACTACTACCGAGACTGAAGATTCAAATGAGTTCCGAATGAGCCAGTCAAGACCTACTATATGTTTTTATTTATTTATACATCAGTTTACAACCTTTGAGCCAGCGGCTCGTTTCCAAAGGTACCTCGTCACAAAGAGGACAAAACACAGTACAACATTACGTTACATCATTGTAGGTAACAGCATATTTTTTTTTTTTACATCATAGCAGGCAACAGTTAGGCAGATATATGCTGTAATTACTTTGTTTACAATAACAGTGTAACAGGTTAGGTATTGACAGGTTATAACAGTTATTCGGATAAGATTGAGAGGTAAGCATACATTGGTTAAGCAGACAAATTAGTCTTGAGCAGGGACTGCTAGGTTAGTAAAAACAGGTGGCTTTGGGACAGGGTAGGTGATAGGTAGGGGGGCGAGCCACTCTGGGAGTTTTGTCAGTTGTTGATTGTGAAGCTACTCAGAGAGTTTTGTCGGGTACAATGAGCTTGAACACCACGGCCGGACAAGCAATAGCTACGCATGTTAAATAGCTGACTTCGAAGTGCAGTTTTGAAACTGGAGATTGAACGGGTATCGGTGATGGAGCTGGGGAGAGTATTGTACCAGGTGGGGGCTCTGTAATAGAAGGACCGTTGACCATGTGTGGTCCTGGATCTTGGGATAGACAGGGTGGCCTTGGAGGAGCTACGAGTTTGGACTAAGGGTTGAGCTAGGTGGATAGAGGTTGTCAGACCGGGAAGGGATAGTCCAAGGAGTGTTTTTTTTTCATTAGGAGGCAGGTTTGGTATCTGAGCCGTTTGTCCAGGTTGAGCAGCTTAGCGAAGTCATATAGCTGGCAGGTAAGGGTTAATCTGGTGGCTCCCGTGATTAACCTACAGGCCTTGTTCAAGGTGTGTCAAATTTTATTGAGGGCGGTCGTATCCGCGGCACCATAGACAGGCAGGCCATAGTTCACAAGGGACAAGATTGAGGAGGTGACTGCTAGTCGGAGGGCCTCAGGGGGAGGCAGTGCTTGTAGTGATAAAGGATACCTAGCTGTGTATTTGCAGTTGAGGCTAGAGTATCAATGTGGTCGTGGAAAGTGAGGGCAGAGTCAAAGGAGACCCCAAGGTACTTGTACAGGCGGACTTTCTCGAGAGGAAGTTTAGAGCCAGGGAGGATACGGAGTGGGAAATTACTGAGTTTGTTTTAGGGATGGGCAAAGAGCATGGATTTGGTTTTTTTTAGACTAACTACAAGTCTGTGCTTTTTGAACCAGGCTTCAGCATCATTGAAGGCTATGGCAAGGTATCTTGAAGGGAGATGGGGTTTCGGTGGGTGGCAAAGATGACAGCATCATCTGCGTATAGCAGGATTTTTCCCGTGCAAGCTCTGGGCATGGTATTGAGGTATAGTGAGAAGAGAAATGGGCCTAGGATGGAACCCTGGGGGACTCCAGATCAGATGGGACATGTATTGGAGAGGGTCCCATTAATTCTAACACGCTGAGAGCGGTCCGACAAGTAGCTGGAGCACCAGGAGACCGGGCCAGCGGCAAAGCTGATGCAATAGAGGGCATCCAACAATAGGGGGTGGGAGACAGTGTCGAATGCCTTTGAGAGGTCAATAAACACTGCCCCTGCTAGTGAGCCCGAGTCAAGGGAGGAATGCAGAAAATTTGAGAACTCAATAAGGGCAGTGCTGGTACTGTGACCTGCACGGAATCCATGCTGTTCATGGCAGAGGATGTTGTATTTGGTCAGGTAATCTGTGATTTGGGTTGCCACCAGTTTTTCAAGGGCTTTGGAGAGGGGTGGAAGGATGGAGATAGGCCGGTAGTTCCCGGCTGAGGACCTGTCACCTCCTTTGTGTATGGGCAAGACTGAGGCTGTTTTCCAGCCTGAGGAATTGACCCAGGCAGAGGGACTTGTTGAGCAGGGTAAGGGGGCAGGACCTGATCCAGGACCCGTGGAGGATACTGGGGTCCAGGGAGTCGCTGCCAATATTATTGCTCTTAAGAGCTTGAAGCAGGTGTGGCCTTAGCTTTCTGGGAGTCACCCTGCATAAGTGGAAGCTAGGATATTGAAAGTCAGGGGCGGGTAGGGTTGGAAGGAGGGTCAAAGAAGTCTCTGGGAGGACCCAACTAAGGTCTGTGAATGATGTGTTGAGGAAGTTGGCTATGTGGGCAGGGGTCAGTGGAGACAGAGCCTTCTGATGGTGATCTGGGAGGGGGGGAGGAGTAGCTCCCATTTAGTTGCTTAATGTTGTCCAAAACTTTCCGTTGCTCCAGGAGGAGGTAAGCCGCCTGATAGTGATCGGCTTTTGCTTTCCTGATGGCCCATGTGCATTTGTTTCTAGCAGCATTGTAGGCTTGTCTGTCCGCAGCACGGCCTGTTTCAGTGGCCAGGTGCCACAGGTTATCCCTGTGTTTGAGTAGTTGCAGGCAGGGTAATCCAGGGCATTGCGAACTTTGATCCGGACTGCCGTCATGGGAGCGAAACGCACAGGCATTGTTGAAGGTTTGGGTGAAGAAGGTAAGCGGAGTCAACATCAGGGGCATGGTGTATGGAGACCAGTTAATTTGGGCAAGATGTAGCTTAAGGCCTTTTAGCCCACCTGGTCTGAGGCGCCGACGAAGAGTGGGATGAGCCGTGGGTTTGGGAGTGGGGGTGGCCCAGTGGAAAATGATAGGAGAGTGGTCACTAATAGAGTCCGGAAGGACCTGGGTATCATGGATTTGTAGAGGGCAGTTTGTGATGACCACATCTAGCAGTGTGCTGGTACCTTTCTTTGTGTTAAATCTGGTGGGTTGGGAGACTAGTTGGGACATGTCAATGGCTGCGAAAGAGTCACGGGTGGTGTTGATGGATGAGCTGAGCCAGTTAACATTCAGGTCACCTACAAGGACTTGGTCAGCTGTGTGAGGTAGGGTTGAAAGATAATCAGTTAGCGAAGCCAGTGCCACAGTTTGGTTTTTTGGGGGAATGTAAGCAGCAGTGAGATAGAGGGGACCCCTGGAGGGGTCGGGAGTCAGTTTGAGGGTTAAGGCCTGCGCTCCATGGGCGAGAACAGGGGCAGGGAGTGTCAGTCCAGTGAGAGAATCCCTGGTGTATATCGCACAACCCCCCTTCTATCTACATGATCCTCCCTGTAGAGGGAGTACCCAGGAATAGTGACAAACGAGTCTGGCGTGGATTTTGATAGCCAGGTTTCCACCACCGCGATGACATCTGGCCTATGTGAGGTGATCCAACATTGGAGGGAATCTAATTTTTTCATCAGGCTGCATATATTCATAGACGCAATGCAGAGCCCGGGTGACCCTGTAGGGGGGTTTGAGGGAGCTGGGCCAGGGTTCGGATGAATATTGCCTGTCAGAAGTAATAGTATAACCACAGCCCTGGCCAGGGGATGGTAGAGGGTGAGCTTTCGATATGTATGTCGTGGTGGAGGGGGTGCTTGGGCACAGGGTGGGCAGGGTTTTCCAGGCTGTGAACATGAGGAGGATAAGTCTCAAGTGGGCACCTGAGGAAGTAGTAGTAGGGAGAGGACTGGGGGGAGGGTGTTGATGACTGGGGCAGATGATGAGAGTAGGGTGTGGCAGGGCTAGCTCCAGAAAAAATAGTAGGATCAGGTGCCATTGTGCCAGGGGGGTATTAGGTTGGAGAGACAATGGTGCCAGGGTGAGGATGAAAGGGAGGCATTGTAATAATAAGAGGGCTAACATATTGCTTGTGGTTGCAGCTGGGTGGTAGGTTGAAGTTGTTTTTGCGTCACTCAGCAAGTGTGGATGCCACTTTGGAATGATGGTAGTGACACGGACTCTGGTGCTAGGGTACCAGGTTCAGGACCAACTCAGGGCAGTTGGACACAGGACCTAAGGTAAGAGCCATGCTTTCGATGTTTCTGGGGCCAGGACACAGGGTAGGTTTGGGACCAAAAGGCGGCTACTAGCGACTCCTAGTGGCCACTTGAGAAAAGGCACAGCCATAATGGCAGGAGGTCCAGGCAGGATTTAGTACAGCATCAGGTGTGGAGTGGACAGAGCCTCTGTGGTCAGGAAGATAGGAAGAGGGATAGGTTGTTGGAGAAATCCAGGATAGGTGGTTAAACCAGGATGGGCTAGGGGGTGGAAGGGAAGGGGTCCAGGAATAGGCTAGTATTGGATCAGGTGTGGAGGTAGAGAGGGCTGGGAGAGAAGGGAAGAGGACAGGCAGTAAGAGGGTCCAAGGATAACAGGGGGGAGGCTTTCAAACTAGAAGAGCTAGAGGCAGTAACAGAGGGTCCCTCTAGTGGCTTGCAGGTATAACCTGCAAAAGGAAAAAAGGGACTTAGTATTTCAAGCCACAGGAAGTGATGTCATCAGGTAGGGACTATAAACAAAGGGGCGACCTGGGTGGGAGGGTGGGGCAGTCGATGTGCGTGGAATGGTCAATGGGCTAACCCCCCTTCACAGGTGCTGGTAGAGGTTGTTTAAATTACCTCTAGAAGCACCACCACCGTGACTTTCGGCTCCAGGAGGGAGCTCCGATCCTTCGGGCAGTTTTGTATATCTATATTTCATTTGTTGTTGTTTTTTTTTTTGTTTGTTTTTTTTACCAGGAGAGACACAATGAGCTGAAAGTTTGTTTACAGGTGCAACCTGGGAGCACAAGGAAGGTAAGTGACTTGCTTAGGGTCACATAGTATACAAGTGGGGCTGTGGGATTCAAACCCAGGTCTCCAGGTTTGTGGATCAGAGCCTTAAACCACTGCACCATACTGCCTCCTAAATCTTTGGATCTAGAGTGAAGAAATCGGACCTAGAGTGAGGATGTTTCAATATCCTCACTATAGGTCCCCAAGAAGCAGCAATATCACTGATATCTGCCATGAAATACATTCACAGGTGCGGCATAAATTGTAATGTCCCAGCAACCCACCCACAGATTTTTCTATCCCCCCTCCCAATTAGGCTTTTCGCAATCCAATATAATTTTTTAAAGATTTTCAACCCACAAAATGTAACTTTTGAAAGACCCACAACAGACAACATGATGGGTGCTGTGTAATCACACTGAAATGTCAGTTCTTAAGGTGGCATAGTGGTTAGCATAGCTGCCTTTCAATCAGTGGTTCAGTTCATGGCCAAACTGTAAATTTTGAAGTCTGCTTAAATGCTGATAAATACATGTGCACGTTTTTATCTGCTTTACAAAAAAGTTTTATGTCTTTCATATAATATCTTATTACATAAAAAAAATGAAGAAAAAACATAATCTAACTATGATAGCATTAGTTCTGCATGGACTGTCATCTCATACTGTACACAGAAAAATATAATCTGAAAGGAAGTATAATAATAACCAGTAGTTTGAAAAGAATGATGAATAGTGGGTTACTGTTTGTACCAGGGAATCCACATAAAAAGGTATTACAGTGTATATAGTCTGGTAAGGAAGAAAAGTTTGTATAATAAGTGACGCACTCAAAGTGATGTATAAGTTATTGTAGGACTAGTAGTAGTCTTTATTTCTATCTGGCACCCTTCCCAGAGGCACAGGGTGCCATTACAATAAAATAATAAATACAGTCACTAATTCAAAACAGTATCAAATAAATATAAAACAGCCACCTTATGCCAATAAAACAACATAAATACACTAAAACTCAATAAAACTATAAAATGTGCTGCATGCATGCATTATGGTGCTTCTCCAAAAGCTTGTTGAAATAAATAAGTCTTGTGCCCCCTTTTAAACACCTCCACCAAAGGGACCCCCTCTAAAGGTCCCAGGCAAGGAATTCCAAAGGGATAGGCCCGTTACTTCAAAGTGGTTTGAAACCACTGTAAGTACATTTACTGATACATATCTTATATTTATTTATCAGAAAAACCTCTCCCCTGAAGAAGCCTAATGCAGGTGAAACGTTGGGCTCTCATGGAGGGCATTCTGGAAACACAGGTTACTCACTTGTAACAGTAGTTCTAGGAGTGGTATATGATGTTCATCCACACTGTCTGGCAGTTGCCTTTCCCTTTAAGGATTGCCAGAAACATCTTCAAGCTGGTTCCTCCCACCCACCTGGGTGGTAACTCCCATGGCTCCACCCCATGATGCCAGATCTTGCCCGCTGGTAGCAGAGTTTGTGTGACAAAGTTGGGGAGGTTGGGTGGGTCTGTGTGGATGAACATCATATGCCACTCCTAGAACTACTGTTACAGGTGAGTAACCTGTGTTTCTAGAGACGTGGATATGATGTTCTATCCACACTGTCTGACAGACTCCTAGCAGTTCTCCAGGAGAAGGGAGGCAAGGTGCACACCCCCTACTTCAGGAACATAGATTGGCAAACTGAGGCCACAAAACCAGCATCCTGGTGTGACTCAAGGTCAGTGTGGTAATGGGAAATGAAGTTATGTGCTGACTTCCAGGTAGCAGAGCTGCAGATTTCCTGAATAGGAACATCCCTAGAAGCAGCCACTGATGCAGTGGTATGGCAGGTGAAATTAACCCTTAGCCCTCCGGGAGGCTCCCTACCCACCAACCTATAGCAAAGATCAATGCAGGATGTGATCCACCTGCCAATCATCCACTCAGCTGCAAGTCTGCCAGGTGTAGCTTCAGCGTAGGTGACAAACAGCTGGTGAACCTCTCCCCAAACTCCAGCTGTGAACTCCTTGTAATAAGCGAGCGCTCACCTCAGGTCCAAAGTATGGAGCTTGTGTTCAGCCTCCGAGGTGTGATTGGTGAAGAACACCGGTAGAGTCATCATCTGGTTCAGGTGAAACTCAGACACAATCTTTGGGAGGAACTTCAGGTTGGGGCACAGGACAACCTTGTCCTTGTGGAAGACCAGGTAAGGAGACTCCACCGAGAGCACCGGGAGCTCACTGATCCTTCTGGCTGACATGATAGCCACCAGGAAGGTGGTCTTCCATGACAGGTGAGACATGTTACACCTGTGCATCAGTTCGAATGGCTTGCCCATGAGCTTTGCCAAAACCAGCAGCCAGTCCCACAGTGGTGGTGGTTCAGACACTGGAGGGGAAATGGGATTTAAGCCTTTGAAAAAGTGCCAGACCACCTTCTCCTGTGCCACTGACTGCTGACCAGCCTGCTCCTGGTAAGCAGAGATGACTGCCAGGTGTACCTTAAGGGTCGTCGACCTAAGTCCCACTTGGAAGAGAGATCACAGATAATCCAAAATGCTAGCCACAGGACAGGTCAAGGGGTCCAACCCCTTGCCTTGACACCAAATGGAGAATCTCTTCCATTTGAAGGCATAGCATTTTCTGGTCGATTCCTTTCTAGATGCCTTCACCACGGTGAGGACATCTTTGAAGAGACCCAAAGACTGGAACTCTAGCCACTCAGGAACCAGGCTGTCAAGTGCAGGGATTGAAGGTCTGGGTGGAGTACCTACCTTCCCCTGATTGATGAAAAGCAGGTCCGGGTGTGCTGGAAGACACCTCAAGAGCCTGTTGCTGAGGCTGAGGAGATCGGGGCACCAAAACTGGTGGGGCCAGTCCAGCGCCACCAGGATCACCTGTGCCTTCTCTCTCCTAACCTTGAGGAGCACGTTGTGGATCAAGGGAAGTGGGGGGAAGGCACAGAAGAGGCCTAGGATCCACAACTTCGAGACGGCATCCCCTGCAGTGAACCCTGCTGAGGGGGGCAGGCACAAAACAGCCTCAGCTTTACATTCTCCCTGGAGATAAACAGACCCACCTGAGGGGTGCCCCACTGGGAGAACAGACTGTGAACTACCTCTGGGTGGAGGGACCACTTGTGAGATGCCTTGCCCACCCGGCTGACTGCATCCTCCAGCTGATTGGAGGCTCCTGCCACATGGATGGCTAGGAGATCTGCCTCCACACTGCACACAAGGGTCCAGATGTGGAGAGCTTCCTTGCACAGAGGCAAGGAGTGCATCCTGCCCTGCATGTTGAGGTAGTACATGGTCCTGGTGTTGTCCGTGTGGACCTGGACCACTTGACCCCGGACAAATGGAGTGAATGCAGTCAGGGCTAGCCAAATCACTTGGAGCTCCAGCAGGTTGATGTGGCATCGGGACTCCTGAGGGGGGTCCACAGCCCGTGGACTCTGTGCTCCTCCAGGTGGGCACCCCAGCCCATGAGCGAGGCGCCAGTCATCAGTAGGACCGTTGGCTCGGGGTGGACAAACAGAATCCCTTCCTGCAGATGCTCTGGGATGAGCCACCACTGGAGGGTGTCCCACATCCTCTGGGTCACAGTCACCAGCTGGTCGAAGTGACCTTTGTGCTGAGACCACTGGCTGGCCAGCTCCCACTGCAGTGAGTGCATATGCAAACGGGCCCATTGAATCATGCTGGTGCAGGCCGTCATGTAACCCAGAAGGTGCAGGTGCCCAACCAGAAATGATTGGGCAAAGAAGGAGAGAACCTCCACCCTGTACACCAGGAGCCGAGCTCTGGTCCAGCATGAGTCAAGCTCTGCCCCAATGAAGCTGATCTCCTGCAAGGGAACAAGTCCTGACTTGGCCTCATTGACCAGGAGGCCAAGGTCAATATAGGTCTGGAGGGGCAGATCCCTGTACTGCTCCACCTCCTGCCTGAAGGGACCTGTTATCAGCCAGTTGTTCAGGTAGGGGTATACCCAGACCCCTCGGTGCCTCAGGTAAGCTGCCATCACTTCTATGCCTTTGGTGAAGATGCTGAAGGCCAAGGAGAGGCCGAAAGGCATGGCTTGGAACTCATAAAGGGATTCCTCTGCTTGGAAGTGGAGGAACCTTCAGGTGGTGGATGGATCGGGACATGAAAGAACACATCCTGAAGCTCCAGAAAGCAAAACCACATGTTTTGTTCCAGAGATGGTATGATCTGGGACAGAGTTACCATCCTGAAGGTGCAGGAATTTATTCAGGTCATGCAGCTCTAGTATGGGGAGCCAGCCCCCATCTGCTTTGGCACCAGGATGTACATGGAGACAAACCCTGGGTGTTCCAGAGGATGTGCAACTCTGACCACAACCTCCTTGTGGAAGAGCTGTGCTATGTCATCTCGAAGAGCCGACCGAGTGTCTGTGGATACCAAGTCCTCCCGTGGGGCGTGGGCTCAGCTTGGAGGGTACTACTCAAATTCCAGAGGCAGACCCTGACTGACCACTTCCAGAACCCACCTGTCCATGGTGACAGCAGACCAGGCAGAAAGGAAGTGGTGGAGCTGGCTGCCCACAGGAAGACCCAGGGGAGGCATAATGGTCATGAGGGTGGCAACCCCCATTCCATCACTGCACTTGGTGAAGAAGGATCCAGCCATGGAGCCACCAGGTCCCTTCCCTCTGGGCTTTTGGACTACCAAGGCCACAGACTTGGCCCAAGGTCACCAGGATTGAGCCTGCTGGCCAGACTGATGCTGGACTCATTTTGCCACAGGGGTGGAAGACCGAAAAGGCTTGCGCTTCTGCTGCTTGGAGCCCTTGTTGTCCTTCTGGGTAGATTTCACAGAGTCCAGGGTGGCGCTGAACTTTTCAATGCACTGGAGGTGACCCTCCACACCAGGCCCAAATAGGTCAGTGCCCAAAAAGGGGACATCCACCAGCTTGTGCTGGGTATCTGCCATGAAGGTTGAGATCTGTAGCCAAGCCCTACGGTGCATGGCAACCACGGCCACCACCAAGCGGGCACAGGAATCACCAATATCCAGAGCCATCTGGTGTTGCTTTTTCGCCACTGCCCTACCCTTGTCTCAGACCTGTTTGACCGTGATCTGAAGGTTAGCAGGAAGGTGAGGGATCGCCTCACCCAGGGAACCTAATAGGGCATGAGAAAAGTATGCCATTAAGATGGCCGAGCTCAGCTAGTGGAGGCCTAGCAAGGAGGCAGCATAGACCTTTTTGGCTGAATGGTCCAATTTCTTGGTCATTTTGTCCAGTGACATCCATGGTATTGCCCAAGTAATGAAGCATGGAGTCAGTCACCAACCCCCTAGGCCGAGGGATGCTCCATGAACCCTAAAAGGGTTCTGGTGGGCACCATATTCTTGCGGGCCATCAGGGCCGAGGGTGCAGGGCAAGAAGCAGGGTGCTGCCAAAGCTCCAAGGCAAGGCCAACAATGGCCTCAGCCACTGGGAAGGCATCCATTGGAAAGTCCCCTTTGTCCAGAATTTCTATGAGGGGATATCAAGCCCACTTTTGGACGGGCTCCAGCTTCATCCCCGTAGACTCAGAGGTAAGGCAAAGAATGCCCATGAACAAAGTAGGGCCTTCGTCTGTGGAGAGATCCCCGATCAACTCCATGTCCAGTGGATGGGAGTGCAAGGTAGAATCCTTGGACTCCGAGGAGTCCACATAAAGCAGGCAGCCACCCGTGTCACCCTCGACTTGTTGCAAACAGTCAGGCATAAGGGTGACCAGCAGCCGATGGGGAAGCCCCTTGGCCGGCAGACTCCTTGGTCAGAGCCCATGTCATTGGCTGTTTAGGTGGCGGCTCCACCATGATCGGCAGAGAAGCCTGCTTTAGCTGAGCCGACATGGTCTGAACTGGTCTGCTGGGGAAGGAACAGTGTCAACCGGCCCCGCTGAGGGAGTCGGCATCAGCCTTTCGGGCGACAGCCAGGTAATAGCTGGGGTGGTAGCTGGTGTTGGCTTTGGCCTGGACAGAACTAATTGTTGCCACATGAGGTCTTCATAGCATTGATGCAATTTGCACCAAAGCCTCTCCTCACCTGTGGAGGATGTAGACGAGTAGCAGCGGCACCGCTTACCATGGTGCCAAGAGCGAGACTGCCGATGTCAGCGGGACCTGCTCGATCCCAAAGTTGAAGATGACTGATGCCAAGACCTCGACCATTGGTGGTGCCAATGGGGGGCCTTAGAGGGAGTCAGGGAGGTCCATGGCTCCTCCTGGTCTGGGTTGATGACCAGCAGGTCTGGCTCAGCAGGCTGGGCTGATCCGTCAGTGGTTATCGGTAGGACCGGAGTCCAGAAAAGAGAGTTGTCAGCCTCTTCAGATGACAACCTGTTGACAGGATCGAGAAAAACCTCAGCCACATCATCAGCCAGAATCTCAGCCAACTGGTCCAGCAGGGTTACCATGAAGCCAGCGGTGAAGGGCACGGTATCGACCGTAGTCAAAACCGAAGTTTCCTGAGAGGGGAAACGTTACAGTCCCCAGAGCATGGACAATGAGTCTTCTCTTTATCCATCTCAAACTCCTTCTTGTATGAGAGCGAACTGTGCAACTTGGTAGGATCCTCTCCTTTGGTCGAAAAGGACTGGCACAGCTCCTTGAAGGAGGCCGAACAGGTGGAGCCCAACTGGAGCAGAACAAAGGCCGAGGCAGAAGAAGATTGAGCAGTGGCCTGGACCTTCTCCTCCTTGAAGACCATAAGTTGTTCTAACTGCTCAGCAGACCCTGCAGCTGCAGAGATCACCCAACATGCATCCTTTGATTTGACCAGTGGGTAACATTTCTCCGGTCGGCCCAACTTCAGGCCAGCAGTGTGGTCGTCAATGACATTTGGGTGGAACAACCAACAAATGTCACAGGCCTGCTGATCGTGATTGTGGCCCCAACAGTAGATGTACGAGGCATGGGGGTCTGTAAGAGACATCTTCTGCCTGCAACAGCACTGGTGAAGCCCAGGCGAGGTTTTATCCTCCATTGCGGTCGTGATCGAAGATCAAGGTGAAGACGAAACTCAAGTGAGTTTTAGTGTAAGTTTAGGAAGTAAATCCAAAGATTTAAGCACCAGTGCCTACTCAACATGGGAGCAGTAAGGAGGGAACCTGCTTCTTCCAGCGGAAAGGAAGATCTGGTGTCACGGGGCGGAGATATGGGAGTTACCACCCGAGTGGGTGGGAGGAGCCAGCTTGAAGACATTTCTGGTGATCCTTAAAAGGGAAAGGCAACTGCCAGACAGTGTGGATAGAACATCATATCCACATCCCTGGAAGGAATAATACAATAAAAGAAGAGAAGTTTATTGAACTTCCCAGTGGTGTATGGCTAGTTTGTCTGAAGGAATTTAGAATTTGGGATGCTGCGTGAAACCATTTCCAGTTACACTGTGGATCTGCACTGCTTGCTTATATACTTTTTAATACAAATGTTACGGAAAGTTTAGTGCTGTAACAGGGAGGAGAAAGACTTCATGGAAAGGAAGTGCCAGCAGGTTTATGTGCCCCCCCCACCGAGGGAAACAAATTCTATTTACTATTTTCCTGCACAGATGTCCTTCCAATTCTAGCAGGGATGCCTGTGTGGTGAGAAGTTTTGTGGGCTGAGACAGAAGAAAGGGAATAACCTCTCGAAGGTTGCCCACTTCTATTAACCCTCCAGTGCTTGTATCAACTTGCTTGATACTGGCAGCTGTTGCTTTCTGTGGTGCACGTTTGCCACCAGTGTCTTTTGAGGTGGCATTGAATATCCCTCATATATAACCTAGCCCAAGGTACCACTGTGGTAGTAGAAGCCATTTGGCCCAGCAGTCTCAAGAATTCCTGTGCATGACCTGTGTTGAATGTGTTTTCGCATGAAATTACAGTTTCTTCCCTTTGCAGAGGCAGAAATGCTTTGCCAGTTCCTTTTTTAAGTCTACGCCTGTGAGCTGAAGGCTCTGTTTCTGTTCCAAATGCGACTTTTTTCTCTGCAGGGCACTTTTTTTTTTATTTGTTTCTCTGCCTACTTCCTCTGGTCCAAGTGACATCCCCCCCAGCCCCGTTACCGACCCATCTTGTGAACTTTATAAATTAACCACCGCTTACACACAGCCATATCGGCAGGTGGCCAGGCACATAGGGTTGTGCACTGCCTGCATAGGATACCATGTGAACTGAGGCATTTTCCTCCATTTTCAGTCCTGGAACATCTGTCAGTGATGCACATACGTGCATGTGTAATGATGCACATGTGTGCTGCGTCAAGCGTGTCCCCCCCCATGTCTCCATCTTTTGGTCCCACCGGTGCTGCCACCCAGCCTCTGCTAGGTGGCAAGTAAGCCACAGGACTCAGAGTTCCCACCCCCCAAGGGAGGAGAGCCATTCTGGGACACTCAATCCATTCTTGAACCCAGGTCGCAGCATGGCTGAAGATAAGATGTCAGTGCCTCAGTCCTTTACAACCTTGGGTTGGCCCCCTACAATGCGCTTTTTACTGTTTGAACTGAGAACTCTGCTTTCTCTTTTGTTTTTCCACACATTTGCCAGCTGCCTTGGTAAAGAGCTGCCACTGCACTCTGACTGTGCAGGTTGGCTGCCACCACTGCAGAGTGCTTTGAGAACATCCTGGGTGATGTGGTCAGACCAAAGGGAATTGCAGGGAACTAAATCAGAGCATGCCTTATTTTGAATATTAAACATTTGCTGTTGCAGGGTCTTATTATGATGTGAGAATTTGCACCCCTGAAGTCCAAAGACCATAGTCAATCCACTTGTAGAGATGGAATCGCTGTCTGTAGTGTTACCATTCTGACCCTGATTGCACAGGGAGTCTGCCATCACTGGCAAGCATTTTGTGAACATCCTGAGTGCTGTGGTCAGACCAAAGGAACTGCATTGAACTAAATCTAAGCATGCCCTACTCTGAATATTAAACACTTTCTGTGGCAGGGTCTACTGGGATGTGAAAATATGCATCCCTTGTGTCCAATGACCATAGTCAATTCACTAGTTGTAGTGATGGAATTAATCTCTGTAGTGTTACCATTCTGATCTTCTCCTTTCTCAGATATCTATTCAGGAGTTTTAAGACAAGAACAGGTCACTATTCACCATTTTTCTTCAGCATGAAAAAGTACCAGCAGAAGACGTTCTTTCCCAGCTGGGAAATGGAAACCCTTTCCACAGCATTCAATGTTAGCAACATCCTCATCTCCAATTCCAGTAGGAGTTTCTGTTCTGGCAATTTAATTTAATTTATGTATTTGTTAACCGGCAAGTACACTGGTCCCAGGGACCATTTACAGGCATGACCTGAGCCATGTAGATGGCACATACAAACAGTTGCGTCATAGTATAGAGACAAATCATCATACAGAAATGGTAGAACGTTTATAGTAGTGTCAGTGATAGTCAGTTACAATAGATTTACCTGGAAAAAGTCATACAGATTGTACAAGAATAAATACTTCACAGATATGAGTACATACAATTGTCACACATACAAGTACATGGTTGATCAGAAAGATAATTCTTCAAGGATACTTCAACTAACGTCTGCGCTCTCAGTTACAGACCAAAGTTGATATAAGCATATTCTTTGAGTGCATTTTGAAGGTCAAGGGGGATTCCAGATTTTGGATTTCATCCAGAAGGACATTCCAAGATTTAGGTGCAGCCCAAGGGAAGGCTCTTTGTCCCATGTCAGTGGATGTCCTGACATATTCCAATCACTTGTTTGAGGAGAACCTAGACGTATGAGAGTTCTGTTTAAGGACTAACAGACCCACCAGTGGAGACTTTGTACCTCTGTGCAGTGTTTTGCAGATGAAGGATCCTAACATTACAGTAGGTCCCTATGAGCCTGGGGAGGGTGCCAACTTAGTGTTTGATATAGTGTACAGTGCTGGGTGCTGAAGGGAGCTTGCATGATGAACCTGCAGATGTTGTTGAATGCAATGTTTAGGTGATTAAGAAGCTGGGGTGTGGCCAAGGAGGTAATGGGGAAGCAGTATTCAAGAATGGATAGGAGGGTGCCCCTCCCTATTGCTAATCTCTCTTCTGGAGTTAAAAGGTGTTTAAGACTATAGCAGGCACCCAGCTGCTAGTTAATCTTCTTGATTACCTGACTGATGTGGGTAGAGAAGGTGAGAGCAGGATCAAGAGTCACACCAAGGTACTTGAAGTTATCCACCTGCTCTAGGGTGGTACCATCTGGGGACATGATGTCTAAGGAAGGTAAGTGACTGGATACAGCCCTGGTGATCCTATGTTCAGAGCCAAGCAGCATGGATTTGGTCTTTTTCGCATTTACAATCAGCCTGTGCTGCTCGAACCAATGAGTAGCATTAGCACCTTATTTATACTGCCGGTGTTTTGTTTCTTATGTACCCTGGGTTAAGATTGTACTTTACAATTTGCCTCTGTCTTTAATACTCAATTTCTTGTATTACATTAGTTTGTTAATGTGTTACTGATATGTTTATGGCAATGCCTGCTAGCTGCATTTGCTATTCCCAACTCATATCATTGTTCCCCTCCTTTGATTGACGAGGACCCTCTGTAAATGAGCTCTTAGCTCAAAGGTTTGTAATCCAGATTCTTTAATAAATACATAAAATAAATAGCAGTGGAGAAATCCCTGTTAAGGACTTGAAATAGATTCGAGAGGTTGTTGTCACTACGGAAAAGGATAAGGTCCTCCACATACAGTGGCGTGAAAAAGTATTTGCCCCCTTCCTGATTTTCCCTATTATTGCATATTTGTCACACTGGATGTTTTCAGGTCTTTAGACAAAATGTAATATTAGATAAAGGGAACCTGAGTGACCAAATAACACTTGTTTTTTTTTTACTTATTTCATTTATTTAATGAAAAAAGTTAACCAACACCAACTGGCACTGTGTGAAAAAGTAATTGCCCCCCTAATTAAATCAACCCAATTAAAGGGATAATTAGAGTCAGCTGATTGAACACAGCCAGGCTTGATTACAGCCAGCCCTGCTCAATATAAACCTCACTTATTTTGACCCTTACCATCAGAGTCACGTTGCCAGCACAAAGATTCAACAAGCACATTATGCCACGATCAAAGGAAGTCCCTGAAAAGATCAGAAAAAAAGTTGTTGCTATCTATCAGTCTGGAAAGGGTTACAAAGCTATTTCTAAGGCTCTGGGACTCCATTGAACCACAGTGAGAGACATAATCCCCAAATGGAGAACATTTGGAACAGTAGTGAATCTTCCCAGGAGGCGGGCCTGCCAAAATTACTCCAAGGGCAGCATAAAATCATCCAGGAAGTCTCAAAGGATCCTAAAACAACATCCAAAGAACTGCAGGCTTCTCTTGCCTCAGCTAAGGTCAGTGTTCATGACTCCACAATCAGAAAGAGACTTGGCAAAAATGGGCTTCATGGGAAAGTAGCAAGGTGGAAACCACTGCTAACCAAGAAGAACATAAATGCTCATCTCTCATTTGCCAAGAAGCACCTGGATGATCCACAAGCCTTTTTGGGAAAATGTTCTATGGACAGATGAGTCCAAAGTGGAACTTTTGGACGACATGGATCCCATAATGTCTGGCATAAAGCATACACAGCATTCCACAATAAGAACATCATACCAACAGTCAAACATGGTGGTGGTAGTGTGATGATGTGGGGATGCTTTGCTGTCTTAGGACCTGGACGACTTGCCATAATTGTAGGAACTATGAATTCTGCTCTGTACCAGAAAATTCTTAAGGAGAATGTCCGGTCATCCGTCCATCAGCTGAAGCTGAAGCGTAGTTGGGTCATGCAGCAAGACAATGATCCAAAGCACAAAAGCAAGTCCACATCAGAATGGCTGAAAAGAAGTAAAATTAAAGTTTTGGAGTGGCCTAGTCAAAGTCAGACCTAAACCCAATAGAGATGCTGTGGCAGGACCTGAAACAAGCAGTTCATGCTCAAAAACCTACCAATGTTACTGAATTAAAGCAGTTCTGGCGAGGAAGAGTGGGCTACAATTCCTCCCACAGCGATGTGAAAGACTGATATTGAATTATAGGAAGCGTTTGGTTGCAGTCATTGCAGCTAAGGTGGCGTAACCAGTTATTAAGTGTAAGGGGGCAATTACTTTTTCACACAGTGCCAGTTGGTGTTGGTTAACTTTTTTCATGAAATAAATGAAATAAGTAAAAAAAAACAAGTGTTATTTGTTCACTCAGGTTCCCTTTATCTAATATAACATTTTGTCTAAAGACCTGAAAACATCCAGTGTACCAAATATGCAATAACAGAGAAAATCAGGAAGGGGGCAAATACTTTTTCACGCCACTGTACATGATCATGTGACTTCCTCCAGTTAATGTCTTCACTGGGTCTGACACAAACGGTTGCTTCTGCAACCCACCAGCATGGTCTCACACTCCATCTGGCGTTTCAGCTGGGTCTTGGGATTGATAACCTCAGGATTGATCCAGTTTGTTTGTCTGATCACTGCACTGTGGAGTTCACATTTGGGATCCCCCGATAGTCCTGCCCCTGTGGAGATGGTTAGCTACCATCCTTTAAGGGGGTTAGACCCAGAAGAACTTTTGGTGGTAGCTGATGACCTATCTAGGGTTGAGGCGACTTGTGTGATTGGCTCCGAGGAAGCAGTGGCCACCTATAATAAGGTGGTGTCTGAAGCTCTGGATGCCAAAGCCCCAGTCCGTATATGGTCCAGCTCTTCACACTTGAGATCCCCGTGGTTTGATGGGGATCTCAAGGTGATGAAGATCAGGGGTCAGAAGTTGGAGCATTGCAGGTGGAGGTCCCGGTTAGATGCTAACAAGCCGGTCCTGCGCACCCACTATCGTGAGTGCCAGGAGGCAATCTCCTGTAAGAAGACAGAGTTACTGTCCAGGGAGATTGTGGCAGGGAGGAACAGACCTGCTCATCTTTTTTGGACTGTGGACAGGCTACTTCATCCAGCCTGTCTTCAGCCGAAAAAAGGCTTTTCACCCACCTTGTGGGAGGAGTTTGCTCTGTTCTTTTCTGACAGGGTGTTGGCTATCCAATCGGGGATTCGGTCAGGTGGGCTTTTGCCCCACAGTTGCTGGGCTGTTGGGAGCAGAGGAACTCTATCTGCCTGGGAGGAGTTTAGGCCAGTGGAGGTGTCTGAGGTGACTTGGGTGGTCTTAGGGCTGAAGCATACATCTTGTGAACTGGACCCAGCCCTGATGCGTTTCTTGATGGGATACACCGAGGCTGTCGACCCAGTGTTTGCTGGGATAGCTAGGTGCTTGATGGTGGAGGGGGTGCTCCCAGCTTCTCTGAAAGAGGTGCTGGTAAGATCCCTCCTAAAGAAACCTTGCCTTGACCCAGACATCCTAGTGAATTACCGACCTATCTCCAACCTGGCTTTTTTGAGCAAGGTTGTCGAGAAACTGGTAGCACAGCAGCTTGAGGATTGGCTTGTGTCCTTTGACATCTATGAGCCATTTCAGTCAGATTTTCAGAGTAGACACTGCACAGAAACTGCACTAGTCAGGGTGCATAACGACTTACTTAGAGCTAGAGATAGAGGAGACAGGTCAATTCTTGTGCTCCTCGATCTCTCCTCAGCTTTCGACACCATGGACCACATTGTGCTTCTCGACCGACTCTGTGAATTTTGTGGACTCGCTGGAGTTGTCATCAGATGGTTTGAGTCCTATCTCTTGGACAGGGTGCAGCAGTTAATGATGGGGAATTTCTCCTTCTTACCAGTGCCTCTGTCTTGTGAAGTTCCACAGGGTTTGTTCTTGTCACCAATGCTATTTGCGGTGTATATGCTGCCTCTGGGTGAGCTCATTTGACAGTACAGCGTGGAGTTTCACTGCTATGCAGACGACACCCAGCTGTATTTGTCATATGCCCCCGGGACATCTGGTGTAGTTGATGTACTTAACACCTGTCTGGCTAAAATCAAAGACTGGATGGCTTCCAGCTGGCTGTGACTTATCCTGGTCAAGACAGAGATACTGGTGGTCGGTCCAGGTCATGGGCGTGATGGGTTGTTACCTGGAGCAGACACTGGTTTTTTCCTAGGGTCTGCCCCTTTGGTTGATTCCCCAAAGATGTGAAATCTAGGTGTGAGCCTGAACAGCAGGCTGACCTTTGAAGACCAGGTGTCATCTGTTGTTAAGAGTAGATTTAACCACCTACAGAACATTGTCAGGATCAAGCCTCTCTTTCTGCCCAAAGATCTGCCAACCCTAGTACATGCCTTTGTGACCCCCTGACTTGACAACTGTAATGCTCTTTATTTTGGGGTCACGGGAGGAACCCTCTGCATGCTGCAGATGGTGCAGAACACGGCGGCCCGGTTACTGGCAGGACTATCTCAGTCATGCCATGTGACCCCAGTCCTGCATGCTCCTAACTGGCTGCCGGTCAGATGGAAGGTCCTTTTCAAGGTGGGCTTGCTCACCTATAATGCCCTATATGGGCTGGGTCCTGGCTACCTGTCTGAGCTCCTGTGGCCTACGACCTCTGCCGGCTCCCTCTGCTTCATCTCAAGGGGTCTCCTGGATGTTCCCAGGGTACAGCTCAAGACTTCTGGTGATCATGCATTCAGTGTCTCTGGGCTGACCCTGTGGAACATGCTTCCAGCTGCAGTCCAGGAGGCTCCATCAATTGGTGTTTTTAAGCAGAGGCTTAAGGCCCATCTGTTTTGCCAGGCTTTTGGAGATTAAGCCACCTCCCCCCGTCTCCTGACCCTCATCTTTTGTATATTTATACTGTATATTTCCATTTTATATTTATGTTTTTAATGAATGTTGTTTCAATATTTTGTCATTGCATAACTGTTATTTTGTATTTTATTCTGTTTTATCATGTATGGCGCCCAGAGCATCTGGGATTAGGCGCCTTAAAAATAAATTTGCCTTGCCCTTGCCTTGCCTTTTACAAGTTTTATTTCCCACTTACATATATTTCTCAGTCTCCTATATTCATTCCTACATTCCACGGTGGGTGACAGCCTGTAATTTGTCCATGTTTTATCTCGTTGCTTCATAAGAGACACTAACTCCATGGTTACTCGTTTAGTACTACCACCCCTGATGCACCATGTGACAAGAAGAAAGTGTTTATCCTGAATGGAGGAAAGGCCATTTAGAGGAACTTCAGTGCTGTGTCTACATTTTTGAGGGAGCAGAGCTCCGTCCAGTTTATGCCACGCAAATCAGACTCAAGCGCCTCCAGGTCAGCTCTTGAGGAGTTCCTGAATTAGATCAGTTTGGTGGGGGGCATTTCTTATGGCAGGATCAGGTGCAATAGACTGGTGAATGATCGCTACTAGAGTCCGAGAGGACTCCAGCATTAATCACCCTGTCTTCCCTATTTGTTAGAATACAATCAAGGAGGGTATGCTTCTAGGATTTGGGGTTAGATCATGTTGGCGAATGGCTGATCTGCGACAGGTTGACTGGTTTAAGGAGCTCTGTGTAGCCTAACTGATTGCCCTCCAACCAGTTTAGGTTAAAATTCCCTACCAATATGGTGTCCCTGATGGGGGTGAGGTTTGCAATCTCCCTAATTACATGTTGGAGTCCATTGATGCCTCCTTTGGGAGATTTGTATATGCATACAAGGTAAATTTTCTTGGTTGATCCAATGAGAAGATCAATTATTATCCATTCAGGGGAATGGGCATCTCCAGTGCTAGAGGTAATTATGGTGCCAGCAAAATGGTTCTTAATATATAGAACTCCACCACCTTTTTTGGACCCTGGTCTATCATTCCTATAGATGTTGCATCCCTGGAGTGACAAAGTGAGTCTGGGTACTTTGGCTTTAGTCAGGTTTCACTTATTCCAAGAACATCAGGTTTATGAAGTGAAGCCCAAGCTTCCAACTCCTGAAATTTAGGAAGAAGGCTTCCTATGTTCAAGTATGCAATTCTGAGACCTTCACTACTAGCCCACTGAGGTCTAGTTTGACTACCTGAGGAGTGGTGAGGGCCTGGGTTCACCTCAACATCACCACATTGGAGGAGAAGTAGTCTTAGGTGTAAGGGGTAAGCGAATGTACTGCTAGTGGCCACGCATACCAAGATCTGTATGCTGATTATGAGCCAGCCCAACAGTCTTCTGTTCTTGCTATCAAGATGTGGTAATGCTTAGCATACAGTTAATTGAGCTGTGAATCTACTGAATTTGCTTAACTCTGGAAATTTTACAAAATGATGGGTTAAGCCCCCTCTTATTACCTCCAAAATCCACTTGTCTGTGGTAACACTTTACCACTCTTCTAAGTAATGAGTCATCCTCCTAGGGACAATGGTTCTATGGTGACACGGGCAGATGTGTCAAGTGCTGGGCTTTGTCTGTGCAGGGGAAGCTGATGCATATTGTTGCCTGGTTCCCCCTTCTGCTTCTGCCGCTCCCTGAGCCCCTCTGAAATGTATAGCCATTGTGCACATAAGGTCTGCTGTAATAGCCCTTTCCTATACCTGCCTTTCTATAGTGTTTGTATGGCAATTTGGCCCTTTCTTTTTCTGTCAGAATTTTAAAAGTTACTTTTCACTTATCAACTGTTTTTCATGTATGCTTCTGTTTTGTCACCAAATAAATAAGAAGGTACCTTCAAATGAGAAACTGGTTGCCTTATTTTGCAAGCCCTGTGACAAACCAGTTGATAGAAGTCATTCAAATCTTCTGGCAGACATTGAATTTGCTAGATCCCTACATACAGTTTCAGTCACATAGACAGCAATATGAAACTAACATTTAACAGCTTCTAGACCAGCCTTTCCCCTGTATGCGCTAGATGAAGCTTCTCTGGGGATGGCAAGCACTCTCAAAGTGGCAGGACTATATTCCACAGAGGCTATTCAAGGCTCAAGTGCAAATTTTCTGTGCACTTCCTCCCGTGTTTTATTGTTTTATTCGCACTGACTGTGTTTGTCTGTAAGCACGTGTGCCTCCTGTTTACACTTGTTTGTATTCCACAGGGCCTGCAAGTAACATGCAGAGTAAATCAGACAGGCTGCCTGCCTCTGCTGCAAAGGGGATGTGGTGTACATCTTTTCACCATTAAATCCATTTTTCTGGAATCCCTATCAAAGGTTAATTTCTCTGTTGATAAATTAACCTTTAATTTCTCACAACTGCCTTTTATTTCTCATAAGCAGCTGCCTAACACCCTCAGGTCAGGATATGTATATGAACTCAAAGCCCTTCCTGGGCACCACATACCTTTTCTCAGTTTTCTTTTCTATGGCTGTATAGGTTGTAGGCACAGCAAGAATTTTTTAAGGGAAATGTTTGAAGGCCTTATGGATGGGTACATAAGCTCCTTTGTTGAGGTCAGACTCAGCACATTCATGAATGCTGCCTCTTCTACATCCTCTTCTGATTCAGTTGCAAGTAGGTTCAGCAAATCAGCCATCTGTCTCAGAAATGCAGTATAGGATGAAAAGCCTCCATTCACCCTGGATGGGGAACTGAATTTCCCTCGGCAATATCCTCTGGAAGATTGGTTCCTCTTCATTTTCTCTTCAAAAACATCCTTAGGAGGAAGACTAGGAGGCACATTTGAAGTGTTTTTTTCTAAACTGTGTATGGTTTTGAAAAACTGCCACATTTGTTTAATGTCCTCCAGGTAGGGTAAATTTTTATCAGGCACCTCTTCCTATATTTGCTTTTCAGGCAAATGGACCTCCAAGGGCTTCTTCTTTAAGCATTCTTTTTCCAGCTGCTGTACTTGGCTGGTGTTCAGAAATACTTTTTTTTTACTGAATGACTCCAAACTCATGCGCGAACAAGTTCAGTGATTTTGGAGCCATACAAACAAAACAGATTGCTGAATAGTGCTGACTGTTGATGTCTACAATGTAACTAGTTTTTAAAACAGATGGCTATTTCCTTTAGTAATTGTTGTTTGAAAAGTGAAACCGAGACAATGCACATCACTTTTCTAACAATTACTGTAGGAAATAGCCCTTGGTTTTAAAAACTAGTTATACTGTAGACATCAGCACAGTCAGCACTATTCCGCAATCTGTTTAGTTTGTATGAGACCAAAATCACCGAACTTGTTCATGCATGAGTCCAGCATCATTCAGTGCCATCTCTGTGTTGTGGACATGCAGGAAGGAGCAGACCGTGGCATTTCGGTCAGGACAACCGAAAGTCTTTTTTGTAAAAAAAAAAATATATATACTTTAAATAGGCTTTTCAAACAGAGTCAGAGCAAATACTGGGTAAGTTCTGTTAACAGGCACAAATATTACAGGGCCACTAAAGATGGGTTAAAAAGCTGACAATGTCCCTTTAATTCTACATCGCTTGTCAGGTTACTGCATTAGCAGCATGTTTGGCTCTGACCAGAATTTGTTTCTTACTGTTAGGGAAGAAAACTATGCAGTGTTTACAATTTTTGAAATTGTGATTCGGGCTCAAACAATCAAAGTCCCCATTAGTGAGTACAATGTATCACCTGCAGAAAGAGAGAGGTGATGTTACCTCTGTATAGATCACTGGTGAGACCTCAACTGTAGGGTAACCAGTGAAATAGCAGAGTGAATTTGAGCAAGTGAATTTGAGTGATGACAAAACAGCAAGTGTAACATGGGCTAGATGGAGTTAACAGCACATGGTTAAATGGGCTGTGTGCAGATAATAGTGTAGAGGAAGCACAGTGACACACATCTGCAGGGAGTGGTAATATTTTTTTTTATCATATTTCTTTTTTCTCGCCTGCTGCAGTGTAACCGGTGGGGGAATCTAGCCACCAGCTGTACCTGCCTGGAGAGCAGCAGGCTCATTCGCATGATGGGGGTCTGGTGCAGACGCACCCCGACCCACCAGAGGGCTGCTCTGAGCCTGGCCAGCCCAGACCCCACAGTGCGATTCCAGGACAGTCCTCCAGGCAGGGCAGAGTGCAGCCATCAAGCTGCACGGTCGTGCCCAGCCATTTTCCTCCTAAGTACCCCTGGAGTGTGGATGTGCAATGACATCAGAAGCACAATGTGACGACATCCGCCACACTCCACCCCAAAGGCACCTACTCTAGTAGTGCCCCTGATCATCACCAGGGCCCATTGCAGGGCAGTGGCATCCCTTAACCCTCCCCAAGGATAGGAGAGCAGTTTTTTGGATTCTCAATCCTATCCATCCCCTGACAACCCTGAAATCACATGATAAAATGGTGAAACAAAAACATCACTAACAAATGGAAATATTTCAATCATACAGAAAATCAAAGAAAAATTTGAAATCATGCAGTATTCAGTTCATACTATGAAAATAGCAAAAGAAACCCCCTCCACAGTAAATCAAAGCATATTGTATATATCATGCACTGGTGAGAATATACACCTTCTACTATCCCTGTGTCCCATCCCCCACTTCAAAAGGAAAGAGATGGGGAATTTTTTATTCGAAACTAAACAAATATATTCATAGAATACTTAATACAAATGGGAAAAAGAAAAGTTTGAAAGATCTTTTAACATAAATAAGTATTAAGTCATACATTCCCCTTTTTGAAAATAATAATGCAAAACTGTAATACATTCTCAAAGCAAAACCAAAAACCCAAAGCAACTAATTATTACTGCATACCTCACCCCCCCCCCAAAATGGGAAAAGAGTAGGGGAATTTTTATTATAACTTTGAAAGCAAATTTCAAGAGGAAATAATACAGTAAAACATAACCAAGTATTACTTCCTACTTGTCCCTAAAAAAAACTCTAAATTAAAAGCATGTATCAAGTCTTACACACTATATAAGACTCCCTACACCCCCAACTCCCGAGGGTAGAGGACTTTTTTGCTTGCAAGTATTAATACTGATATCCCCCTCAAGAGATATTAAATCATAATTTAGATAATACTATGCTACAGAAATCCTCATATTAAAGAAAAGTACATGTCTTATCGAAAATCAGCTATGTCCTGGTAAGTATACCTTTACACTGGGTCACTTCTACCTCAGCCTCTGTCCCACCAATTTATATGTTTCCACCTTTTTTTTGTAAATTGTCATGGAAACCAAATATTTTTCTTTCCTTCTGTGTGCAATGATATTATCATGTAATGCCCCAAACAGCTGTTGTGGAGACATATAATGTTTCTGTAAAGACCATTTACAATGAGTCTGCCAACTGTGGTATTTGATAAACCCTGAAATCACATGCATTGTTCCTACATCATACTGTAGAACTTGAAAGTTTCACTGTCAAATAATTCTCACTATTTTCACTGAAGCACCAATTTGTGTGAAAATAAGTTTGCACTAACTAGCGCTCTTAGTATTTTTTCCATTATAGTGAATGTGGTGATTGTGAGTTAGCACTAAAATAAATTTACGCAATTATGGCTGCATTTGTGTTTGCACTAAATTTACTTTGCTCAAAACTAATTAGTTCTACAGTATTTTTGCCAGGCTCTTGGAAGGATTCCTAATAAAACTACATCCAAATTAATAAACAAAAATGGAGACTGTGACCAGTGTTCAAACAGAATGGCCCAAATCTTCATAACATATAGACATGAAAAAAAAAGGTGCTCTATTGTTTCTACCACCTGTATACAGCTCTCTCCCCTGGGGCACATCCTCTTCTAGCCCTTTATGTTTAAGATTCCCTTTAATGTTTAATCACTGATGAACACCTAGCCATAGGGTATCCCACATATAAGCCAGGACCATAGGTTGCAATGGCACACCCTGCGTTTGTTAACCTCATGCAGAGGTCTTTTCATAAATTCTGACTCATCATAAAAGTGAAGACTCTGTACATACTGATAAAATTCTTTCCTAGATAGGTTTTTAACCAAAGATTTCCTTTTACTCCAAAATTTTAATTTTCCATAACACGTTTGGAAATACTTTGGTAAAGACTGAATAGATTTTTGTTTTGGAATGGGCTTATCCAGTTCCCACCTTTTTAGCCACTTTTCAAGTTGGTCTCTCATACAACCATTCCAAAGTACTCTCTTGTTTTGTTCTAAGTCTTGCAACAGAGGTTCTACATTTGTATAACAAAATATGTTAAAGTAAAATGAAATAGAGTTCAACATTCGTAGCCCATCTTCTTTTATGTCCTTATATAGGATGTTCCTTTTAATAGGATTAAGTCTGCTACCCCAAATGGCCATAAAAAATATACTATAAAGAGTTGTCTCTAATTGTTTTGGAAGAGGAAATATTCTACTTAGATGTAAAAATATTCCTGTCAAAAGGTCTTTACCATATATATCCTTTTTTTTGCCATCCTCCTCCTGTTCCAATACTGAACTTTATTTTTGGCCTCCTTAATAAGAATCTCCCAATTGAAACAGACCATTTCTCCTGGTCCCAAAAAATTCCTAAAATTTTACAAAGAGTTTTAGTAATTTGTACCCCCATAATATGCGTATAGGTAGTGCTATTTAATCCAATTGATAAACACTTACTTTTGGTTAACTTAAATGAGGCTTCCGGTTTTCCTTTGTGAAGTCTACTGCCAACACTTCCATAGCTCCACTAGAGGGTATAGCTGCTAAAAGAAAAAATATATCATCAGCATATGCAATAGTTTTAATTGCAACCTCTTCACTATTCAAGGACATCCCTCTAATCGAATCAGAATCGTTAACTCTCCGAAGTAAAGGTTCTAGTGTTAGTACACATAACATAGTGCTGAGTGGGCACCCCTGCCTCACCCCTCTAGTGACTTTTGCTGACTGTCCCACCACCCATTAACACAGGGCGCTACTACTGCACTTGTATAATAAGTTTTCAGCCGATCAATAAAAGGTTCAGGAAAACCAAATTTTGTCAAATATTTCCACATATAGTCGTGTGACACTTTGTCAAAGGCTTTTGCCTGATCCAAGCTAACCAAATATCCCATAAGTTCTCCCATTGCTTCTCTATCCAGAATTTCCTTAAGTAGTATGAGAGCTTCAGATATACTTCTCCCTGGGACAGAGCAAAAATGCGTAGGGTGGATAATATCGTCTAAAATACCTGCTATTCTTTTTCTTTTTTTTTTTAAGTTTAGCCAATATTTTACTATCTGCATTAAAGTAATATAATGGGCCTTCAGTTATTCAACTCTTCCCTATCTCCTGCCTTATGTTGGAATATCACTAGTCCCATATTCACTCTGTCTGGCAGTTGTCCTTGTTCAAGACTGCTATTTAGCATTTGAACAAATTCCAAACTCAGTTCTTGAAAGTTTTTAAGTGGGTATAATTTGTTTGGGAGACCATCCTTCCCAGGTGCTGATCCTTTTTTTAGAGTCTGTATTAATAAATAGAGATCTGCCTGTGACAGCAGAGCCAGTAGGGAATTAAGAAAATGGTCTGGAATCTTCTGTAAAGTGCAGAAGTTAACCAACTATCTATGTCTACCTCGGTCAGAGATGGAACTGCCATAAAAGTTTGAGAAATGTACTTCTGTACCCCAGCCAGAATCTCCTGTTGAGTTGCTACTCTAACCCCTTCTTGAGTAACTATGCTCTTGAAATCTTGTTTTTTTCCTTTGTCTAGCACGACTATCAAATGGGTTAGTGTGCCCCTGGGTCCCCAGTGTGCCAAATCTTTGCTCCTGTTCTAGGGACTTCATTCGGTCATACTGAGTTTGAGCTAATGCTTGTTTGATGGAACTCAGATGTGCTGGATCTACATACTCCCCTTTATTTATTTGTGCGTGGTATCTTTGTAGCTGAGCTCTTTGTGTGTTATACTTGTCCCTTTTATGTGTACCCAAGATTCTCCCAATTATCCAAAAGTAGGTAACTATCTCTTGCTTACTGTCCTCCCACCAGGTTTGTTTGGATTTGTATAGAAAGAAGACCGATTGACTTGCTTCTAAGATATTGTAAAAACCTTGCAAGACCATAGAATCTTCTAGGAATGATAAATTTAATTTCCAGTATCCTGGACCCTTAGTAGTGTATTGAAAGTTGGAAATAGTTACTTCTATCAACCCATGATCTGATGTAGCCACCAAATTCACTGTTGGATTCCTATACTGTTATGGTGGGGGGAATAAACCAATAGTCTATTCTGGAGGCCCGATTTCCCCTGAAAAAAAGGTATTGGGGCCAATCCATTTGGTGTAAAAAAACATCACGTAAGCCTGCCTGTTCTAGGAGAGCATTTAAAAAGATTTGTGACACGATAAAGTTTACTAGTTTTGGCTTCCCTCTCAGGCCTACTCTTAGTGATATTAAAATCCCCATCAAACAGAACATTTTACTAGTATAGAGGTAAGGCCTTATTACTTTTAAGAGTTTTGTTCTTTCAGTCTTACTATGTGGGGCATAAATGTTGATTAACTGAAAATGTATACTCTGGATGTTAACATCTAACAAAAGGGCTCTACCTGGTGAAATATCTACCAACTGTGAGACTATAAATGAGGAATCTAAAAAGCAAATTCCCACTCCACTGCAGACAATGTCTTCCCCTCCCACTGACCAATAACTGGGACCCCACACCCAGGCATCAGAAGCAGTAACAAAATCATCCATGTCATATAAATGTGTGTCTTGAAAAAACACCAAATTGTAATTTATTTTTGAAAAAATGTCAAAGGTAGCAAGTTGCTTTCTTTCTGATCTGATGTTATTGGTGTTTAAACTTGCTATTCATAGCCCATATCCTCTTGCATCAGGCCACTTAGTGATTTAAGTCAAAGGATTAGTCTTTCTGGTGCTTTTCCTTAAGCCCACCCAAGGACCCATCCTATTCTTTTTCTTTTTCCCGACATAGGGTGAATCCACTACCATTTCTGGGTCTGAAACAGCCTCTTTTTGGGATGAGGACTTGGAGGCCATGTCCGAGTCCAATTTCTCTTCATCAAGACCCTCTCAAAACACTTCATATCTGTTGGAGGTGACATCTATGTCTGTAGGGTCTATGCTGTCTATTACTACAGACCTTGATTTATTTCCCAGGAGTACTGTCTGGAATGTGGAGTGACCCTCTGCTTCAGGAGGAGGTGGTGGAGGTTGTGGGATCATGGCAGTGACTTCCACAGTTGAAAGGATGTTGGGAACAGAAGAACCAGGGGGTTCAGATTCTACAGCACCTGGCTGTTCCTTGGGCTGGGGCAGTGTTAACACTTCAAGTAGCAGTGTGTCTAGGGCCTTGTGTCATTCCTAGGCTCTCTCCTTCTTTGGGGCATAGGTTTTGAGGCAATGGCATGAGACTTATAATTAGCAACTGTTTTGGCTGATTTAAAGATATAAAAGTCTTGAACTCCAAAGTCCGCATCTTCAGAGTTGTGTGCTGCTCAAGGGAAGTCCATGAAGTTGTGGCCACCCTCATCACATAAGTTACATTTAGGAGTGTTCTCACACTGGAAACCTGAGTGTCCCATTTCCCCACATTGGTTACATTGTATTTTATCACATGAGTAACTAATGTGGCGGATTGACCCATACCTATAGTACCATTTAGGCTGTATGGGGTAAAATATAAAACCCTTGTCCCTGCCGATGTAAAAACAATTGGGAAGGTGTTTAAAGTCATTGTCTTCATGCTGTAATTCAACCTTTATCCACCATCCACCATTCCAGAAACCTTCGTCATCCAGGATTGGCTCTGGGGTGCCCTGTACCTCACACTGTTTCTCTAACCAATACAAAATGTCAGTGATGTTGACCCCCTCATTCTGGAATAATACTGTGACAACTACCACTGCTTGTTTGGTGAGGGGAATGATTTGGAATGGGGACCACAATGGGTTAGTTTTCAAGGTCAGATATTTTGCCCAAAATCTATCAAGTACCTCTGGAGTCCTGAAACTTACAGCAAAAGTATGCTCCCCTGGAGCATGTATCAAAGCATATACTTCTGAAGGGGAAAAACACAGTGACTGTTTCAGTAGCACTCTCCCTATGTATAGTCTATCTGGAACCTCCTCCATACCTGACAAATATCTGAGTCTGATTGTGTTCCTTCGTTTCGCTAGTTCAACAAGTTTAGCAAATGGACCAGCATATGTTTTTCATTTCTGGTGCTGCGGGTGGTCGAGAGGGTCATTTGCATCAGACCCCCCCCCCACATTAGGCTGGTTATTGTCATTTGGTTTCCCCTGAGCCACATCAAAAAAAATTTCATGTTGTGATTCCCTAGGGGAATTCAAAATCGTACCTGCATCTGTTGTTAATATGTCCTGGGGAACACCTGAAATATATATTGCTCAGTAGGATCCAAGTCTCCAACTCCTTGTGCTTGCAGCGTGTAGTCTGGGTTAACTACCCAGCCTCCTTTCGTATGCTATTTCCAACCGGCCTGGCGCAGTGCTTGTTACGGTATCCACTGCACATCCCCATCAACCTGGTGTGACTCTTCAGGATTCCAGGTACTTTTCTTTTCCACCAGCAGTGGTGCTTCTAGATTGTTGCCAATGAATACAAAGATTTTAGGTCGCAAATACTCCATACTTGGTGAGTTCCCCACCAAGCGTTTCCTCTTCTTTTCCTCCAGTAAACATTGTTTAGCCTCTGTATATTCTTTTTCTAACTGCTCCATCTGGGATTAAGCAAGTGGAAAAGAAACTGTAGTGATATACAGGAATATGAAAAGAGGGCGAATGAACTGACTGTTAAATTACAAGGTAGAGGGTATAGCAGTAATATACCTGAAAAAGCTAAATGTGCAGTTGATGGAACAGCAAGGGAAGACTTGTTGATTGATAAACATCGGATTAATGATGGTGACCCTCAGACTACTTTAGTCACTACTTATAGTCCCCAATCAGGAGAAATAGCCAAGATCATTAGAAAACATTGGCACATGGTCCGTTTGGACCCTAATTTACTCCATACCAATATTGGGGATCCACATGTAGTGTTTCGGAGGGGAAAAAACATCAAAGATTTTGTAGTGAACTCTGTACAACCAATTCCGGAAAAACTGAGAAATTGGTTAGTTAAACCAGTGGAGGGGTACAATAGATGTGGTCACTGTAAGTATTGTTCATGGGTAAAAACTACTAAAACTTTTAAAAATCATGCCACAGGAACTGACATTAAGATAAAGGGCTTTGTCACATGTAGTACTTCATGAGTGGTATACATTGCAGAATGTTCCTGTAACAGTTTCTACATTGGCAAAACAAAACGTCCCTTTAAAGTACGTATAGGTGAACATGCTAGGTCTATTTTAAATGGTGATGAAAATAATGCCCTAGCTCTTCATATATTAAAAGCAAGTGATAAGGGTGCACATAGATTTGTGTTTACAGCTATTGAAAAACCTATGCTAACAAAAGGGGGGGACTTTGATAATCTTCTTCTGCGTAGGGAGCAGTACTGGATATTTGCTATGAGAGCGATGTATACACCAGGATTAAATGAGAGGATTGAGATTAAGCCTTTTTTGAAGTATAAAAAAATCAAAAAGTTTTTAAATTTAGGTGTTTTTCTATCTAATATCTCTTTCTCCCTTCTATCTTTCAGCAGTGCACAGATTACACTATGACCTACTGGATAAAGGTATCATATGTTGTTATGCGGAATATTTCCAGCACTAAGTTGTGCAGCTGTATAATGAATATTTGGCACAGTTTTGACTTTCTGTCCTTTTGTTTGTTTTATATATTTTATTCAATGTTTTGTACTTAGCTATTTGTATTGAAAAAATCGGTGTTACCCCTTTAAGCTTACTGTTTAAATACAAGTGCATACTTTTGGACATCAACCTTTGAAAAAGCTATGTGCGAAACGCGTCAGGTGACGTCAGTTGGATGCGACCCTCAGCTCTTGCTCCCATTTGTTTGGGATTTACACAGCCGTTTGCATTGTGTGAACTGTTTTGGACTATATGGCGTTTTTTGGATTAAAGGAACTCTATGGACTTTAACCATTCATGGACTCCTTCAGAATCTCTCAGCCATTTTTTAGGTGAGTTTTTGCTTTTGTATGCATTATTAAAAATTATATGTGCCACATTAACATTCTTAGCTAATAATTCTTAAAAGGAGAGCTACAACAGAGCTTTTTATGTTTTAAAGCAGGTGCTGGCTCTCTGTTTGTCTTTCGTCCATCTGGGATTGTAGCTGCAATGACCATTGCTCCATGTCAGCCGTGAGTTGTTCTTCCTCTGTCATAAGCTCCATATCCTCTCCTGATTGTCTAGTAGCTTTGTTGCCCATCGCTGGAACCTCACTTGCAGTGTCTCCTGCACCCGTTGAGGTTTCACATGTGCGACCTCTCCCATCCAACTCCAAGTCCAAAGTGGGCTCCTCCATTATCTGCACCTATGGGACAGTGCCCCCTACCAAAGAGTAGGGGAATTGTTTATTATAATAACATGAAAAACACATAAGGATAATCAGTGTTCCATCACACTAATCAAAATGAATAATTTAAGAAATCATATAAAACTGAAGCATATACAGTGTTCAAGTCACACTAATCAAAAAACAATTTTAAAGAATCTAAAGGAGATCAGAAATTACAAATAGTGTTAAAATCACACTAGAAGGAGGAGGAGAAAAAAGAGACAAAATTCAAATAAGCCGGACTGTAATATTTGCTTTATACCAAACTAACTGCAACCCAACACTTCATTTATACTTAATGAAGATATTAAAGCCCTTCCACCACTGAAACACTTTTAATGCAGAGTGAAATGCAACATCTGAACTATAAAGTTTAGCCATAGCCTGAGAAACCAGAACGCGAACAGTGTCATATGGCATCACCCTTTGATGAAGAACCCATTGACACCTGCTTTGCCACAAATAATACTTTAAACAACATAAAAAAAACTGTCAGTGTGTCAGAATGATATTGAACACCTAAGTGATCATATGACCGAGTATCAGGAATTCGTAAGACATATTAGACAACCTCTGCATGTTCCAGGAATGCACTAGGTGAGACCATAAATGTTTTACAAATGAACAAGTGAATAAATAATGCTCTGTAGTTTCCTCTAAATTAATACATTCCATATAAGGACAATTTTTTTCCTCCAATACCTTGTGTTTAGCATTACCCCGAACATTTAATCTCCCATACATAGAAAGCCATAAGTGTTCCCACATGAAGGGGGGAATCCTAGGGTTAAGTAGCTGTGCTAACACCTGTTGATTATTCTGGGGAGAACAATTCTTAAAAATAGGGTCAATAGGAGAAACCAGAGCCATGACAGCCTTATAAAGTTGTCGACTGGAACTCTGAATAGTATGCTGTTTGCTGATACCCAATTTGTACAATTTAGCAACAAGTGAATGAAAGAATTCCGGCACATGTAAATGGACTGACAAACGAGGAGGGGTAATACCCCAAGCAGTGAAATAACAAGATAAAATATTTTTAGTCCAGTAATTGTGGGAGTCCTGAGATAAGACTAACCCACTTTTTACTGTCTGGGAAATAAAAAGCGTATGAAAAAATACTATAGGATCAAGCATCCCAAGAGCTCCTTTTTCTTTGGAAAGGTAGATAAAACACCTTTTAATGGGGTTAAGTCTATTTCCCCAGAGCATCCGGAAAAAAAGGCTATATAATTTCAACTCCAGATGCCTGGGGGGGGGGTAGAGCATAGCAACATAAAGTAAAACAGGAACTAAAAATTGTTTAATTATCTGAATGCATTTTAATTTTGACATTTTCCAATGTTTCCTTCAGGCCACTTTGGATTCAACTTTCTACAACCCCATTTCCCAGTTTAGTAGTGGCACATTTTGGGGCCCAAAGGTAATCCCCAAAATCTTAAGGGGGTCTGAGGAAAAGGGAATGCCCTCTACACACCTAAGGGGAGGAGAACCAGCTCCCAGAAACAGAACCCTGCTTTTAACAACATTTAATTTTACATTGGAAAGTGAAGAATATTCTACAATTCCCACAACATGAATGACAAATGGGCAGTAACTGGAAAAAACTGACAGACATCATCTGCATAGGCTTGGACCTGTAATTCCCTCCCATAACCTGGCACTGTACTGCCTGACCACAAGGGAGAAAGAGGCAATTTCCTTAGCAGGGGATCTAAAATAAATACACATAAAAGAAGACTGAGAGGGCACCCTTGTCTCACACCAGTAGGGACAGAAAACCCCTCAGTAATCTGACCCCGAACAACTAGGTGTACAAAGGCAGAAGAATATAATAAGTGAATTCAGAAAATTAAAGAATCAGGAATCCCAGAAGCTCTAAGTGTAGCTAACAAAAAGGGCAGATGTACTCAGTCAAAAGCTTTTTCCTGATCGATGGAGACCAGGCAGCCCGACATACCATTAAGCGATAAAAATTCAATGAGGTCCCTTATTACCATAAGGGCCTGTCGAATTTCCCAAGTGGGTAGGCCTCAAAACTGATAGGGAGGTATGGCCAATGAGGCATAACATTTCAATCGATCATTAAGTATTTCAGCTAAAATCTTATAATCTGAGTTTTGAATAGTAATTGGTCTCCAGTTTTGGAGGAAAGATTAATTTCCGGATTTAAACAAAAATATCAATAAGCCTATCAAAAAGGCAGGTTGTATTTTCTGATTTGTTAAAAAATTGTCAAAAACCGAAGCTAAACATAAAAAGAGTTCTGGGGCAAAGGTTTTATAAAATTCAAAAGGCAGACCATCCATTCCTGAGGAGACCCCATTTTTCTGAGTTCCAATCATCCGTTCAGTTTCTGCAGAACTGATGTTGTCTTGATTAACTGGAATCTCAGCAGAAATGAAAGGGATATCGGCTGAGTCCAAATATAATTGGATGGATTCATCTGAAGGTAAGGTTAAAGGACAATGGGAATGAACAAAAGAAACTATAGTATCCCGAATAGCTGCAGTAGAGTGGACAACATGCCCTTTTTGGTTCTCCAATGAATCCATTATGACAGTGTGTTTCAAATGTTTGCAAACAGCAAAGGGATCCCCCAATATGTTTTTTTTGGGTTCCTGACTGTAACATGGCTTGTACTGACTATGCTCTGTCATATTGATAAAGCTGCATTTCTTTTTTTAGATTATAAATTTGGGAGGAATAGTCTAATTTTGTAGTGTTAGCCAAAGAGAATAATTTAAACAACTGTTGTCATAAGGAAAGATATTTTAGAAATGTAATATTCACTGTGTTTTTACCGAACTGCTGAAACCAAGATTTAAAGTCAGCTTTAGGGTCCATTCACCATTCCCCGCAGATCAGAATAGACTAGAGGAAACTAACAGAACACTGAGCAGCAATCAACCCAAGGATCCCTGACCGCACCAGAGGATCACTTAACAACACAGAAGTGTTGAACCTCCAACAGTTAGATCAGGCAGGCTCCCCTGAGTGACAAGCTAATACAGTATACAAAATTAAATGGTCCGAAAACTCAGTGGGTTGAGTATGGAAGGAAAAATGAGGCAGATTGTTAGACACAAACTTATGATCAATGGTAGTATAGTATTTATGCCTCATGTATGTGAAACTAGGCCCAGATTTACGAAAAGTACTACAATCAACCAATTCAGCTGAGTTTATAACCTGGAAGAGAGCATTAGAATTACAACACACTTTTTTTGAGGAGGGACCCCCGCCTTTCCTATAAGGGCAATTAAAATCTCCACCAAAAAAAATTGCATATGAGGTAACCAAATATGGTTGAATGGCATGAAGGAGAGAGACCCTCTCTGCCTTCAACTGAGAGCCATATATATTAATGAGATGCAAATGCATGTCTTTCCACACACCATCCAAAATCAAACACCTTCCAGGACATAAATCAATCAGTTTGGTTAAAGAAAAATAATATCCATTAAATAAAAGCCCCACTTCATCAGCAGTATCTATCCCAAAGGACCAGCAGGAAGGGCCCCACACCCACTCCCCCTGGAAAGATCTAAGCTGGTCCTCAGAGAACATCTACGTTTTCTGCACAAAACAAATATCAAATTTAGAGTCATGAAAGAAGTTAAAAACTGCCTGACGTTTTAAGGGGTTTAGTACACTGTGTATGTTTAGAGATCCCACCTTCAATGGGATAGTAGCCTTAAGCTATCTTTTTCCATTTTTTCTTTTTTTTTTTTTCTTTCCCCTTGTAACCTACCAACTCAGGAGTACAAGGGGTATGGAGGGCAGCAGGAGGCTGAGCCACTGACTCCAACTGGTCCACATCAGAGGCACCATCTTCTCAAGCCAGACCCTCAAAGGGATTTATAGATTCAATGGAACCCTGGGGAGACACTGGTTTGGCCTTCAAAATCCTAGAATAACATCTAAGAAGGGGTACAAGGGCCTCAGAAGGAAGACCCAAAGGGTCAGAGTCCCTGTAACAGAATGGAACCAGAGGCCCCACGCCAGAGTGGTCTACCCCAGGATGAGGAGGGAAGGAAGGAGCAGTTACTACTAAGGGGATTTCGGGGGGGGGACTAAAACCTGAAGAAGGAGACCAGAAGGAGGTGGAATAGTCACCGAAGGGGGAGAGGGGTCTGGACCTGCACAGGGTACCAGATCCTGCACATGCTGAATTAACAGGTCAGGGCTCATGCAAGAGGCCTTATTCTTAGCTGCCCATGGGCATTCCCCAAAGACATGGCCAATCTCGTCACACAAATCACATTTGGTGAGGGAGGTGCATTGCAAGACAATGTGCCCTATATCACCACAATTGTTGCAGCGTGGTTTATCACAGGAACTGGAGATGTGGGCCCTGGAACCACATTTGTAGCAAGCCTTGGGCTGGCCAGCATAAAAGCACACTCCCCGGTCCCTACCCAACATGAAGGAGTTGGGAACATGAGAGGTCCATGAATCAGACTGCCATATTTTAACCTTGTATTTCCAACCACTTGTCCAAAATAGTTCAGAGTACAGTAGTGCCTCAGGGTCACTTAAAACATCACACTTCTGGGAGAGCCAATAGGTGATATCATCCACATGGACCCCCTCATTCCAAAACATGATGGTCACAAATTTAACTAAGGGTTTGGTCAAGAAAATAACCAAAAAAGGGGTCAACGTGGGTGAGAATTTCACCTGATTGTACCTCTCCCAAAAGAGGTCAAGAGCATAATGGGTGCGAAAACTAATATCGTAGTTGTCCTCCCCACTGATGTTAATGAAGGCAAAGACCTCCCAAGGGGAGAAATGAAGACAATCTTTCAACAAGCATTTTCCCACATAATGTGGAATCAACAAAGTCCAAGAGGGTAGCATCTTTCAGAAAAAGAAACTTGCAAGAACAAGAGGACACAATTTAAAGATAGAAGGAGGGTGGTTCAGGGGCAATGTGAGGAAGTATTATTTCACAGAGAGGGTAGTGGATGCATGGAACAGCCTTCCTGAGGAGGTTGTGGGGTCTAAAACTGTGGGAGAATTCAAGAATGCATGGGACAGACATAAGGCAATTCTTGTGGGGGTAGGAAGAAATAGGCTGTTGGTTAACTAGGATCTGCGGCCTATCCTGTAGGTAGGGAAATGGGCAGACTAGATGGGCCAAGCGGTCCTTATCTGCCATCAAAGTCGATGTTTCTATGTCTATGTGGCCGGTGCTCGAGACCCCCTTTGTAGCGAATAGGCACCGCATTCCTTCGGGATGCAGCCTCTTTTTTAATTTTAGCAAATGAGTCAGACAATAGAGGTTTCTGAGGTTGGGGTGGGTTCTTGGGGGACTTCGTCCCAGACAACAGCACTGCCCCTGCGAGCCTCCGGGTTGGAAGGTGCACTTATAGAAGGAGATACTCCATGCTGATCCCCCTGGACAGGGGCCGGAGGGCAAGAAACCTCCCCAGAATCTGAGACCTTTGCATCCAAAGGCAATTCCACCATAATCAGAGAGTCAGAGGGTGAGCTTGAGATGCCCCCAGCACACCAAGCAGGAAATGCCTGTGAAAAATTCAGTTTGGGATCCCATCCTGGGTCAGGAAGCCAGATACCATCGGGAGAAAACTTCCAACTTGCCACGCTGAGAGCCTTTTGAGGAGACCAAGGTTCACTCGGGAGTGTCTCCTCTTTCAGAGCAAAGGCAGTTTGTCAAACAGCTGTAGCTCTTTTCTCCACTGAAGTTTCAGGAGCAGCAACAGTAGATACAGTGTTAACATGATCAGGGTCAGGGGTTAAAGATATATGTCTTTTGGCAAGAGTAATGGCAGTCCTGCACCCCCTCATATCCTCTTTTGCACTAGCAGCCAAGCCACCCTCTTTAGGGTTAAAGGAAAAAACTGTTGCACCCTCCAGAACATTGGGAGAGCACTGATAACTCACTGCAACCGGGTTAGGAAAGGGAGATACCACAGTTGAGCCACCGACAGACAAGGGCTTTAGCACAAACCCAGTATCCCTTGATAAAGGCTCCCGTGTGTGAGGAGACACAAAGAAGGGACCACTATGAGTTTGCCCAGACTGGCGCTGAGGTAACTTCTCCTCAGGACCAGATATCTGAGGTTCAGGAGGCAATATCACCTTCAGCTGTAGGCACCCGCCAAGTGAAGTGGATAAAATGCCAGCCAGAATGTCTTCCATCTCAGAAACAACAGAGGAAGAAACATTTTTAAGGAGTGACTCACCCAGCCCCACCTGGGCCAGAGCCTTTGATGCTGCTGCTGCATCATGAACACTGTCACCCGACTGACAAGGGAGTACTTTTCGACGTTTCTGCTTGTAGCTGCACAATCTGTTCTCTAAGATCCCGTTCCAGCTCCTGATGGTGAATCTTCTCACAAGCCAGTTGTTGGATTAAAGAAATCTCTGCTGCAGAGTTAAGGATATGCTGCTCTCCTCCGGGTACCCAACTATCACCAGTACGACTTAGATCCTCAGTGGATAGAAAAACTTCTGGAGTTTCAGCTCCAGTACTCTGAAATTCAAAACCATGTCCTACATCGCACTGAGCCTCTAAGAGAACGCAGGTAGGAGAGGAGGCTTGCTCCCCCACCCCAGAGGCATCCATCTCTTCAGAAGGTTCACTGGAAGTGGCCATCTCAAAGGCCAGAGTTTCCCCCTACAGGTCAGTAGGGGAATTTCCCTTGTGCCCTTGGCAAATTTCCCCCATTCACAAAAATAAAATACCACCAACAGCTTAATCTGGTTCAATTTCAGTTGGTTACCATCTGTGTCCTCCCCCCCAAGTTGCCCCTGAAAAAGGGACTTCTAGTCTCAGTGGGCCTACCAGGTCAACAAAATTCAATAAATAAATAAAATTCCATATTTCTTTGTAAGTAAAGGTTGTGGCCATCTGCTTTTGCCAACCAATGCTTTCAGGTTACACATTATTTTTTGAGACTTAGATTTTATTAATTTCTATATAGAGAAACACACACATGACAAACACAGCATACACTGTTGCATTTTGTGCTGCACAGCTAGACAGGTGAGTTGCGATGATCATTATATTGCACATTGCCCTTCTCCTTTAAAAACGAGTTTATTACACCCATGTATTTGCTAGGATTCAAACTGCAGCAAGGCTATTAATGCCCCCAGATGGATAGGGTTCTGTAAATGGTACCATTTATCCTTTAATTCAAATTAGCATCACTTTGTGACCCTTGTCTAACCTACACTGGGTAGTCCTAGCCAGAACAGTTTAACTGAAAGTCTGGCATATTCCATTTTAGCATATGGGACCGGGGGGGGGCTTTCTATGGGTAATTCCCTAGGTCCCTTGGCAAGATGCCCTCTGGGGAAGGAAGGAGTACCCTCCTCTTACCATGTATAACAACTGAGCTCCAGTTCTTCATTATATGGCATAACACTAAATTAACGTTGGTACCATGGTGACCCCTACTCGAGGTCCCCATGTTTCCAGTCCTTTAGGTTCCACATCCCACTGCCCATAAGGATAGTCATACTATGGCTGTTAGATCTAAGAATCAGTGGAAAAGTATACCTAGATTATTAAATCAAGCCAAGGGTCAAGCCTGCTATTTATTTTAGGCAGTGGTCCCAGTGGGCAACTACTGTTACTGTGAACCGCATATGGGTGCCTCTTCCAAGGGACATGTGACATCAGCTCTTCAGGCCATACACCCCACAACATATAGGAATGGATATCACATCAGAAAATGGGCCTAGGGGAGTATCACCTGTAGCAATTTCTTAGTCTAGTTATTTCTCCGATACTGCAAGCTAAAGACAGTCACTGCATATATAACAACTTGAACCTTGCATCAGTAAGCAAGTATATCTTACTATGTCAATGCTGCTCTATAGCCTGAATTTCCTTACACCCACAATACCTTCCTTTGAAGTCTTAGGTCTGTACCTAGCTATCTGATGTATACTCTATGCTAAGTTTTGCATTCTGTTACACAACTGGGCGTGGGGGTATTGTGGGCAGCAGATGGGGGTTTTCTCGCGCATGGGTTGTCACTTTTCAGGTAGCCAATTAGGTCATAAGTCTGGTCCATTTTAACTTTCAGGAATTGATATCAATGCTTTTTTGGTACCGGATTTCCTCAGGAATGCTTGGTTTGCGTTGCATAATTCATGTGATAACCATGCCAGCCTCAAACACTCCACTGCATCTGTGAGTCATTCTTTATATGATGGTGGTCTTGTATCTAGCCTGAGACACAAAATGTGTCTCTTGGCAATGTTTGCAATTAGATGCATTATGTTGCTTGCTAATTGTCATCTGTCAGTGGCCTATGTTACCTAAGATGCAGATGATATACATTATTTAAATCTTGTAGGCTCCGTTTTCTTTTTAGGCTTCTTTGTCATGCTAACTGGACAAGAAAGAAAAGAAAAAAATTGTTTTAGGATTTGAACTGAAGAAAAAAAGTACAAACATTTTAAAAATAAAGTCCAATTTAAACAAAATTTATTTTGTTTGATTTGGAACCGGGAACCCCAAACTGTTGAAAACCGCAACAGCAAGGGAACCAGTAATAAAAAAAAAGCTAAAATTGAATAAAACTAAGATAAACCAAGGCAGAGTGTCAAAGCAACTCAAAAACATAAAAAAATAGCAAAACAGTAGTCAAAACAAAGAAGGCTTGGCCACAGTGACTGGAATGGAACTCAGTGGCATCTGTGCTCTTTAGCATACAAGTAAATCTGCCACTGTGTGTGTGTGGGGAGGGTCATGTGAAGTGTGACCACACTGCAAAGTTTGAATTTTAACTTTTTAAAGTTCCATCTCTGGGACAACAACTCATGGTTGAGGTGATGCAAACTGTATGACATCACAAATTGTCAAATGCACCCATTTTGCTAGAAACCACATATCCTTGTATTCAGTCACATCATGGTACTGTAAGCAGTCGGCATCAGGACACACCACCTTGGCATGTATTGTTGCTACCTGTATAATGTGGGTGGCCCCATGATGCCTCACTTCCCTGCCAAAGACAATCTTTAAGGATCATCGGACCATCAGGGACCTAAGCAACTAGGACCAAACCAGGCACACAGGAGAGAATATGGAAACCTGAGTATTATAATGCCAAAATCAGGCATAAGATGAGAACCAGCATGCAAGAGCAGGCAGGACAACCAAAAGCCACCTGAAAAGGGGGAAGGAGGGATAGAGAACTGTGGCTCAATGGAGGAGATTCTCTCAAAGATCTACCGTTATGGTAAGTAACTGCTCTCTCTTTTTCTAGGATACCTCCCTGCTTTGAGCCACATCATGGTTGGTCAGATGCTTTAATTTCTGTTACCAGATGTGCAGTAAGCAGCTTTCTGGTCCTGTCTGTGCTCACTCCCTTTGTGGAGTGGCTACTTCCACGGCTTGTTTTTGTAAAGTGTCTGCTGCTGACATCTGTGCTGCTATGACTAGGAGTACTGTTCACACATTCATTAAATATTAGTCTGGGAATTGTCTCTTGTAGATGTGCCAGATTTGGCCTTACTGTCCTGCTAGGTCTTGTTACTCAGGATACTTACATTTCTCTAGCCTCCCTCACTGCTTTGGTACTGCTTGAGAATCATTCCCTCCCTCACCCCATCTGATGCCAACAACCCTGGTGTTCAGTGGGATCCCCCCCCCTTACCCCATCTGATGCCAACATTCCTGGTGTTTAGAGGGACACCCTCCACCCATCCCATGCCAACTTTCCCAGTGTACAGTGAAAACCCCAGTCTCCTGTCCATTCAATGGCAACTGGCACAGCTCTTTGCTTACCTCCTCAGCTGGCTGCCATCTAACTGAAAATAACGCAAAGGGCTATATCAGAATGTATCAATATCATGGTTCATTGAGTACGCAATAATACCGGACCGCCCAGGCGTAATGAGGACCAACGCCACAGACGGAGGGCCTTATAGCCCCTGGAAGGTCCGGTATTTCCCAGTAATGCCCACCCTGGAGAGTATTATTGCGCTTAGAAAATGGCCCATTGAAGAATGTTACTCTGTGAAGAGGCACTTGGACTGGCTCTTATTTTTAGCTGGGCATCTATTGAAAAATAAATGCCTAGATTGGAGCCTGTCTCAGCCAATCAGGTTTAAGAATTGATTGTTGCCATTTTCTAATTTTGATTAAGACATCATACAAAGTGTTAAATCAGTATATTCTGAGGTAACTTTTTTTGTTAGATGACAGCTGGCCGAGGAGGTGAGCAGAGGGCTGTGTTGGTGGCCACCAGGGGACTCCACTGGACAACAGGGACTATTTTTTTTTTTTAGCTCAGGTTAGGGTGAGGTTCCCATAGGATGTTGGCATGGGTTCAGGAGAGGAAGGTGGCTACCGCTAGACACCAGGGATGTTGGCATGGATTCAGGTTAGAGAGGGGGTGCCACTAGAAACATAGAATGTGATGGCAAATAAGGCCATTCAATCTATCTAGTCTGCCCAACCCAGCCTGGTATTTGAGTAATGGCCCTACTGACTATACACTCTTTTTCAAATAGTAATCATATACTTTGCTGATCTTATCAAATCACTGTGCCTGTCCACCCCAGTTCCAATCTCTCCACTCGTGGGTGCTAGAACATGGGGAAAAGTGGGGGTGCTAACGTATGAAAGGGCACAAGGTAAAAAAGGTAGTTTGTGAAAGCAGAGGGGCACTCTGAATGCTCATGGGCAAAAGTGGGGTGCCACAGCCCCCTGCAACATAGGTTCCTGTATTTAAACAAGTAACTGGCACTCGAGACTCCAGAAAAAATTCAGTGAGAGTGATTTAGTAAAGACCAATCGGGATACTTACAACTGTAAGCAGTGAAAAATACACACAAATAGTAAATTTCAGCTTCATACTCCACTCCCAACCCCAGCGCTTCGGAGTTATGCTACCTCTTCATCAGGAGATGCCTTCTGACAAAGGGGTAGCATAACCCCGAAGCACTGAGACTGGGAGTAGAGTGTAAAGCTGAAATTTATTATTTGTATTTTTCACTGCTTACAATTGTAAGTATCCTGACTGGTCTTTAATAAATCACTCTCACTAATTTTTTTCTGGAGTGCTGGTTATTCGTTGACATATGGTATTTATATTTTTCCAGCACCCACCGTTTCATTAGTGCACAGCCTGCCTTTGTACATTGACCATTGGTTCCTGCACCTATGCCTCCACTGTTTTTGCACATACTACCTCTTCTGGCAATTTGTTCCATCTGTCTACCACTCTTTCAGTGAAAAAGAACTTTGTGACAGCTTTCCTGAATTTTTCTTCAACCAACTTCAATGGATTCCCCCTTGTGTTTGTGTTTACATTTAAAGTGAGCAATTCATTCCGGTTGATTATTTCAATGGAGATACTTATATGTTCCTAGCATGTCTACCGTCTCTCTTCTTGTAAACATATTGAGATCTCTCAGCCTTCCCTCCTATGATTTATCCTGCCATAGCCCTGGGAGTACTCTAGGTGTAGGTGAACAAGAGATGTATGGTATAAAGGGGTATTTTTTAAATATGACGGATTGTACCTAAACAGAGAAGGTATGCGAGCACTTGGACAAACATTCGATGTCTATACAGGTAGTTTCAACTAAATAAAGGGGAGTATGATGCAGCTCACACCCTTGCCATTGGTGGGCTGGTCATCGCTCCCCAAATGCCAAATACACGCATACATCCTCAGAAAACAAATCAGAGCCAACATCCACTCGAACCAGCAAACTCCATAATCTCTCATCCGGAAAGAGCAAACTGGAGCAGTCCAGGAAGAATGTACAACATCACACCAAAGAGGATGTACATTCCTGGAAGGCAATGGTTGCAAATACTTGGAGTCTAACCAACAAACTTCTCGAACTCACAGCCATCTTGGAAACAGAAAGGTTGGAATGGGTGGCTGTAACAGAAACGTGGTTCATGGAAAACCACAGATGGGATACGGCCATTCCTGGTTACAATCTGTTCAGGAAAGATAGGCAGGGCAAAAAAGAGAGGGGGGGGAGTAGCCATTTACATTTGGGAGGAAATAAAAGCCAGAGAAGTAAAAGGACAATTTGGGGACTTCGAGTCACTGTGGCTAACAGTAGACATGGGCAAGGGGAAAACCTTTCATAATCGACGTCGTGTACAAGCCCCTAAATCAAGGAGATAAAGAAGACAAAGACCTAATAGAGGAAATTCACAAAATGTCCAATAAAGGTGAAGTAATACTGGTGGGGGACTTCAACCTACCAGATATTAACTGGAGGACGTTAACGGCAGCAACAAGAAGAAGAAGGGACTTCTTAGTGTTACTACAAGGCGCGGGACTTTGTCAACTTGTTAAAACCCCAACAAGAGGAGATGCCATTCTCAATCTTGTCCTCACAAACTCAGAAAGGATCAAGGACATTGAAGTGGGATGCCATATGGGCAACAGCGACCATCGCATGGTAAGCTTTAAGGTAAACATAACACAGGACACCAGTCACTCAAAGATAAAGGTGCTTGATTTCAGAAAGGCTAACTTCCAAAAAATGAAGAACATAAGTAGCCAGTTAATGGAAATAGAGGTTGAGGAGGTGGAGGTCATGTGGGGGAGACTCAAGAGAGCAATGAAGACTGCCACAGATCAATGTGCCAGATGGGTCAGCAAAGCAAAAAGAAAAAGAAATCCTCTATGGTTTTCCAAGGAAGTGGCTACCACAGTCAAAGAAAAAAAGAAGGCGTACAGCATATACCAGGAAACCAAAACTGAGAAAGACTGGGAGTCATACAAGGAGAAAATGAGAGAGTCTAACAAACAAATTAGAAAGGCAAAAGCCCAGAAAGAGGAAAAGATAGCAGAAGTGGCAAAGACAGGAGACAAATCATTTTTTAGATTCATTAGGGAACGTAGGAAGGCAAAAGGGGGGAATAGTATAGAGTGCTACTGAAGAAGGCAAATGCACCAAACATGGCCCAGAGAAAGCCGAAATCCTCAACAAATACTTCTGTAAACCACCCCACCCTTGTTCAACTAGCAGGGCTGCTCCTCTCACACATGGTGCCATCCAGAGGGATGGGGGTTGTCACTACAGTTCAGTTTACCAATACATCTACTTCGGAGCCTGCCATCCTCAGACAAGCAAACCAAGTGTGGCAACTACCTGGCTTGCACCTGGGGGGGACCATTTACCATGGCCATCAACCTGGGTCCCTGGGAGAAAACGTTTGCTCACAATTATGTTAGGTTTGTACTTCTGGTCAGGGGCACTCAAGAAAATCCAGACACAGTGGAAGCAATAACAGTACTGTCCAAACCAGGTTGGGATTCTAGAGTGTGGCTTTTATTCACATACACAGAGAATAATCACAAAGCAAAGCTGGACCCCACAGGGCTACTCCCACTGGTAATGCAGATTACTGAGGTACAGAACACACACACACACACACACACACACACACACACACACACACACACACACAGTGAACCCTCAGGTTCTGAATGGAACAGCGAACACTCTCTGGTTCTGAATGGAGATTGGCACACACGATCCAGATCTGGTACACTTCCCTTGACTAGGCACCCTCGGCCAGTACTAGGAGACTTTCTCATATTTCATGAGGAATATCTGGTGGCACCCTTGACCACCAAAGAGCACATACAGGCTCACAGAAAAATCCAACCCATGTCTGGGTAAACTATTTTCTTCAGGCACTGGCCAAATACACGGAGAGAAAACAAAGGTGCCCAAACTGAACCTGGAGAGATAAACTGGTTGCTCGAGATGGGGGGGGGGTCTCCCACCTTTTGCTTCTAAATTTATACTTGGCCTTTCATCTGGTTAATAACACCCTTCACAGAAAACTTGTAGATGTTTCTGAGGTGTCATGAAGTTAAAAGTTCTGTAATTGGCAATGTCTTTTCACTAGACCCCAACTTTAGCAGGCACTTTTAAATCAGACATGAACTAAAAGTTCTGTACTTGGCAAGTCTCTCTCTGGACCCCATAGTAGGCAGACACTTTTAAACAGAAAATAGTCTAGGTGACAGAGTCCCTTTGTCAGAGAAAACTCACCACAGGAATGCAGATGCCCCAGGGCTTTTCCACACAAAAGTCTTGGGTACTCACAGAACAGATGAATCTCAGGCAGCTTCAACACAGTCCATGCTTGGACCAGGGGATTGCCCCTGAATCCTGGAATACCACCATCCCTCCAGGGATGGGGCACTGGAAACCCCACTTGGAAAAGTTTCCACCACTTCACTCTCTGTCTTCTATGTTCTTCTTCTAGAGGGAGAACAAACTACCCAAACCACAGAGGTAGCTCTCTGTCAGAGCTAAAAACTGAGGAGCTGCCTGCTGCAGCCTCCTCCTGGCACTCCACTCTACAGACTACTGACTCTAACTCAACATTCTACAGCTAACTCCCTGCAATTAGCATTCCAATGTGGCTTATGCTGCTGCGAAAATTCTAAAGTGACATCATCACTCCAGCTCAGCTGAGACTGAAAACAGAGTGTGACAGTGTGAAATCCATTTAACTGGCATTTCACAAGCTGCCTCTCCCTGCCTGCCATTCATTCTAAGTGGGATTCTAGTAACCCCAGAGAACAAGGGTGTTACACTTCTGCTCTGTGTTTACCAAAGAGGACCCAGAGGATGGCCCAGCCCTGAAAAAGCACAACACCCAAGGACCAAGGGTAGACATGATTCCCTTTACAGAAGTCGAAGTATGGTAGGCAGTAACTAAACTAAAAGCAGACAAAGCCATGGGAACAGACGAGACGCACCCCAGAATCCTTAAGGAACTGGGGGCAGAATTAGCAGCTCCTCTGGCATTTCTAGTCACGAAATTCTTGAAGTGTGGTGTGGTACCCGAAGACTGGAAAAAGGTAATCTTTGTTCCACTTCACAAATCAGGCAGTTCCGAAGAGGCTAGTAATTACAGACCAGTGAGCCTCACGTCTACAGTAGGGAAACAAATGGAGACACTACTTAAACAGAGGATCATAGCATTCCTCAAACTCTAGCAGCCAACAAGACCCTAAACAGTACGGTTTCACAGCAGGTAGGTTATGCCAGACAAATCTGCTCGAGTTTTTTAACTATGCTGCAAAAATAGTGGACAACAGTGGGGCAGTAGATGTGGTCTACCTAGACTTTAGTAAGGCCTTCAACTCGGTTCTATACAGAAGTCTGGTAAAGAAGCTTGACCACACAGGGGCTGATCCAGAAGTAGTCAAATGGGTACAAAACTGGTTACAAGGCAGAACCCAGAAGGTACAGGTTAATGGAACGCAATCAACGGAAGGCAGGGTGATCAGTGGGGTGCCCCAGGGCTCAGTGCTGGGGCCTCTGCTCTTCAATGTTTTTATAGCAGACATCGCTGATGGACTGGAAGGGATGGGGTGTCTGTTCGCAGATGACACCAAGATATGTAACAGGGTGGACACCTCAGAAGAAGTAAGCAAGATGGAAGCTGACCTCAAGAAAGTAGAAGAATGGTCTGGAGTGTGGCAGCTGAGATTTAATGGCAAAAAGTGCAAGGTCATGCACATAGGAAAGTAAAATCCAAGAAAGGAGTATTACCTAGGAGGCAAAAAACTGGCTGCCTCAAACCAGGAACGAGATCTGGGAATCATAATCTCAGATGACTTAAAGGTTAGTAAGCAGTGTGAGAAGGCAACATTGAAGGCCAACAGAATGCTGGGCTGCATTGGGAGGGGAATCACGAGCAGGAGAAAGGAGGCGATACTACCATTGTATAGATCGCTGGTCAGGCCTCACCTGGAATATGGAGTCCAATTCTGGAGGTCTCACCTCAGGAAGGACATTGACCTGGTGGAAACAGCACAGAGAAAGGTGACTAAAATGATTCAGGGTCTGCAGTACATGTCCTACAAGGAAAGACTTAGGGGAACTGAATATGTACTCCCTGCAGCACAGAAGAGAGACAGGGGATATGATTGAAACATTCAAGTACATGAAAGGCATTAACAAGGTACAGGCACAGGAACGTTTTCACTTCAAGAAAGGCTCCAGGACCAGAGGACATGATCTCATGCTGCAAGGAGGGATGTTCTCTATCAACACCAGGAAGTTTTTCTTCACAGAAAGAGTGGTGGATGCCGGCAACAGCCTGCCCAAGAGGTTGTGGGAGTCAACACTACAGGTGGATTCAAGAATGCATGGGATAGACACAGGGGAGCCTGGCTACAAAGGGCAACTGGAGTGTCAAATAGGTCTAAAACAAATGGGCAGACTAGATGGACCTAGTGGTCTCCTTCTGCCATCAACTTCTATGTTTCTATTACCTCCCTTCTTCTGCTGCTGATTCCTCTTCCTAATACACTCTTTAAAAACTTGTTTGCTTTGTCTACCACTTTGTTACACTGGGCAGATGAGTTAAGGCTTTCAGTAATAAGCACACCCAGATGCCTTTCTTCCACTGTTCTCTCCACTACTACACCAGGAGTGTAGCCAGGGATTTTAAATTTGCACTCAGTGCTGCCCACATTGCTACCCCCACCCCCCCACACACACACACAATGTTACCGGTTCTTTTATCCCATGGCGTCTCATCAGTACTGTACAGTCAAAATCAACAGATATTGTATTACACCTCTTCCACACACATACACAAGCAGAGGAGCCACTTAATCATTCAATTCACTCCCACCAAGCATACTCTTTTTTTGTTAATATTTATTGAGCTTTTTTTCCTTATTCACACAGACATAGAAACACAGAATTTGTCAGAGATCCTAACTGGTCTCCGGTGACCCTTCTTCCTCCCCCCTCCCTGCCTGTTTACTAATATTTCCTGTCTATCCCATGCATGCTTGAAGCCCCTCACTGTTTTTGCCTCAACCACTTTTGCTGACAGTCTGTTCCAGGTGTCTACAACCCTTTAAGTGAAGTAGTACTTCCTCACAACCCTGTTAAAACTCCTGTCTGCTTCCTTGCATGCCCCCTGGTCCTGCTCTTCATTTGAAAGAGACTCCCCTCCTGCACCCTGTTCACCCCAGTGAGGTCCTTGTATGTTTCTATCATGTCCCCTCTCACTCTCCTCTGTTCCAGGGTGTACATATAGCATAGTTAGCCTCTGTCCCCATCTTAATGGTAAACGGTACTGTATGGTGATCATTAGTATCTAGGAGACTGTCCACCGTGACATCGGTAATGCTCTCCCTGTTTGAAAGCACTGAGTCCAGAACTGCCCCATCCCTATTGGGTTCTTTGACTAACTACCTGAGAAAAGTCCCTTGTAGGGAGTCAGAGATGGCCCTGCTCCTTGCCAAAGCTGCAGTTGAAGGGCTCCACTTCACATCTGGCAGACTGAAGTCACCAACTAACAGCACCTCCCCATCGTGATGATGGCTTCCCCAGTGCCTTATCCAACTCCCCTTCCTGTGCTGACCGCATGACATCAACTGAATGCAGTCCTGGAGAGTAACCTTCCTTTTAAAAATTATATGCACAAGTTAACAACTGTAATTAATAGGCAGGGGGCCTGGGGGGCATCTACGCCCCCAGAAAAGTTTTGCATTTCTGATGCATTCTGGTGCATTTTGGGGTCAATTGTAGGATTATTCAGTGCCCTGCTACATAGCCTTTCTTGTGAATATTTTCCCCAAGTTGTGATGCTGTTCTATATATCCATCTGATTAACACCATCTGCCCTCTTCTATGTAATGCCCACAAACAAAGTAGAAAATCTTTAAAGACTACATTAGCCAGCCTGCCAGTACTCCTGCCAGCGATCCTTCTAGTCATCCCGCCATCCAGCCTGCCAGCTATCCTGCTAGCCAGCTGGCCAGACATCCCATCAGTCAGCCTGCCAACCAGCCTGTGAGCCAGCCCACCATGCAGCCTGCCAGCCAGCCAGCCAGCATGCGATACATCCCATTAATCAGTATGCCAGACACTCTGCCAGCCAGCCTGCCAGCCAACCTGTCAGCCAGCCTGTGAAACATCCCACTAATCAGTCTGCCAGCCAGCCTGCCAGCCAACCTGTCAGCCAGCCTGTGAGACATCCCACTAATCAGCAGCTAGACACCCTGCCAGCCAACCTGTCAGCCAGCCTGTGAAACATCCCACTAATCAGCCTGCCAGCCAGCCTACCAGCCAACCTGTCAGCCAGCCTGTGAGACATCCCATTAATCAGCCTGTCAGCCATCCTGTCAGACATCCCACTAATCAGCCTGCCAGCCAGCCTGCCAGTCAACCTGTGAGACATCCCACTAATCAGCCTTCCAGACACCCTGCCAGCCAACAGCTAGAGACCCTGCCAGGCAGCCTGTCAGCCATCCTGTGAGACATCCCACTAATCAGCCTGCCAAACAGCCTGCCAGCCAACCTGTCAGCCAGCCTGTGAGACATCCCACTAATCAGCCTGCCAGACACCCTGCCAGACAGCCTGTGAGACATCCCACTAATCAGCCTGCCAGACACTCTGCCAGTCAGCCTGTGAGACATCCCACTAATCAGCCTGCCAGACACCCTGCCTGCCAACCTGTTCAGCCATCCTGCCAGACATCCCACTAATCAGCCTGCCAGACACCCTGCCGGCCAACCTGTCAGCCAGCCTGTGAGACATCCCACTAATCAGCCTGCCAGACACCCTGCCAGCCAGCCTGTGAGACATCCCACTAATCAGCCTGCCAGACACTCTACCAGCCGGCCTGCAAGCTAGCCTGCCAGCCAGCCCACCAGCCCTCCTACCAGTCAGCCCACCAGACATCCCATAACCCATCCCACTAGCCAACCCAACAGACATCCTGCCAGCAAGCCACACTTCAAGCCGAGCCTCCAGTCAGCCAGCCCATCAAGGCAGCAAGAACAGATATTCAGCAAAGGCCAACATTGCCTGCTGCTATGATAAGTCACTGTTTTTCAGTTTTTTACACTGCTTATCCTCAATGTTGGTGGTGACTGTCATCACACAATTTTTTATTTCTGTTCAACAGGAAAAAAGGCAAACAGCATGGTTGCACAGTCACCACTTGAAGAACCACTTGATGTGTTGAAGGATAAACACGTTTTATTTCAAAAGATAACTTACAACCAGCAACAGTGGGATACTGGACTCACAGAGTGCAACCAGCCAAACGTTTTCGTCTGGCCCTTTGGCTTTGTTAAAGCATCCAGTATCCCACTGTTGCTGGTTTTAGCTTGTGCAGCCAAGCTGTTTGCCTTTTTTTCCTGTTGGACTATGCTACTGGCTCCAGCCCTAGCTGTTTTGTAGCCACCTGCTTTTGGATGGATTTTTGATTTCTGTATCAGTCTGACTGCTTGTTTGCTAATTAGATACACAGATATCTCCATGAAACAAGAAGTTCATGTGAGTAAGAGCCTTGTGAGTAGAGATGTGTCAGAAGAACCAGCATGTTTTGTTCTTAGTCCATTAAGGGTGAAGTGCACTAATGGTGCAGTGGCAACAGAATCCCTGGGGAAGAGAATTTTAAAAGATGAGAAATTCCAAGGTTACCAGTGTGAGGTAGGGTCTCTCACCAGACTGGAGCTGAGGGGACCCATGCACAGTCACAAGAGAATATGACTACTGTATGTGATCACAACTTTCACAGAGCTGGCGAGATACAATAGACTTAAGAGTATCCTGGCTACTGTGCGCCACAGCCCAAAGCCCACCTTCATTAAATGGCACCCTCAGCTTCTGCACACCACTGCAGAGCTTTACAAGGGGGCAGAAGGTGGCAGGTAAGGGGCAGATGTGTCCTGGACCCAGTGCATCCAATTGGATTCACGATCTGTCCTGCCAGTGTATCCCTAACTTCAAATACAGGAGGGGCTGGTCGGATACAGCAGTCCTCCAAGGACTGCCATAGCAAATAGAGAATCACAAAATTCAAGTTGTTACCTACCTGGTGATCTGGTCCCCTAGCGCCATCATCCGGATTTCGAAATAGAGATTTTTACTGTCACGCCAAATTGACTGAAAACACTAAAAAATCAGTACCACCGCCACTGTTTGCCAAGCCAGCTCCTCTCCCATCACTGTTTCCCATGCTGGCTTGGTGTGTGACATGTTGTGTTTCAAGTATTTCCAGTGGTGTTGTCCTTTGTTCTGCTGACCCCCACGCTCAGAGAGATGCTGGTGCTGATAACTCAAAAATCCTTACCGACCCTATGGTTCTCGGCTTGGCAGGGATCGTGGAGGCTTACCGCCGCTGGTGCATGGAGGACAGAGGATCTTAACTACTGGAAATTGACTGCTGGCTAGTCATGCCCCCCACTGACCCCTGCCTGATGGAAATAGCACATCAATACTTGCTGGCACCACATGCAGGTAACGGTGTGAATAAAGTCAGGAGACATACTTAAAGGGCAGCAACAAAGAAATATCTAGGCAGACCTCAGAAATGCTACCCCAGGTAAAAATTACACGAATGCAGTAGCATACACTGTGTATGACTGCCGACGTCAGTGTACTACACTCCCCCCCCCCCATCTTATACTGTATTTTTGGATTTTTTCTCACAGTCTGCATTACTTTGCATTTTTTGGTATTGCATTTCAACTGCCATATTCTAATCCATTTTTCCAGTCTCTCCGAATCCTCTCTCAAAGTTCTAACACCTTCCACTTAACTGGGGTTGCCCAGGCAGTAAGGGAAAAGAGGTTGGCCTATAGAAAATTCAGAAAGACCGAGAGAGAGAGAGAGATGGATAGGGAAAATTACCTAAGGTTGACTAGTGAGGCAAGTAAGGAAGTCCAGTGAGCAAAGGCACAGAAGGAGCTGCAGACAGATGAAGGAATTAAGAAGGGGGAGAAGGCTTTCTTTCACTATATAAGTGAGAAAAGGGACAAGAAGAAAGGGATTGTTAGGTTTAAGAAAGGGGTGGAGTGGGTGAAAGACAATGGGGAAAAAAGCAGAGATACTAAATGAATTCTTCTGCTTCATCTTCACCAAGGAGAAGGATGGAACAGTGCCTTCAGAAGGGGAAAAAAAGAGCAGGGGGGAGGGTAACACAGATGCAGTGATAAAGGAGGATAGAGTGAGGGAGGGGCTGCTGGCACTGCAGGTGGACAAATCACCAGGCCTGGGCAGAGTACATCCAAGGGTACTAAAGAAACTGGCAGGGCCACTGGCAGACCTATTTGATAGTTCACTAGAGTCAGGCATGGTGCTGCAGGACTGGAGAACAGCACATGCAGTGCCCCTCCACAAAAGCGGTCCCAAGGATGACCCAGGGAATTACAGACCAGTCAGTCTGACCTCCATTGTGGGCAAGCTCATGGAGACCATACTAATGGAAAGGTTGGTGGAATATCTAGAGGAGCATGGTCTCCAGAATGCAAGGCAGCATGGGTTCATGCAGGAGATCATGTCAAACGAATCTAACTGACTTCTTTGACTGTGTCACTAAGACAGTAGACAGCGGCCAAGTGGCAGACATCCTCTATCTTGATTTCAGCAAGGCCTTTGACTCTGTGTCCACAAAAGGTTGATCAGGAAGTTGGTGTATCTCGGAGTTGGGGAAAAGATGGCCCAATGGGTGGAAAACTGGCTGAGGGACAGAACCCAGAGGGTGGTTGTGGGGGGAGAGTTATCTGGCACCAGAGAGGTAACCAGTGGGGTTCCGCAGGGCTCAGTGCTGGGGCCGGTGTTGTTCAATGTCTTCATCAGTGACACTGGGGAAGGCATTAAGGGCAAAATGTGCCTATTCGCGGATGACACCAACCTCTGCGGGAGAGTGGACACAGTTGGAGGAATACAGAACTTACAGAAAGATCTGGAAAAGCTGGGGAGGTGATCCAGGATCTGGCAGCTTGGCTTCAATGCCAAGAAATACAAAGTTATGCATATTGGAGTCAACAATCCCAGGACAGAGTACTACCTGGGTGGAGTTCAAGTATCTGCACCAGAGGAGAAGGACCTGGGAGTGATGATCACTAGTGACCTGAAGCACTCCACACAGTGCAAGAAAGCAGCAGCAAAGGCAAACAAGATGCTGGGATGCAATCTAGGAGGATCAGTAGTAGGAGAGAGGAGGTTATACTACCTTTGTACAGGTCACTGGTAAGGCTGCATCTGGAGTATGGAGTTCAGTACTGGTGCCCACACCTCAAAAAGACATTAACCTGCTGTAGAAGGTCCAGAGAAGGGCTACAAAGATGCTAGCTGGTCAGCAGGGTAAGACATAGGAGGAGAGGTTGAGGGCACTGAACATGTACTCCCTGGAAGACAGGAGAGAGAGAGAGAGGGGGGGACATGAGTGGGACCTTCAAGTACTTGACAGGGATAAATAAGGTTGATAAGGAGAGTTTCTTTAAACTGAGTGGCAACCATAACATGAGGAGGCACAGTCTTAAGCTGGAGGGTGGGAGGTTTAGGAGGGAGGTCAGGAAGCACTTCTTTACAGAGAAGGTGGTGGACACTTGGAATGCGTTGCCAGATGAGGTCATCTCATTGAAGACAGTGGGCAGCTTTAAGAGAGGCTGGGATAAACATAGGGAGAAGGTAAGGATCATGGGTAGAGAGGACAGGAGGAGTGGGGAGAGAGGGCAGGGACAGTAGCTCAAGCTGTGGACCCTGCAATATGAGCAGACTTGATAGACCAAATGGCCTTCTTCTGCTGGCTTCTTCATATGTTCGTATGTTCCACATTGCCCACTCTTCCACACATTTTATAGATCTTTCCATTAATTCCTACCCCTGTGTCACAAACAAAAGTGTTAAAGAGGACAGGCTCCAAGACCAAACTCCGTGGTACCCCACTACCCATTTCCTTAACTTATGAAAATTCCCCATCTATAACCACCCTCTGAGTGTGTTCCCTCAGCCAGCTTTCTACCCATGTTTCTACTCTCTTTTCCACCCCAAAATCTCTTACATTTTTGACTAGTCTCCAGTTGGAGACTGAGTCAAAGACCTTGCTAAAGTCGAGATACAGTATACCAACTGCCTGCCCTCTGTCAACTTCCCTTATAACCCAATAATTAGGTTAGTCTGACATGCTCTACCTCTCATAAACCCAAGTTGCTTTTTCTCTTGGAGATTGTTTCTAAGAAATCTACTATAATTTCCTTGAGAATACCTTCAAGCAATGTTCCCACTATAAATGTCAGGCTGACTGGTCTATAGTTTTCTGGATTTTCTCTGCTACCACTTTTGTGCACGGGGACCACACCAGCTGACCTCCAGATCATGGGCATCACCCCCACATTTCAAGAGCAGTTGGATATCAGCTAGTAGTTCTGCAAGCACCTGAGACAACTCCTTCAGTACTCTTGGATACATTCCATCAGGTTCCATATAGATTTGTCTGTCTTTAGTGCCGTCAGTCCTTCTAGGACTGTTTTCTCGGTAATCATAATGTTACTGGATCTCTCTCCTCCTTTCCCTTTCATACCGTCTATACAGTCTGGCAGAGGGCCTTCCTCTTCTTTCATAAAAACTGAACAATTCACTCAGTATATTTGCTTTTCTTTTGTCCCCTTCCTCCCACCCCACTTTGTTTTAGCCTAACTATTCCCTTGTTGTCCTCCATTTCTCTCATATATTTAAAGAACACTTGACACTAGAGATGTTAGCATGGGTTTTGGTGAAGGAGGGGATACTGCCAGACACCAGAGATGTGCACAGGTTTGAGTGAGGGAAGGGGTGTCACTTGACACTCTGGATGTTGGCTTGCATGGGTTTGGGTTAGAGTGGTGGGCCACTTAACCCCAGGAACATTAGAATGGGCTTGAGAGAGGAGGTTGTGGAGTCAAAAACAGTGGTGGAATTCAAGCATGCATGGGACAGTCATAAGGCAATTCTAGGGGGTTGGGGTAGGAAGAAGTAGGCTGCTGGTTAACTAGGATCTGCAGCTTATCCATCAGGTAGGGAAATGGGCAGACTGGGTGGGCCAAGCGGTCCTTATCTGCCGTCCAATTCTATGTTTCTATGTTTCTATGCAAAAACATAGGCAAAATACTGCTTCACGTTTATGTTTAAAAAGTGAATTAAAATGTGTTCACGTTGCTATGATATGGTTGTTTTGTTTATCTTTTTAGAATGTAAGTGCATTGTTACATAGAGTTCAATGGAACTCTTTGATTACTACTGTTCGCATTGCTAAGACACAAAAGTAAGGAACTCTTTGATTACTACTGTTTGCATTGCTAAGGCACAAAAGTAAGGAACTCTTTGATTACTACTGTTTGCATTGCTAAGGCACAAAAGTAAGGAACTCTTTGATTACTATTGTTTGCATTCCTAAGGCACAAAAGTATGTTAACACATCAGGTATTATATGGGGGGATCAATGCACATTTCAGTGACTTCGCAATAAGACATGGCTGGGTGTGCACTTCGCAAGGATAACAGCATGCCTTGGGTGTATTGTGAGGCACAAGATATTGCTACATGCCTTCAACTGCTCGAGAAGTGTCATTATCCACCACAATATACACCATGGAGTGTCTTATTGTGATTGTAAAATAGGTCCAAGATTTTTTTCTGGAGAGGTGAAAATGCACAACAATTAAATATTTCAACATTTAATGATTCTTTAAAAAAATTGTTCAGGCACCCCACCAAAATAGTTTGGCCAGAACTGGCATGCGAGCTTAGTTTCAAATATTATGCCAGCAAAATACGTAAAACAATGGCCCTTAGACCCTTTAATTTCCCCAACCCACCTGTTTACCTGTTGCCTACCTTTCCTCTTTTTTCTTTATATACTTTTCTTGCTTTTCATGTCCTGGTTTTATTTTATTTGTCTTTCCCACATGTAATGGATGGAATATTTATTTTGAAAGCAATGAAAGAATCCAAATATCTGCAAAGTTCTGCAACAGAGTGTTCATTGAACACACTCACACAACATATGGCGCCAGGGATTCCATGTTATCTGTAACAGGTTGAAGAGAACAGGGAATTTGTTCTAATTTGTAGCAGTTAGTAGAACTCCTAGTAAGATAAATGAAAGACTTACTGCCAAATGAGCCATATTTGACTGTACCTGAGAAAACACTGATGTGAAAAACTGTTTTTTTCAATTGTTTTCTTTTTATGGACAACATTCTGCACAGTTCTCTTCATGACATCAATAATTTAGAGTTTTTACTATGTCGTGGTCTTGTGTACAGAATATTAAGCATGACCTACTGTCCCATCAGAGCCATGATCAAAGTTCTGAGCACAAACCGAACTGTGACGGAATGGTGTCCGATAAAACAGTTTTACTTCGGGCAGTTACATGTGGATCATTTAGGCTTCTGGATATCATTTCTGTAAATGGGAACATTAGAAACAGCTACCAACTAGAAATCATTTTCTGTCCTCTTTAAGCAGTGGAGATTTGCCTGGTAAGCATGCAAGGATAGAAGGGGATTTTTCATGGCCTGCAAGGAAATACCAGCAATTAGTGTTGTAGTACATCATTTTATAACTTGTGTATATATGTCTAAGAAGAGGATTATGAAGGCAAATAACATTTTTATTTTATTTTAAAGTGAGGGCAGTTGTATTTTAGGGCCTAGTTGACAGTTGTTAGAAAATAATGGTGGCGGTCATGCTTATAATGGCCATCAGAAATGTGTGGTTAGTACTCTTTTTATAGTGTATGGTGGAAGGTTGTTCTGCCTGGTAATCCCTCCCAAGAATAGGGTTATAATATATGGGAGACGCTTGTTATGGATGAAAAACAAACATAATTTCCTTGTAATCCCATCGCTATGACATCAGTGATAAATCTCTCTTAAGTACGTCATAACGATGAGTTTACAAGACGGAACGGCAGGTTAAATCAAGATTCCTTTCTCAGAGTGCCGATTGCTAGTCTCTGCAAGTGTTTAAAATGTTAATTCCACAGTGTCAGTTAACGCTTGCATGAACTAGTGACCATGATGTCAGCTGCAGCATTTACAAACCCAGAAATACCCAAATGTTTTTACCTTTTTTATTTAGCCTTCTTTTTGTTTTTCTGCCCCCAAATCTAGTTACATGGCTGTTCACCACTGCATCGCTAGGCCTTCTTGATGATCATGAAGACAAGTGCTGACGTCTCCCAGTACTCCTTGCAGCCAGACACCACGTGGTGTCCGCAGACCAACCAGATCTTTCCAAATGATTTACATACAAAATGGCTGTTTTTCTGAAGATTGTTTTGAGTTACCTTTGTTGTTAAGAAATAATGACGTGGTGTGGACCTATTTCTCTTGATCCTATACACTATAAAAGCTAATGTATTGGGTTTTGATTAGTAACCTCACTGAAATCGCTCTAGAGGTTACCATGACAAATATGCAAACCTCTTGAGCTGCGCTCTCGAGGCTTGCAGTTGTCGTGGTAACCTCGAAGCAATTACAGAGTGGTTACTAATCAAACCTCATACATTATCCTCTATGTTATGCTGCAGTAGTGACATCAATTTGCTGTTGTGCTGCAGTAGAGATGTCACTACTGCAGCACAACTTAGAATAAATTGAGCAGGAAATTGTTTTTTTTTTTAAACCTGAACTTACAGACACAGCTGCAGCTGCAATCGCTAGCTGTCAAGCTGTTGAATCAGTAATCTGAGCCCATCATCAACCCTCAAGTCCCCCACAGTTTACTGAAAGGAAGCTAAGTGTCTGAAATGGGCATGGATGCTCACACACTATAAAGATAATGCATAGCCATCCATGCAAAGACAAGCCTGCGTCTTCATCTCGAATTTCCCAAGGCAACCAGGGAACTTTGCGAGCTTCGTTCTCAAGGTTTCTGGTTGCCATAGAAATCTCTCAGTGCAAATCAGACTTTTATTGTGTATGGATGCCCATACATTATCCTTTATATTGGGAAGAGGCTGCCGGATTTTTACCCAGTGTTGTTGTGCTGAAATAACAGAGCGGGTAAAGATGGCACTCAGCCCATCAGGTTTCACGGTTTTTAAAACCCAATTTATGATGCATATCAACTAATTTCAGATCACAGTTTCTTAAACCCATTTTAAAATGCTAAACTGATGCACTTCCCAAGGGTCATAGCTTCATGCCTCATCACCCCTGAGTAAGCATATCAGTTTAGCAGTACTGTACCCCGTCATGGATTTTTGCTTACACATGCATCCATGTTACAGTGGATTCTTTAATTTGGATATTCTCACACACTACAGAAATGCATATGGTAATCCCTTAAATTGTTCTCTACCACTTCAATCCTTTCAGGGTTTGTTTTATGCCATTACTGCAGTATGTTCTATCTATATGTGACATTCCTGACCGGGTACTTCATTCACACATCAGTGTGGTGGATTTGTCTTTGTATGTTTTGAAGAATCAATAAACTTTAAAAAACAAATAAAAAAAATTAAGTGTAAGTGCAACTCTTTCAGTCACACTGGTTTAAACTTGATCACATGGTAAATACAAGTTTGTGTTAAACTGCTGCCAGAGGACAGTAAATACTTACAGTATGCAGTCAGTAATCTCAGAACGATTGCTCTCATAACCAGTCTTTGGTTATAATATTCTGAGAAGGGGTAGTACATTCCTTAACTAAACAATAATTAGTCCCAAGCAAACTTGTCCATTGTCAGAAGTAACTTACGCAGCTCATTCTTGAGAACTAGGTGAGTCAGAGAGTTTCTGATATTAGATGGAAATGAGTTCCAGAGCTTAGGGGCCAAGACTGCAAAAAGAATGCTCTCCCATTTTTGCAGTGCATTTAGGGACTGCCAGAAATGACGTATCATTGGATTATAGGGGCTAGGACTGATCAGTTTTTTTGAACATATTGGCAAGGGCAACAGGTGTACCTGATCTGATAATGTTGTCAATAGTGCAGTCAAGGGTAAAGAGGTGACATGAAGCTGGAGAGAGCCAGCCAAGGCTCGAGTGGAGAGGGCAGCTGTGAGTCACCCTGGGCACTGAGAGGGCAAAGTGACAGATATTGTTGTAGCAGGCATTCCAGTTATTTATATTACATTTGTTTACCTCAGAGTAAGGTACCAGGCCATAGGCGAGGCGAGGCAAGAAAACACCCTGAGTTATAGCCAGCCTAGCTGCCGCAGTCAGTGCATGCCTGACTTTCTAGGCAAGTCCTAGTTTTGAATTAACAGACTTGCATGCTATTGATATGTGGAGACTAAATCAAGGGCCAGGGTCCAGGGTGATGCCAAGGTATTTAGAAAAATCAACAGCAGTAAGGGGTGAGCCGTACAAGCAGTCTATAGTTCGGGCAGGTGAACATGCCCTCAGTTTGGGTGCAGAACCAAAAAACATGGAGTGGGTTTTGTTAGAGTTCAGGAGAAGCCTGTTTTGAGTTAGCCATGACTGTATACTCCCAAAGTCAACATTAAGCCACACATTGATTTCTGATATTTTCTTAGAGCTTGTGTACAGCACCATGTCATCTGTATAAAGCAGGGTGGAACAAGAAGCAGTGGATCTAGGCAAATTATTAATAAAGAGGATAAAGAGAAGTGGACCAAGTATGAACCTTTGTGGAACCCTACTGTTAATGGTGGAGAGGTCAGATCTGGCTCGGTTAATATTTAACAAACTGCTGTCTCTCACTAAGGTAGCTTAAAAACCAGATAACAGAAGAAGATGAAAAAACAAGGGTATACAATCTGGATGTAAGTAGGGATGGTCCACAAGGTCAAAGGCCTTAGTTAGATCAATGAACGCAGACCCAGCGAGCATTCTTCTATTCATAGCAACTTTGACATCATTGGTAAAATGGATGAGGGCGGTATCCCTATCGGGTATGTGTATCCAATGAATTCTTGACCCCACCACCTCCGCTAGTAGACTGTTCCAGGAATCCACCACTCTTTCTGTGAAGTACTTCCTCACATCTCTCCTGAATCTACCCCCCTCCAGCTTCATAGCATGTCCCTTTGTTCTTCAGCACCATTTATTCTGAAAAATTTTCCCTCCTGTACCTTATTTACCCCGTAAGTTATTTAAAGCTCTCTATCATATACCCCCTCTACCTTCTCTTTTACAGGGTGCACACATTGCAGTAATTTAGTCTTTTATCATAGGGCTTTTGGTGCAGACCCCACACCATTTTAGTTGCCCTCCTCTGGACTGCCTCCACTCTGTCTATGTCTTTCCGGAGATGAGGTCTCCAAAACTGGACATAGGACTCTAGGTAGAGTCTTATAAGCAATCTATATACAGTGGTAACACCACCTCCCTCTTTTTGCGGAGGATATCCCTCCCTATGTACCCCAGCATCCCACTAGCTCTCTCAATGTCTTGTTGCACTACTTGGGACCTTTAGGTCATCTGAAATGGTGACCACCAGGTCTCTTTCCTACTTGGTGGTCCACCATACCACACTGTGAAGGTGTGGGATAAACATACAATCCAAAGATACTAGCGCACACCACTCTCCCCCCCCCCATAGCATAGCATAACATATTTAAACTTTCCTCTGCCAAAGTTGGCTATATTTACTTCAAGCTCCGTGTGAGGAGGGGGTCCTCTTAGTTTCAGACTGGAATTCCAATTTGAGTAAGCTAAATCACCAACATCTAGGTGGGACCCTTTGATTTAGTCTCTAACTTTCCAGTGCCTCAATGGCTACTGACTGACTCCTTTTATACTGTGCTCCCAGCAAGAATTTTACACAGGTGTTTAACTTTCCAGTGCCTCAATGGCTACTGACTGACTCCTTTTATACTGTGCTCCCAGCAAGGATTTTACACAGGTGTTTAACTTTCCAGTGCCTCAGTGGCTTGAAGTAAATATAGCCAACTTTGGCAGAGGAAAGTTTAAATATGTTATGCTATGCTATGGGGGGGGGGGAGTGATGTGCGCTAGTATCTTTGGATTATATGTTGTTTGCCACAACCTAACAGCACCCCTTAGAAGAAATGTGAATTCCAGTGTGGAGTAACATAAAAGGTTTGAGCATGCTATTTTGGATTTGTTTGAGTTTGGGGAGTTTGCGGTGCTCCTTCTTAGCGTGCTCCCTTTAAAAACACCTGTGTAATATCCTTGTTGGGAGCACAGTATAAAGTAAGCCAATTAGTAGCCACTGAGGCACTGGAAAGTTAAACACCTGTGTAAAATTCTTGCTGGGAGCACAGTATAAAAGAGTCCATTAGTAGCCATTGAGGCACTGGAAAGACAGGGACTAAATCGAAGGGTCCCACCTTGACGTTGGTGATTAGCTTACTCAAATTGGAATTCCAGTCTGAAACTAAGAAGACCCTCTCCTCACATGGAACTTGAAATAAGTATAGCCAACTTTGGCAGAGGAAAGTTTAAATATGTTATGCTATGCTATTGTGGGGGGGGAGTAGTGTTCGCAAGTATCTTTGGATTGTCTGTTGTTTGCCACAACCTAGCAGCACCCCTTAGAAGAAACGTGAATTCCAGTGTGGAGTAACATAAAAAGGTTTGAGCATGCTATTTCGAAGGTGTGGGATAAAACAGACACAACAAACCAGAAGTCAGGTGCATAAAAACGCAAACATGAATTATTTTATTCAAATCATAAAATATAAAAATAAAAATAATAAACATACAGAAAGCAAACGGTTATTCAATGGCCAGTATCCAGCAAACTTTCTAATTTTGAAAATTTCTGAGGCTTAGCTTCAGCCTTTGCAAATAGAACAGTGTGGAAACAAGCACACACCTCTGAGGTCTTTCTCACTTGGTAGTCAGTATTCAACTGATTCACCTATCTTCGTTACTCCAAGTGGTGGGGTTTTATATCTTTCATGGAAGACATCACTGTCATTTGATCCACCCCTATTTTGCTAAAACCAGTATAAACCTCTCATTCTCAGGCATTCCCCATCAAACAGTAAAGACATACATGTTCATACGTTATATTTTCTAGCCTACACCAACTCGTCTTTTCTTGGTTAAGGGGGTTTTATGTTAAGGAGGTTTCGGATGCCTTACACATGGGTATCTACCTTAGATAGGAATCATCCTGTCACCCCACACCCACGCAAAAGGGCAACAGTCCTTACTGTTGGCAATCACCCCACCAGAACCCTGGAAGGGATGGAGCTTCCACCCCTTGCTTACCAGCACAACTGTTGTGCATGAGCCTTTCTCTAGAGGCAGGGAACATCTCTGACTGGCAGACCAAACAGAATTTTAAATAAGCTGACACCGGTCTGTGCATTCCTGGGCAGTAGAAATGTGGTAACAGATTATTCAGCATGCTTTCATGAATGAGATGCCCACAAGTAGTGAAATGAGCAGCCTCTAGTACCCTCTGCTGATATCTCTTTGACACCACCACTTGTATATCTATCTTGTTAGATCTGGGTTTGGGTCTCATAAGGTACAAACTCTCAGTAATGCTTTCATACCATGAATACATTCGATTACCCACCTCACCGTTTACAGGTACACCAGCTTTCATTTGTATACACTGTTTTAGTTTCTCTATAGTATGGTCCCCAGACTGCAATTTACCCCAATCCACTGTTTTCCAATTTCTGCCTAGTGCATCTACAAATGAAGTCCCCTCAGCCAACCTACAGGCCTCTTCTTGCTTGACTGTAGTTTCACTGCCCAGCATAATATTTAAAGGACCAGTCTCACCTGGGGTTTCAGTGGTATTCAGGCAGCTGTCCATGCTTTTCTGACACAGACTCCCTTCACTTTCAGAGTCCTCATCACACAAATAACACCACAGGAATATGGGAAGCTCTGGACAGTCATCACACAGTTCAAATCTTTCTGCTGGCTCCTGTAGTTGGATGCAGGATTCAGTCTCCTCCAGTTCCTACTCCTCAAAGTACATAGCACCTGTACTTGAACTCTTCTCAACCTCCAAAACACTGTCCTCTGCCTTCAGGCAAAGCCGCTCTGCCTCTAGCCACCTTCAGATCAGCCACGTCATCAAGGCCTCTATCACCTGGAACACCACAGTCAGACAATCTGTCTGTTTCACTGGACACTTAAAACTAGTACTGGCAGACTGCAGCAGGCTTGCCAACATAGCCTGCAACTGCTCCATCTCCAGCTGCTTCATACAAAGCCACCGTAGGAGGTAGCTGGGATCCTCCGGGGCTCTCTCCTCTGTCTGTCCCTTTGTTTTACTCTCCAGCTTGTCCTTCACCTTTCTTCTGGCTCCAAGATCCAACCCAAGTCCAGATTTCTCTCCAGACCTCTCCACCATGGCACGAGTCAATGGATATGTTTTTGCCTCAGCACCCTAATCTTTTTGCATCTGTCTGGGTACTGGTTCAGTACCCACTGATAATGTCTCCCAGGCAGTTTAGACATACCAGAAATACCACTTCTAACACCACTGTGAATGTGTGGGATAAAACAGACACAACAAACCAGAAGTCAGGTGCATAAAAAAGCAAACGTGCATTATTTTATTCAAATCAGAAAAATTAAAACATAACAACAATAAACATACAAAAAGCAAATGGTTATTCAATGTCCAGTATCCAGTATACCTTCTAATTTCAAAAATTCCTGAGGCTTAGCTTCAGTCTTTGCAAACAGAACAATGTGGAAACAAGCACACACTTCTGAGGTCCACCTCACTTGGTAGTCAGTATTCAACTGATTCCCCTATCTATCTTTGTTACTCACAGTGGTGGGTTTTTATACCTTTCATGGATGACATCACTGTCAGGTGATCCACCCCTTTTTGCTAAAACCAGTATAAACCTCTTATTCTCAGGAGTTCTCCATCAAACAGTAAAGACATATATGTTCATACATGTTATCTTTTCTAGCCTAGACTCAACTCCTCTTTTCTTGGTTAAGGGGGTTTTATGTTAAGGTGGTTTCAGATACCTTAAACATGGGTATCTACCTTAAATAGGTCTCACCCTGTCACACACACCACTCATTTTGTATGCTGCCACTGGGTTTATGTGCCCTAAGTGCATTATTTTGCACTTGTTTGCAATAAAACACTGTTGCCATACCCTCGACCACTCCTGGAGTATTCTCAGATCTCTTTTTATCCTTTCTGCCCCCCCCCCCCCCGAGTGTTCACCCTATTGCAGATTTTTGTGTCATCCACAGAGGCAGAACTTCCCTTCCAGGTCCTCTGCAATGTCACTTATAAAGACATCAAAGAGGACCAGTCCCAACATTGGTCACTGCGGCACCCCGCTGGTCACCTTCCATTCCTCAGAGTGAACTCCGTTTACCACCACTCTCTGTCGCCTATCCCCTGATCAATTTGTTACCAAGTTTACCATCATTGAACCCACTCCTAAGCTATCCAGTTTGCTGCTAGTCTCCTATGTGGAATGGTGTTGAAAGCCTTACTGAAATCTAGGTAGACCATGTCTACCGTTCCACCCTGATGTAATTCCTTAGTCACACAGTCAAAGAAATCTATCAGATTTATTTGACATGACTACCCCCCACCCCCATGAATCCATGCTGCCTTGGGTTTTGTAACCCAATGGATTCAAAATATTCCACAATCCTTTCCTTCAGCAGTGATTCCATTAACTTTCCCACCACCGAATTCAGGCTGACTGACCTATAAGTCTCCTTGTTCTCTGTGGCACTGTTGACTAACTTCTTTGGCAGAGACTCTGAACTTCCGTGGCACAGCTGGGTCAAGTTCTGTGGCAAGGTTTAAGGTTCTGAGGCACATAAATAAACAATAAAGTGCTAGCGTTACAGTTTTGGGGGACCCAACAAAGATGGTCTGTGAGGAGGATTCCTATATAAACATTAGTTACATAATTTCCCTTAAACATCCAGTGTTATGCTTTTCAGTAGCGGCTCTGGCTCTCCGTATTTATCTAAATCTATTTAGAGCTTAGTGTCACTGTATGCAACATTAACATCTAGTGGCATGCACCCCCCCCCCCAACCTGCTGGTAGCTGAATAGTTGTTCCCCAAGGGGGAGCCTGAAGTAGCCTAGCCATGAAGCACTCAAGACTCCCCTCTTCTGCAAACACCTGTCTGGGGCCCCATACATAGTTGCAGTAGGGGTGACGGGCTTTGGGGAACACAGAAGCTCCCCATGCTGCCACCCCCCAAAAACTGCCAGACATTAAAAATATAAAACATTAAGCATCTGCAGTGTTAATGTGATTATTTGTCTTGTTTTTCAGTTTCACTCTTTGCTAGTTTAGTCTTCCCATTTTAAGTAAATCTTTAGCTTGGTTGCCATTTTGGTTTCATCTTTTCTTCATTTTCTTTAATGTGCATCTCCCTGCACTAGCCTGAAAGCCCTGGAATCTGCAGTACCCCCTTACCATGGGTTATTTATAGTGGGCTGGGTGATCTTAGGATCACACATGAGCATGGTTTACCATCATGGAACCTTCATGCACTACCACTGGCCTATCATGATGGCATTGCCAGCTCTTTTTTGTCTTTGTAGTTCTGTAGTCTCAATGTCTATGTTTCTATGACAGGCAAAGCACTCCTTTCCCCAGAGGAAATAATGGCAGCAAAGCTATCTCCTCCACCCCAGGTCAAAAGGCTGCAATGGGGCCAGCCCAGTGACACTGAGGGTTGAGGCGCTAGACGCCACACCTCATGCTACGCTGGTGACCTGAGTTTGGGAATGGACTCAGGTTGTTGGGGGTCAGTGGGACAAGGTAGGACTGAGTGTCCCAACAGATGCTCTCCTCCCTCTGGGGAGGGATACCAGGAGGGCCCTAAGTGCCCGACGTCCTAAGAGAGCCGGTGGAAGCATGGGCTCCCGAGGGCTTGGTTGCTCTGTTCAGTGGAGTAGAGGAGGGGGGATGCTGTCAGGCGCTTGGCAGGAGGCGTGCATCAGTATGTCACCAGTCTGGACATATGTACTCGCGCCATCATTCCAGGGGATGGGAAAAATAAGGGGGAAAACTACAAATACCCTGGACCCATGAGCAGAATGATACCTGGAGCAGGGTTGCCTTGGGGATTGCCCTGGCGGACGGAGTAGGAAGAGGTACGAGGCTCCCTGAAAGCCGGGGAGCTGAGCAAGTTAAAAAAAAGGCCCAATGCTCTCTCTGCTCTCTCCCTCCCCACCTACCTAATGGCAACAATGCTGTCTCTCGCTCCCCACCCTGGACCTAATGGCAGCAAGATCTCTCCTCTCCCTTACATGATCCTGCCACTCCCCCCCCCCTTGAAAGCTATGCCTGATCCTAGTTTTTAAAATCCAGTGTAACCCACCCTCACCATCACAGCCCCACCACGCACCCCTGGAAGGAAATGGATGATATTTGCAGTGCTCCACTAACAATGTCATCACAGAATGATGACACACTGAGGCTGACCATCAGACTAGGGAACTGTAAGAGATAGGGCCATTAGTTACTAGAGGCAACATTTGATTCAGTCACTTAAGTAAGCCCCATCCTTAAATAATTATGTGTTTACTTTGACTGCTATATTGAAAGGTCAAGATACATATGCTTTAAAAAAAACTCTGAAATTGCATTGGTGCTCTTTGGGTAAAATGACTTGTCCTTCAGCAACATTTTTAGTCGAGATGCAGTGAGCTTAAAACCTGACTTGCCTACACATCCCTCATCCACCCTTCCATTTTTTACCAATACAATATTGTCCCAAAGCGACATATAAACATTAAAATATTTAAAAATGTATCATCTGTAGTGTCATTGTGATTTTTTTCTCAATTTCTCTGTTTGCTTCTCTCTTCCCTAATTTAGTTTCCACATTCTGCATAAATAATCTTTAGCTTTGGTTTTTCAATTTTCTTAACTTAGCTGCTGCTTTTTAATTTCTTCAGTCTATCCAGTACTCATTCTCTCATTCCTTTCCTGACCCAACAGTTTCGTTTACTTAGCTGTCCCTTTGCTTTCTTTTTCTATAATTCACATTTTTCTCCCCCAGGCACCAGAACTGACCTGTCAGGTTGGCAACCTCCCAGCCCTATCCGCTGTCACCTTTTGTGCTTAACTCCATATGGATTGCAAATTGCCTTCTGCTCCAGCAAGCACTTTTCCTCTCAGTGTTTTAAAACAGATAAAAACCCAACTCTACCCATCTCAGCACCACCGCCACCTTCCTAAACAGCCTTGAGAGTGCCACTGAGTGGCTTTGTAGTTTTAAATTTGTTGTTATCCATATCCGGTCCAACACTGTACAATGATCATCTGCCTCTTCCTCCCTCAAAAGTATTGTAAAGTCTCCCCTTAGACTTTACTCTGCCCCCTCATAAAACAGAAAAACTTACCCTGCATATCACAGCGACAAAAATCTCTCCCTCCACAGCCTCATCGAGTAACTTTATATTGGCCCATTTTTTGGGTTCAACAGTGTAGGATGGTCCTCTCCTGCTTCCTATTACTGGGCTCAATTGTACTACTACAGCTCTGTGTGCACCACAGAAAGCACTACTGGGATAAGGAAAAACTACCAACCCATTAGCTATGATAGAAAGGCAATGGATTATTAAGCTGCCTTCAACCAGAAAAGGGTGTCATTATGTAACCCCTAGATGGCGCTATCCCAGGGGCTACTACCCCTGCCTGATTTGCCACTAACAGGTTGAGGGGCCTGGATCCAATGGCGGGTGCCTCCACCCAGAGGTCAGGGTTTGCAATAGTTAAACTAACTTGGTCACAGCCCTCTGGGACACTGCAACCCCCCTTTCTTCCCACTCAGTGGCCCACACAATATATCAGAATTACCTTCACAGTATACACTTACCCCAGGTCTGGTTCCGCACTGGGACCTCCTGTGAAATGAGATACAGTGCAACAATCACAGTACAGTACTAACATAGACAAATACCTCAGGCAGTATAACTTTGCTGAAACAAGCAGCTCTGATTTATTTAGGGGATATAACAAGGACAGGGGAAATCAGGTTAATTAGCTTATCACTCTAATAATCTACCTATGGCTCTGTGCACAGGCCTATCCCTATCAGTTACTGTCCCTGGGTACCCAAGCCCTAGTGGCTAGTCCAAACCAGTGGCAGCTGGTAGGGGCCCTTTCACACAGAGAAAAGGAGAATTAAACAGTCAGCAGTACAGTAATTCCATTTGGATTTAATGTGGCAATTCAACAGGAGCGACCCTGAATTAGTACTCACGACCTCCAAATAAGATAGGGTCCTTCAATGTCAGCAGGGCTCACTTGAGGACACAAACCTCTTCACATCCATATAAAAGAAAGCACTATACCAGGCAGGCTGCATCTGTATCCCGATCGCAATTACTGCACAATACCCGGGAGAACACACACAGATTCAGTTCCTGACAGACCGAGTGCAATTTTCAGCAATTCTTCCAGTCTTCTACAGGGTGAGCCTGTTTTCTACTCTTCAGAGATCCTTTGATTCTTTTCACAGGACGGATTCAGTCCTAACAAGCTGCAGCCCGGAACTCTGGGCCTTACACACGTTTTTTGACTAAAACTGCACACTGAAAAAGCACAGGGCTCCTTCCTTCTTCACTGCCAAAGCTCAACTGACACTCCAACTGACAAAACCGGGCTCTTCCTTTGAGTTCCTCCCAGTTCTTGACTGGATTGGCTGTCACTCACAATAGACTGCTGCTGTTGGTCCAAAAAGGCACTGAAGTCTAAACTACATCTCCCAGAGTCACTGCCCATACAATCCTCTTGTGGCTGGCTCAGATTATGAGTCAAGTTCTGATTCGTCCAAGGCACCATTTTAGAGCTAGCTCACCCCACACTGATTGGTCCAGTTCAGCAGTTCAAAACTAGAATGGGAACTAGCAGACACAGTTCTGACTGCAAAGAAAGCAGGTTAGACAAACTGTAATTTCATTATTACTCTAAATAATTTCTGGCAAACAGTTACATCTTTCAGATAGGTTCCCTTTGCACTCTAGTGACTGCAAAATGAAGTGAATTGGCAGCAGCTCGAGGTGGTACTCAGAGAACACACAGTCCCCCATACAAACTAATTATGTCTGCAAGCAGACAGCTCTTAAAGAGACAGTACCAGAGGCTCTAAAAACACTCACTGATAAATGGCTTAAATGCCAAACACCATTCAGGCTTGGAGCATTCAAGCAAGCTCCTGGAAGTCTTTGGGAACCCCCATTTGCAGGGGTTACACCCTTCCTAGCCTGGGAAAGCTTGGCGTCCGCGTCAAGCAAGTACCCATAAGTTTCAACTGCAACCATATACATTTGCATTAGGCTGCACATGTAATCATCAGTCAATATATCATTTTACCAAGAACACATTTCTGAAACATTGCAGTACGTCCACTTTACACAGTATTACATACCATTGTACCATAACTCAAGTTATTACCTCTTGTACATGAAACCTGAAGAGAGGGCCCTTCCTATCAGTTACCTTGGGGCTGGACGGGGCAAGGGCACCATACTTAGAGGGCAACACAAGTAACTTGAGTTAGCACTGGCGCTCAGTTTGGGCAATGAGCTGGGACATACACTCCTTTATGGACAACATTGAGAGGCAAATCCACAGGCCTCCCAAGGAATCATAACTGAGGTGCACCACAGGCTTTACAGCTCGACCAGTCTTTCTAGGGGAACTGTTACAGTCTCTGCACTCTGAGCCTCATTTTCAGCATTGTCCTCACTTGTCAGGAGTCTCCTGGGGGTAGAGAGGCTAGAACTTGGGGCACTTTCAGCTCCAGGAGTTACAGTTTCTGAGTCCACAACATTTGGCCTCGGATGGAGAGCTTTCGGACACTGGCAGTGGACTGTCAGGGCACTCAAAATACTCTTCTTGTTCGGATATATCACTAGTCTGCCCAATCTATCATTTTCCTCCTGAAAGCTCAAACAGTTCAACCATGCACAATGATTCCATTTCATCTGATCTGATGCTTTGCACTTCACTTTCTGGGAGCATTGGCTCCAGGGATGAAGCTGGGGCTTAGACAGTCCAGAAGGCCCAGCTTTGTCTCCACTATTGACTAGGGATTGCCCTGAAACAATTGACTCAGTTCAGAAGAAGGATAGTATTCAAAGTCACTCTCACTTTCTTCGATATGGACTGACAGTCATGCTCAACTGGGACTTGTGGAGGAACACTTTAACTTTGCTTCTGTAGGTGCAGACTTTCTTGATCTTTTCAGCAGCAGCTCTAGTCACTGGTCCAGAGGGGCATCTTCTAGGGGCTCAGACTCAATTAAGATTTGTCCAATGGGCAGTAAATGATTTCTATGCATTGTTTTACATCTTTTGAATTATTCTCAGGCCTTACTTTGTACACTGGCAGATCATCTAGTTTGCCCACTACAATGTGAGGAGATGGTGCCATCTGTCAGCAATCTTGTGCTTGCCATGCAGTCCCAGATTTCTTAGCAATACCCGATCTCCCTCCTGGAGTTCTGTGCTTTCACCTTTTATCCATACCTTTCTTTGTTGGCCAGATTTCTTTTGGCAGCCATGGTTTGAGCCAGTTAGTACGCATGAGTTAGCTGGGCCTTTAACTTTGCACATACTGTAAATAGTTGTCAGCTTGAACCCCATCAGGAGAGACCCCAAAACACACATCTACTGGTAGTCAAGCTTTCTTCCAAACATCAGGCGGTAGGGGAGAATCCAGTGGCATCACTTTGGTTGCAGTTATAAGCATGTACCAGGGTGCTAATTTGTTGGCTCCATCTAGGCTTGTCCTTTGGGTGCAGGGTGCCAGCATATCTAGCAAAGTGCGGTTGAAACGTTCAGGCTGTGGGTCCCCTGGGGTGGTAAGGAGTGGTTCTGGACTTTCGCACTCCCCACAGAGAAAGCATCTCTTTGATCAGACGACTCTCAAAGTCTCTCCTTGATCAGAATGGATTCTTTGTGGAGCCCATAGTGAACAAAAAGTTTTCTACAAGTACTTTGGCCACAGTGGATGCTTTCTGGTCTTTGGTGGGAAAGCTTGGGCATATCTCGTGAAATGGTCAGTGACCACCAGCACATTACTGATATTTCTTTGATCCGACTCCAAACTCAGAAAATCAATACAGACCAGCTCCATGGGTGCACTGGTGGTGATGTTAACAAGGGGGCAGCCCTCTGGGCAAAGCTTTCCTCTGTAATGCAGCGACTACAAGTTCTGATGTGTTGCTCCACATCAGCCCATCTTAGGCCAATAGATCTGGATCTCACCAAGTCAAGTGTTCTGTCTATACCAAGGTGCCCCATGTGGTTGTGCAAGGACCTCAGTACTGAGTCTCGAAAGGCAGTGGCAGCACTAGTTGTTGTTTGTCTACTTGTCCCCTCTGTCTACTGTTTCTCTGTATAACAGTTTATTGATCAGTTTCAACTTAGGACCTTCTTTGTATAACAGTGCAGTTCTCAAATCAGTGGGCGTAATTTGGACACATCTTTTCCTGCATAGAGGGCTTCTAAAGCTGCTTTGATCATGGGATGGCGGGTTGAGTCCGCCGAATACTGTCATTGTCCAGCTGAGGCAGTGACCAATGTCTATTGCAGAAAAGTGGCAATAAGCAGCAGGTATGCAATTCTCAGAGGCTCCCAAGCAATCCACCATGCAGTCCACTGCGTCCGTGGACATTGTTCCTCCCTGTCAAACTTCGGCAGAGTGCCGAATGTAGGGTTCTGCCAATCGGACCCAATCATTCTGGGAACAGGCCTCGGGAAGAGACATCAGCATCTATGTGGTTCAGACCTGCTCGGTATTCGAGAGCATAGTCATATGTAGATAATGCAGAAAGCCACCATGGCCAGTGGCATCCAACTAGCTGAGGTCTGCACATAGGTCAAAGGATTATTGTCAGTTTTACTAGTATTTTAGCCCCATACAAGTACTCATGGAATTGGTCAACAATAGCCCACTTCAAAGCTAGGAACTCTAACTTATGTACAGGATAGTTCTTTTCGGATGGGGTCAGCTTCTACTGGCAAAGGCCACTGGTCTCAGGCCATTCTCGTGCTCTTGGTACAACACAGCCCCAACCCTTGCAAGCTAGCATCAGTGTGCAGGGCGTAAGGTTTTCTTGGATCGGCATAGGCCAGCACTGGAGCATGGGTAAGTTGATATATGATCTCATGAAAAGCAGTCTCACAATCAGGAGTCCAGCGGACCCCAAATACTTCACTCGGATGAAAATACACTCTTTCAGTCTTGAGGGACGCTGACTTTTGGTATTTTTTGTGGGTTGGGGGATACCCTTGAGTAAGGTTAAGTAAAGGGCGGATCACTCTTGAATAGTCCTTGATGAAGCGCCGATAATAACCACAGAATCCCAGGAATCTTTGCAGTTCTTTTAGATTTTGGGCTGTGGCCAGGTGGTCAAGGCCTCAACTTTACTTGGGTCGGTCTCTATTCCCTCGGTGGATACTATGTGTCCCACATACTTTACTGATGTTTGAAAGAATTGACACTTATCAATGGACAGTTTAAGGCCAAAGTCCTCCAGTCGGTCCAATACCTTAAATAATCTGCTCTCATGTTCCTCCAGTGAGCTGCCAAACACAATGACATCATCTAGGTATACCAGGCACTCTAGTAAGTTCATGTCCCCCACTGCACGCTCCATCAATCGTTGAAAAGTGGCTGGGGCACCTGAAATCCTGAGGCATCCTCATGAATTCATAAGCCAGCCCGGACAGATAAAGGCCGTCTTCTCACGGTCCTCTGGGGCCATCGGGATCTGGTAGTACCCACTGCGGAGATCCAGCACAGAGAACCACTTGCTCCCGCTTAGGCAGTCCAAAGCATCCTGAATGCGAGGCATTGTGTACTGATCAGGATAGTCCGCCGGTTTGCAGTGCGATAATCCACACACATCCTTACTGTTCCATTCTTTTCCTCACTACTACAATGGGGAAGCATAAGGGCTTCTGGATTCTTGTATTACACCAGCAGCTAACATCTCTTGCAGATGCCGTCTCACATCATCTATGTCAGCAGGTGCCAGGCGTCGAGACCTCTCACGAAATGGTCTTTCGTCATGCAGCGGATATTGTGCTCAGCTCCTTGCGATCCTACATCCCATTCCTTTAAAGAAAACACCTGGTCTCTCTGGGCAAGCTTCTCACTGATCCTCACTTTCCATTCAGCTGGCAGCGGGAGTCGCCAAATCAAACAAGTCAGGCGTTACTCTGTCATTCTTCCTTGAACTCTGCTGGGTAGCACTGCAGTGTCTGCACAATGCACATTAGCCAGGATGCAACCTCTGTTTACTTCGAATGTCTCTTTCAGACACATTATGAACTTGGACCATTACCCTTCTGGCATAAGCATGGGCTCTAGCGGGCAAAATACTAGGCTTGACCAGCAGTCCCTCTGGCAATTTTCCATCGCCTGGTGCATCCAACATTAATATTTTATTCTTAACATCCTTTCTGATACGGACCTCTCCTGTAAGGTACACTGGGCATTTGGCGCCAGGATCAGAGACTCAGGATCCTTCTTCCATACAATTCCGACCCGGTTCCTCTGGTTCTGTTTTTCAGCATCTCTCTGTGCCTCATAGGCCTTCTTAATTAAAGCCGAAGTCTTAAAGCTCTACTAGTCTTTGACCCCTGTTTTCATAACACAACTGTGCCAGCCTTCCGAACATATGAGCATTTGTTCCAATCAACAAAGGGACACCATCATACAGTCCAGTGGGGGACACACTAAGGCTAGGGTCTCTACTTGTTCGGCCACTCCAGCCACGGAGGTGGGGAAAGACAGCCAATTCGGATATACCGGAATAAGGGTAGGCCTTCTCACTTAACCCCATACATGCAGTCCTTCTAATGGTTGTAAGTGGCGTCTGACAAATGCTTCTGATACCAATCCTGGAACATAATTGTCACTGGGAGCCACTGTCTAATACAGCTCTTGTAGACACTCCATTCACCTTTACAGTGGTCTCCATGGAGGGACCCACAATCTGGACCAGTCTGGAGAGGCGGTAGTGGGGCCTGGGCAACTGACCTTGCCACAAAAGGACGTGAATTAGCATTTTGGTGCCCTCACTGGGATCATGTCGCACCTCTTAACCACTGATTTCTTCTCCAAGCTCTCCTTGTAGCCTATATGCAACTTTGTCAGTGTCTTTGGGGACTGGCATTCCTTTCATGTGCCCATCTTTCCCACAATTATAGCAAAACATACTTTCTGGAGTTTGAGCTGGCGAGGCGCCACACTGGGAGCCAGGGCGGGTATTACTAACTGGAAACCTTGGTGCCATCTCTGTCTGCGGCGTGATAAGCATTTGGAACATCTCGTCAGTTTCTCCACTTCCATGGTCAAGGAATCGAGTTCGACCTGTTATCAGCAGGAGATACATGGTGGGTACCCCACCCCATAGCAGATGCAGTCGATATAGGTCAGGGGCCTGTGACTTGCAGGCATGGCCTTCATAAAGGGACTGTTTTTGAATTCCTGGATCTCTCTCTCAACAGTTCGCCCATTGTGACATATCTTTTCCTTGTCAGAGCACTCATTGACTGCCAACCTCTGCCCTGAACTTCACTTGATGGGTCACCCTCAGTCACTCGGGTTCGTAGCCGCAGCTATTGGTGCAGGTCCTCCCGAGGTCGTCCTTTCTCAACTCCTCGAATTTCTCTCATTAACTCATCATGGAGAGGGTGGGGATTCCAGCCGATCTGCCAGGCGAACTGAAGCAACAGCAGTTCTGAGAAGGGGCAGACTTAAGGATCCTGTCCAGCCTGGTTCGTCCAGTTCAATAGCTGGCAAACTACCTTTTCTGAGGCATTCTTGCAACAATTTTTCCAGCCGAGATACATACACAGACAACAACTCCTTGGTACTGTTGTGCATCTCTTACTCTCCACCATAGGTCCTCATCAGAATCTGGGCTCCCACACATTCTCCAAGGCCTCAAGATAGGCCTGTGCAGTCGCTTCAGGGTTACTGGCCCGTTTAGCACGGATGGTAGCCAGGGCAGGACCTCGAGGCTCTCACTAACCCTCTTTCTCGCCTTCCCAGCGATTGCCATTCTAGCACTTTGGGGCAACATAGTCTATCCAGGTCTCCCAGTCATCCTCCCTTGGGGTGGGAGGGTGCCAGAGAAGATCCTCAACCTTCGGTAAGAGTCGGGACTAATGGCAGGTGCAGAAATAGGAGTCTGCATTGGTTCAGCCACCATTACGGGCACTGGAGCAGGAGAGGTGTTGGGGAGGAACACCTCCAGGTGGCAAGAATAGTTTCTTCAAGTCCTCCACAGTTTTCCCTCTCCCAGCAAACCATTCAGCAAATTTCTCCTCAAAAGTTTCAGATAGTGGTGGGGCTGATTCCCCGGTCTTTACTGTCCTTAGTTATCACTCTCCAAGCAGTGAGGGCTCCTCTGGGGTAATGGTCTGTGGCACTTTGGAGCTATCTATGGATCCTTAAACTCTACTAGGGCCAGGAAAGTGTGGGTGAGCAGATTAGCATGCCGACCCACCACCACAGGGTTTTGTAAACCTTCCACCTTGGAAAGTACTCCTGCACAGTGTCCGTATTGATACCCAGGGGATGTCCAGCATAAGCATAGCATTTTGGGGTCGATCTCTCCCAGTACACCACTCCACCAGCCGGTGCACAGCCACTTCTGTCGGGTACCCATTTTTTCTTAACAGTGGTTCAGAATATGGCCACTAGAGGACACACAATCCCGCGGTGCCTCCAAGATGTAACCCCTAGATGGCGCTATCCCAGGGCTACTACCCCTGCCTGATTTGCCACTAACAGGTTGAGGGGCCTGGATCCAATGGCGGTGCCTCCACCCAGAGGTCAGGGTTTGCAATAGTTAAACCAACTTGTCACAGCCCTCTGGGACACTGCAACCCCCTTTCTTCCCACTAGTGGCCCACACAATATATCAGAATTACCTTCACAGTATACACTTACCCCCAGGTCTGGTTCCGCACTGGGACCTCCTGTGAAATGAGATACAGTGCAACAATCACAGTACAGTACTTTAACATAGACAAATACCTCAGGCAGTATAACTTTGCTGAAACAAGCAGCTCTGATTTATTTAGGGGGATATAACAAGGACAGGGGAAATCAGGTTAATTAGCTTATCACTCTAATACACTCATTTATGGTCCTGTGCACAGGCCTATCCCTATCAGTTACTGTCCCTGGGTACCCAAGCCCTAGTGGCTAGTCCAAACCGTGGCAGCTGGTAGGGCCCTTTCACACAGAGAAAAGGAGAATTAAACAGTCAGCAGTACAGTAATTCCATTTGGATTTAATGTGGCATCAACAGGAGCTAATTCTGAATTAGTACTCATGACCTCCAAATAAGATAGGGTCCTTCAATGTCAGCAGGGCTCACTTGAGGTACACAAACCTCTTCACACATCCATATAAAAGAAAGCACTATACCAGGCAGGCTGCATCTGTATCCCGATCGCAATTACTGCACAATACCTGGGAGAACACAGCAGATTCAGTTCCTGACAGACCGAGTGCAATTTTCAGCAATTCTTCCAGTCTTCTACAGGGTGAGCCTGTTTTCTACTCTTCAGAGATCCTTTGATTCTTTTCACAGGACGGATTCAGTCCTAACAAGCTGCAGCCTGAACTCTGGGCCTCACGCTTTTTGACTAAAACTGCACACTGAAAAAGCACAGGGCTCCTTCCTTCTTCACTGCCAAAGCTCAACTGACACTCCAACTGACAAAACTGGCTCTTCCTTTGAGTTCCTCCCAGTTCTTGACTGGATTGGCTGTCACTCACAATAGACTGCTGCTGTTGGTCCAAAAGGCACTGAAGTCTAAACTACATCTCCCAGAGTCACTGCCCATACAATCCTCTTGTGGCTGGCTCAGATTATGAGTCCAAGTTCTGATTCGTCCAAGGCACCATTTTAGAGCTAGCTACCCACACTGATTGGTCCAGTTCAGCAGTTCAAAACTAGAATGGGGAACTAGCAGACACAGTTCTGACTGCAAAGAAAGCAGGTTAGACAAACTGTAATTTCATTATTACTCTAAATAATTTCTGGCAAACAGTTACATCTTTCAGATAGGTTCCCTTTGCACTCCTAGTGACTGCAAAATGAAGTGAATTGGCAGCAGCTCGAGTGGTACTCAGAGAAGCACACAGTCCCCCATACAAACTAATTATGTCTGCAAGCAGACAGCTCTTAAAGAGACAGTACCAGAGGCTCTAAAAACACTCACTGATAAATGGCTTAAATGCCAAACACCATTCAGGCTTGGAGCATTCAAGCAAGCTCCTGGAAGTCTTTTGGGAACCCCCATTTGCAGGGGGGTTACAATTATAAAAAAATAGGGTGACTCAAGAGGCTCTCGGGGCTCGGTGAGCAGGGTTTGAGTGGCTGAGATTGTTAGGGGAGAAGTTTAGTTCTTATAACGCTATACACAGGCAGAGTGTTGGGCAAAATGGAGTGGGGGTAGTCTCTGTCTAAGTTGCTAGGGCAGTTTCTATGTAATTTCTGTGGCCAGACCAATATTCTGCGGCTGGCCTCGATTTCTGCGGTAATCGCTGTGTGCCACAGAACAGAAAACAGGGAGCCTTCCCTATAATTGTCAGCCTCCTCCCTGCTACCACTTTTGTGAAGTGGGACTACATTTGCCCTCCTCGAGTCCTCCGGAACCACTCCTGTTTCCAGTAAACAGTTAACCAGGACTCTCAGAGGGGCAGCCAGTACCTCCCTGAGCTCCCTCGATACCCTTGGATGCACCCAGTCCGGCTCCATTGCTTTGTCCACTTTCAGATTAGCAAGTTATTTCAGAACTCTCTCCTGTAAAAACAAACTAGTATCAACCCCCCCCCTAAAAAAAAAAGCTTGTTACTTTTTTATGCCCACTGCCCTTCTTCCCCTGAGAACACTGAACAAATGTATTTGTTCAGGATGTCTGCTTTTTCCGGTCCATCTTTGTACAGTCCCCCCCTTCCCCATTCTCTTTTTAACCTTAAAAATTCCTTTTCACTTACATATCTAAAAAATGTATTTCCCCTTTTGTTACCACTTGGGTAATTCTCTCTTCAGTTTGCATCTTTTCAGTCCTCACTGCTTTCCCTGCTTCCCACAGTTTCCCCTGATAAACCTCCCTATCCTGTGTCTCCTTATACCTTACGAATGCTACCATTCTAGCCTTTACCTTTTCAGCGATCTCTTTCGAGAACCACAGTGGTCTTTTTCCTCTTGTTTTTGCTCACCTGCTTAACAAAGATGTTTACTGCCTTCACAATGCCCCCTTTTAGCTTCACTCACTGTTTCTTCACCCCACCCCAGGTCATCTCCCCCCGCTTGGTCATCCTTGAGGCATTCACCTATCTTTATAAAATCTGCCCTCCTGAAGTCCAGGACCCTTGCCTTTGTGTGGTCGATTCCACAGTCATTGTTATACTGAAGCACACTGTACAGTAATCACTGGTCCCCAGGTGGCCTCCAACCTTGATGTCTGCAACAATGTCCCCGTTAGCGAGTACCAGGTCCAGCACTGCCCCATCACAAGTGGGTTCACTGACTAGTTGCCTGAAGAATGCCCACTGCAGGGAGTCCAGGATGTCCCTGCTTCTAGCTAAAGCCACAACTAGGAGGCTCCACTCTACATCTGGCAAACTGAAGTCCCCCACCAGCCGCACCTTCCCCTTTTCTGCTATCTTGCCAGTGACTTCCACCAGCACCTTATCTAACTTCTCCCCCCTGTGCTGGCAGTCTGCAGATCACAGCAGTTGGAATAGTGGCTCTGTTCCCAGTCTCCAAGGTGACCCACAGTACATCTGCCCCCCGGATTTCTTGTATCTCCATTGCTTTTATGCTTTCCCTAAAATAAAGCATCATAGCCCCTCCTTTCCTTCCCACACTGTCCTTCCTCAACAGAGTATAGCCTTGTATGGCTATGTTCCAGTCATGGTTTTCAGTGCACCATGACTCTGTAATGGCCACAATATCCAGGTTGGCCTCTGTCATGATGGCCTCTAGGTCTAGAATCTAATTTCAAAGACTTTTAGCATTCACATAGATGGCCTTCCAGATCTTGTTAGCACTCTGTTTGTTACCCCATTTTTTTCTTTTTTTTCTTCCCTCCTCCCCCCCCAATGCTCCTGTTCCCATCCCCCTCCATTTCTATCACTGGTTGGGGGGTTCTTTCCCTTCGGGTTCTCTCTACTCTCTATTTCAGTCTGTGAGGGGGCAGCTTCTGCCTCCCTGATTCCTCCTGCCACCCCCCCCAGATAGTTTAAATGTTCCTCAAAATAACATTTAAACCATGTACCGAGGACTGCAGTTCCCCTCCCAGATATATGCAAGCCACCATTCCTGCATAGGCCCTTATCCCTCTAAGTGGATCCCCAGTCCCCATTATAAATGAACCCCTCCTCGCTGCACCATTCCTTCAAGCATGAGCTGAGGCTGCTGGTGCAGAGATCACTCTCCACCCCCCCGCCGTAGACAGGACAGCACCTCAGTGAAAGCCACTGAACATGCTATCTGTCCAAGACCTCCCTGCAGCTCCCTAATCTCCCCCTGCACCCTGCACTATTTCAGCCCCATCCCTAGCCAGGTCACTGGTCCCAAAGTGGACAATGACATCCAGCTCCCCTTACATCCTGCTGCCCTAGTGATCCCTAGGATCTGCTTCCCATCATTCCTGGCTGTTGCACTGCATAGGCACCTGATCTCCCTCTCTCCTCCTTCTTATTCCGAAATCTATCCCCCTCACAATTGAGTCCCCCACAAGAAGTTGCTTCCTCCTCCACTGAGGTTCTATACCACCCTCCTTGGGGTCTCAACTATAGAGGACCCCCACATCCTCCATGGCCACTACCATGGTCACCTCCTTCCAGCAGTACCGCCCCACCAGAGTGGTGTAGGAATTCTGTGGTGGTACTGGTTGAGGAATATGCCTTTGACCCACCACCCCCACCATTCCAGAGCCCACCATATTTCAATCATTCCTCCTCCTCCTTGGCATCCTCTGAGGTAATGGTGGCAGACCTGGTGGCCCCTGAGTGGATGAGGTGATCTCCCGAATCCTAGCCAGCTTGACCTGGAGTCTAGGGACCTCCTTCCTCAACCTAGAGGGGTGCATGCAGATGGGGCAGCACAACAGGCTCCAGAAGGTCTTTCTGAAAACTGCCAAGCCACAACAACTGCAGTGCCAATTCCTACTCTCCTTGTGTCACTTGGAAATACTTTTTTCTATATATATTTTATTGTGCTTTTTCTATTTTTTTCCCAATCCTAATCCCCTGACTCAGACGCACATGCGCATGTGGAGGCATGCACAAGCCGTGTCTCGAGGTGCCCTCTCTATATGTCACTCCCTCTGCTAGCCACTGGACCTCCACCTGGTGGCAGTGAGACTACAGGAGAGGGGCAACAACCACCCCAGGAGAGAAGAGCTGCCTTCCAGCTGCTCAGTCCTGCTCCTACCCTCCCCCCATGCCAGCACCCCAACGTCCCGAGTCCATTCCCGAACCCAGGTCGCCAGAGTTGCACAAGATAAGGCGTCCAGCAGCTCAGCCCTCAGTGCCACCAAGCCAGCTTGTTACTTGGAAATACTTATGCACCCTTACCCTTGATTGGGTTTTCTAGTTTTTCCCCTTTTGTTGTTTGTTATGCCCCTTTGTTTACTTACCCTAGATAGGGTGTTGCTCCTATTCCCAGTATTAGTCTACCCTTTAGCTTCTACCCATCCCTTATGTACCCTTACCCTGATAGGGTGTTTCTAGTTTTTCCCCTTTTGTTGTTTGTTGTGCTGCTTGCACATCTACCCTAGATATGGTATTGCTGATATTCCCCTTTTCTGGCCTACACTTTACCTTCCACCATCCCACTAGTGAATGCAAGAAGAGGCGCGAACAGGTACCTTATCATAGAAGACCGGCAGAGTCCCTCACTTCCTGCTTTCTTCTGCTGATGCTTGCCGATGCCTAAGATGCCAGTCTTACTCCGGTCTCACTCCTGTGCTGTTCCACTCACATGCTGGGACACAAACGTGTGGGGACATGCTAGGAGTGTCAACTTTAATACACCAAGTGGAACCTCCCCAGGCATGACTTCCTGAGTCAGTTAATACCTCCAGTTGGTGGCAGTTGCGGATCTAGAGGGGGAGCTGAGGGGCAGTTGCCCCTCCTGGCTGCCCCAGTGTGAGTAGTGGTTCCCCACCACCATCCTTATTCACTGTTTAGTGCCCATTGTGGAGCCCATGATTGACTGAATGCCCCCCTTCCCGGCTCCCAAACGCTCCCAAACCTGGCTCTAGGCCACTGGTTGGTGGGCTAGTTTCCTGAGCTAGTTCCCACCAAACTACCTGTTACAATTTTAAAGACAAGTTTCAAAGTTCCCCAAACATTGCCTATAAATATCTTTTTTCTCCCCACTTACCCTTCTTCAGTAAGAAGAGAAATATAAATACATATAAATATATCTTTAAGGTAAAGCTAGATGCTTACAGTCCTCTCTGTCAGCAAGTCTGTATGTCTAACAATATGCTGACAGATCAGGCACTCCACAAAAGACTGCACACTTTTCAAAGAGCAGCACGAAGCAGTGGGGAGCGTTGATCAAGAGGTTTCTCTTAGCCAAAGGCATTTGTGTTAGCTTTTGAAATAAATGCCGCAAGCGCTTTTCATCTTTGAAAAGTGCAGAGTCCTGTATGGAGAGCTTGGTCTGTATCTACCATCTGTGAACTTGAGGACTGGCAGCCCCAACCAGAATAAACAGCCTTGATCAGAAACCAGTGTAAACCTTTCATTCCAGATGTCCAAATGCAGTTACTGATTATGCAGGTGATGGAGGTGCCAGGCATGGGTTAGGTAAGTAATAATTTTTAAGAGTAGTGTGCACTCTCAGTTAATTACTCACTATGTGCTCTCAAACTACTGTTGCTTTGTATACTGCTTAAAAGTAGTTTAACAAGCATTGAAACAAAGGAAAATGTTAAACTACATAAGGAATGCTTCATGAATGAGAGATGTAAAGGGCCCTCTAATTTCAACACTGCTAAACTGTGAGTTTTCAGTACTTTGTATTAATGAAAAGAGGTTTCATAAAACAAATATGGATTGTACATTTCAGGTGATGATAGATAAGTGTATCGTCACATTTAAAAAAAAATTTTCTCTAGTGAGCAGTAATACCGTCAGACCATAGTGTGACAACGCATGTTAGCTATCCTGGTTAAACTTCTAAATACATACTGCAGCAACACGGTAATTTGAGATCCCCCACCCCACCCTGCTTCATAGCCATGGTTGAATCAGCAGTGCTTGGTAACATAAGTGCAGAAGTAGAGCTCTGTATGATAATTAGGTTTAATGGCAGTGGAATGAAGGATTATCTCTGGTTAAAAAGTGAATCGCCATTGTGGTCAGGATGCATATGTACAGAAGGTGGAGTTGAATAGAGTTGTTAGAAATGTACAAGATCCTCAGTGTCCCTGATTTTGTAATTGGTTATTGCCTAGTAAAGCCCATGATTATGAGAACTTGTAACAACACTAAAATATCAAGCCCAGCACTTCATCGCTGGCAGGTATTCTGTGCTGACCACATTATCATTAACTTGGTTTTGTTTATTGCAACTGCTAAGTACACTGGAATTTTAGTCAGCCCAAATTACATGGCATGGTTTCTCAGCCATACCATTTGCGTCAGTACAGAATCAGTGTGAAAACTGGATAGTAGTTAAACAAAGAACTCAATAAAAAAATGCATCATAAGCATTTTCATGCTTTTCTTTTTGTACGTAGTTCTTAAGATAAACACTTCACAAGTACATTTTTAACTAAATCAAATTTCCACATTCCAGCTGAGTCTCATGGCTGAGGCCAAAGATTCTCATCTATATTTTTTATTTAAACTCCATTTACCCAGCAAGACCCAATGATATAACAAAAATCTTGTCTGCAAGAACCTACAAGTACACACCGATGAAGTAACAATACAGTACACAGCAGCACTGAAATGCTATGCCTGAAGCGTGCACTCTCCCAACCTCCCCCACCTCCTTGCACCTGCACTTTCTACATTCAGTGTCCCTTTCTACCTCTTCCTTCTCTCCGCCTCGACTGTACCACTACAGTCCCATCAGCGGCTCCTTCAGCACTTACCTCTGGTCTCTTATGTCCCGCTATATACTCTGACTGTATCAACCTGTATTCAGTTCATTGTTTAGCTTGTTCTGCCTACCCTGAACTTGATCTCTGCAGGTTCAAAAATTCTTGTCTTTGCCTTCCCATTTGACATTTTGTACTACTCTCATCCTACTTAATGTTGTCCAAGTATGTTATTAATTGCTATTTGCTTAAGCAATAATGCCCGACAGGGTGTGTGTCGTGCTGGGATAACGTCACACCTTAGTTGGTTGGGCCGAGTGCATCCAATAACTGAGGCATGATGTTATCCCAAATGGCACACACCCTGGAGGGCATTATTGCTATTATACAATGGCTCATTGTTATACAGAATAAAAAAAATATTTTAAAGATGTTTTTTGTGTGGAAAAATATTTTTGTTTTTTAAGAGAAGATGAAACAATCAAGCAAATGCAAATCAAGCAAACAATCATCTCCAGGTTCACAGTGAGGCTGAGACTAGACCCATGATATTGTGCTAGGATAGCATCACGGGTCCTGCCCAAGACTGACCAATCAGAGTCCAGGATTTTTTCTTGCCATTGTATAATACAGTTTTGTATTGATCTTATTTACAGATTCTTCTTTTCCTGTACCTCATTTGCTCAATTGTTGCATTAATTGTTCTTATGTACATTGTACTCCTCTTATTCCCTTCCACCGGGTTGCACCTGGAAACGAGCCATGGCTCAGTGTGCCTTTCCCGGTTATTAACTTTTTTTTTTTTTTACTTTTTATTTATAAGTTTTTATAAAGAAACTTACAATAAAGTTCCCACAGAGGGACACAGACATGGTACAATACAGTATAATTCTCTTAATAAAGATAACTTTAGACACCCTCCATTTTAGATACATCATGGGGGCAATTACCAGTGTATGCACATTACTTCTGATAATAATTCCCACAGTTTTATAGCAGCACAGAGCTTAATAGGGATACAGATAAAGGAAAGTAAAAAAGATGAGCTTATTTTATCATTCTGGCATCATGCCTACAGTATCCCACATGGGAGATATCAAAAATAGCACAGTAGAACTATTACCCCGAGGGTGAGCCCATAATACCATACATTCCCAACATTGTTGTAAACATATTAACTGTCAAAACTTATACTGTTAAGTGACCCTACTACAAATAAAACACACAAGCTTGAGGATCTGAAACTAGGCAATCTCATTAGCTTATCAGGCATACGGCAAATATAAGCATAAGGCGAAAAAGTTCAAATCCAGAGACGGCAACTGATTTGTCCTGTTAACTCCAGCATCAACATTATGAACAAAGTTCAGAACAATCAGGATTAGAAAGTCCAGAGACTCTTAAACTCCTAGCTCTAACAGGTACTCACTGCACCCAGAAACAAAGTCATTCGCCTTCCAATATATCATCTTCATCGGCTGGGCCTCCCTCCGCTTCCATCAGTTCCGCCTTAGTCCTCGCCTGAAGCTTGCTGGCCTCCAATGGATTATTAAACAAATATGTATGGCCACTCCAAGTCACTTTTAGCTTTGCCGGCAGTAAGATCTGGTTCTGAATTTTAAGAGATAGTAGCCCGCACCCAATCAAAAACTTTTCTTCTCTGCCTCGTTGAGTATGGGAGGTCAGAAAACAAAGATAATTCTGTCTCTCCATACCAGGAGGTCCATTTGCATCTGGCAAGCATCAATATTCTGTCCCGGACACCCACACCAGTGCAGACCACTAGGAAAGTCTGTGGCCCTGTCGATAATCCTCCAGCTCAACGAGGAGTGATGCCATATGCTTTTTCCAAAGCTGGGGGGGGGTCCTCCTCTGACAAACCCAATATTTGCAGCAGCATTGTTTGAATAAAAGATAGTCGGTCCTCACCCTTGACTTGTTTTTGGAGGCCAGTTATCCACACATTTCTCTCCCACGCCATGTTCTCTATGGATTCAAGTCACTGACGCAGCAGGGAGTTTTCTTTTATCAGATTTGATGAAGCATCCAGTGATTTAACAGAGGCCCCTTCAGCGCATTGTATAGATTGTTCAGTTCACACAAGGGGTGAGTGTGTCCAGCTTTTTGTCCATTTCCCAGATTGTTTTGACTACTGTAGTTGAGTAACAGTGGAGTTCACTGTGCTAAGGGACATTTCCTCCAGGCCAGCTGCACTACCGCCCACTGTTTCATCAGGTTGTTGGGGCCCACCGCCTTGTGGGTGGTTTGTCTTGGGTTTTAAAAAGTCTGCTGTTGAGCCGCATTCTGTTGTTTACCCACTGTTGCCTTCTAATACCAGACAGAGGAAGTTATCAGTTGTAAAAAGGCGTAAAAAAACACTGCAATAAGATGAGTTTTTATTAGTTTTAGGCTCAATTCCTCGGGAGCTCAATAAAGGAGTGTCTGTGCTGGATAGCAGCTAACCCACGCCCCCAAATTACTAACTTTTATGTAAATAAATTGAAATATGCATACAGTACTAAAAATAATCGTGCTAGCAGACAGTTACCAAGAAACAATGACAGGCATTGCAACATTAGCATTCTCCAGTAAATACCTTCTCTGCTATTTTTAGGATTATTTGTCCATTACTGTTGCAAAGCTGTATCTTCTCATTCTGCAATTTGTACCTTTCCCCTGCTACAGTTTTTATGATTATCCCTCTGGTACTGTAGCAAGCTGTACTTTCTCTGGTAGTTTTAGGATCATTCCTCCAGTATTGTTGAAAGTGGTACTTTCTCTGCTAGTTTGTAGGCTTATTTCTCTAGTCTAGTACTATAGAGTGCAGATACTGCGTATGTTCAGTTAGAAGAGGAGATGAGAAGTGACCTAATAACATTGTGTACATTACCGAAAGATTGTTGAGATGACACTGAGTTTATAATTAGTATTTAAAGAGATGGAAGTTATAACCATAGGACTCCAACTACAGAACCAATGGGGACAGTTCACGGAGACCACATAGAGAAATATGTATGGGCAACCATACACAACAAGGCTGTGTTTCCATTGAGTGGTTGAAATGAGACCATATGAACCATCCCAACCCCAAGATGGAAACGCATGCTGAGCTGCAGCGGTTAAATTGGAAATGTTTAGGAGGTGGAACTGTAATCTCTACATTTGAGGAGGTGGAACTGTCATCCCTAGGTGATGGAACTCTTTAATAGTATTCAATGTACAAAGGTGTCAGAGGAGGTGGAACTGAGTTACAGTGTGTGCCTGCCAGTGGTGGAGCTAGAGGGGGGGGCTGGGGGGTGGTCGCCCCTCCTGGCTGCCCCAGTGTGAGTAGTAGTGCCCTGCCACCAACTTTATTCAATGTTTAGTGCCCATTGTGGAGCCCGTGATTGACTGAATGGACCCCCCAGCTCCCAAACTCTCCTAAACCTAGCTCCGCCACTGGTTCCTGCCCAATTTAATCCCTGCTGAGCTGTGTGTGGTTCCCCATTTTAATATGCATAGTATATGGTTTCTTACACAGGAGTCACTCTCACACACGCACACCCAAAGTGAAAACAAAAAAGTACCATTTCTTTATTCTGTTCTATATTCTTTGATCAAAATCAAATTTACAGACATTTGCAAGTTAAAAGATACAACTTTGGGCAGTGGGTAATTAGTGAGCAGCTGGATGGGGGGGTGAATGAGGAATTTAAGATGTTATGACCTTTAAACTGTGCAGAACTGTTTGGAATGTGCATAATGGTTTAGAATGTGTACAACAAGGATACAGTGTATGGTAGAATGTTGTTCTAGGTAGAAATCCATACCTAGAACAACACTGCTGTGCTGCAGTAGCTACGTCTCTTTGCTTGCTGTGCTGTACTAGATACGTAGTTACTGCAGCACAACAACTTTGAAAAGTCTTCGCACATGCGCATTCTGTAAACCTCTGGTCTTCATGAAACGGCTGCATCGGTAAGAACTGGCCCTGGAAGAGAGCGGCGCTGCACTAAAAAAGAAAAGTAAAGGCACAGTCATGAACTTACGGTTGCCCATACATTATAAAGGACAGTGTACGAGCAATCATACACAACAAAGCTGTTTTTTAATCTCAAGGTTTCCATGGCAATGAGACCTCTCAAGCTCTGATCTCGAGGTCTTCTGTTACCATGGAAACCTCTTGACTGAAAAACAGCCTTGTTGTGTATGATTGCTCAGACACTATCCTCTATTTTGAGCAGATCGTTCTTTATACAGAAAAAAGGCTAACCATATACTATAGAACATATTATTAAACATTGGGGGGGGGGGGTGTGGAATGATAACCAGAAACTGTGGGACATGAAAAGAGTTTACGGGAGTTCAAGGCATGCCTTGACTGGCACATGAGGGAAGGAAATCTAAATAGGTATTAAAAAAGGCAGTTGGAGACTGTCTTGATGGGCATTAAGTGCTAACTTTTGCCTTCTATTCTTATTGTTGTATTCACTCCACCTGCCCTTCTTGTGCAGGGGTAGGATGATTATCTATCTTCAGTCTATGAAGAGGCAGTATAGTGCTGTGGTTTAGGGCTCTGAGCTGCAAACCTGGAGACCTTGGTTTGAATCTTACAGCCCCCCCCACTCCACTTGCACATTGTGTGACCCTGAGCAAGTCAGTAAACTTCCTTGTGCTCCATGGTCGCATCAGGAAACAAGCTTCAGGTTAGTGTGTCTTTCCTGGTTAAAAAAAATCCTCCCTCCAATTCTTATCTCCATATTGTCTGACTTACTATCTAATGTACATCGCTCTTACCCATACTTGTAGATCTCGCCTGTAGAGTATCCATTCCCAGGGCTTTTCTACTCCTCATTTGCCTAACTACCTTCTATATTTTGTCAATGGTGATATCAGCCTTAATACTTATTTCATCTTTTTAGTCTACTATCAGTTTATTTTACACCAGAAGAAGGCTTTTTGCATGTTCTTCAGCCAGGTGCCTCCAACCATCCAACCATGGATTCATTCCACAGTAGAACCATGGTGTTGTGGTTTAATGCTTACCTGTAACATGGCAAAAAACTGGAGAGTAAAATAAGTGAAAATCATTGGAGCAAGAGCAACATGTGACCACCGAGCAACCATGTATTAATTCCCTTTATTAATCCATGGTTGTCATCGGGAGCGTGCTTGGGAGTCACACAGAGACAGAGAGAGAGAGAGAGAGGAAGACTTAGTCCCTGTGTCACACAGCGAGTGAACAGAAAGTTAGTGAAAGCACTGTATGTCTTGTTTGTAGTGCTGTCTACTCTGCTGTATCGTATGTCCCTTCCCACCAACTCACCCACCCTGCAGAACTCCAGGACTGCAGCGTACCCGACACCCCCATGTCAACCAGTGTCCCCACACAGTGAGATGTAAGTTTACAGTGATTGAAAACATAGAGAGGAGGGAGATGGACAAAGAGACAGAGGACACACAAAAGTACTCATTGTTATGTGCCAAATTAATACATGATACATACATGCATAAATAAATAAATATTCTGTGCTTGTCCTGTGGTTCCTCCTCCTTCAACAATCTTAACAAAGTCCGGGTTAGAGTTGATATGGCTGCTCAGAGAGGCAAGAGTGACTAAAAAAATACTTGGAGCTCTCGCCGTACTGGAGTCTGCCATACCCAAGATGGTGGCGATGACAGAACTGCTCATGTGCAATACTAGTGCATGCGCAGTTTGAATCAGTGGCCATCTTGGGCACAGCAGCTGTCACTTCCGCAGTTGCAGAAGAAAAAGTAGTACCTCTTGAAGAGGGTGTGTTTATGTGGCAGCAGTTGGTCATGTGCTTCCACAGTGCTCCTACAAAGAATGACAGGAATATGTCTGCAGAGCTCCACCCATGCAGCCATAAAAAAGGGGTCCAGCCATCAACCAAAGGAAAGAAAATCCCACATAGCAAGCAATGGCACCCACATAACTCAGTTGCTACATTCCAAAAGAACTTTAAGTCAGTCCATTCTTCATTACTATGGGCATTCACATGAAAACAGGGACTTTATCCCTTACAGTTCATCTATGGACAAAGCTTGTTCTGGAGCAGAAGTCATAATCCCTTGCATGTGAGATCACAGCCATTTCCACAGTAACTGACCATAATGTCAAAAAGGAGGGGATTATAAGGGAACTGTTGAGGCAACGATCAAATGTTTATGTAGCCTTATACAGCTGCAGTGCCAACCTTCAAGAGGAACCTTGAAAAATGTAATATTTGGATACAAGTCAGTGTATATTTCACATTGTAATATATGGATAGTGAAAATAATACCCCCAAAATACATATAAAAAATTCCTTGTAATACAGTAGTTAGTCCCGTAATAGTATACTTCCGGTCCTCGTAATAGTATACTTCCGGCCCAATAATACTATACTTCCGGTCCTCGTAATAGTATAGTTGGGATTACTGATGTGACTACTGTGTGAACCGAGTTTTGTTTCTTTTTTTTTGTGAGAGAAACATGCGGAATGGGACTGGGAGTGGAGCAGGAGAGGGGTGGTGTGAGCGGGAGGCGAGGAGCGACACTCGGAGTCTTACTAACTCTGCAGACCGCTAGCGCCTTGCAGCAGGCACAAGTAAGAAATTAAAATTCCTTGCATCCATATATTACAAAAATAACAACCAGGTTTGTAGCCAGCAGAATTATCTGAATTAGATAAAGAAACCTCTCGAGCTTCGCTCTCGAGGTTTCTTGTATCCCCAGAACCTCTCGATGGAATTACTGCCTTGTAATACACCAGAACCTATCTATTATTTTATTTATACAATATAGGTGAGATTGAAACCTTATTGGCAAATGATTTCTTTCTATGACCAGAAGAGGTAAAATGATGATAAATCATTTGCCATGACTCTAATGGGCCATCATCATTAATCATCACTTTAGGTTGGTCACAAAGCAGCTTACAACAAATGGAAGAGCAGATTTAACAATGCCTGTTGACATCACAATGACTTCTGCTGCACTCTAAACAGAGCAGGGAAATCAAACAGAAACAGTTTATTCTTCATTAAATGAACTAATCTGAAGCTCTACAATTTATAATCCTTTGTATAAATTGGACACACAATGGCCTCACTCAGAATATGACATTTACAATCACTTGTAAGGGGGCTGGACTTCCATAACTCACACACGGCCCTGCCACTTGTGAGTTATAGTCCTGCCCCCTCACTCATAATGATAAATGGCATACTCTGAGTCTGCCCATTGTGTCTCCCATATTTAACTCTGTATTTTCTCTAAACATTATTTATTACTGAGGTCATATGCATGGAAACAGGATCTTTATTCCCTGAGAGTTTGTTGCTCCTATTGTTTTCTTTCCCCTAGTTGATGTCATAATACTATGCTTGTGACATCACTGATATCACCATGGCAACAAACTATGATGTCACAACAGAGGATTATGACTGAGTGGTTACTACTATGTAGGGGAAAATGAACTCTAAGGGATAAAGATCCCATTTCTGTGACCATTTCATTATCAATAAATAAGGGAGAGGATAAATCTATAGAAGGTATATAAATACAAGTTAAATTGCATCTAAATATTATGTTTCCAAAGTTTTCCCAGAGGTGGCAGCAGTAATTTAAAGCGGAACGGAAGCACAGTAACATTCCCAGTTCATCTATTATTATCCCTTGTTTTCTTTCTGCACGTCTCTCTTTTTTAATGTCTCTTTCATCTTGAAAATCAGCTCTTTTTGTAGCCTCCTCCCCCATTATGTCATTATAAATGCTTCAACCTGTGGCATCTTCTATAAGAATCAGTCAGTGGCTTCTGCCACAGATAATTTTACTGGTAGGGGATGCTACATTAAGTAAGCAATAAGCCACAACAGGGTGTGAGTTACTAATCCTGAACCACATGCCAGGTGCGTTGTGAGGCACAAAGTACTTGTGCCAAGCCCCTTCGACCACTTCAAAGTTCAGGAATATTAACACACACCCTGGAGTGGTATATTGGACTTATAAAATGGGTCCATTGTAAAAAAAAAAAAAAAATTAAGAAAAATACAAAGCAGTGCTGTTACTATTCCTGACATCATTGGAACCTTCTTCAGTGTACTTAGTTTGCACTGAAGCAGCAGCCCATGCAAGCAGCAGTCTCAGTAATAGGATCAGCATCATTGATTCTAACGAATGATGGCAATGGTTGGAGAATTTATAATGGCGCAATATGCTGACTATGTACAAAGCTGGATTTTAGGTCAGAGGAGACATAAAACAAAAAAAGAGACAGATACATAACAAAAGAGAACAGGGAGCAAGCCAATATGAATTAGAATGTTAATGTGTTTTTGTTCCCCTTTAATAATAATGAAAAGAATGGGATACAATTCAAATTCATTTGGAATGTTGTGTAACTAATGTCTGTTGATGCCAACTGTAATTTTTGTTCCAACCATAACCTCTTTTAAAGTACTCTCTCTCCCCCCTGTTGTTGTGATGGAGTACACATCCCTCACACTTCCTACACCCGTAAACCCCATCACAACCCCACAACACAGTTTTCACAGGAATCAGGATAGGATCTGAACCAAATTGCTCATGTTTTAGAGTTGGCCCTTTAAAGGGACACTGTTAACCCATTTTGGACTCAAAATATCTCTAGTTTTAAAAATTCATGTTATGATCAGTCATATTCTGTAGAGGTTGCTTATATAGGTGGTAGTTTAATTCAGATTCCTTTGTTCTTTTTAAAAAGTGGAAACAGACCGCCCAGCATGCTGGTGTTACTGCACAAAAGTGTGTCTGTCTATAGTCCTTGATCAACTCCCACTGCATCTTTCCTGTATATGGTAACACCCCCAACACAGTCTACCCACTCATGATGCAGTGGGAGGAGGAGAAGAGATTATTGCATCTTCAGTGGCTGCATTATTCAGCAGTGTTTCTAATATTCAGGAGGTATGCAATAAGAGAAGATTAAGGATTTGAAACAAAACAAAGCTGGGTATAATTATACCAGTAGCATGCATTTCAATTCTACTAAGGGAATGGATAAAACAACCAACAACATCAATGAACTGTAGAAAAGGTAAGCAATCATAAACTGGGGGTTTTCCAGCTAGAAATAATAGGATGCAAAAAGGGCTGACAGTGTCCCTTTAAGACTTCACTGCACTGCCTGAGCCCGATTCTCAAAAGCCCCAAGAATGCTGCAGGCTCCCAATGCACCAGACATATGGCATAGAGGGTTTACAGCATTCTCCAGATGGTGATCGGGAGTCTTTTGTGTTTTTTGGTTTTACCAGTAGAGACACACTAAGCTGAAGCTCATTTACAGGTGTGACCCGGGAGCACAAGGAAGTTAAGTGACTTGTTCAGGGTCACACAGTATGCAAGTGGGGGCTGTGAGATTCAAACCCAGGTCTCCAGGTTTGCAGCGCAGAGCCTTAAACCACTGCACTATACTGCCTCTTTAAATCCCATGAGCCACATGCCACAAGTTAGACCAGCTTTGTCTAGCTTGTGGCTATCTCGAGTACCTGTTTTATGGGGCTTGCACCAAATATCTGGCACAAACTGCCATAAAGCAGGAAAACTGTTGTGAATGTGCCCAATTTTCTTGAATTGGGTGTACTCTGCAGCAAAGTTTTCAGTGTAGCTACTCCAACCGTTGGGTTTGAGGCAGCTACATCACCCTTCTTGAATCCAGCCCTGTTCAGAATGTTGACTAACCCTCAGAGAGAGGAGTGTTAACAAGCAACACCTGGGCCCAGTAAAGAGGCAGAGGAAGCTGTGGGTGTTTGGAACAGGAGAGACTGAACTGCAAAACAGTGGAAAAGAAAGAAGCTGACTTGAATTCTTTTGCTGGCTTGGCTTCGCTCCCCAGTCACAGCTGTATAATCTCTTGCCTTCTCTTTGATCAGGTGTTGCACTTATTTCTACATTTGCACTGGGCCTGCTGACAAACTTATGTGCTCTGTACTAGCTCACTGGTCATGTTTGGTTGGTACTGTTTAGCCCTGTTTACACTGCTGAAGTGCTGCAATTTCTGCAGCGCCTACAACTTGCCCTGACCTCTGGAGATGATCCTGACCTGTGTCTATACAGCCCCTCTCAGCTGATGCAATCCACCCTGCTGAAGGGCCATCAGTCCATGAGGAGGATCCTGGGAGGCACTTAAGCATGATGGGACTGTCTTTCCTATGTCAGAGCAAGCAGTGCAGTGTGTCCACACAGCTCCTTACATTGCTCACTCTGACTGGCATCCCCAGAATTACAACACTTCCCAAAATGGAGTAATGAGTAACTTACAGTGATTTGGTAAGTGGCCATACGGTCACTTTTGCTCTGGAGCAACCCAAGCGTTCGGGTTGCTCCAGTGCAAATGCAGCTACATAAATGGCCCTTTAGTTCTACAAAAGTAGTGAGATGAACTTCTAGTGACAAAAAATAATTTTCTGTACACCATGGATTTCAAGTTGTTTGTTTTTGTTAGCAGGAAGAAAACTGGTCTATAAATGAATGAATGACATGACGTTGCCCCCAGGAATACGGAGACCCAAAGAACTCAGAGGTAAGGCTGCAGCACATTGGTATTTTTCATCATCATTATTATGTAGTATAGACTGACAAAGTAGGTGATTTGATACTTTTTGTTGGACCCTGAAAAAATATCAGTACACAAGCTTTCATGCCTGCACGGGGTCCATCTTCAGGTGATGGCAGGTTTTACAAAAAATATACTGGACAGTGCTATTCAACTACCTACAACAATAAACATATACACAAAAAAAGAGGAGATGATGACACCCCATATTTAGCCATGGCCACTTGTGTTGCGGTAACCTAGCACAGCACAACATATAGTGTGTATGTGTCTGTCAGGGAACGATATTCATATGGGCAGCACACCCTGTCAGGCCTGCACTGCCTGTATGAATATTGTACTATGACGACAACGTCATGCAAAGTGCATATGTGCAGCACTACCACAGTCCCATGATGGCAACAGACTCACAGAAGTGAAGGAGCTAGCGTGTCCCGAACAGGATAATACTGTTGCTCCTGGAAGTAATATTTAGCAGGTAGAATTCTAATGGCCACCTATGGCATGCACAGTACTCAGAGGACATCTGCATGTCATAACATGGCCATTAGTGGCTCTGCACAATGCCTCCATGCACCAATGCATGGAGGGATTGTGATGAGCCTCGGCTGTTGTCCCCCCCAGCCCTATTTACAGTATGCATTCCCTGGTAATCTAGTGGTCCCCACTCCCAACCAACCTGCAATAAAAATGTGGCAGCAGTCTTAATAGTACATGGTAGTGTAGTGGACTCCCTCCTACCTGATCCCTTATTGAAATGTGAAAGCATTCGTAACACTGCCTGTTAGGGTGGACCACTTCCCTCTCCGATCCCTGATTGAAGGGCAAAAGCAGTCCAAACAGTACCTGATCATTTATCAGTAACACACACACACATACCACTCAATCCCTGCTGTAGCCCCACCCCACCCCTTCCCAGCCCACCCATTCAGCACCCTCCACCCCCCCCCGTGGGCCCCAGCTCACCAATTCAAACGTTGAAGAGCTACTGACAGGTCTTTCAACAGTGAATGGCACAGATTCTCTGCTCACCACCTTGACCAGCCACTGTCAGAGTGACAGGGAACGAGTGCGTGCGTATAATACAATATCAAGTACTGTAAAGACTGCTGTCACATTTTGATCTGGGATTGGGTGAGAAGGAAGACCACTACACTATGAGATAATGAAGGGAAAGTGTTCATCGGCCACCTGGGGATCAAGAGGCTTCTGTTTCTGGCACCAGTGCTGCCGGGCATGGGGGTCACACACCACTATGCACATTATAAGAGCAGGGTTCTGTAAGCATTAAATAGCACTGTACTGGCAGCAGCTTTACCACTGCACCCTGAATGCAAAAGGGCACCCTCTTTCTTGATGTGGTGCTCACCAACTCAGAAGTGGTAGGAGGAATGAGGGTAGCAGAGCCACTAGGGTCCAGCGACCATAACTCTATATGGTTCGATTTGGCCCTTGGGATAAGTAAGCCCTCAAAGCCTGAAGTCTTAGATTTCAGAAGGGCAGACTTCAGCCCGATGAGGGAGCTGGTCCAGGACAAGTTAGTCAGAGTGGGCAGCATCAGGGAGGTGGAGGAAAGACGAGAGGACTCAAGGAGGCCATTCTCGAGGCAACAAAGTCTTGCATGAGAACAGTAATCATAAGAAACAAATACAAGAGACCAATATGGTTCTCTGGAAATGTCAGGGAAGCAGTGAGAGCCAAAAAGAAGACCTTCACTAGGTACAAGGAAAAACAAGGGAAGGAGGAATGGGGAGAGTACCAAATGAGAACAAGGGAAACTATGAGGGTGGTAAGAGAGGCAAAGGCAGACACAGAGCTGCGTATTGCTGAGAGAGTCAAGAAAGGAGAAAAACAGTTCTTTAGCTATATTAGGGAAAAAAGAAAGAAGGGAGGAGGAATTGTTAGGCTAAGAGAATGAGGTAGGGTAACTGACGAGGATGGGCAGAAAGCAGCTATTCTTAATGACTATTTCTTTGTATTCACAAGAGAAGACAGAGGGCCTCTGCCAAACAGTCGCATTAAGGCAGCTGTAAGGGGGATCCCTCAGATGGGGCACCAAATATTTACCAGTGAAAGGGTTCAGAAAGGACTGGCTCTCCTAAAGACAGATAAGGCCCCAGGGCCAGATGGGATGCATCTGAGGGTGCTCAAGGAATTGGCAATGGAGCTAACCGAACCCCTGGAAGGAATATTCAGTAGCTCCCTCGAGACATGGGTAGTTCCAAAAGACTGGAGGGTAGCAGACATAGTTCCACTCCATGAAGGAGTAGGACAATGAGCAACCGAGAAACTACAGACCTGTCAGACTTACCTCTATTGTGGGTAACCTGATGAAGACACTAGTCAAAGACAACCTCATGGACTACCTGGAGAGCGATGTACTCCAGAACAGAAAACAGCACTGATTTGTGGCAGGAAGGTCTTATCAGACCAACCTGATAGTATTCTTTGATTGGGTAATGAGAATTGTGGATAAGGGCCATGTTGTGGATTTACTCTACTTCAATTTCAGCAAGGCTTTCATCTTGGTGTGCTAGATGATCTAGGTGCAGCAAATGACACAGTTAGATGGGTGAGAAACTGTTTGGAAGGGAGGCAGCAGAGGGTTGTGGTTAACAGCGTCACATCATAAGGCAAGGAGGTCACCAGTGGGGTGCCACAAGGATCGAGCCTGGGTCCAGTCCTTTTCAATATGTTCATCAACAAAATGGGAGAAGGAATCTGGGGCAAGATGTGTCTCTTCACAGACAACACTAAGCTAAGCTCTGTGGCATGGCAGACAGTGAGGAGGGGGTTAAAGAGATGCAAAGAGACTTGCAAAGGGTAAAGTGGTGGTCAAAGGTTTGGTAGTTGAAATTCAATGCCAAAAAGATCAAGGTGATGCACATTGGGAACAAGAACCCCAGAACAAAGGACTGGATAGTGGAGTAAAGCTGGCCATGACCTCTGAGGAAAGAGACCTAGGGGTCATCATCAGTAATTTCCTAAAACAATCATGCCTGTGTAGTAAGAAGGCCTACAGTAAGGTATACTGGATGCTGGGGTGTATAGGAAGGGGTACTGACAGCAGAAGGAAGGAGTTTTTACTACGTCTCTCTAGATCACTGGTGAGGCCCCACCTAGAATACTGTGCCCAGTTCTGGAGTCCTCACCTAAGGAAAGATAAGGACAGGCTGTAGACATTGCAATGTAAGGTGATCAAAATGATTCAGAGCCAGCAGGTCAAATCCAACAAGGACTGTCTCAAGGCACTGAACATGTACTCACTGGAGGCCAGACAAGAGAGAGGAGATATACAGACCTTCAAGTTCCTGAAAATAATGAACAAGGTAAACTGCAATGAATTACAGTGAAGCTTGCCAGGATGAAACCCAGTTCTGCAGTATTCTGCAGCAGAGTTACTGCAGGAAACAGTGCAATTTCAATGGGAGTTAATCCCTTCTCTCATGCAGGAAACTGTGACACTGTGCTTCTCCCTGGCTGGATTCACTGTATTTAGCATAAGTAGCAGATCAAGAATACAGGGGCACAAGTGGAAACTGATGGGAGCAGTTCAAGATGGAAGTGATAAAGTTTTACAGAAAGGGTGGAGCAATGGAACAATCTGCTAGCTGATGTGGTGGGCACCAAAACTATCAATGGTTTCAAACACGGCTGGGATGGAGTGAAGGGCTTAGTGGTTTCTCAGGGTGGTAGCGGCATGGGTGTGGATAGTGTGGGTTAGAACTCTGTATGGAAAATAGGTCCTGCATTTGTTAGGGTTTTGTGGGCAGACTGGATGGGCCAATGATCTTTTTCTGTTGTCATTCTCTATGTTTCTGTTTACATGGGTGCAGTGGGGTATTCACATGATTGTGCAATCCACTGTGCGCAATGCAGGAGGCTCCTTTAAATTTGGTTCCCACCCTCTTCAGATGTGCTAAGTCCAGTTAGCATGGTACTATGTCTGTGAGTGCCATGCTAACTTTCTGAATATAGTTTTAATGCAAGGATAGCTTTTAGCGGGGTGAGAAGGTATCCATTAAATAACTTATCCATTGTCATGTAATGCAGTCCCGGGCAGTATCTTACATACTCCACCACTAAGTTAGGACTTTTCTCCCTCATGCATGAAGATAAACTGCCTAGTCTAAATCAGTCCACTGCATCTATCTATCTATCTATCTATCTATCTATCTATCTATCTATCTATCTATCTGTCTGTCTGTCTGTCTATCTTTAGATACTTACATTGACTGCAAAATAACTATGTTAATTTATTGTGAGGGTTCCAAAGAAACAAACAGAAGGAAAAGTGGCACTTTTTTTTCAACCCTAACACCCAACCCACCCCTTCCCTCAGACCCTAACTTTGTGACCCAAAGCCAAGATACAGGTCTGAGGCCATACCCATGGGTCCGATGCTTTATGCTACAGGTCTGGGGCCGTGAACCACAGGTCTGGCACTTCACATAATGTCCCGCAGCACTAGTCATAACTTGCTTTGCACATGGCCAAAACACAAGATCAGTCATACCCTTCTTCATGCATGACTCACAGGAGCTCGCTGAAATCTGATCCTCGTTAACACCCTCCCTCTTTGTCCTGAAGGCACAGTCAGGTAAGGGTCCCTCTTCCTCCATTTTAAACCCTGAACATAAATTTTTTTCAGGATATCCACCTTTCTTTTATTCTACTCCCAGTCATCTCCCTTCTTCAGTCTGCGTTTTCCCTCCTTAGTTTTTCACTTCTCCCGTATGTTAAAAAAGAATTTCTCATCTCCCTTCTTCATTCCATCAGCTGTCTTCAACTCTGTATCAGCCTTAGCCTTCCCCAGGGCTTTCCTGGCCTCTTTCATCTTGTTTTGAAACTGTATCCTATCCTCCTCTGCTTGGCTAGTTTTGTATTTTTAAATGCCTTTTTCTTTGTCCTCCTGCCCACCTCATTCTTGAGCCACAATGGTTTCTTACCTCTTTTATTCTTCCTTATTAACCTTGCACAAAGATTTGTGACTTTTAATGTCCCATTGTTTCCCACTTCCATTCCCTCTGCCACTATTACTCCTTCTACTTTCCCCTGCAACAGCCCCCTCATCCTATCAAAATCAGTCCTCCTAAAATCCAAGACTTATCTGAGATTGATTTCTCTCCACTTCAAGACTGATGTAAAACAACACTGTATCATAGCCACTGGCTTACAGTCTACCGTCCCTGTTTGTAATGACTAAGTCGAGGATGGCTGTCTCCATTGTAGCCTCCTCCACCATCTGTACCAGGAACATTTCCTAAAAAGAAACTACCAGCTCTTGACTTCTTTCTGTTGCTGCTACTGGTATTCTCCAGTCTAAGTCAGACCTGCTGAAATCACCCAGTAGAAGTGCCCCCCTCCCACCTTGCTGCCCTTTTAATCTCATCACCCAGCTCCCTTTCTGCTTCCTTTTTCTGAGATGGTCTGCTACATACCACACCTATCCTGACATTTCTACCCCCTTCCATCACTAGCTGCACCCATATTGTCTCTGTGTACGTGCCTTTCTCCATATCCTAGATATTTGTAGCCTATATACTCTCCATTACATACTGTATAATGCCTCTCCTCCACCCTCCTTCTCTCTCTCTCTCTCTCTCTATCCCTCCTAAATACTGCTTACATCATGGTACTATCTCAGTCATGACATTGGGTTGCACATATCTCTGTGATCACCACGTCCAAGTGTGCTTCTGCCACCACTGCCTGCAGATCACTAGTCTCATTCCCCAAGCCTCTGGCATTCATGTACATAGTTCTCCAGTTTGCCTGCTCCCCCATTTTTGCCCTTGACCCCTTAACCTTGACCTCTTCTCCAACCTTGCCTCAGCCTTCCTCCGTCCACCTCTTTCCTGGATCCTCTGCAGCCCCTCTCCTGCAACTTGCTCCAGCCTCCCCATCTCCACACTCATTATACTCTATTGTTCCTTCTGTATTTTCTAGCATTAGGGGAGGCCATCCATGCCTTCCTCAGTTGAGTAGGTGCCCCTATCCATATTTGATCTGTTCTCCCCTCTGCTAGTTTAAAGGTGCCTCAATCCATTCTTTAGACATACACCCTAACATCCTGGTGCTCTTGTCAGGGGGTGAAGTTCATCCTACTTGAACAGCCTTCTATTTCTCCAAGAGTGGCCTCAATCTCCTAAGTACCCCATCCCTCCTCCCTGCACCACTCCTTCAGCCATGTAGTGAAACCAGGGCTCAGAAGAATCCTCCCCTTCCCCATCTTGCAGGACCTCAGAAAAAAAGTCAGTGAGGCTTCTGCCAGCTTCAACCTCCCCAGCTTTTTGAAGCTACCCTTAACCTCCTCCAGGCATTTGAAAGCCAGGTCATTAACCCCTAGTGGATGACATCAAGACAATTGCTCTTCCCACTCCCGCCAATTCTTTCTACCTTGATAACATCCTTCTCAACAGATGCCTCTGAAAGGCACCTAAACATCCTGTCCCCCGCCTCCACCATCCCTTCCTTTTCTCTTATGATGGAGTCTCCTATCACAAGCAGATTCCTAAACCTCTCCTTCCCCTTGCTCTTTGATCACATGATAGGTGTCCTCCTAGGGACAGATCTGGTCTTCTAGGTGACTACAAGTTCTGGTCTCCTTAGTTGGAAGACTGGACCAACTGAACCACACAGGGGGTTTGTTGTTGTTATTACCACCTTTGGGTCCTCATTGGCATGAACCATTCTTCCCCAACCCCTATGCCAGCTATCATCCAGCACCCCAGTCTGAACCTTACATGTTTACTAGGGAAGAGACAAAGTGGCTGCCTCCACCGGCAACCAGTGGGACCCACTCCATAGAAGGCTATGTTTAGCCTTTACTGAAGCCAGCACCACAGTTAGTGCTGCAAATCTACTGCACAGCAGGTGAGAACATCACTTCCAGAGGACTTCCCAGAAGATGACCACAGCACAGATGCTGCATCCTTTCATGAGTCCTCTCCCCTCCTATCCTGTTCCCCCTCAGCTACCTACATCCTCCTATGGCTCCCTTATACCCCTGCTTTATTTATTTATATAGGGACTACATTCATAGTACTTCACTAATGCCACTGAAATTGTTCCTTGGGCAGAGTCCCTTTTATTGGGGTAGCCCAGATAGGGTTTCTCTAGGAGCCCTTTAAACGCCTGGAATCATCACCACCTCTACCAGTCCTTTAGAACAATCCTGTATGTATTTTCTTACCTTCTCTTAATCTCCCTTAACCCCTCTATTTATTTGCTGACACTAACACACATATACTACTGTCAGTCCGACCCTGCTTATGTTCCCACAGATTTACCAATCATTTATAGCAAAGTTCCTTTGACAAAGTTCTTTTAAGAACAGTGTCTTACCTGTGACCCTTATCTACTTTGGCCAGAGTCCCTGCTGAACTTCAGATGCCCTCCGGATGCTCCTGCAGATATCATCCTCCTTCTCATTGTCCTCCCCGCCCTCAGGGTCAATTGCACAAGGGATCACCTGGCCCTATGGGCATACATACCTCCAAAAAAGAAACAAGTCCTCAAAGTTGCCACTAAGGCAGCAGTTCCCCTAGTGGAATGAGCCTTAATTCCCTCTGGGGGAACTTTTCCTGGTCTAGTGTAACATAAATTAATACAGGCCACAATCCATCTAGAACCCACCTAACCCGAGTCCCCAGGTAGAACCAGTCTGGTACAGCAGATGCACTTTTCTGTAAATATGCTGCAATACACCACATTGTATTTTTAAAAAGAAAGGTACAGTACAGTAGCAGCAATGTGGAGAACCACACTAGTTGTATTTTTCAGGTTATTGCCTCCCTCCCTCCCTTGCCTGTTTTCGTAGATGACCAGACAAGTACATACATATGGAAAAAAGTGGGATTACAAGTACGCAGTGGGTGTGACATAACAATGAAATAAGCTGGATTGAGGTAGGCAAATACAAAGCAGTGAGCATGTTACTGGCAGTTACAAGTATCTGTGGAACATAACCAGTCCCAAAGTTGAGTTTTGAAAACAGAGAAACGTAGCGTTTGGTCCAGGGGTCAACCTTAATATTCATTTACTAGCCTGGGTACTAGTGCAGATTGCCGCAGGCTAGTGCAGAATCTCTGTTACTTACCCAGCTGGGCTAGTGCAATTCCTCCTGTTGAAAGCTGCAGTTCCATTCTCAACCCAGGTATCAAATAAATAAACAAACAAATAAATACACAAATATAACATAAAATGGGCTTTAAAAATTCCCTAATCTGATTGGCTACAACATCTTCTGAGCCGTGTCCTTACTAGAAGATATTGTAGCCAACCAGCACTACCCTCCTCTCCCAAACCCCATTACAATAAAAAATCTGTGAGCTGCGCCAGTTGCTAACAAAAACACAGCCTCACACAGCTGATAGCAGGGAAAAGACACTTCCAGTCTGGTGGCACTGACCGCTCACATGTAAAAGCTGACCACAGGCACAAATGCAGTTCCTCACAAAACAGTATGGAATCTTCCGTATTTTAAAGTGTAACCTCTGCTGTTATTTAACCTGGACCACAACTTACTGAGCAAGGCAGCAGGTTTAAAATGCCATAACAGAATCGGTGAGTCTGCCGTCTTTCACAAGTCTCCAATACACGAACAAAACAGCCTCCCTCCTCCGACTTCACTGTCCTTTAAATGTGAGCTGCAACAACTGAGAAAGTCATAGAAAACACTGCAGCACATTACTATAATACCAAACTCCACTACAGTTATTTTCTTTAATAAAATGGGCTGGCTGACTGGGACCGACCGTGTCTCTCAGCAGCCACCGTACACTACCGTTTCCGGGTTAGCGTTTTTCAAAGAAAAGATCCCAAGAGTTTGTTATAACACTAATGTGCTGCAGTGTTTTCTATGATTTTCTCAGTTGTTGCAGCTCACTTTTAAAGGACAATGAAGTCGGAGAAGGGAGGATGTTTTGTTCGTGTATTGGAGACTCGTGAAAGATGGCAGATGCACCGATTCTCTTCCGGTATTTTAAACCTGCTGTTTTGGTCTCTAAGTTCAACATTGGACACGGTCCTTTAAAATAAAAAGAAAAGAAAAAAAACATGCTTTTTAGTACTTGGGTGCTACAGCCCACACAGTCAGTGGGTACTACCTAGACACAGACACACACATGCCTTCTATAAAAATGGACTCTTTTTTTTCTCTTTTCTACTGATAGAATCCTATTTTATAAGCCCCCTTTTTATGTACACTGTTTTATTTTTTTAAATTAACTTCTTTACTTGTGGGCCCATTTTACAAGCACAATAAGACACTCCAAGGTGTGGGTTATGTCCTGATAAGAGCACGCCCAGGTGCATAAGGCACTTGGCACAAGCGCCTTGTGCCTAACAATGCACCTGGGTGTGCTCTTATCAGGAGATAACCCACACCTCGTCATGTCTTATTGCTTGCTTATTTAATTTAAAGTCAGGTCATTTTCATGGAGGTTTAACTATGTGCTGCCTTAGCATTAGTGAAACAAAAAAATAGATGTCTGTGTGTAGGGCATTTACAAACTGTTTCATTTTATACTAACTACTGCTTTTATTTTTTGCTGGTAAAGATCCTTTCTCCTTTTCCTTTTCTTATTTAGCTCAGTACTCATGACAGGCAGATTCGTGACTGTGTCCAGGAGCAGCACAGTTCTAGTGTTGCCACCTGTCCAGTTGTAGACCAGATAATTCGATTTTCAATGTCCTCATCTGGTTTTGATTAAATGTAGTCCATTTTTTGGGCCATTTTGAGTGCTGAGATAGTATTAAAACTGATTGTATCAAATCATTCACTGTTGCATGCATGTCCAGGTTACAAAAAAAGTTCTGATGTCACTAGTCACAGGCCTTTGTTTGTAAAACAAGTTTGTCTAGGAGGTGTAAAGTATGGCTATTAAGACCATCAGCAGCTGGCCCGGTGGCGCTGTGGGTTGAGACACTGTATGCCACACCTCGCGCCACGCCAGCGATCCGGGTTCAGGAACAAGCCTGGGGCACCAGGAGGTCAGCAGGGGAGAGAGTGGATTGAGCATCTGTAGACTGCTCTCCTCTCTCTGGGGAGGGATCCAGAGACTGCCCAGTGCAACAGCAACCCACGGTGGAAGCCAGAGGGGCGTGCACACGTCGAGGCACATAGTGGTGGGATGGAACTGCGGCAGACATTCTAAGGTGTCATTGCACATCCGAGCTCCGGGGGGGTTTCAGGGGTAAAAACAAGAAAATCCCCTACCTTCAGAGAGACAATGGAACCTCCAGTGCCCTGAGCCCACACACCCAATGTCAGCTGTCTACCCCGACTTCACTTTTGGAGATTTCAGGCCTCTTCAAAGAGGCAGGAGAGCTGGAATCCTGAACTCAATTACATCGTCGGGTGAACACGGTTCAGGTGGGCGGTCAGGTGCACCAGTAGCTGAGTGTGGATTCCCAAGAAATGCCCCATCAAGGTAGGAGCAAAAATAAAGTCTACAAAAAAAAAAAAAAAAAAGACCATTAACAGTAAACCAACCTAATCTTTTCAACTCTGAATTTTAAGTATGGTCATTTTCTGCCATGATAGGAAACAGTTGTTACACCTTTATATGCTGTAATGGGTTCCTTTTAGTTTTTCTTATATTCTCATATGTTTTAGACCCACTTTTTCAAATTAGTTTTCACGTTTTTATTGCCGTTGTCACTGTGTTGATTATTTCTCTCGGACGTCCTCAGCAGCTGCTGCTAAAAATTTTTATACTACCAACCTGAACATTCCATGATATTAGCTACACCTTTACAGGCCATTGGAATAAATAGCATGGAATGGTGTGTCTGAAATTGTGGAATGTGATGTCTTAGATATTTGAAAAGAAACAGTCGTAGCTGATGAGGTAATGGGAACACAATGTAGCATAGAGGATACCACAAGTACTGATAGTTCAGTTATCAAAAAGGTGGTCAAAGCATATCAGAATACATGGCTGTCATGGAAAGGAAAACTGGAGAGTGTTTAACAGAGAGAGCAACAGGTTGTGAATGGGCTTTGTACATCCAGCAGATCTGGGTTTAAATTCCCACAGCCTCCACTTGCGTACTGTGTTGACCCCTAAGCAAGTCACTTAACCTCCCTGTGTTCCTGGGCCACCCCTGTAAATGGGTCTTGTGCCCAACAGCAGTTACCTGGTTGCCAAAGAATAAATAGAAAAAAATAACAATATGGGTTGATGCTATTGAATATATCTTTACTTGTTTTCAGGTGAACATTTTTTTAGTAGAACTGGGACAATCAAGCATTTCTAGGAACTGTGGCCAGGGTGGGAAAAGGAAGGAAAAAGGGAAGAAAAAGACACACACACTTTTCACAGCACAACTTTATTAACTACAAATCTGAAAATGTGGAAATATATTAAAGAAAGCATGCTGACAAAGATAAACAAATAAAAGATTGTGAGTACAAAAAGACAAAGTGAAGCCATCGGTTCCAGCAATGTTGGCTAGAAAAATATGACTGGTTGGGGTATGATGGTGCAAAACATCTGATGTTCTACCATTTGTGTATAAAACATGAAATCCAGTTGGGTAAGGAGGGTAACAACAATAATTGTCATTTTGGTACAGATAACTTTTGGCTTGACTTTGTCTCATCCCATAATATCAGTTAAGCTCATGCTAGGGCAAAGGAAAAGGAGAATGCCAGCACTGCTACTCCAGGGACAGGTAATGCGGAGGGAATGCTGATGAACATGAATGAAGCAACGCTTAACCGTCTGGATAAACTGTTTCTCACAAGCCATGCAATTGTTAAAAAAGGACGTCCTTTCACAGACTTTGTGTGGATGTGCAGCCTTGATGATATGAAAGGGCTAGATATCAGTTTGGCATATCAGAATGACAAATATGTCTGCAACTTTATCCACTATGTAGCCGAGGTTGAACACATGGCGCTATGAGAAAACATTATGGGAACAAAGTTAATTTCAGTCATCAGTGACAGAACCACTAACTCTCCAGTCACAGAAGCTGAGACAGTGTATGTGCGGTTTGCAGTTAAAGGCACAGTGCAAAACTGGTTTGTAGGTGTCCAGACTGTTGGCAGGACAAATGCGATTTTATTTGCCTTTCATTTAACAAATCACTGTTAACCTTACCGACTGCAGTCTACTGCAAACTTCTGTGGGCTAGTGCAATCTTTGGTTCACTAGCCTGCCTGGCTAGTGCAAAAAAAGTTAAGGTTGACCCCTGGTTTGGCCAGTTACATGCTGGGGTAGAGAGTTATGCAGACAGGGCAGTTGTAAAATTAAGGCCCTTTGGCCAGTGCCAATTCTTGGCAAGGGGATTCTGAAATGGGCAGTGGCTGCTGATCTGGTGTGGGTTAGTGGGGCTCTGGGTTGGAAGAAAGTGTTGTAAATAGGTGGTGCTTTGTTCATAATGATTTTCTACACCATAATGCCTATGGGGAACTTGACTCTGGTGGTAAGTTGGCCTTTTTGAGCAGGTCACAGTGGTGGGTCCAGGAGGAGATGGGTAGCTAATTTGGCAATTTGGTTATACAGGGTTTTCACACTGTGGAGCTCAGTTTCAGCTGCCATGGGGTAGACAGTTAAGCCATGGCTGATAAATTCTATTCAGGATAAAACAATTGAGCAGAGTTTGATTGCAATGGTGTCCTGATAAGGCAAACCTTTGATGACAAGCGAACATGTTACAGATGTAAACAGTGCTAGACACAGTGTACAACTTTTAAAGAATTGTATGTTTACATAAGCATGACATTTCAGGTGCAAGGTAAGGCCCAGTGCAGGAGGTATATGGATGGAGGCTCACAGTTGTTACTACCACTGCTATGCCCCTGGAATGATGGTAGCAGGGTTTATGCCCAGGGGAGCCTGATAAGAACCATTCTGTGACTTTATTTCTGCAGAGCAAGGGCTGGTGTACCATGCCTAGGGATTCTGGCAGGGAGATCTAAGCAGTTGGGCATCTGCAACTAAAGGGGAGAGACCCACAAGTTTTATTTATGTGCTGGACCATCAGCTCAAGTGACCGGTGGACAGAAGGGATCTAGGATAGGACTTGTGGGTAAGCCTTGCATGAGAATAAGAGGGTACAATGTCTTTCACACACTTCAGGAAGAACAGCATTATGTTCAACTCTCCTGTCACCCAGGGACTCACAACAGGCTGGCTGAGCCCAATTTCTTTTAAAATAATTATACTCCTCCTGCTTGTTGTAGCCTCGTCCCCCACCTTAATTGATGAGACCACTGCAGCTAGTTTTCCTCCGCTCAGTAGCAAATGCCAGCAGCTGTTTTTGCAGCTGCAACCAGCTGACTAATTGCGACAGACTATACTGTACATTAAAATGGGAAGCAGTACTGTAAATGGAAATACTGGACATGCAATGAATGCAATGGTGCATTTCTTAGCAGCAGTCTACAAATGCCTTGACCTGGAGAGAATATGCATGGAAACACCTGTTGAAATACTTCATCATGTCACAATATTAATGGCAGAATACTGAAGAGGCTGTGGGGAACAGAGGGCCACCTGTGCCCATATATTGTTGGCCATGTCAATGGTAATGTCTCTTTTTGGTCACAGATTGCAGAGGAAATAGCAGAACTCTTGGGAGTCCCATGCCATCAGTGACCATTAGTTTTGATGCTGGGTATGCCAATGAACAGTCTGAAAGACACAGGAACACAACACCTGTTCAGAATACTTATAATTAAAGTCAAAAAACACACGCATGAAAATTGCTGCAGAGGCCCCAACCACCTTAGAAGACTGGTATAAACTAAAACAGATTATACAGTATATCACTGAATAAACCAGATCCACCCCTCCTTGAACAGATGAATGAATTGGGTGTTTTATGTGAGGATCATCTTGCTGCCATTACACCGTGGGTTCTCTGCAAGAAGGAATAACCCAGCTAAACTACTTGAAAAATGACAAATACACTGAGACAGCTGCTGGTTTGAAATTAACTAGAAAAGAATGTTGTCTTGAGCTGGCAACTCAACCTGCATTTGATGACATTTTATTTTTATTTCAAGTGTTAATGTTCCACTCAAATACTAGAACAGTAAATAATTTCACAAAGTTGAAAAAGGTGTCATTCCTTTCTGGAACATCGTTTAGTATTTGTGCTGCTTCAGTTCACACACTTACCAGAACACTATTATAAATCAAAGGACTGCATCTCCGGCAGTCTTGCTGATAATTTATTTATTTATTGAAAAGTTTCACCATGAAGGTACACCCAACAATATAAAATTGCTCATCTCATGGAGCGTCCTGGGGGGAAGAGAAGTAGGAGTACATAGACAATCACCAATAACAGTGTTAATGAAATTACATGAGACATAGCTGATATGCGCCACAGTCCATAATAAAATACAACAACATCAATTTACAACAGTTAAATGCTTAAATTGTTAAAATTAGTGAGTTTCTGTAGTACAATAAACAAATAGGATGGCTTGACATGGAGAAAGTATAAGGGGGCACTTTTCTAGACAGTGCAAAATACTGAGGACAACTTATATGCTATGTACATAACTGCACATAACTTATAGCGTAGCAATTGTGTACAGAAAGTCAACTTATAGTAAACTAGCTTAGGGCTATTCTTAATTAGAGCTAACTGCTAGAATGGCACTAGGAGAGGAAGAGTGTAAGAGGGGCTAGGGGCAGTTGCAGGTGGGAAAGAGGAAACTTTTGAGGGAGGTCGAGATAGATCGGGGAGTGCCTGATTTGAACTGGCAGAGAGTTCCATAATTTTGGAAATCTATGAGAAAAGGTGGCTTGGCCTATAGAAGTGGATTGGTGTGGAATAGCCAAGATATGTGAGTCATTGGACCGGAGGGAAAAGGGTGCTTGAGGGGGCGGGGCCATAGTAGCAGATAGATAAGAGGGTAGGGAAGTAAACCAGAATTTCAAAGTGAATTTCATACAGTGGGCCAGGCACCTGTTAGCCAGAGAGGGAAGGCCAAGTGAGTGATGGAGGGAGCAGCGGTGAGTGAGAGGAGGGGCTTCTAGGTCGAAGCAACAGTCGCCATTAAAGAGGATGTCCAATCTGGTTAGAGAAGACGGTAGTGCAGCACTATAGACTGCATTGCAGTAGTCGAAAATGGGTAGCATCATTTTCTGAATTAGCTCATGCCTAGCCAGTAGGGGTAGGCAGCTTCGGTTTCTGTACAGGGGGCCTAGTTTGGGGCGCATTTTTTTCAGAATGGAGTCTATGTGTCCAGAAAAGTTGAGGTGCTGGTCAACCCAAACCCAAAGATACCTAAAAGAGGTAGTGTCCTCTAGGGTAGTATTGTCCAGGGTGTGGAAAGAGGGCAGTTTAGATAGCCTAGAGAGTCTCTGCCTAGTGCCAAAGGTCATGGAGACTGTTTCCTTGGCATTTAGGAAAGGCCGATGGGAGCTTAGCCAGAGCTGAACTTTTTCAAAGTCCTGCCGTAGTTTGGAAGTGACATCAGAGGGAGAGGTGCCAGACAAGAAAAGGACTGTATCATCCGCATATATGTGAACAGAGGAGGAGGTACAAACTGACAGAAGGTCATTTAGGAAAATGGAGAAAAGCAAAAGCAAGGGGCCAAGGACTGAAACTTGAGGCACACCTGTATTTATTGGGGGGGGGTGGAATCGGCAATTTTGACTGACTGGGACCTACCTAGTAGACAGGAGCTGAACCATCTACACGCTGAGACAGACAAGCCAGTCGAGGCCAGGTTGCTTAGCAGGAACGAGTGGGAGACAGTGTCGAAGGCCTTTGCGAGGTCAACAAAGATAGCTGAGGTTATCTGTCCATAATCCATACTTGTGAGAATAGAATCACTGAGCCTGAGCAGAGAGGTGATTGTGCAGTGATTTTTTTCTGAAACCAGATTGGTAAAGGGTGAAAAAGACGGACTCAGAAAGGAAGGTAGAAAGCCGGGAAAGGATCAGGTGTTCCTGATGCCTGGCCAGTACTGGGCAGACTAGGTGGGCCAAGCGGTCCTTATCTGCTGTCAAAGTCTATGTTTCTATGGGGAGGAGGGATATAGGTCTGTAGTTTCCCGGGGAGGAGGGAATCACCTTCCTTGGGTAGGGGAGAACTACTGCATGTTTCCATGAGTTTGGTACTGTGTCTGTTGAGAAGGAGAGGTTTAGTAGAGCAGAGAGAGGGGAAGCAATACGATAAGCAGATAGGAATAGGAGCTTTGAGTCAAGACCATCAGGGGAGGAGCCCTTAGATGGGTTGAATGCTAGCAGTGCATTTACAGTGTCAGTGTAAGTAACTGGGGTGAAAGAGATGTAATTTGAGTTTTTGGGGTTTGAGGAGGAATTTTTAATGTCAGGGGCAGCGGGGAAGGAAGTAAACAATGTGGTAAAGTATTGGTTGAATGCTGTAGCCACGAGTGTGGTCGGACTGTGGTGCACCATGTACATTAATTAGAGGAGTCTGTGGTTTCATTGGGAGGGGGGAGGCAGTGTACGACTTTCCAAAATTTGGAGGGAGTGTTTAGGTTGGCTTCGAAGGTAGAGTGAAAGTATTCTGATTTAGCAAGGCGGGTTGCTTTAGAGCAGAAGTTTCTTAAGGCCTGGTACCAGGCATGGTCGGCTTGAGATTGAGTGGATTTATACATTTTCCATGCATAGTCACATGCATGCATACATGCCAGCAGCTCAGCTGTGATCTAGGGGAGATGGTTACCATGAACCCTTGTGCATTTAAAAGGAGTGTGCTTATTCCAGGTATCAAGAAAGCGGGCTTGGAAGAAGTCCAAGGCATCATTTACCAAGTGGGATGTGTAGAGAGGGGACCAATCTGTTTGGTGCAGATCTTGGTGCAGGTGTGAGAGTTCGAGTGACTTATATGTGCGGGTTGCAATCAGTTTATGGGGCACTTTCAGTCGATTTATTTTGCAGGCCAGGTAGATCACGCGATGATCACTTATGGAAGGGAAGGGAACATTGTTTAACCAGGAGTAGCACACTAAGCTCAAGCTTGTTTCCAGATGTGACCTGGGAGCACAAGTAAGTTATGTGACTTGCTTAGGATCCATAGTATGCACCAAGGCAGCTGTGGGATTCAAACCCAGTTCTCCAGATCTGCCACTCAGAGCCTTAACCCACTCTACTATACTGCCTCCTCATAGAGTCAGGGAGGAGGCCGGCCACAATGACTGTGTTTGTGAGTGGTGAGGGCCCAGTCAACGAGCGAATGATTGCCAGTTTTGGGGATAAGACAAGTTGGTTCCATAATTAATTGCATTAGGTTGAGAGCAATGATGATATTTCACAATTTACTTAGGGAGCCAACAGGCCAGTATAAATTAAAATCACCTAGGATATGCAACTCCTTTTTAGAGGAGAGTGTACAGAGTTCTGTGAGGAGATTTGTAGCAGTAGCAGACGGTAGTCCTGGACAGCAGAAAATCCCTGCAATGTATATGGGGATGAAGTGTGGGAGTACAAGTCTTAGGACAACAGCTTCATAAGCTGCAGAGATTGCGGTATTTAGGACAGTGGTAAATTGAATATTGGAAGCCGTATATATTGCTACACCTCCTCCCCTACCAGTTTGGTCTTGTCTGGTGATATTATATCCTGGTATGGATAAGGAAGGATCTTAGATTTTGTTGCTGAGCCAGGTTTCAGATAGTATGAGGATGTCTGGGGCAAGTGTTAGAGTGAGGGGTTGGAGCAGGGCTAATTTTGGTAGTAGGCTCCTTGTGTTGAGTTGGAGTATCTTGAGACCAATCGGGTGGGTAGCGTTACAAGGGGGAGGGGTGACACAGCATGATGGAGTTGAAAGCATAGAGGTGAGGGGAGGGAGCCAGGGTTAGGGTTTATGTCCCTGGCTGTTAAGAGGAGGAGGGTGATAAATAATGTACCCTTGAGTTTTTGTACCAAGGCTTCATGGAGGATGATGTATATAGTATAGGATAGTGGGACTTGCAGCAGACTTGAATAGATAGGGAGGTCAGTGTGGAGAAAAAGGAGGGGGCAGAAGTAAAACAGTCACAAGGTATAGTCAATGATGAGTAGCATTGAAGTGGTAAGGAGCTGAGGTGCTTGTGCTCAGTAGGGCTGTGTTCTGCCAACTCAAACCAGGCAGCTATTTACCATTCACACTCACATGCACACAATAACAGCACAATAAGTACAGCAAGCCAAAGCTTTATTATAACAAAATATAATACAAAAGGTTATACATCACCGATTCAACAAAGCATCATCCAAGCCCTCTTCCAATGGCTGGGAAGCCCCATTGTCAGCCTGGCTAGAGTCTCCACGAACGAGAACTGGCCCCAGCGTCGTCCACCCTGCAGGAGGCTTCCAACCACAAAGCTTATATACATCACCAGATTCCAAAAGCTACATCCAAGCCTGTTCCAATGGCTGGGAAGCCCCCTTCAGCCTGGCTAGGAGTCTCAGGAATCGGGAACAGCTCCTGCAGCAATGCGTCCACTCTGCAGGCGAGGCTTCTAACCAGGCGTCTGGAAAGTTCCATTTTATATGTTTTATCTGGTATTTAGAAATGCTAAACCACCATGTCCTAAGCACTGGCCAGGTGCCCAGAACATCATGAGTTCAGCATGACAAACACCACTTATTCTCATAATAAATAGTTGGCATTCGTTAGATCATCATGCCCTAAGCACTGGCCAGGTGTCCAGAACATCATGAGCCAAACAATGCCAGAGATTCCAAAAGAAAAGTCTCACAACATCTTGTATTCTCATAACATCTTGTACAAAACATCTTATATAACTATGATTAAGCATTAAACATTTCAAAAATGGAATAATATCATACAAAATGGAGTGACAATAATCACAACACATATATATATATATATATACACACACATCATTCGGCCCTTTGATTATTGTGAATAAAATTTGTATGAAAATGGCATCATAAAAGGTTTATCCACATACAGTCTCCTAATTCTATAGGATAAATAACAATTCCACACAGTTAAAACAAACAATATCACTGCAATTATTAAAATCGGATGGATCAATCTGTTCAATACTTTAGTGGCAGAAGGAGATCATCCAGTAAATATATCCCACCAATGGTGAGTCGCTTCAGTTTGTATTTTTGAGCCTAATTCAATCATTTGGTCTGCCACTATCACGGTTTGCATTTGGGTTTGGATCAATGTTTTATTCCTAATAACTTTATTAGAAGATACCGATATCCAGTTAGTGACTGGTATCCATTGCTTAAACACGGTCCTCCATATAAATTCACTTTGTGCTTTGTTCTTTTGTGTTAATGCATATATTTTTTGCATAGTGCATCCTGTCCAATTAATAAACTGCAATATGTTCTAGAATGTGCTTAACTACAAAGCTTGTGACATATTAAACAATTGCAAGAATTCTGCATCGTAATCTAACGTTAACATCTGCGGATTAAAAACAGTAGGCATCCATTGCGCTTGTAAATTAACTAACTGTGATACATCTGTCCCTGCCACTTTTAACTTGTTCGCTAATGATTCTATATCTATGCTATTCAATATTCCCACACCAGCACCAGTGCCACCTAGTAATGTATCATACCAAGCTCGTCTATGTCTACATTTATGACTAGAAGCAAAGGTTATATTGAACATTCTTTTGATACTGTTGCGCTACCGATATGCAAGTAGATGGCACTTTAACCAAGCTATCATTACTAACAATAGGATGATTTCTTAATACAGTAATATAGTCTACCCAAGTAGTTCTATTTTCTATTACAGTTGCATTCATGCAAAACGAAGTATTTACATTAATTAGTTCAATGGTTTCGTTAAAAATGTCTGATTGATTCATGCAACAGTCTAGTCCTTGGTGAGGAGTTATCATGCACATGTCTGATAAGTTGCAGCATTTAATAGCAGTCTTATTCTGCAAAGATTTCATCTGTTTCATGGGCATATTGTACATATAATCATCCTGGGCCACCAGTTGTCATCCAGAGATTGACCCCTGGTGAAAATGTCATGTTCAATACCACACTTCTGTCCGGATGGGCAGCTAAAGTTCCCTGGGTTCTATCTTTGGTATAATTTTTCCAACTCCAGGTTCCTTTACAACCAGTGTCATTACAGTTAACCCTTTGAATCCTTCCTCCAGGGGTAACTAGCTCTGCCAAATGGACCGTAAGACACACCAACATTCCTTTTAGGACCCATTGCAGGACCTAGAAATACACAAATTTATTATTCTCAAGATAACATTTGTATCAAAACATTATAACATACATACATAACTCTACCTCCAGCGTAATTGATTACTTGCTGAGGGCAGAAGCTCTTGTATTAATAATAGGTGTGGGATTCAACTGTTTGCACTAGAGAAAACAGAAGGGCTTGGGCTGGGTTATGCTGTTAAAATACCTTGGGTCTTTTCTAAAACCTGTAAATAAGAAACAATTATTGGCAAATACACTTTTTTTTTTACCCCTTTTGGGGAACAGTGATGTACCTTGCAACCTTTGTGGGTATTACACTGGAAGGGATGGAGGAAGGGTAGCTTACCCCCTCCCCCCAAACTCCTACTGGTGGAAGAGACAGCTCGAGGTGCAAGAGACAGCTCGAATACTGTAGCAATAAAAAGGTTAGCTGTGAATGGTGACATGATCCCCACCTACTACACTTTAAATTATAACAATATAATATTACAATACTATAAAGATGGGGAACTTCTTTTTCTCTAGAAGAAAGAGAAGAAACACAGACAAACAACAAAAACAAACACATATCAGTTTAAAAATAAAACAAGATTATTTCCATAGGATAAAAGAAGCCAAGCATCCCTGGGTTCCCTTATCCTAAGCATGACAAAATGTCCAGATTGATGGTAATACCGTACGTACGTATCTCTTAGAATGCATTTCAAAAAGACAAAAAAAAAAATGATTACACCATGGTCACACATAAAAACAAAAGCCATTGTTTTTAACTGTAGATGGTAAACTCTCAAAAACAGCTGTAATAGTCCTTTTTTCAAAATCGTACTATATATATATATAATAAAAATATGGGGAGATGATGAATAATTCTCCCCTTCCAGCTGGAGTATTGCCTGTGTTGGCTGCAAGTCAGAAGCAGTGAGACGAGAAGAAAAGTTTGTTCCTTTCCTCTTCACTTAGAATACTAGTTTTGCAATAAAAAGTCAAATTACATGGTTCACTCTTGGTGTGCTTTCATGAAAACATACATTTTGTGTGAAAAGTTGTGCTTTAGGCATGGAATACACATCAAGTTTGTGAAACACAAGAAGGTCAAATAACGTGCAAAAGGTCACAGTGTGCATGCAAGGGTCGTTCAAACCCAGCCATTCCTGTAGTGTCCTTAAACACCACCAATATTAAAATATCTTTAAATAACAATAGACCACACAATAAAACTGCTGGCCAAGACAGTACACACACATACACATACACAAAAAGAAATACTTAACACAAAATAAGACTGACATTGTTTCACACCAATTTGCTGAGGTAATGCCCATAGTTTCATTAGAAAACTGTACGTGTTTTAGATATATGTGCTGCCTCCTGCCTGTCTTGTAACACTGACAATTTTTAAACTAACACATTTATACATATTGCCATGCCAAATCTTTCCAGAACAAAACACTTTTTAAACACATTATCTGTAAGTGAACACATCTCGTATAACATGATTACACCTTTTGGCACATAACTAAAATATGGCACTCTGCCATTTTGCAAAAAGTTTCTAGTTATAAAGCCATTTATAGCTGTTAACACATTACATTTTCACCTAGCAGTGGCTTGGCACGTTGCTTGCAAACTACAACTCTTTCTGCACATTGCAATCTATATGACGTCATAACTCTTCACCATCAACACTACCTGCTCTACCAAACAAAAGTTCTTCACTGACCCAATCTAGGCAGCACAAATGTTCCATTAAAAATAAAGCCAATTAAAACAGTCAGCTATGAAGTAAAGAAGCTTCTTCTTTCTTTTTTTTTTTACTGTAACATGTTGTGCACTGAAGGCAGTCAATCCTATCTCACAACCTTGACAACAGAACATAAACACAGATATAAGCTAGAAAATATGCACTAGAAAGACGGAGCATTACCTTGTTTAGTATACGTATTACAGAAATAAAACAGACAGACATAAAACAACTTTAAATAAAAAAATTCAGACTTACCCGGTGCCAAGGTATTTTTCTTCTTCTTTTCCGATACACTAGTCTGAGTAAGAAAACTGACTGCAGGACCTTCATGATAATTTCCAAACACTGCAGCTATTAACCCTTTTAAAGGTTTTAACCCTTTCAAAGGTTTTCTTTTGGCCATTTTAGTAACCTGCCAAACCAAGTCTTTTTCCAGAGCTCTGGTTTGCAGTTTAAAAACAAAACAACAACAACAAAAAAAATTTCTAACAGTACTAGGTTGAAATCCATCTGGTAGAGGTCCCCAGTACTTGGGTTTGGGATCAAATGTCTCAGCCTCTATAGGAGGCAAGGGAACTTGAAATTGATACAGAAAAACTTGAAACTACACAGATAGGCAACATGGGGGAAGGATTTTCAAATCATCCCGTCTGTAATCACCTACTGTGCGTACATCCACAGTAGTTTATTTTTCTTTTCTAGATGTTGCTTATCTAACTTCACTTAATCAGCCGCTGCTTTTCTCCTAAAAGCAGCCTGAACTGTGAAAGCCATCATTGGCTCTAACAGTATATACTTGCAGCAAGCACAAATTACAAGTACAAAGGGCAGTTGCCCTTGCTTGTTTGAGAGACTTTTCCTTAATACATCTTTCCACATATTCTTTCACAGTTTCATCAAAGAGAAAAGATAAAAAAAAAAGAACTCATCCTTTTTCCTAAAAATACACATTTTATTTTCGAATCCTGCCAACTACGCCAAAAATGTTCTGCCAACTCAAACCAGGCAGCTATTTACCATTCACACTCACATGCACACAATAACAGCACAATAAGTACAGCAAGCCAAAGCTTTATTATAACAAAATATAATACAAAAGGTTATACATCGCTGATTCAACAAAGCATCATCCAAGCCCTCTTCCAATGGCTGGGAAGCCCCCTTGTCAGCCTGGCTAGGAGTCTCATGTAACCGGGAACTGGCCCCACAGCGACAAGGCCCAATCTGCAGGTGAGAGGCTTCCAACCACAAAGCTTAATACATCACCGATTCCAAAAGCTACATCCAAGCCTGTTCCAATGGCTGGGAAGCCCCCTTCAGCCTGGCTAGGAGTCTCAGGAATCGGGAACAGCTCCTGCAGCAATGTGTCCACTCTGCAGGTGAGGCTTCTAACCAGGCGTCTGGAAAGTCCCATTTTATATGTTTTATCTGGTATTTAGAAATGCTAAACCACCATGTCCTAAGCACTGGCCAGGTGCCCAGAACATCACGAGTTCAGCATGACAAACACCACTTATTCTCATAATAAATAGTTGGCATTTGTTAGATCATCATGCCCTAAGCACTGGCCAGGTGTCCAGAACATCATGAGCCAAACAATGCCAGAGATTCCAAAAGAAAAGTCTCACAACATCTTGTATTCTCATAACATCTTGTACAAAACATCTTATATAACTATGATTAAGTATTAAGCATTTCAAAAATGGAATAATATCATACAAAATGGAGTGACAATAATCAACACAACACATGTGTATATATATATATATATATATATATATATATACACACACACACATCAGGCTGTGTACAAGTTTTGTACTGTAAAGATTTGGGGGGATTTTCCTGGTGGGTATTCTGGGTAAGACATTTGGATGGTGAGAATATAAGTAAGTACGAAAAGGAGGAGAGACGGGTTTTGAATAGGAGATGGAACAGTGGGGGAAACCATAAAGGAGCTCATTTTAGCCTGAGAGCTGAGAAGAGGTGTTTGGTAAGGAGTAGTCTGCTTAAATGCAGTGGTTTCAGAAGCTTCTGGGTTGAGATGGAAGTAAGCACCTCTAGTGGGCAGAAAATATAAGCTGCAGGTGGGCAATTAGGCTGTTTGTAATTTCAGCACCAGGGTATCACGTGACCCTTGGAACCTATATATTACAGAGTCCAGACAGTGCGGGTGGGGAAGTCCACTGAGCCGAAGGAACCGTACCTCGCAGCAGGAGTCTGGATTCCGGTCGGGCAGCAGGGTAGTCGGGGCCGCCGAGGAGCCAGCCCACAGCACAGTGCCTGATCAAGGGCTGAAGCAGCCTGGGAGGAAAGAGGGGACAGAAGTTAGTATTACAGCCCAAGCTCACAAAGGAGTCATCATCCAAGTGAATCGGGGGGGGGCAGTTGAAACTGTAGCAGAGACAGGTGGCTAGCAGAAGCAGTGTTACACAAAGGGATTTCTAGACAAAAAGGGGATTAAGCTAAATGGGAGCATCTGATCAGGGCTAAGAAATCAGGGCAGAGCAATTAAAGTAAATAAATTATGCAGCAGTCTGAGCAAAATTGTTCAGCAGGCAGTTTAAAAAAAAAAAACAGCTTTAAATTCATAACCTGCCTTTTTAAGTAACTGACTGAAAGGAGTAGCAAAGAAGTCAGAGCAGGACGGTAATAATTAATTTTTCCAAAAACAGTGTTACTAAAAATCAACATTTAGTTTGGATCCTGCTACTTTAAACTCAGCTGAGTGAGCTAAACAAGAGGTGAAGGAGCACTAATTTTAAACAACAAGCAAAATTCCCTAGCCTACATAAATTAACAGATATGCAGAATAAATTTAAAAAATGTGCACTTTCCTAGCCTGCAATAATTGGCAGATTAAACAGAAATAACTCTGGCTGAGCTGGGCAAAAAGAGCACCAAGCAAGCTGAAATTTAAAACAGCAGGCTGGTTTAGGGATTGGCAGATTAACAGATAGCAGCCTGGAAGGGCTAACCCGCAGTAGAACTTGACACAGCAGAAAGGTGTCAATATTTAAAACTAAATTAATAATCATAGGGAATAAATATATATCTTCCAAAATTTCAAAGAGCTAATGTAATCCATCTGTAAGTTTGGTCGATGTTTACTGTTAAGCAGTAACCATCAACCTCCTTTTTGTAACCTTACCATTTTATTATTCATCACAGCCTTTGTGCTGGGGGGGTGGTGCATTTAGGCTAACTACTCAATCTCCCAGGATCAACAGACTTCACCCCACAGGTCCCCTTACTTACAACTGTGACAGGGCACCCCTTCAATGGCCTGTAATAGTGCTCATCTGGTTTGGGGGGTGTAGTGGCCTGAGCTTTTCCTTTTTCCTTTACCCAGCTCTCATGAGCTATCACCCTGCTGTAGTCATTTACCATGCTAGTGGGCACATGGGTGTACATTCCCTCACCTTCCCACCCTTTCACCTGTCCATCTCATTAATTTCCCTGCCAGTTCTGTTCACTGGCTCCGCCAGCCCCCTATGCTGCTCAGTACCTCCATTAAGGAAGTAGGGATTCTGATGTCCTCCGTCTTCTTTGGCTCACTGCCGGGGTCTCTGCGGGAACGGCCCACAAATTTAGTATCCTGCTCTAAAGTAACTTGTGTCATGATATCTTTATAAAACTGATTAAGTTGGGCCTAGGTGGGTGGAGGGCCAGGTTTGTACAGATTTCGATAAAGGAGGACATACTCTTAGAAATGAAAACAAAAAGCCACTGATCGTCGTCACTAAAGGTACATCTGGCTAATGTTAAAGCATAGAGGTCAAACACAGACTTATGATCTACAATTTAATCACCCATTATTTAAGAGGTTTTAATTAGAATCTAATTAGAAGTCTCACTTGGCCCCAGGCGGCCATTTTGAATAAGGTTAAGCATAGAACATTTCAACTCACATGTGAGTTCTGGGGTTGAGTGGGAGTATATAAATCCCTGATTCTCCTAGCAGATGTTATGGCTACCAGAAAAAAAGAGTTTTCCAAGTTATGTACTTTAACTCAAAGTTAGTCATTGGTTAAAAGGGAGGGTTCATCAACTGACTGAGAACCAAGTTGAAGTCCCATGCAGGGATAATTATAGGAACTCTGCATTGATCCTTGCTACTTTCTGTTCCACAAGGAAAAGTGGTCCTTTAGAACAAATGTACAACTTTTACATAAAGTGGTATCTGATCTCCATTTGAATCAGGCCGTAACTTAACCTCTGTATCGAGTTTATTTATTTAGTTAGTTGTTTTGTTTTGTTTTTTTACCAGGAAGGGAGGGCTAGACAATACTGCTTATCTTCAGCCTTGTCTGAAGGGGGAATACATGCAAACTAATTGAAACTGAACCAGATTAAGCTGTTGGTAGTATTTTTAGTGAATGGGAGAAATTTGGACAGGTCAAATTTCCCTCTGCTTTTACTGCTCCTACACCTGCCTCAGTGTTGCATGGGCAAGCTGGCCTGCTGGAAGAGGAGGCATTTATTGAAAAAAAGTTGTTTTTTTTTTTACTTAAAACTTTATTATTTCCTTGCTTACTGTATATCTGCTTCCCTCTGCTATAGAAGCCAGGCTGTGTAGTATCTTTTTCCAGGTACTCTGGGAGCATCGTCAGATCCCAGTTATAAGGGCTGTTACATATCAAATGAAAAAGGAGGGTTAACTATGTTGAATCCTTTGGTTTTCTTCCAGTGTATTTTTTTTTTCCAAAATAAGTTTTGCCTGGCACTGGAAGATAAGGCTAAGGTATGAATCATAATGATGAAAGAATGCTTTGAACCATATCTAGGGAAATGGATAGAGGGAGACCTGAAACTTCAAAGTCAGGTTGAGAAACCAAGAATGCCAGGCTGCATAAAAGCTGCATAAGGTAAAACGAATTGGGGAAGTGTAGCATCTAGATATTGTATTTTTGTATTCTAAATGGCCTTTGGATACCTCCGCATAAGTTACAAACAGTTAATCATTGGTACCTGTTATTGTCTTAGTCTTGTTATTGAAGAAGCATAATTATCTTCTAACATCAAAGCTGTGCAACATACCTCCCCCTTTAATTGCATGTAGCCTAGGAAAATGGTCAGCAGTGTAAGCGTGACTATTAGTAGCACATATGCCTCTGGGCCAGAAGGTTGAGGGTTCTAGTTCCACAAAGGGACTGAGCTCATACCACAAATGCTTGCACATGAGTGCAGTACTAAGGGAATGCTATACCTTCAGGGTGTGCCATCCTTCAGATGTGACATTAAACCAAGGTCCTGTGTGCCTTTTCCGGTGGTTGTTTAGGTAGATGTTAAAGATCCCATGGCATTTCTTGCAAAAAGTAGGATATTTTTATTAAAAGCAGAATCATACAAAACATTACAAAAAAGTCAATAATTGTCATTTTCACCCATCTATTGGTAAGGGATTAATAAAAAGAGAATTGGGGGGAAAAAGGTTTGTGTTCATTACAGGATTTTTTGACTGAAAACGGATTCTCCTCTTTTGATGAGTCAAGAGGCAGGTATGATTTATCTGATAGAGCAGTTTTTGCATACCTTCAGGTAAGGAATTTTACATATAAGAATAATCAAAAATCATTAACGGTTGTCAAGGGGGGCTGGATTTTTTTTTTTATAATTTGTTTTCCTTAAAACACTTAATCAGTGAAATTTATCGATATTTGAGGGAAAAGGGTAGATCAGTTTCTTTGAGTAAACTTAAGCAAACTTGGGAAACAAAAAGGGAACAATCTATTCCAGATATCAGGTGGGACTCTCTAGTTAAATTAGAAGATCTTCCATTTAAGAATAATAGGTTAAAACAAATCTATGTAAATATTTTGCATAGAACCTATTTGACACTGGTGAGGTTAAATAAAATTAGTGCAAATAATTCAGAATTGCGCACAAGGTGTGGGGAGGTTAGAGGTAAATTGGACTACATGCTGATATCCTGTTGCAAGCTTGAATCATTTTGGCATACAATATTTGGGTTATTGGGTAAATTTATCGGGCGGGATTTCCCTTTTGATCCAGGAATTGTGCTATTTGGACCAAGAGGAGATAGGGTCGATTTGGGAGATGTAATGGAATTATGTTCTGTGGGTTAGTTGTTGGCAAAGAAGCTTAAATTGATACATTGGAAAGACACATCTTTGCCAATTTTTGTACAGTGGGTCCAGGGAATGATAGATTTACATAAAGTTGAAGAAATACATTATACAATGGAAAATCAAGTTGGGCTGTATCTTAGGATCTGGATCCTATTCATGAGTTTTAGATCAAACTTAAATTAAAGTAATATAGTTATTAAATAGGGACATGGGCGGCAGGGAGGGTGTTTGATAAGGATGAGATGGGGAGTCATAGAACATTAAGATGACAAATTGTGATAGCCTTAAACCATTTTCTCTGAATCATTCAGTAAAAGAGAAAAGAAAAAAGAAAAAAAAATAGAAAGAGAAATAAAAAAAAAATCGAGAAGGTACAAATTCAGACTAACCTCTATAGTCAGAAACAAAAAATAAGAAAGGAACAGAAACTACACAAGACATTCCTAACCTCAGGCAAATATACAAAAAAAAAAAAAGAAAAGCAAGGACAAAGAAAACCGTGCAACACCCAGTCCCAAGACCCAGTTGTTCAATGATGTAACCATTGGCAATTTCTCCACAGTGACCAGAACCTTTTCCTTGGAACTGCACAGAATTCAATGAGACGGATATGCGGGAGAGTGTCAGTAATCCTGCTCACTATTTCTGCTTGAGTGTTATATTTTTGCTGCACAGTAAGAGCTCACCTGGCTTCTGTAGGTAATACAGACAGCAAAAATCACTCTTTGTGTACTTTTATTGTACTGCCTACAGGTCGCGGGATATATTCACCAGACAATCTCTTGGTAGGTTACATGTTGCTGCACAGGCACTTTCCAGGTCAGAGCAATGGTACTCCAGAAAGTGACTGCATATGGGCAGTTCAGGAAGAGGTGGATCTGGGTTTCTGGTATCAATGCACATGCAGACCTTGGGCAATACAGTCCTTTTGTTCTCTTGTGTTTAAAAGCATCTCTCACCCCCAACGTTTTATGGCTGCAAAGATAAATGGTGTCCCACATGTAAGCTGGAATCCTTTTCTCAGTAAGTTGAGCAGTGACCTCTTTTACAGAGCCAGTGGGTCAAAGCTTTAAGCAAACTGAGGGAGAAAACTAAGAAACCATTACCAAATCATAAAGTTTCTTCATCAGGAGAAACTGAACAACATTAGCTGCTACACTCCCGTGACTTATTTTACCGTCTGCAGCTTTTATGCAACCTGGCATTCTTGGTTTCCTAACCTGACTTTGAAGCCTTAGGCATCCCTGTATCTAATTCCCCAAATATGGCTCCAACCATTTTTTTGTCATTAGGATCCGTACTTTAGCTCCATCTTCAGCACCAGACAAAAATTATTTTTGAAAAAAAAAATACACTAGTAGAAAACCAAATAATTTGACATATGCCAGCCCAGTGGCGAACAGGGCTGAGGCGTTGGCACCTTGCCTCAACCCACACCGGTGACCCAGGTTTAGGAACAGACTCAGGTTGCCCTGGTGTCGGCAACGGCAGTACAGGATTGAGCATCCAGTGGATGGCTCTCCTCTCCTGGGGTGGGTGGAGTGGGCAGGGTCGCTCAGCAGCAGCCCCTAGTGGAGACTGGAGGTATAGGCTGAAAGCGAGGCACTGCAGAAAGTAGAGAAAACAGGAAAATCTGCTCGGTGTCTGCCGGATGATGGCTCTCCGACCCCTGACACCTCTGGAACCTCCAGGGAGTCTCCTCCTCCTCCTCTGCCTCAGCAGTGTCCCTGGGCCCTAGTATGAGTGTGCTGGGGGATCCCCTCTACCCCAGTGCCTTTCCCCTTGGAGGAAGGGAACCTGCCCAGCGAAGGGTTACGTCCGGGATATCCCAGTAGGACCAGCTACGATGTGAGGCTAGAGGGGAGTGCTCGAGTGAGGATGGCAGAGATAAGTCAGAGAGGGCTTGAAGGAGTGGGGGTCACCAGAGCTTGGGGGCAATAAATAGATAATACAAAAAAAAAATAATTCAACATAGTTAACCCTGCTTTTTCAATTAATTGGTATGCAACCTCCCTTTTAACTGGATTCTGATGACTCTCCCAGAGTACCAGAAAAAAGATACTATGTAGCCTGGCTTCTATAGCAGAAGAAGGCAGGTATACTGAGATTACATTTAGAAAACAAGGAACTAATAAAGTTTTAAGCAAAAACTTTTTTTCCCATAAATGCCTCCCCCCCCCTTCCAAAAAGTTGCCCATTGTAAGTCTGAGGCAAGAGCAGGGGAGGAGTACTAAAAGCACAGGGGAATTTGGCCTGGCCAAATTTCCCCCATTCACTAAAAATACCAACAACAGCTTAATCTGGTTCAATTTCAGTTAGTTTTCTTGTATCCACCCCCCCTCACACACACACACACACAGATGAGGCTGAAAACAGGCATTATTGTCTAGCCCTCCCTTCCTGGTCAAAGACAAAAAAAAAAAAGAAAAGAAAAAAAAAACTAAACTCAGTACAGAGGTTAATTTATGGTCCGATTCAAATGGAGATCAGATACCATTTTATGTTAAAGTTGTACATTTGTTCAAAGGACCACTTTCTACTTGTGGAACAGAATCTAGCAAGGATCACTGCAGAGTTCCTATAAATCCTCGATTCTCCAAGCAGATGTTATGGCCAGGCTACCAGGAAAAACAAGCATTTGTCAATGCCGAACCTTTGCTTGCATGTATTTGCAAAGACAAATGTCTCAATGACACATGGATCTATCTATCAATCTATCTATCTATCATATCTATCTGTCTCTCTACTGTATCTATTTATCTATCTCTATCTATCTCTGCACTGTATCTGTCTGTCTGTCTTTCTATCTTGTTGGCATCAGTAGTACTACCCCGGCACGCTCCTGTATTGCCGTGTATTTCTTTCCCTCGAATTGGAAGTAGCTCCAGTTTTCACTGTGGCCAGCAGAGAGGGAGACAGAACTATGTTTTTTTATTTATGTATTTATTTTGTTGTTAACTGCGGTCAATTGCAGCATGACAGGGGCAGGCGGGGACCGCAGAAGTGGCAGCGAGTGGGACACACACACACGCCATAACGAGGGTCCCATCTTTACATCTTTTTCCATCCCAACAGGCTAACATTAAGGTAGATGAAAAAACGCATATTAAAAAAAAAACTGAGGCAACTGGAATATGACTGCAACAAGCAAAAGTCAGCAGTGACTCTGTTTCCCGGAGGTCCCCCCCCCACCTTGCCTACCGCAAGTCTGCGTGGGCGTAAAAAATAAGTAAATAACATAAGTATACTTGAAGTTACAGAACCAAATTTTACTTCAGCAGCTGCCAGTGCGGTAGCACGATTGGCACCGGACACAGTAGTGCTGCGGGAGCACTGCCTGCTCTTTCCCCAGCCTGTCCACTCGTTTTCTCCCCAACTTGCTGGTAAATCCCATACAAGTCATGTCCTGTTCAGTGAAGCTGGTAATGCAAGTGTTGAAAATGTCATAGATAATCATGTTGTTTACTTCGCCATTACAACACCATCGACTGCTGTTACAATAATAAAGGGAAGGCTCAATTTTGACCGATGGCAGCAAATTGGGAGCAGGCAGAGACTGTAGCAGGAGCGGGCGAGGACTACAGAGAAGCGGCAGTGAGTGGAGATTGACAGGGACACACAGACATACCCAGCAGCCCATTACAACACCATAGACCACTGTCACAATAAACAAGCATTTGTCAATGCCGAATGTTTCTTTGCATGGTGTATATGGCAGGGGTGTATTGTGGTAGTTGAAGTAAAGGGAGAGAAGAAGCTGCAATATTGGTAAAAGTCAAGGTTTACTTAAAGAGGACAGGGAATGTATGCTAATTGGCAGCAGTTCGTAATGATCCTAGTAAGAGAAATGAAAGACTAGCCTCCAAATCAGCCATATTGAACTGGACCTTAATAAACGCTGATGTGAAAAACTTTGTTTTCAATGGTTTTCTTTTTATGGACAACATTCTGCACAGTTCTCTTCATGGAACCAGTAATTTGGAGTTTTTACTATGTCATCATCTGTGTACAGAATGCTAAATATAAGCTAGTGTCCTATCAGAACCATGTTCAGAGCTCTTTGCTCAAACCATGACATAGTTAAAAATCCAGATCACAGGTTCCATGAAAAGAATTGTAACAGAATGCTGCCCATAAAAACAAAACAATGCAAAATAGTTTTTCTCATCACTTTTTATTCAGGTACAGTTAAATATGGATCATTTAGGCTTATGGATATCATGTTTGTAAATGGGAACATTATAAACAGCTACCAACTAGAAATCATTTCCTTCCTCTTTAAAGTTCCCCTGAAGGTGTCAGCTGCTCTTTAACAAAATATACTGTTTAGACCCTGTTCAGCTTGTATTTCACATTAGTTCTCTATTCTTCCTCCCCATTATTTATTACTGAAGTAATTTGCATAAAAACAGGGTCTTTGCTCCTGAACAGTTCATCTATTCCTATTGCTTTCTCACTATCTGAGGTCATAATGCACTGCTTGTGACATCACAGTTTCTCTCTTGACAACAGACTGTGATATCACAACAGAGGACTATGACTTGAAGTAGGGACTAAGTTACAGAGGCACGTGAACTGTGAGGGAACTCTACAGCATAAAGATGATATATTCATGCAAATTAACTCAGTAATAAATAATGGAACAACTGAAAGCATTGGCTAAGCAATCACTTAACCTGGAGTCTGGAATATATGCTAAAAAACATTGCCTTTTTTAATTATTACAAGAAGTCCCAAGAAAATTGCAAAAGATAAACAGTGCAAGTACACCACAGCTGCTTCTGCCTAACAAACCAAATAGGTAGTTGAACCCAATGCCCCTTCACATTGCTAAGTAGAGCTTGGTCTTTGGGGCGGGGGTTTATTAGAGTGCATCTTTTGCTCTTTACTGGAACTGTCAATAATAACAAGCATTTGCCAATGCCGAAAGTGACATGGCAGAATGACTCAAATAGATAGCAATTCTTTAAAGCAGCATAGCAATGAAAATGGGTTTAAATTTGACCCCATCTTTTTTTTCTTTCTAATAGATGCCAGATGTCTTCCAGTTTACTTTGGTGGTGACATTTTTGGTTTTCATTATCATTTAAGAATTTTATGAAAATTTTAAAGTAATTATTTCTCAAGAAAAAAAGATGCCCGCCTCATTTGTGCATAGAAATAATACTGAGAACCTGAGGAGGATAAGCGTCTAGACAAAAATGCAGATGTACAATACACAGCAAAGGAAGCATCCAGAAAACCCAAATTAACATTTTTGCCAATATTTTTATAACCATAGCAGAAAATTAGCTTTTTGGAAAAACTTTTTTCATTGCACTGCTGCTTTAATGTAGGGAATTGTTCTAAATAAAAGGTGTAATTTGTATAGCTGGCTCAAATACAGTAAATTACACGTGGGTAGAATTTAAAAGCTATGTCAATGAACCGAGTCAGACAGAACTCATTGTAAAGTGCCAACTTGTTGGCAGGGTGAACCATACACTGTATTTAAATGTGAAAACTTGTAGGCACGAAAAGAACAGGATTCTGAATATAGTCACATCTTGAATCAGGGACTTTTAAAATACCCCCTCCCAACTCAAGATGTGAGTACATTCAGAATCTTGTTCTTATGGTGCCTACAAGCTTTTACATTTAAATGCAGTGTATGGTTCACCCTGCTAACAAGTTGGGACTCTACAACGAGTTCTGTCTGACGCAGTTCATTGACACAGCTTTAAAATTCTACCCCCTGTGTAACCTAGTGTATTTAAGCCACCCATACGATAACACATTTCTGTTTAGTAGTCACAGTGGAAGACAGTAGCCTACTGCCAGAATGCTGCCTTTTTGAGTGTAATTATTTATGCCCCTTGTTCTCCAGTTGGCCCCCAGCTGCTCGGCCTGCCCCAGCCCCATGACTCTGATATCCCCTGGGACTTACTTTCACCTTTCCGTGTGCCCCCAGAGCTTTTCCCCTCTGGTGGGGTGCAGCAGGCTCCCATTATTTCCCTGCCACTGAACAGGATCCAGTTGTGGGAGGCAATGCCTGGGTATCCTTGTGCAGGGCCTGTGAGCTGGCCAGCATCATCCAGCTGGTCTTGGATTTTCCTGCATTTTCTCCCATTGCCCCCCATGATGGCAGTGGCGAGGGTGCACAGGCACGTACACAAGCGTGTGTGGTGCAATACCAGTTGACGTGCTCCCACCCGCAAGCTGCTCTGACTGCATTGCCACCTGTGAGCAGGCTGTCTTCCCTCCCTGGAGGAGGAGACATCTTCTGGGACACTCAGCCCCCCGCCAGCCCCTCCAAAATGCAGCATTAATGCCAGCATGGTGTTATTAGCAAGAGACAAGGTGGATCTCTTTACAGAGGAGAGGGTTTTAAAGGGCTTATAGGCAATGAAAGTGGATAAGTCAGTGGGCCCAGACAGGATGCATTTAAGAGTGTTGAGGGAGAAGGGGCAGTTCCTAGCAGGACCACCAGCAGGTCTCTTCTTGCTCCTTAGAAACATTTCTGCTCTCTGAAAGTTAACAATTATTTTCCAAGTTAGATTTCTAATAACGATTTTAGTTATTTTCGGATATGTGATAGATCTATGTTTAGGGTTTAGGCTGCACTTGAAAGCTCCACTGTTGTAATTTTAACTGTGTGTTTTAGAATGTCACATTTAAATTCAATTCTTTTTGCAAGAAATTATTTTGGAAGTTTACTTCTGTAGTGTAGCAGCTATTGCTCAAAAAGCCACAAGGTTATAGGGCTGTAGTTCCACACTTTTAATGTGCTTGATACATCCCAATCTGAATGGTTTAATTTCGATTTACCTTTACTTTAAGAACTATAAAATGTACCTTTAAAAAAAATCCTTGTTGAGGTTTTGCAAGAGCTGATCTCTCTGTGGTAGCATTTTGGAGATGATCTGTAACCAGCAGTTGATGGACACTGACGTGCTGCAGATAACATTTCTGATAACTTTATGTCCATGTACCGAGATAAAAAATAACCTTTAAATCTGTCCAAGTTTGTATTTGGAGTGCTGCCACTTACTAATGGAACAGCAAAGTCTGGTTATGCCCAGGAGAATTAAAAACTAAAAGAAGCAGAAAGGCAGCTAGTCTGTCTTAAAGGTCACCATGTAACTTGCACGAGGCATCAGGTATACTGCAGGAAACTTTCAGCATGGTATACTGAAACCTGAAGATATATGTACCCCGTAACCCCACCCCACCCCACCTCCATGTGCACTTCTTTCCCTCTCAATTACACTTCCTTGTTGTACCCCTATAGGCTCACATGATGGAACTGTTTAACATTTTAAAATCATATATACCTCAGACTTTACTATGCTGTCCACATCTCTAGGCAGGAATTGATGCATGGATTCTTCCCCACCTTGTATTGCTAGTGTTCATATTGCATCTCAGGGACAATATCGCACATGTGACTGAAAAAAGGTTTTGAGAAATAAGCCAGTGTCCCTACCTTGCCACCCACTCTGCTCTCACCCGGGTCTCAGCTGCACATTAACCCTCCAGATCAAGTAACTCATAGAGGTCTAGTGCATCTACTGACCTCTTCAATCTTTGAATCAGGGGCTAGATCAGCAGCGCAGATAACAATGAGCAGGGTAAGGAGGATGGGAGTAGGACAGCCGACCGAAAGTAATGGCTGGTGTGGGAGTAAGGGGGCCAAAGACGGAAAGGTGTGGTGCTGAGGGCTTTGGCCGAGCTGCGCCTTTCTCTCCCATTCTGCTGCTCCAGGAGGAAACTCTTTGTGCCATGCAGGCCCCCGCTGGGCCCTTTTGCCTCCCAGGCCCTCCCCACTGGTCAGTCCGCCTTGGAGTCTGAGTTGCTTTCCTGCTCTACTCCCTACCTAGTCTAACATGGAGTGCAGTACAAAACCATAACATCCAAAAGCATAATGGCTTAGCTAGAACTCAATTAACTACTCCATGTTGTAGTGGTCACCTGTTGTATGGCCCACATGTTCATCTCTTTTATCCAACACTATACTTAATGTGTCCTGAATCATTACATTAAGGCTATGGGGCTCTGTAAATAAATGTACATCCTCATAATAGAGTTTGGGAGGTAGAAGTCACTCATCCAGTGGTACTTCCAGGGAAGTACCACTGGATGGATAGCAGAAAATGGGCAGACTAGGTGGGCCAAGCGGTCCTTATCTGCCGTCAAAATCTATGTTTCTAAGGCAATTCAGCCTGGACAGTACCTGCTGAGTTCAGCGTGTGAGTCATATGCTTTGTTTCTCTGCTGTGGCCGTCTTGGGAGTGCTGCAGGTCCTGCAAGAGCTTTTGTATTTGTTGAATTGTTCCAGGAGCAGCAAATCAACTAGAAACTCTAGCTTTTTGGGATCTCATTCTTTGCCGTTGAGAAGCCTTTCTTTTCAGACTCTGTCCTTCAGTAGCATCTGATATGGTGATTCCTCTCATGACCAGGGCCTGGCAAGCAGCATCTGGTGAGTTATAGATGATGGCACCATGTTCCCAAAATACCCGCAATCTCATGGTGTAAGGGGTAGGAAATCTAATTTGTTTTTTTCTCTCTAGGTCTTCAACAGCACTGATGCCAGGATAGGGAACAGAAGACGGGGTGAATGGCACATAAATGGAGGTAGTGGGGGGGTTCTTTTGCTACAGGGCATGTTACACACAGAAATACCCAGAAGACATATCATCAGAGGTATCTGTGTATCCCGTAGCACCACTGTGTCCGGTAACAGTCGCACTCTGTCAAACGTTTTTAACTGAACTCTAAATTACATGCATGCAAATGAAACCACTGAAGTGCTCTCTCATTGGAGCAATTCAGTTCTTTCAACTACACAAAGTGCCACATCCGCAAGCAGCACTAGTATCATGACCAAAGTGCCAGGTCATTGGTCTACACTGCCAAACCCATTGTAGTTTCATCTGTAACTGGCTCGGCAGTGACACACCTCTAAAATGCCGTTCATAGCAAAACGTTCCTTGCGAAAGCGCAAGCAAACGTAAAAAGAGTTTTCCAAGTTATGTACTTAAAGTTAGTCATTGGTTTAAAGGGTGGGTTCATCAACTGACTGAGAACCAAGTTTAAGTCCCATGCAGGGATAGGATCTCAGCCAGGTGGTATCAGTGATTCAGCCCCTTAAAGAACCTGTTAAACACTGGGTGATGAATCATAGACCTTAAAGCCTGTGTTTGACCTATATGCTTTAACATTTGCCAGATATACCCTTAGGGATAGTGATCACAGGCCTTTTGTTTTCATTTCTAAGAGTATGTCCTCCAAATTCTGTGCAAACCTGGCCCTCCACTCACCTATGCCCATCTTAACTGGTTTTATGAAGATAACGATACATGCTACTTTGGAGCAAGATAATAATTTGGGGGCCACTCCCAGATAGACCCCTGCAGCTGGCCAGAGAAGATGCGGACATCAGAATCCTACTTCCTCCAAGGAGGTGCTGAGCAGCATAAATGCACTGCTTCCATGTGAAATTCCAGTGATGAAGAATCTGGACCTTCATCACTAGACGGCTAGTAAATAAGCTGGATAGCTTAGGGGTGGGAAGAAAAATAACTAGATGGGTGTAAAGCTGGTTGGAGGGTAGAAGTCAGAGAGTGGTAGTAAATGGGGTACACTCCAGAGCGAGGGGGGTGATGAGTGGGGTGCCCCAAGGGTCAGTACTCAGGCCCCTCCTTTTTAATATTTACATCAGTGATTTAGCAGAAGGGCTGGAAGGAAGGGTATGCCTGTTCGCAGATGATATGAAAATCTGTAGTCGGGTGGACACCCCAGGGCGGGTGGAGGCCATGAGGCAGGACCTGAAGAGACTGGATGGGTGGTCAGAAACTTGGCAGCTAAAGTTCAATGCCAAAAAGTGTACTGTGATACACTTAGTACGCAAAACCCCACGAGCAGTATACACTCTAGGAGGGAGGAAATCAGGATAAGAGAGCAGAGGAGGGATCTGGGGATCATAATAGCAAGCAGTCTCAAGGTAGGAAACCAATGGAGCAAGGCAGTGGGGAAGGCAAACAGAATACTGGCACACACAGAGAGGGACATCATAACAGAAGGAGAGAGGTACTGATGCCTCTCTACAAAGTCATGGTGAGGCCACACTTAGAGTATGGGGTACAGTTCTGGAGACCTCACCTACACAAGGACATAGATGGCATAGAGAAACTTCAGAGAAGGGCAGCCAAAATAGTGCACGGTATGCAGGGGAAAACATATGAGCAGAGGTGTAAGGAGTTGGACCTGTACACACTGGAGACCAGGAGGGAGGGGGGGGACATGACTGAAACTTTTAAACACGTAAAAGGGATCAGTAAAGTAAAGGAGGGGAGCTTGCTTAAAAGGAAGGAGGGGGCTATAACAAGAAGGCTTAGCCTAAGATTAGAGGGTGGAAGATACAGAGGGAATGTGAGGGGATGTTTCTTCATGGAGAGGGTGGTGGAGACCTGGAACAGACTGTCAGAGGAGGTGGTGGGGGCTGATACGGTGGAGAGATTCAAGAAGGCATGCGACAGACATATGGGGTGGGGAGAAGGGGAGGGTCAATGGCAAGGGATATGACTAAAGGGGGGGTAGGGGTAGACTCGATGGGCCACTGGGCCCTTTTCTGCCAACATGATTCTATGACCTGATACAGGCAACACCATATTCGATTTGGATCTGATTGTATCTTTCCCATTTTTCATATTACTGAAATTAAAGGGCATAGCAGGATAAATCTTAATCATGGTTTGGCTATAAACATAGTACCCTGTCTTTATAACTGACTGTCATAGTAGACTTAACAGCATTCCTAAATGGGTACTTCAGGCCTCAGGGTGTTATTTTCCATCTTGGGGGGGGGGGAGGCCAAAGATGCTGTAAAATATGCCTGCATGAAAAACAATAACAGAGCAAAGTCTGATATCAGTAAAGGTTAGATGCAATCCAGACCTCGCACACATTATGTGGCACTCAGCAAGGTCAGGAAGAGTACACCTTAGCACATGTCAATGACAGTATCCAATTGGGATGACACAGCATGTATAACCCAGTGGGAAGTGGTTTGATCTAGTGCTTAAAGCACTGAACTGTGAGACAGAAGTGAAATGAAATGCTGCAGTTCCGCTGGGTTATCTTGTGTATATAAACAATAAAACGCAATGGAAATGCTAAGAAACCATAAACCATTTCTAGGAATACCTGTAATCCATGTGTTTAACAAAAGACACTTAGGAACAGACTATTAAACCCTTGGTATTCTCTATAGCAAGACACTACACTTCAAGGTAGACTTATGAAGTATTCTCTAAATATGTCAGTTATGTCATGATGAGTACTGAGTGGCTCATATTTTTTGTATCCCTCAACACAACATAGAGGATAATGTATGGGCATCCATGGTTAACCACACTATGCTATCGTCGAGTGGTTCCCATGGTAACCCTATTAACCTCGAGGCGCGAAGCTCAAAGGGTTAACAGTGGTACCATAGGAACCACAAAGATAACATAGAATGATAGATATGATATCTTGCCATACATTGTCTTTATAGTAAGGCATCACCGCGTGGTATCATAGTCTGCAAATAAGTCAGTAACATTTCAACTTGCATCGGAAAATGAAGTTTTCCCAACCTTACCATGACGGTGTCAAATGCAGAAGCCAAGAAAGACTTGCGGTCCTGAGTGACTGGTTTTGAAAATGTTGACGCTGCCATGGTATTTCTGAATTCGTTTTACTTTGATTTTTTTACTCCCATGTGTGCTGATGGCTATTTCACAGCTGTGAATTGCGGTTTAAAACTTGATGCCTGAGCACGTGGCTTCACAGACAGCCGGGCGGCTTCATTCAATGTTGTTAACCTATTGATGTGACGTAGCATCGATAGGTCAACAACAATGGAATGGACGGACAATGGGTTAACAACCTTAGGAAATGATGATTTCCTGAGGTTAACAGCGTTCTACCATACATTATAACTGTATTTTTAGATTCCTCTCCATTAAGTTCAATATGATAAGAGCCTCTCAGCTGTTGCCCCCTCGTCATAGCAATTTTACTTTGTGCAGGACAATGCGATATTACACTTAGAATACAATAATTTTCAACAACAGTAAAGGTTTTGTTGCACTTCAAAAGTGCATTTGCCATTTTTATACTTATTATTTATTAGTATTTTCAAGGATTTGTATATCAAGCTCCAGATCTGCTTCTAGTACAGTACACAAGGTGGAGGAGTTCAGCATATTTTAGATATTTCTTGATTCAGTAAAATGCCATTACGTATACAGTAGATCCAACTTTAAGTAGTAACGTGAAACAGTAACACAAGACCTCACTTCTGCCTCTAAATACTGGGTAACCCTCCCTGTTGATTCCTTTCTCACTCTGCAGTGTATTAGGCTATATGTATTTGTGTGCAGAGAGACCATTTCTGGCAAACGGGATTAGAAAAACTGCACGTATATGTGTAATGTGCCTCAGGGGTGGGAGGGGTGCAACACTGATGACGGTATAATGGCAGCATGATAATCCTCACACTCAACACCCAATTCATCCATCTGTTCAAGGAAGGGTGGGTCTGGTTTCTTCAGTGATATATAATCTGTTCTCTTCCAACATACATCAATCAGCAGTTTGTACCAATCTTATAAAGTGGGTGGCAGACTCTGTAGCCATTTTCATGCAGTTGTGTTCTGTTTTTTACTTTAACCATAAGTATGTTGAAAAGGTATTGTTTTCCTGTGTCTTTCAGACCCTGCATTGGCATACCCTGCATCAGAACTAATGGTCACTGGTGGCACGGGACTCCCAAGATTTCTGGTATTTCCTGTGTAATCTGTGACCAAAAGAGACTCAACCATTGACATGGCCAAAAATATATGGGCATGGGTGGCTCTCTGTTCCCTGCAGCCTTTTCATTATTCTGCCATTAATATTGTGACATGATGAAGTATTTCAACAGGTGTCTCTAAGCAAATTCTCTCCAGCGCAAAGCATTTGTAGACTGCTGCTAAGAAATACACAGCTTCTTTTCTTTGTATCCCCAATATTGCCATTTGCAATACTGCCCATTTTGTTTTAATATATATCCTATCACAAACAGCTGACTCCTACAGAGCTTTGTACTACTGAGATATAACCTACCTAGAAAGTCTTTTTAATTGTTATTTTGCAAGTAGACAGATTAGACTATTTTTCCCAGCTTGTTTTTTTTTTTTGTTACCACTTCATACTGTTTGTCATGCAGAGCTTGATCTTCAAAAGCAGGCATAGTGCCTGCATCAATCCCTGTGGCTTCGCTGTTTGGCGCTGCAGGTGTGCCATGCACAAATGCACCTGTTTTTTTAATATCGGCCACATTTATGACATGAGGAATTGCTTTGCAGTACTTGGCACCTAAAACTGGCTACAAACCACTACAACCCGCACACAAGAGGCCCCAGCAATGTGGTCTAGCTATTACAGCAGACTGACGGTCATGGGTACACCATATTTATAGAATGGAGACAATTTTGTTTTCCCTTCAGAACAGAGAGCAGCAGGATAGGGACCATTGGACAAGAAGACTGTTATATGGGGCTAGGTTGGCTGCTTCCCTTCTCCCTTAGGAAAGTGGAAAATAATAAGTAACAATTATTAAGGCTTGTTATTATGCTTTTTTTTAACAGACCACTTACCATCAGATTGTCTTTGTTTTTTAAACAATCACAGTGTGCAATTGTTGTTAGCTGTTCTAATATAGTTCTTTATTGTAACAACCTCTGTATTCAAGGTGCAGTTATCTAACATGACACTGAAGTACTATGTGACTGCATAATGGACTAATGAAAATTACTCCCGCTGTATCGGTTTGCTTTTCATGTCTCAATAAAATCAGCAAATATTTTAAAAAATGTGGTCTAAGCAGCCCAATGGTGCTGAGGGTTGAGGAGCTGGACGCCACCTCACACCATGCTGGTGACCCCTGTTCTGGAATGAGCCTGGGTCATCGGGGTTCAGCTGGGAGGGCAGGAGGGATTCAGCAGCCAAAGGCAGTTCTCTTTCGGGGAGGAAGTTGTCCTCCCGCTGTATGCCTGCCACCAGGTGGTGGTGGCATGGCCAAGGAGGTATTCACGGGACCAAATGGCGATGCATATGTAAGGCATCCGCAACAAGGGAGGGAGAAAATGAAAATGGAGCTGGCAGGCTCCAAGATGGTCCTGGCTGTGATCCCAGTGATGGTGATGCAGTGGATGGATGAACCCCGAACCCTGCCGCCAGTTCTGGAAAAAATGGAACAAATCAGAATTAAAAAAAAAATGTGGTCTCACAGGTCTGAAAAAGATGCACTGAAGGAAAATCCTGTTTCTTTGCCATAAGTCCAGTGCAACACATATCTGACACACTCAGGAACTGCTTTGAAAAATCGGGCCCATAGTGTCTCTGTTGCAAAAAACAGTAAAAGTCGATCTAAGGTAGACTGTATATTTCTCGCACTTCTTGGAGAGACATTATTTGAGTTTAGTGGCCTTACCCCTCCTTTGTAATACCTTTGACAGAGCTAACCAAGGGCTTGCTCCTTGTACTGCACCAGCTCATTCAATTCTGCTCTCACTTTCTCCACCCCTGCTCGTGCCAGTTTATCGCCCACCTGATGCGCCTGCTGTATAAGCTGTCGTTCCAGGTTCTGAATTCTTTGTTCATGTTGCCGTTTTTGGATGAATGCTACCACAATTAACTTACTGTACCTCTAGCTGTCACCTTCACTGCTTCCCATAGGGTAATTGAGGGGGATATCCCCAGTTTCACTTGGAAAAAGTAGTATCCTTGATAAACATCCATACAGTACTGTACCTCTGTTTGGTTTTCCATTTTGGCAAGCAGTGCTCAAATACACATGAACAGCCATGAGTGCATGGCCTGTTAATCCTCTTAGTCCTGTATCATAGGATTCAATACTATATAACTCCCCCCCCCTTGTGGAAAAACAAGATACATTTTGGAATACGATTTATACTGGGCAAAATAATGGGTATACCACTTCACTTTGGGGTTGAGTGCTTTCCACACGTCTTTCGGAACTATCTAGCAATATATCATTTAGATCCCCTTACATTATAAAAAACAAACAAACACTGTTTTGTAGCTACAGGTTAAATGATCCGTGTAAAAATTTGTGGCATAGACCACAGTGGTGTATAAATGTTCAGAAGGGTAAATAAGTAAGTAAAGTTTATTTGCTTAGTGCCCCACCCCAGAGACTCTGCGCACTGTACAGGTAAGTAGGAACAAAGTAACATACATTGATACATAAACATAAAATGAATAATAATAATAAAAACAACTTAAATACATTCTAAATCAAAATAAAATAGTGCAGCAGTTTATTAGTTCTGTGTTATAAACAGTCTTCAAATGCTTTTTTAAAAAGATAGGCCTTTTAGGCCCCACTTTAAAACCTCTACCAATAGGGTCTCCCTCAAGGGTCTTGGTAATGAGTTCCGAAGTACTGGGCCCAACCCCTCAAATGAACAATCACCAGAGGACTTGAGGCGGGCCCTGGGAACCACTATGAGGCCATCGGTAGAGGAACAAAGCGAGCACACCGGACAGGCAGGAGTCAGGATGTCATTCAGGTAGCCAGGGCCTAATCCATGTAGGGCCCTGTAGGTGAGCAAACCCACCTTGAAGATGATTCTCCACCTAACCGGCAGCCAGTGCAGTTCATGCAGAACCGGGCTCACATGATAGGACCTCAGACGGCCTGTCAGTAATCTGGCGGCTGCATTCTGTACCAGCTGCAGGTGCTGAAGAACTCCTCCATTGACCCCAAGGTATAGAGCATTGCAGTAGTCAAGCTGTGACATCACAAATGCATGTACCAGTGAGGGCAGATCATCAGCTGGAATCGAGGCTTTAATCCGGGCAACATTCTTCAAGTGGTAAAAACCACTCCTGACGACGGGTGACACCTGAGCCTCAAGTTTCAGTCCATCATCAAGGATGACACCCAGATTTTTCACCTTGGTAGATGCCACCAAGGGAGTGAGGCCAAGGAATAAACCTGTTCCCATCCCAGTGGCACCCACATGTTGCCGCCGACCAGGCTCAATCACTAGCACCTCCATCTTGTCAGAATTGAGTCTCAGCCAGCTAGAGGACATCCAGTCCTGGATCTTAGCCAGGCATTTATTTAGCACCTCCATGTCGCCATTTGTCTCAGGTGCAAATGACATGTACAGCTGGGTGTCATCTGCATAAAAGTGAAAACCCAAGCTGTACCATCTAATGATCACACCCAGGGGAAGCATGTACACCATGAACAATGCAGGAGACAGGATCAAGCCCTGGGGAACTCCATACGGCAGGGGCTTCAGGCAGGAAGAGAAATTCCCCATCACCACCTTCTGCATCCTGCCTGTGAGGAAGGACTAAAACCAGTTGGTGACAGTACCAGTGAGTCCACAGAGTTCCCTTAGGTGATCCAGCAATACTACATTGTCCACAGTGTCAAATGCTGAGGAGAAATCGAGAAGAACGAGTATTGACCACTCCCCTCTATCTCTCAACCTGAGGAGATCATTCTGCTCTCTGACTAATGCCATTTTGGTGGCATGTCTTGATCTAAACCCCAACTGGAAGGGCTCATAGATGTCATGGGCCGTGAGGTGTGCCTTGAGCTGCAGAGCCACTGCCTTCACAATAACCTTACTCAAGAATGGGAGGTTAGAGATAGGTCCATAATTCACCAAGATGACAGAGTCAAGAGATGGTTTCTTAAGGAGGGGTCTCACTAGCACCTCTTTCAAGGTGCCAGGAATATATCCCCTCAAAAGTGAACACTGGATGATCTCGGCAAACACTGGACCAACATATTCAATGCATTCCATTAAGAGATGAGTTGGGCCCGGGTCCAGTTCATAGTATGTGGGCTGCAGCTTTGAAATCACCTAACAAACTTCAATCTCTTCAGCCAGCCTAAACTTGCTCCAGACAACAGCAGTGCCTCTGGACACATGCGTCTCACCACCATGGAGCTGCAGTTGCCCCAATGGAGAGATCCCAGCACTGACTGAGCACACCCTGTCAGAGAAGAACAGAGCAAACTCCTCACACTGAGTGACTGAAGATGCTTGGTTCAGCTGCAGACAGGCAGGATGGAGAAGCCTGTCTACAGTATGAAAAAGCAGAGCTGATCTATTCCTCTCTGCAGCAAGCTCCCTGGACAGGAACACTGCCTTCTTATGGTAGATCGCCCTTTGATATTAACCATAGTGAACTCTCAAAGCCAGTTTGTGCCCCTCAGACTGAGTCCTCCATCAACAATGCTCCAACCTCTGACCGTGGTCTTCATCTCCTTAAGAGCCCCATCAAACCACAGGTGTCTCAAGCGAGAAGACCTGGGTCATATACAAACCGGTGCAACAGAGTCAAGCGCCTTGAAAACAGCCTCATTATAGTCTGGGATCACCGCACCAGTACCTGCAGCACATGCAACACTCACACCAGATAGATCCATTACTGCCATTAGTCACTCTGGGGACAATCCCTTCAAAGGGCGGTAATGACCATCTCCACAGGGGAAGGACTAACGAGGGAAGGGCCCTGAACAAAGACCTCACCGTACAAAGATACAACCAAATGACTGGATCAATCCTGAGGACAAAGACCTCAAGCCCCAGTGAGAACACTAAGTCCAAGGCGTGACCGTGGCTGTGAGTTGCAGAAGCAACAGCTTGTGCAAGCAAGCCCTTCTGAAGATATCAGCTGGAGGAAGTCATAACCAAACTGTGAATGCTCGTCATTGATCCAGATATTGAAGTCACCCAGTACCAGCTATCTGGGTAACTCCAACACCTTCTTGGTGATGAAGTCCACAACTTCTCCAGAAATTCCCCCTTTCGCCTCGGAGATCGGAATACTAGGAGGATTCTGTAGCCTGCACATGGACCACCGTGCACTGACAAGCATTCAAATGATGAAGTGGAACCCACTGGGTGCACAGAGAAATTTAGGTCTGATCTAAAACAGATGGGCACCCCCCCACCCATGCGCTCCCTCGTCGGGCAGTACTGTACAGAAAACCCGGCCAGGGTAGACACCTCCAATACCTGACTCACGTCATTCCCAAGCCAGGTCTCTGTGATGCATGTGACGCTTATACAGCTGGTTCTGATTACTCTATGATGTTTGTAATATAAAAATGTGTTATTGAGTGTCTCTCATGAGACATGTTGAGACAGCCAGTGGGATGACCACCCCCTCCCCCCAGGTTTCAACTATAAGCTGTTAACCTAAAAACCAGGAGATAATTACAGGCTAGAAGAGACACAAATTAAGGATCTCCTGTTTATCTGGCTTAATTGGAGCTGCCAGCTGCTAGGATGAAAATCATAAACGTTTATGACGTTTAGAGGAAAAAACCAGGTTATGCCACTTAGGTGCTAAGTCATAAACACTCCTTTGATGCCTGTGAAGGGCAAAAAGACACACTAGATCTAAGGATTATGGGAAAGTGAGTTTTTGCTGATGTCACCTATCTAATTTACTTTCTGAATGATAAGACATCCTGTTTTGTATAATTTTTATATTCTGACATGAAGGAGCTAGGTGACCTCATGCAAAGAGGTTGGCAAAGCCAGTTTTAAACAGTATTCTGCTTTCCACTTAGAGACATTCATGTTTGGACTCTGAAGAAGAAACATCTACTTTAGATAAACAAGTCTAATTGCCTGGTGGTAGGAACTGATTTGCACTTTTTAAACCATGTTCTTTTTAAGTGATCGTATGTTTTTGTGATATATTGTTCTGTATTTACAATTTTTACATTTTTATCTATTTGAAACTAAACCTCTATTTTAAAAGACTACTTGGTGTGACAAGTGAAGCATACATGGTTAAAGCTGACATTGTGCATAGCTTACTAGTAATACCAAACTGGGAAAAGGTAGGAGTTTATCTGAGGTCTTTTCATAGAGTTTTAAGGGTTCATTTTGTACAACTGGTTAGGTGCCCATAGGCAAAAGATATCTTGCATTTCCCTGAAGGGCAGAATTATCTGAGCCTGTACATTGGGTATGCTAGCAAGAGGTTCACAGTTTGAATCCCTCCAGAACTTGAGACCAAAGGTTGATTAGAACCCACAAAACAGACAGAAGGGTTACCCTATTCCGTTCCTCTTCACAAAACTGCACTCAGAGGTTGGCACTGTGGGAGCAGAGGGCCTGCCCTGCTGAGTGGGGTTGTGATAATGCAAGCCAGATTGACCAAGGAAATCAAGTCCACAGTAACTGCGGTCTTGTTTCTAATTGATCTGGCATTGCATAGAACCACCCAAAGGGGACTTGTGGAGGTTGCCAGCTCCATGACTACCTCCCCACTCGGTCTGGTGGGAACCCTGGGTATGGGGACCAAACATGTCTGGCCTCTCTCCAGGCCCTGCTTTACCTCAGGGCACCTCCTGGTCCTGACCACCCTAATGCAACTCGCTCCTCCAATACCCCAGCACCCCACTGCATACCATCACATTCCCTCCCAATCCCAACCTCCCTATAGCACCTCAATGCTGTAGGTGACAAAGGGAGGTCAATGAAAGGGTGGAGGTCAAGCAGCAAGGATGTTGGATATGTAATCTGTGGGGTACTAGAACTGAGCACATCTTAAACTGCTGCTTATACATGTTAAAGTCACTCCTAATAAAATACTCTAATAAATACTCTCCCCAAACTAAATCAAACCAAACAGAATTAACCCCTCCCAGCCACAAACCAGCAATAACCAAAAATAAAATTACATAAATTCCAAAAATTAAATAAACAATTCCCTCTCAATTACCCAGCCCTCCCAGCCCACTACAATATAAAATAACTCAGATGCATTTGTAGGAAAATCCAAAACAAAGTGCTGTGGGGAGTAAAGTGTAAATGTTCAGTTCATTTTAGGGAGCAGTGTCCAAATAATTAGCTGCAAAAAAATGTCATTGAGTTTAAAGCCAGTAAAAGCCTCAACAGTCTTTAGCAGTCATTCACAATTCCTTCAATAAAGTTCCCACCAGTACCGATGCGAAAAGTAACCTAGTAGGGAAATGGGGCTCTCCCCACTGCACTCCAAGGATATCAGTGCAGGTTTCAAGCTGCCCAAAACCAGAGGTTTTATAAAACAGAGAGGATTTCAAGGAGTCGCTATTCAAACTACCCTCATGGTAAGTGGAGAATGCTGAAGATGTCCAGTAACAAATAGGTACCGCCCCTTCTTATCACAAGTTACCTCCTTTTCCTCAAATGTTCTGTATGTAGGCTCAGCCTGGTGGCACTGAGGGTTTAGATGCTGGATGCCACACCTCACACCATACCGGTGACCTGTGTTCAGGAACAAGCATAGGCCATCGGGGGTCGGCAGGGGAGGTAGCGGATAGAGCATCCGGAGGACAGCTCCCCTCTCCCAGGGGAGAAAGGGTTGGTTGCCCCACTGCATGACTGCCCCCAGGTGGAGGCCTGAGGGCAGGATGGGACGGGGGTGCCCACGGAAGGGAGGATGCTGTGGGACTCCACAATGTGCGTGCACCTCCACGTTGTCATACACACATTGACATGTCGTGCCCCAGCAAAGGGGAGCGAAGAAAATGGAAAAATCCCTTGCAGCAGCAGGATGAGGACTGATCCTCCGCAGACTCCGCACTGGTGGCCAGGTGACCGCCCTACAGCCAGCGCAGCCTAAAGTAAGATCCCCAGAGGACCCGGGCAATGGGACTGGGGGTGGTCAGTCAGATGGGGGCTGCCGCAGGGATACCAGGAGCATAAATTACAAATAAAAAAAAAATGTTGTGTATGTAGGGATTAGTATCACCACCCTCCTTCCTCCTTCCAGAGGGGTGCATAGATTGGTACCCAAATGTACCTGACATATTACTCTCTGACCTGTCAGGATGTCTGTCCTGGAGGAGAATTATAGAAGCCTTCTTTTAAAACTTTGTTAGACATTTTCCCTCTTTATCAGGTTATATACGAACATATGAAGAAGCCAGCAGATGAAGGCCATTTGGTCTATTTGGTCTGCTCATATTGCAGGGTCCACAGCTTGAACTACTATCCTTGCCCCCCATCCTCCCTACCCATGATCCTTAACTTCCCCCTATGTTTCCATTCACTTTGCAAGTTGTTACCTTTGTGATTTGGTCAGCCATATCCATCTGTGTTACTAATCTTATTCCCTACCTTTTTTAAACAAGGCTTTATTCATTTCCATTAAGAAGGAAAGGGTACAGAAACAGGGAATGATACAAAAGAAGAAACAAAACAAAATTTCTGAGGGATACAGTACATAAAATGTATCTTTGTAACCAGAAAATTACATGGTTGAGGATTTTAAAAGGGAAGTCAAATCTGCAGAAAAAAAATTGTGCAGTGTTTTAATTTGTAGATGTAGTCATAGTGTGTCCTTCTCTTTGTTTACTGTAAGGAGTTTTTTTTTATTTGCCTGCTAGTGTCAAAATGGGAGAGTGCCTCAGAAAAGTACTAGCAAACCGTCAAGAAGCAGGGGTGGAGCAACAATGGGCAAACATCAGAAATGCCATCACATAGGCAACAAGTCTTTGTGCGAAGCAAATAAATAAATCAAAAGAAAAGAAAAAAAAACACTATGGTTCTAAAAAGAGGTGGTGGGGAAGGTTAGGGAGAAAAAGACAGCATTCAAGAAGTATAAGGAAACACAGAAGGAGCAGGACAGAGAATTGTACCAATTAAAGCAGAAGGAAGCGGGGAAGGCAGTCAGAACAGCAAAGGCCCAAACTGAGGAAAAGATAGCCAACTCTGTTAAGAAGGGGGATAAAACCTTTCTATGTACATTAGGGAGCAAGAAAGACAAGGGAGGGATAGTGAGGCTTAATAAAGGGAGGGTGGTGGGCAGAGAGGGACAGTGAAAAGCAGGGATACTGAACAAATACATCTGCTCAGTATTCATAAAAGAAGAGGAGGGAGGTACCTAATCCAATCAATAGAAGCATTCTGGATAGGGGGTTGATATCTGTCCTTTCACAGAAGAAAGAGGGTCCTGAAGAACTCCTAAAACTAAAGGTGGACAAAGCAATGGGGCCTGACAGGATTCACCCCAGAATTCTAAAAAGAACTAAGGGGGACTAGTGACACCTACTATCATTTTAACAAATCATGGGAGGATGGTGTGGTACCTGAGAGGACTGGAGGAGGGCAGATGGATTCCCCTTCACAAAAGTAGGAGCAAGACAGAGGCAGGAAACTACAGACCTGTCAGTTTGACCTCAGTGGTAGGGAAAATGATGGAATCACTTCTGAAGGAGAGAACTGTTGAGTACCTAGAGGCCAGTGGCCAGGACCCAAGGTAGCGTGTGGATTCTGCACGGAAGATCATGTCAGACAAATCTAATCAATTTTTTTGACTGGGTTACCAAAGTAGTAGACCAGGGAGGGGCTGTGGACATGGCCTACCTAGACTTTAGCAAGGCATTTGACACAGTCCCACACGAAAGATTAATAAACAAATTAGTCAGCCTGGGAGTTGGTCCCAGGGTGGTAGCCTGGGTAAAACATTGGCCAAGCAACAGGACACAGAGGGTAATAGTAAACGGAGTCCACTCCAAAGAAACGGGGTTATTAGTGGGGTACCACAGGGTTCAGTACTGGGTCTGGTCCTTTTTAATGTCTTTAAGTGACATTGCAGGGGGACTGGAAGGAATAGCGTGCCTCATTGCAGACGACACAAAGATCTGTAACAGGGTTGATACACAAGGGGGGGTGTAAAGGATGAGAAGGGACTTAGCAAGGTTGGAGGAATAGTCAGAAATATGGCAGCTTAGATTCAATGCAAAGAAGTGCAAAGTAATGCACCTGAGAAACAAAATCTATGGGAAGAGTATACAATGGGGGGATAGTAACAACAACAAAAATGGAAAGGGACCTCGGGCAGTCATATCAGATTACCTAAAGGTTAGCTGGCAATGTGAGAAGGCAGTAGGGATGGCTAGGGGGATACTGGGATGTATAGGGAGAGACATCACCAGTAGAAAACAGGAAGTTGTTATCCCTCTGTACAGACAGTTGGTGAGACCCCATCTGAATACTGCGTGACAGTTCTGGAGACCCCATCTGCAAGGACATAGACAGGATGGAGGCAGTCCAGAGGAGTGCAACTAAAATGGTGCAGGGTCTGCAACAGAAGCCATATGAAGAGAGACTAAAGGAGCTTAATATGTATACCCTTGAGGAAAACAGGGAGTGGGGGTGGATGATAGATACTTTTAAGTACCTCGGTGGACTTAACAAAGTCCAAGAGGGTAGCATCTTTCAGAAAAAAAGATGTGCAAGAACAAGGGGGCACAATTTGAAGATAGAGGGGGGATGGCTCAGGGGTAATGTGAGAAAGTATTTTTTCACAGACAGGGTGGTTGTCACATGGAACAGCCTTCCTGAGGAGGTTGTGGGGTCAAAAACAGTGGGGGAATTCAAGAATGCATGGGGCAGACATAAGGCAATTCTTGTTGGGGGGTAGGAAGAAGTAGGCTGTTGGTTAACTAGGATCTGCAGCTTATCCAATAGGTAGGGAAATGGGCAGACTAGGTGGGCCAAGTGGTCCTTCTCTGCCATCAGCCTATGTTTCTATATTTTATGGTCCCTGGGGATCTCCATGTTAGCATTTTTCATGTCTCTTCTCTTTCCTACAACGCCTCCTATCCCATGTCACAGTGATGCGTCCAGGACTGTTCATTCAACATGAGCTGTTTTTTTGTCAGGTTTATAGAAATACAGCAGTACAGCTGTGATTTTAAGTAACTTTCCTTGTCCAGGGAGCGCTATTGAGGCTACATTTACAGATGATGAACACTTGAGTGATAACTCAGTGGAAGTGGAGCAGAAATGGTCCATTATAAAGACGGGTCTGATTGAGGCCACTAATACATCTACAAAGCTCCAGAGCAAGACAGCCAGGATCAAAAAATGAAGCTGGTTCAATGAAGTGGTGGCAGTGAAAATGAAGGAAAAGAGTGCCGCCTCCATAATTACAAAAGTACACTGAGAGGTGCAGACAGGGAGGATTACTCAGCTAATTCAGGAGAGGTAAGAAAAGTGGTCAGGGCAGCAAAGGCCACAATGGAACTAAAGCTGGTGTAGGGGATAAAGGTAGGGGAGAAGGACTTTTTATGGTACAAAAGGGAGAAAAGGAGTTGTAAGGATGAGATTGTTAGATTAAAGAGGGAGGGGGATTGGCAGAAAGTAGTAAGGAACAGGCAGTGGCACTGAATGAGTACTTCAGCTTGGTTTTCACTAGGGAGAAGGATGGACCTATGCCACAGGGGAAAAATAGGGGTTTGGAAGGGTACTGGGAGAAACAGGAGGAGCAATTCTGGAGGATAATGTCTTAAAAGGCCTTAGGGTGGAGAAAGCTCTTGGACTGGATGGTGTGCACCCAAGAGTTTTGAAGGAATTGGCAGAAGTCCTGGCTAGCCCTCTAGTGAACCTGTTTAACACCTCATTAGAGACAGGGCGCATGTCTCAGGACTGGAGAATGGCACATGTGGTGCGTCTCCACAAGAGTGGACCCAAAGATGAACCAGGTAATTAAAGACTAGTCAGCATTACCTCCATTGTAGGCAAATTAATGGAAACCATACTAAAAGAGAGACTAGTGGACTTTCTAGAGGTAAATGGTCTTTAGGATGAAACACAACATGGGTTTGTTGTCTTGGGGAGATCCTACCAGACCAACCTGATAGACTTTCTTGATTGGGTCACAGGGTCTGTGGACAAGGGCCCAGGCAGTTGATGTCCTGTATCCGGACTTCAGCAAGGCCTGTGACTCTGTACCACATGGGAAACTGCTCAGTAAGCTGCAGGACCTGGGAGCTGGGGAATAGCTAGTGGAGTGGGTCAAGAGCTGGCTAAAAGACAGAAACCAGAGGGTGATAGTAGGAAGGAATTCTCAAAGTCTAAGCCTGTAACCAGTGGGGTCCCACATAGCACAGTGCTTGGACCAGTGTTGTTTAATATCTTTATTGGTGACACAGAGGATGAGATCAAAGGTAAAATCTGCCTATTCACAAATGACAGTAAGCTATGTGGGACAGTGGACACAGAGGAGGGGAGACTGGAGCTCAGGGAGGACCTGGCTAGGCTCAAGAAGTGATTGGGTATCTGGCAGTTGGGGTTCAACACCAAGAAGTGCAAGGTCATGCACCTGGGAGGTAAGAACCCAGGAACAAGTTACTGGTTGGGAAGAGTACAGGTGTCCAGTTCTGAGGAGGAAATGGATCTAGGGGTAATCATCACAAGGACCTACAGCACTCTGTGCATTGCCATAAAGCAGCAGCCATAGCCAACAGGATGCTGAGAAACATCACCAGAGGAATCACCTCCAGGAAAGGGGAAGTCATTCTGCCATTGTACAGGTCCTTGGTGTGACCACACTTGGAGTACTGTGTGCAGTTCTGCAGCCCATATCTGAAAAAGGACATCAAATTACTGGAGGGGCTGCAGCATAGGGCAACTAAGATGATCCAGGGCCTGCAGGACAAACCATATGAGGAGAGGCTGCGGGAGCTCAGTATGTATTCCCTGGAGGATAGAAGAGAGAAGTGGGAGATGATCGAAACCTTCAAGTACTTTAAAGGTGTAAACAAGGTTAGAACGGATAACATTTTCAATCTCAGGGGGAATGGGCCCACTAGGGGGCACGGTCTAAAATTAGTGGGGGGAAGATTCAAAAGGGAAATGAAAAGGCACTTTTTCACAGTGTCCAAGTGGAACGAACTGCCAGAAGCGATGGTATCACCGAAAACAGTGCACAACTTTAAAAGGGGTTGGAACAGAGTGAAAGGGAGAGTCATGACAGGTGAGAAGATGGGTATGGGGGATGAGAGGGGGAGGGAGGAAGACTCCATGTGGAAATGGAAGGGGGGCAGCTTCAGTAAATTCATCTATAAGCTGCACACTCGAGCAGACTAGATAGACCGAAATGGCCTGTTTCTGCTGGCATTTTCATATGTTCATAACTGAGTGGGCTTCTACGTAAGAAAATAGTCTTCACTAATAATTTATTATTATTTATTTAGTTTTTGTTGACCGGGTAAGTGTACTAGACAAATTCTGCCTATTTTCAGGCACAACCCAGAGGAGGGGAATACAGATGAATACCAACTGACCTTGAACTAGATTAAGCTGTTGGTGGTATTTTTTAGTGAATGGGAGGACATTTGGCCAGGACACCAGGAAATTCTCCTACTCTTTTTCAAGAAGTGCCACAGGACCTTTAACATCCACCTGAACTACCACCAGAACAGGCATATGGGACCTCGGTTTAACATCTCATCCAAAAGATGACACCTCAGGAATGCAGCACCCCCCTCATGCTGCACTACAGTGCCAGTATTGGGATATTAACCGAAGTGCCTGGTGTGGGGATAGAACCCACAGCCTTCTGATCTCCCGGCCTCAGAGGCAAGTGTGCTGCTTGCTGAGCCACTGACACTGCAATAGCACTGATGACCTCAGATGATTTGTGTGCTTTCCTATGGTTGTGTGCAGTTTAATAAGATGAAAAGGTTCAAAACCAGAACATTCACTCCTGCTGGTTAGACCTAAACACATATCTAGGTAAAAGAAAGTTTGGATCAGAAAGAGTTATTTAGCTGAAATCAGACTATCAGGCTCCTAACAAGAGATGGCTGCTGCAGCTGTTATTACTCTCTGAATCAATTGTCCTGGATGGATCACTGCCACATGGAACAAGAGGCACTCTGGGAAAGAGAAGAGCCATAATAAATGCTAACATAGAGATACCTAGGGGCCATACAATTAGCAGGCAAATAAAAAAACTCCCTACAACAAAACAAAGGGAAGAACATAGTAGGACTACACCTACAAATCAAAACACTCTGTACAACATGTTTTTTGCAAATTTTGACTTTTGTTCCCAGAGAAGAACCTTATGTTGTTTAAGCATATCAGTTAAACTGTAAAAATAGACTAAGAACTCAGAATTGATATATGATATTACGAGGGGCCATGTGCCCATTCCTAGGCTGTCAATTTAAATGGGACTCCTCTCAAGGATACCCCTCCAGTGGGGAAGGTATTCTTTAAATTTTAACCATGTTGCCTCATATGACTCTAACCTGTAGCTGGAGTACACTAACCTCTCCATAGCTACCGCTGAGAAGAGTCTGCTAAGCCAATCCTTGTGATCAGGGGGAGTGGCATCCTTCCAGTGGAAAATAATAACCTGTTTAGCCAATATCACTGCCAGATAAACGCATTTATAATCTCCCTGCCCTGCTTTATTCCATTTCTATCATATTACCAATATCCCCTATTTTCCCATTTGAGTACATATAAGCACTATCTGCCTGGCCTGTAGATTGATGATAGCAAAATCCAAGTGAACAGCCAAACAGAACATGAACCAAACTGGTACCAAACATACCCATAATTAACCAAGAGTTATATTTATTGGGGGTGCAGAACTGTATCCAGGATCCACTACCCCAGTCAATGACTCAGTAAAAGTAATAGCAGTCTTGAATATGCTCCAGTCACCCAATCTGGCTTTTATAACTCAGAATAATCCGCACATATTTATGAATAATCTATGGTTAATTCACAGAAGTGTATGGATCATTCATAGTACATCAGAACAGGGTCAGGACATGCAGGTTTTGAGTGGGAAAACTAAGCCATAATAACTATGCAGTTAAACCCACTCAAGAGTGAAACAAAATGTGGTATGTTTTTCACAAAATGATATTGTACTTTTTTGTCTGACTTCTCTTTGAATATTAGATGCATAACAGTTTAAAAGCAGTTGCTATTGTCCTCAGAGAATGTCCACCAGCCTCATTATTCTCAAATGTATTCTGCTCCTCTAACTGAAAGGGGGGGGTCATAATGCATTGGTTGACTCCGTAGCTATAAAAGTGTGGGATCTGCCGACTCCCTGACCCAATTGCTCCTCTGTTTATGCTACTAAGCTCACAGTCCACTCAGAACTGGGTCCATTGTGCCTGACAAGCTGGTAATCCTTCCCATCATACAGAATAAGCCCACATAACCAGTAGGGGTGGTGCTTGAGTGGCTGTGTGGAAAATAGTCCTTATTCCCCTCAGTTAGCAGGAGTAAGAACAGTGTGACCTGTCATGCTATGAGCATCCTCTCTAACACCTGTTTCCTTGTCTCCCCACTCAGGGCTAACCACAGTGCCTCTTGCTTTGTGTGGATGGTGTATCTCTCTGTTGTGTGTTGCCAGGCCCTTAACGACCTCCACAGGATTTCTGGCATCCATTAAGTCAGCTTAGCACCAAAGCTAGCTGGCAGCCTGATATGCCAGCAAATTCATACACTGCCCAAATCATGTTGTCTGTATGGTGGGGGGGGGGGCAGTGAAGCATGGAGTTATAGTAACATCATATGCCCTACTTTAGCTTTCTCTCCATTCAAAGTACATTACAGTGGTTTGCATCACAATTTCTTGAAAATTAAAGTTTGGAAAAATTGTATAACTACCAGGCTTGTGTCTACATTTTTAGGAATGTATTGCTACTTATTATTTTTGTTTAAACATGTCTGCTTTTTTTTTTAAATTGAAGTTTATTAAGTTTTCAGGGAAAGAAAGAAAGAAAGAAAGATTGCTCAGAATATTTATGTCTTAGTCACTGCAACCAAAGACCCTCCACTCACTAAGGGGACCTTCCAAGGACAGATCAAGATGGTGCAGCCTCCATGTAGAAGTCCACTTTATGGGACAAAATAATTTTGAGTTTTCATCTTTCCCTTCCAATTAAGTACAACAGTGGATTTCAGTGGATGCCAGATCTATCCTACCATCCCAGAAATCCCTCAAGAAATAGAGTAGTCATCATGGAGCACCACACAGAGAAATGATGAGTTTGGCAGACAGAAAAGAACAGTTAAGAAACAAGAAATATAACATATTTTCAATATAACTATGTACAATACGATTCCAAGGGAGGGGCAGAACTCAGCAGCCCTGTTATAACAAGAGGCAAGAGAAGATGGTCTACAGTAAGACTCATCTCTAGGAGGAAATCCAGCACCCAGAATGTTGTTGGGCTTCTACCATGTGGCTACGTGGTACAGAAAGTGGGTAAGGTAACGAGATAAAGGAGACTAGGGTGAAGGAGGACACACATGCACAGGCAGACAATACTCAAGATTACAAGCAGAGCTGGTGGACAGCAGTATGTTAAGTATGGCAGAGAACAGTTGGAATTAAACAGGCAGGATACTAGGACAGACAGCTGAGTGGTGGTATATGAAGATGGCAGATAATCAGGGGTGGGAAACTGAAGGAGCATAAGCAATCCAATTTGGGAATATTTTAATACATTATTTCTTTATATGGAAAATATACAGGCAATACAGTATGGTTACTTGGTGTGAATGGTCACTTTCAATTGGAACAAGTATTAGATGCTAAATCACACACACACACACACACTCGGCATTTAAAAGTCATCAGCTGTTGCTGAAGAGCTAATTATGGTAATTTCCACTGAACGTTTGACACTGATTATCTCCTTGATGCCTCAGTAGATATAGTTATCTGGTTTTAGTTTCATCTTAAGCTTTGGTAAACAAACATTCAGGCCTAGGGAACTTGTTTTTTTGCTTACAGCTGGTTTTACAAGAAGCATGCTGTAAATGAATTTTGGATGCAGTGGAGTACAAGTGCTTCAGCAAACTCTATTTGCTGCATATGTAAGGATTAACCCATGACAGAGCATGGGTCTATTGGGAATTAATCCATGGCGGGGGGGGGTAGACCATGAGGCCGCAGGCTGAGGTGGTTCCAACAGACCAGCCATGGATTAATTCTAATAGGCTGCAGCTCTGGAGTGGAAGTTAATTACTTATGACATGGGGAAGAGAAAGGGTTTGCCCTTTTGTTTGTCTCTTCCCATGTGAAAGTGTTCAAAAGTAATCTAAAGCTGTGAAAACTGCAGTGTTTAAAGGGTTCTGGGGGACATTTAAGTTCCTATCTGTAACATTGGGAAGAAAAAAGGGTTGCACCTGTTTGGAGAAACTGCATGCTGAACAGGCTGAATTTTTGTTTTTAATATTGTGAGTGCAACGGTGAGCAATTACTGATTACATGCAGATGTGATCAACATTTCAGAATATGTGCTCATTTTGGCTGACTTTTGTGAACTGTGGAATCTTCTCAATTTTTTCTGCTGTGTTTGCTGTTTGGGATTTGGTTGCTGTGCATTATGGGAAATGCATATATTTAAGTGCAGAGGAGATCTGAGATCCGGTAGTTGTTGCTGCAATTTCCTTGGCCGGCCAACACATGGTACACTGAGGCTTACGTCCTTTTTATCTGTGAATTTTACAGGCAGTTTTGCACATTAATAACTTTGCCCCCTTTCAACTGATTTACATGAAATTTAGAAAGCACAGCCTCTGTGTTAGGAACTCTTGATCCTGTAAATTCCATGTAGAATTGGTTTAGGGGAGGCAAAGTTACAGAGGTGCAACACAATGCAAAAATCTCAATTTTTGAAAATGTTAAGACTTTTTTTGCCACAACTAAAAAAACAGGAGACTTTGAAACCTGAAACTTTCAGGTTTGATAGAGATTGGTCCAAAGTGTGTGCTTTTGTGGTTTTTATGTTTCACTGTTAAAATATTTTTTTTTTTTTTAATATTTAATAAAAGACATTGAGGCAATCTGGAAAATCATATGTGGCATACATTACTGTGTAGTTACTGAAAGGGTATGTGTTTTTGAGCCAATAGACCAAATAAAAAAAAAACACATTACAGTCATATAGAAGTTTTCAAGCTACTTATGACAGGGAAAATAGATATGGTGGGCACTCTATTGTAAAGTGGGGAATGCATGTGGTGAGCACTCTACTATGGAGTAATTCAGGAGGAACCATCATGTACAGGAAACTAAAATGGGGAAGAGATATGGTGCGTACTGTACCATGGATTAATTGAGAATTAATCAATGGCCACCTGATGCAGTTTCACCAATCAGGCACAACCCATTCTCTTCCCCATGTTACAAGCCTAAGCAAATCATGACCTGTCAGAAGCGGAGCTTGGGGGAGGGGGGGCATTTGCCCACAACCTTGGGCCCCAGGCTGTGAAACTAGCATCCCTCGCCAAGACCTGTGCTGATTCCCAACATCATATCTCTAAGACAGGGTGACCAGATGACCCGGTTTTACCAGGACTATCCTGATTTGTGTTGCCCTGTCCTGACACTTTTTTTTTTAAAACCAATGCGCTATCCTGGTTTTAACTGCAAATCCAATTTCTGTTTCAGAAAAATTGGCCCTTTAGTGTAGTGATGTTACCGCTGGCTCCCTGGACCTTTAAACTTAAAAAAATATTTGCTTGCCTTAGTTGTCCTGCCCTGTGGATGGAATTGGACCCTTGCTTCCTGTCTGCCTTCCAGCTAGTTGTCTGTCTACTCCTTCTGCAACCCGGACTCACATATCATGCAGCCAGCCTCCAACTGTGATTGTCCAGAATTAACACAGAACTCAGTGGACTGCCCAATGAGAGCATGTGCACACACAACCATGCAAACTCCAACCACACCAATGTGACCACACAGTCTGTCACACATATAACAGAGATTAGCACTGGTCAGAGCTTGCAGCTTGGAAGCTTGGTGAATGCATACAGCATACTTAAGTTCGAAGGACACAGGGTAGTGTCTGTTGGTATTAGATTGTGGGTCTCATGACCACTACTCTCCTGCTTTATGGTCAGTCTTCTCTTTTTTTCCATTATTTATCTGACCCTGCCACTTTGGTGTCCATCCAGAAAATGAAGAAGCAATGCAACTACTGCACCTGGTCTGAAATTGAGGAAGCAACGCATCAATGATATCAATGCACAGACTGTTATGACATCACATTTACAGCTTCTGATACAGTGAGACAGAGTGGCACTGGCAGAACAAAATATTCAGAGGCATTTACAATCCTAAATTAGAACCTATTTCCCATTTTTTAAAGACACAAGTTTGCTTAACTGGCTGAAATAGAATATCTCTCATTTTTAGAAAATCTTTGAGCGACTACAAGATAGCAATGCTTTCTGACAAAAAATGGACTCCGCTCCATAAGATTGTACTCTGTGATATTATCCACTTAACACCTGCAAAGACATCACTTAACCAACTCTGGTGCTCTGTGTGTAGTGTAACCTCTTTATTGCAAATGTTACATTTTCAAAGCAGCAAGTTTACTGCCTGTCCATCACAGTATCGCAATAGTTTGATGTAGCAAATGATGCCTGCCTTAGGTGACTAGTGATAGTGTCACTTTTTAACTGATCACTACTTTAATGCCTTTTGTTTCTGCCTGCAAAAGAGAAACAAACAAGCAGTTAGTATCTTCCTTCCCACTTTTGGGTGGTCCATTGCTGTCCTTTGTGCAATTAACTTTATTTGTGCTGAGAACGTGTTTGTCGAATTCTTTTAATTATCTGACGCACCTTATTTCTGATGTTTTTGTTGCAAGGTACTGGGTTTCCTTGCTACCTTAATCATCATGTACTGTAATGTAAAAACTACTGCTCACGTATTGTACTGTGAACCAATGATATTTTTAATGTCATTATTTCTTAACCCTATTTGTACTTCATTGTGCTTGAACTGTACTCATCTGGGTCTTGACTAGAAATAGGCATATTACTGTGTAGTGCACTTACTCGGTAATCAAACACCAAATAAATAAACAGAGTTGTCAGTGCCCACTTTCTCTTCTTAATTCTGATCAAGCTAATTGCATCAGGGTTATTCTGTATCAGTTTAAAGGAGACCTAAACCCACACCTATTGTAAATTTTATGTTTATTTGTCTCCAGTGAGCCCTATTTCTGTAGTTGTTAGGGGACTGAAAAGTTTGAGTGGTTTGTTTTTACCATCAGTAGTGCCCCTCAGTAATTACCCTGGGTGCCTCCATTTTCTGATAGATGAAATCTCCTCTGTTCTTGAGAGCTGTATTAGCATATGAGATGATGTCACCTTGTCCATTGGCCTGTACAGCAAGGCTGCTAATTTAGATTATAATACTATAGACCATGTTACAAATGTTATAAGTGTAAAATCCACTGCAGACATGCATCAGTGCTGTAACAACCTCTCTTCCTGGGTGACTGAAGGCCCTAGCGAGCCTAACAAACCACCAAGGTCATTTGGTTATTACAATAGTGCCCCATACATGGCCATGGATTATTCCTTGCATAATAAACCAGGCAGCAGCAAAGGTGTGGAATTGCCTGGTTGCTCTTCTTAGCAGTGGTAGAGCAGGATATGTTAATGTAATTGTTTTGACTGTGTTTTCCCAAGATTATGACAACAGCGGCCACACAGGTAGTTTAATGAGACAAACTCAAATCTGTAACCAAGTATAAGAGATAATCCTACCCTAATCATCAAGGATCAAATACAATTTTAGGGACCAAACAAAAATCAGTACGCTATTAGTGGGCAAATGGTAATAGACATATATAAGTGAAAAAAGAATAGAATTTACTTTTTAGTTAGCTTATTGTAATGATACACTGCACAACTGTTTAAGCTAGGGCAAGTCTGTGTCACAATCTCGCAAGATTTAGCATGTCCTTAGAAACAGGATCAGAGTACAGCAACAGTAATGACAAAATGGAGATCCCCACACTGATAATGGAAGTATGCATTCTTTAAAAAAAAATAAAACACTGCTACTGCCACAGATAGCATAGACTCAACTGGGCTGACTGGAAAACATCTCTCTGAATTTTTTGGCTTAAGGGTTCCTTTATTTTTCTAGATGCAGAAGAGCATATTTCTTTTAAAAGGCTCAAAATTTACTAAGGAAACAAAATACTTTGAGTGCCATTTATAACAGCTTTAATATATGATATAACTGGACACAGAGCTACATTGCAAAAAAATAACTTCATATAAGCAAAGTATTTTTTTTTTTTGTGAGTCACAACTCCAGTTCTCCTTTTTAAATGTAAGAACAAAATGAAGTGCTGTGTCAGCGTGCAGGCTGAAAACAAAACAAAAGGTAATGTTCAATGGACACTGTCAACTTTAATATGTCTTTGTATGCTTGTTATGCTTGCCACAAGCAAAGCATTTTGTTATAGTAGAGGACTTTGGGAGGTGTGTTGCAGTGACCCAATTCAAGAGAATTTACAAGGGGCTTGACCTATAATCTGCAAACCAGACAGTGACACTGTTCAGGCATGAAGTTCATGGACTTCAAAACATTGCGCCAACAGACATATTCATAAATCTCTTTCAGCAAGCACAGCTGGTCTGATGTTTCTCTCTGTGTCAGAGCAGGGAAAGGTTAATATATTGTGTCATACAGTGACTAAGTTATATTTTACCATGCACATTCTTTTCATGACATGGAATCTCTGTAAAAGAGCCTTGGCTCAAAGGTACTTGTAATCCTAGATTTAAATAAAATAAAAAAAATTAAAATTAAGTTCCAGCTTTCTTAAAGCTAGACTGCTTCTGTCCTGAATTCAAGCACTGCAGGCTTTTTAGAATCAGGATTTTAAACATATAAAGTACCCTCTGCAGTTTATTTATATCAACAGCCAGCAAACGTGATTGGTACTTTACGACTGCTAAAGCACTATAAGCACTTTCTTAAAGAGCCACTGACACCTCAAAGAAAACTTTAAAAAACACAATACTTAGGTGCAATTCTGCCTGCATTCCATATATATTCTATATATTTCTCTTCCCCATCATTTCTTACTGGGGAAATTTGCATGAATACCTGATCTTTAGCCCTTAAGAGTTCATTTAGAGTACATCTGCCTCTATAGCTTACTCCCTACTTCAGGTCATAATCCTCTGTTGCGACATCACAATCTGTTGTCATGGGAGTACCTGTGATGTCACAAGGGATGCATTATTATTTTAGGTAGGGAGAAAACAGCAGGACTAGATGAACTCTTCAGGAGCAAATATCCTGTTTTCACGCAAATGATCTCACTTATAAATAATGGGGAGGAGAAATGCAGAACTAATGTGAAATACAAGCTTGACTGTGCCTAAAGATTATGTTTTGCTAAAGTTTACCTGAAGGTGTCAGCTGTTCTTTAACCTGTTTTTCTTATTCATATGCATATCAAGCATTTTATTCAGCATGGCAGGCACTTTAGTACCACATATGGACAGAAAAGAAACAAGCATTTGTCAATGCTAAATGTTGTCTCACTGACATTGGCATTGGCATTGGTAGTGCAGGAGTTAGAGATGCATAATAGGAATGGCAGTGAAATATGGAACTGACGCTAACCCCACCCCCACCCTGCAGAGACTGACAGGTGCTGGGATGTGCCTTTGGGGCGTCAGCTATAACGCTCATGCCATTTTACTTCACCCTACCCTGTAGACACTGACAAGTGTTGTGGTGTGCTTTGCGGTCTTTGGAACTTATACTTCCCCCATTCCATAAGGACATATGCTGAGACGGGTGCAGAATAGGAGAATGGGCCTCACCCTACCCTGTAGACACTGACAAGTGTGGTGGTGTGCTTTGGGGTCTTTGAGCCTTATACGTACCCCATTCCATAAGGAAATACACTGAGACGGGTGCAGTATAGGAGAATGGGGTGCACGTTAGGGCCGAACATTCCAAGGCACACCTTGATGCCTGTCACTGGCTGCAGGGTGGGGGTGGGGATGGAATGGTGTGAGCATTACAGCCAATGATCCCAAGTCACACCCCTGATGCCTGGCAGCCGCTACACGGTGGGGTGTTACACTTGGAAACCCTAACATTGTAGGCATTTGTTGGTATTTTCACTCCAAATTTTCAACATAGGCTTTTTGTGACCCCCCCATCTCATGAAGAGTGGCACAATCAGTTTGTTAGCTGAAAGGTGGTTTTGCACAGCGGTTATGCCATTTGGCGACACAGGGACGAAAACACATTTTGGGCAGGATGTGGAAAATGACAACTGTATTGTTCATGAGGAGGCATAAAAAAATGGCAAAGTTGAAAAACTGGAATGAAAATATGAAACATTGGTGAAGTCATGAGCATGCATGGAAACTGCGTAACACACATCCGTAACCCCATTATTTTGGGGAGTTTTTTAACCACATTTTCAACATAGGCATTTTGGGACCTCCCCTCATGAACAGTGGCGCTGTGATTTTATTAATCTGTCCCAAAAGTTGATTTCCCACAGTGACCATGCCATTGTGTGCCACAGGTGCGGAAACACATTTTAGGCAGGCTGTGAAAAATTACAGCTGTGCTGTTAATAAGGAGGTGTGAAAAAATGCCAGTGTTGAAAACCTGGCATGGAAATATTGCAAATTTGCAAAGTTACAAGGGTGCATGGAAACTGTGCAATGCACACTTGTAACACAGTCATTTTATGGACTTTCGGTACCAAATTTTCAACATAGGCATTATAGGCCCTCTGCTCATGAACAGTGTCATCGTCATTTTCTCAAACTGTCTCGAAAACTGATTTTGCACTGTGACCGCGCTATTCTGCACTGGACATGCGAAAACACTTTTCAGCCATGATATGTAAAATGACAGCTGTACTGTTCATAAGAAGGTGTGGAAAAATGCCAATTTTGAATATCTGGAGTGAAAATATTACAAATAAACAAAGTTACGAGCGTGCGTGGAAACAGCGCAACACATGCTCAAAAAAACAGCCATTTTTTGGATTATTTTCACCAAATTTGCAACATAGGCTTTTTGACAGCCCCCCTCATGAACAGTGGCACTGTCATTTCGTTAATCAGTCTCGAAAGATGATTTCTCGCAGGGACCACAAAATCACCTTTCGGGACCAAATAACACCATGACAGTGACTGAATTCATGAGGAGGGGTTCCAATTAATCCCATGTTGAAACTTTGGTGCATACATTCCAAAAAATGCCAGAGATATGCACCAAAATTGAAAAAACCCTATTTAAGCCATTATACAGCTTACCAGCATTTCTTCAGATCGCGGTCGGCTTTGAAGAGTGCAGACATGTTCCCAGTCCACCGAAGATCATCGCGCTGGACTCCGGAGGTAAGTATGGGGTGAGGGGGGGAATGTGGGGAGACAGGATGCACAGAGGGTGAGGCGTGGGTTGTGGGAGGGCAGGGAGACCTCGAGGGACCGTTTTCTTCTTTCACAGGGGTAATAAAAAAAAAGCTTAAAAAATTGCGAGATGGTTTTTCCTTTTCAGGAGATTTGGCACACTGGGGTGGGCTCCCAGCATGCCACCTAAGTGTTTTGGGGGGGATGCTGTAGCCGACGGGGGACTGGGCACCCCCTTCATCACATAACAAATCAGAGGGGTGCATTACGCCGGTGGAGAGTGGGCTGCCCCATCCACACATACATTGGGTCAGGGCATGCTGACAGGGGTATTGGGCACCCCCAAAGTCAGCATTATGGCAGGCAGTGTGCCGCCATATTTAATGCACTTTTTCACCAGGGAAAGCACGTCGGGAGGTGCCGCTGCGTATGACGAGCTTTACTCGCAATGCAGCAGACCTTTCGTTAGATGTGCTCACTACATTATGTATTCATGATGTGGTGCCAGCATGCAGGCTTATTGGGGAATGAGGGACGCACCTACTGATGCGTGCCCTGCATTCGCCCAACAGTAACCGCACTTCCAAATCTGCTACTAATACAATATGTTGGCTGGCACGCAAGCACGAGCCAACATAAAAAAACTATAAGAGAAAGAATAGTGAGAGGGGAGACTACCTTGGTACAGTAGGTGGCCAAGATACCAAGGCATAAAATGGGAAATATATAGGATAGAAAAATGGCACTGCTGCAGCAGACTACTAAGATAGAAAAGGTGAGAAGTTAGAAAAATATGTCCCTGGGTGCTCCAATTATTCCTAACGTAGAGCACAGCTCTACCACAGCCTGCAGTTCAGTTTTATGATGTTCTCACACCAGTCTGGTGGGAATAGAGCCACATTCTTTTCTGAAGTCACCCAAGTGCACCAAACTACACCATCATTGCTGCAGAGGAACTTCTACACTGAGAGCCCAGCCCCCACTCCAAGCAGAGAATGGTGAAAACAGTATTTTTTATTCTTTCAAATTCCCTTCAATTTGTCAGTTGTTGCCCCACCATAACTGCCCCCTGCCCCGCCCCAGGGTCCAACCTTTACTCTTCCAGAACAGCCCAGGAGCTGCATCTTGACCCGGTACAACATTAATACCAGTGGCAAGCATCCGGCATTGGCAAATGCTTGTTTTGGTCCTGTGGGAAAAATGTGCCATTCACAACTGACATGGTTACAGATTTCAGAAATGGAACCCGATCTGCCTTGTGTGTGTTTTTTAAAGACTTTGATGGAAAATCTAATTTAATATGGCTCCACCAACGATCCGTGTCTCGATATCTCTGCGTGTCGATAACGTGCTCCCTCCAACGTGGCTTCCCTGATCTGACTATACACTCGTGCATGCACAAGTTACATGATTTGTATGCCCCCACAATATTACCGTCTCACAATACTTTCAAAAAAGCACGTTTCTCCTACTTGAACACACTTAGTACTTGCAACTGCCCTTAACTCTCACTCTGATTTTCCTGTTTACTACATGCCTGCCATATCTGCAGTATACTGCTACCCTGCGTATTACTTGACCTGTTTAGTGTTTTATTACTCCTACATGAGTGTTCACTTCACCTGAAGCTATGTTTTTGATCTCCCTGCGCAGGGTCCTGTTTTGCTTGGATTGGGTTATACCTGTCTTGTCCTCTGTAAACTTGCACCATTGCTGTTTTGTACACTCCCAGGTCATGCTTAAACATAGGCAGGTCTTTTGCCTAATGTACTCACCTGGTTACCAAAAGCTAGGAAATAAATAAAATATTTTACTATATTTCAAAAACCACATTTACTTGCAAGGAGATCCATGGTAGTTGTGTCTGAAGCTGACCAGTATTACCCCTACAATAAGTGATATGAAATTTGAAGCCATGACTCCAGGCACACGTATCAGCGTCAACACTGATGTGCATGTCTGGAGACATGGCTTTGAATTTCAGCTCACTCTCTGTAGGGGCAATACTGCTTGGTTTCAGACACAGCAACCCTGGATCTGTTTGCAAGTAAGAGTGCTTTCGAGATTTATATTCAAATATTGTGGGGCATAAAAATCACATAACTCATGCATCCACAAGTACACAGTCAGATCAGAGGAGCCATGTTGGAGCTGGCGCACTATGAACATGCAGAGACATTGGGATGAGGTTCATCGGTCGAGCTAACCATAATAAGCTCAGGCCACGTCAGATTATGTTTTTCATAAAAGTCTGCAAAAAGTCTTACACAAGGAAGACTGGCGTCCATTTCTGAAATTTGCAAACATATCAACTGTGAATTGCACACTGGTCCCACAGCACACAAAAAAAATACAAAAAGTGACAGTGTCCCTTTTAAATGCGCACTGAAAATAGAGTTAGAATCAATGTTTCGACTAAGGGTCTTCCTCAGGAATTATCTGTAAAGAGGAAATAGCAAAGTCAGTGGAACAGTAAAGGGAAATAAAGGATATATAATGTACATAAGGAAGGAAAATAATGGAGTGGATCTAGGAGAAAGTGATAATAGGTAAGGTAAGAACAGAAGCTGGAAAAACAAAAAAGTGATGATGGAGAGGGAGAGACATGGTAGGAGTGAATGAGCTGAGGAGTGCTCAGGTAGGGTCTAACTAACTGGTCATAGTAAGAAGGCTGAAAGGTAGGGCTGGCCTGGTGGCACTGAGGGTTTAGGCATCGGATGCCATATCTCGCGCCACACCGGCAACCCGAGTTCGGGAGCGAACTCGGGTGTCGAGGGTCGGCAGGGGAGGGATAGGATGGAGCACCTGCTGGGCTGCTCTCCTGTCCCAGGGGAGGGTGTTGGGTGGCTCGGTGCTCCGGTGACCCCTGGTGGAGATCGGGGACGTCGCAGAGCACTGGGCAGTACGTACATCAGCGTGGCCCAACACTGGCAGGGTAGCCATGCACTGAGAAGTCGGGATGCGTGCACCACGCACGGGAGGGAGGGGATTAAGGGGTGTAAAAGAAAAACCCTCCTTGGCCGGATAGGCGATGGCTTCCTCAAGCACTGCCACCACATGTCTAATGCTGATCTCCCATCACTGCTCCCTCGATCTCTCTGGGGCTGTTAAGCCCTCCATGGTCTCGGGGAGTCATAATGACCTTGAAGATGATGGGAGGGATGGCAGATGGTAGAGCGGTCAGGCCAGTGGGGACAGCCCGGAAAGGTTCTGGATATGAGGAGTGAGAAAGAGAATTGAAAAAAAAAAAAGGCTGAAAGGTGACAATAGTGGAGGAAGGAGACAGGGACATCTGGAGAAAATGAAAATGCACACATACTGTAGCTGGAATGACCATGTCGGTACGCCCATACAATCCCTGAAAGTACAGTTATGTAAGAACTTACCATAACAGTAGATCTTCGAGAGGAGCTCTTGCAGCAGGCTATTACCATTAGGACTATGCCGCAGGCACTAGGACCCACCTGAAAACTCATAGCTAGCAGTATCCAGCAGGGGCCACCCCCAACTCCGGCTCCGCCCTGACATCAGCCATGGTACAAAAGGGGGTGGCCCCCGGCTCCACCTCAGTTCACCCGCCGAAGACCCATGAACAAGCACCGATAGGTGGACCAGGCAGAAGCACACTGAAAAAGATGTTGAAACTAACCGGGGGAGGAGGGTGGGAAAACAATGCCTGCTGCAAGAGCTCCTCTCAAAGATCTACTGTTATGTTAAGTTCTTACGTAACTGTACTATCTTATTTCGAGTGGGAGCTCTTGCAGCAGGCTATTACCATTAGGACTGAGTCCCAAGCAGTCCCGCGAGAAGGAATATAAGCAAACCTAGGAGGCAGCTGAAAGGCACCAGTGCTAAAACAAGGCACGCTAAGAGAGACGTCCCTGGAGGACCGCTAGGCTGAACCCAGCACTGTGCCTGGAAGCACTATCCAGACTGTAGTGCCTAATGAAAGTGTGCACTGAGCTCCAAGTAGCCACTGTGCAGATGTCTCCAATGGAGACATTCCTCAAAGAGGCAAAAAAGGTAGACACTCCCCTGGTAGAGCGACCTCTGACAGTACTCGGAAGGGGCTTGTTGCACTTATTGTAACAGTAAACTATACAATGAACTAACCACCTAGAAATAGACTGTCTCAACACCGGTTTACCTAGGTGTTGAAGTGCAAAGGCAATAAAAAGCTGCTCCGACCAGCGGTGGGTACCAGTGCACTTGAGATAATACATCAGCGCCCTGTGGACGTCAAAAGTGTACAGGAGCGCTTCTCCTCTATTAGAATAGTCAGGATAATGACTGGAAGGTTGACATCTTAATTCAGAGTAAATTCTGAAACCACTTTTGGGAGAAACTTAGGATTTGTTCTTAGGGGAAACCCTATCCCTATGAAAAACCAGATAAGGCTCCTTACAAATCAAGGCCTGAAGCTCGGAAACTCTTCGAGCGGAAGTGACAGCAACTAAAAGGGATACCTTCCAGAAAGGGAAACGTAGCTTGCAATCTGCAGCAGGTTCAAAAGGGGGAAGGGTAAGCTTCTCCAGCACAAAAAGGAGATCCCAGTGGGGTACTGGATCTCTGATGGGAGGCTGCATGTGCAGAATGCCCCTCAAAAATGTTTGGAACACGTCCAGCTGGGCCAAAGTTTTTCCCTCCACCAACATATGATAGGACTGAAACTGCCAACAAATGCACTTTGATGCAGGAGTAGCTCAAGCCTTGACTCAGTAAGGAGAGGAGATACTGCACAACTGAGTTCACTGGACAGGTAAGTGGGTCTAAGTGATGGGAAGAAGCCCAAAGGCAAAAACACTTCCACTTCATAGCATAAGTAGACCTAGCAGAGGGCTTTCTCACAGAGACGAGAATGTCACCACCTCCTGAGAGACCCCATACCTGGTTTTGACGATGTCTGCAGGAGCCATGCATGAAGGTGCAGGGACTCGAGATTTGGATGGACCAATGTGCCCTGATCTTGTGACATCAGGTGCGAGCTCCGAGGCAGTTGAATCGGAGGTTCCACTGTTAGCTGCTGAAGTAGTGGGAACCAAATCTGCCAAGGTCATAGCAGGGTGACTAGAATCATGTGTGCCCCCTCAGCCTGGAGCATCAAGACAACCCTCTGTATTAGCAGGAAGGGAGGGAAGGCATACAGAAACCTCCCTGTCTAACAGAGGGACAATGCATCTGGTCAGAAAACACCAGGCGCATGTTCTCACGAACAGATATTTGGCAGTTTGGCACTGTGTGGAGAAGCAAATAGGTCCAGCTCTGGAAGACCCCACATGTCAAAGAGCTGGTCTGCTACTGACTGGAGTAGCTCCCACTCATGTACCATGGACCGTGACTGGCTTAGGCTGTTGGCCAAGATGTTTTGGACACCTGGAACATGCACCGCGGCTAGACTAATCTGATATTCCAGGGCCCAGCACCAGACTCTCATCGTCTCCCTGCACAGGAGGTATAAATGCGTTCCCCCTTGTTTGTTGATATAGAACATGACAGCCGTGTTGTCTGCCTAGATAAGATGAAAGCCTGGGCCTTGGTCCTCCTGAAAAGCCCATAGGGCACTGAGGACCTTTCACATCTCTAAGATGTTGATATGCAGTCTGCGCCCATCCAGAGACCAAATGCCCAGGGTTTTGCTGTCTCCTAGATGCACCTCCCAATCAAGCTCGAAGGAATCTATAGTCATAATCCGGCTCGGGGTCTCCTGCCAGAAATGAACTTCTTTTTCTAGATTGGAGGGATCCAGCCACCAAGAAAGGATCCTCCTGACTGGGTCCAAGATCGAGACCGATAGGTCTAGACCTTCAGATCTTTGGTCCCATTGCACCCTGAGCATCCACTGAGGGACCCTCATGTGGAGGTGAGCCAAGGGAACTACAGGGATGGCCATCGCCATACAACCCAAAGCCTGAGGAAAGGCCTGGCCTAGACTTGAGGGGTCATTGAAACCGCTCGGGCCACTTCCCGCAGATGATCCCCCCTGTCCTGTGGGAGGAAGCCCATGTCTTGGACTATGTCCCGAACCACCCCTATATAGGAGAGTCATTGACTGAGCTCTGGAGATTACTTCAGAAGATTCAGGGTGATCCCCAACTCTCAGACTAGTGTATAGGTGTCTCCTTGAGTGTGAATAAGAAGTGATCTTGAAGGAGCTGCCAAAAGCCAATTGTCCAGGTAAGGAAAGATGCAATGGCCTTTGCATCTGAGAGCCACAGCTACCACCACTAAGCACTTGGTAAAGACTTGAGGAGAGGAGGAGAGGCCGAATGGTAGGACCCAAAACTGATGATGCCTCCCCTGGAAGTGGAACCTCAGAAACATCCAGTGGGGAGGGAAGACCTTTATGTGCATGTAAGCATCTTGCATGTCCAGGGAGAAGAGCCAATCTCCCTGGTGCAACAGAGGAATAAGACCTAGTAGAGTCACCATCCTGAACCTTTTGTATTCTATAAAGTGATTTAAATAGCTGAGGTCCAAGATGGGCCAAAGGTTGTGCATTTTCTTTGGAACCAGGAAGAAGTGGGAGTAAAGCCCTCTTCCCCGTTGTCATTGTGGAACCAGCTCTATCGCCCCTTTCTGCAAGAGAGCCTGGATCTCTCCTTCTATCAACGGGATGTGGGAAGGAGGATAATGGGAGGACCTTGGCGGACTTTCCCAAGGGATCTGCATGAACTCCAATGTATGTCCTCTCCTTAAGATGTCTAAGACCCAGAGGTCTGAGGTGATCTTGCTGCACCCTTCCAGATGCAGGAAGAAGCGGCCCCCCACTGCATCCCCTTCTGCCTCCACCAGAGGAGGAGGGTCAGCAGGGAGTCATTGGGAGGATCCAGGGGTGGGCAGAGAGGTTTGGCAGGACTTTGGTCCTCTAGAGGGGGCACCCCCAGTAGACTGGGTTGTGGCTTTCCTCTTGAAACTGTCCCTCTGCACAAACTGTCCATGGGTGTTCTGCCCTGTCGAATTTCGAAAGGAGCGCTTGCGAAAGGGCTTTTGGTCCCCTTTGTAAAGTTTCCGGATGGACCAAATTGACTTCCTGGACTCCTGAAGATGAGAAATAAATTTTTCAGTCTCCCCAAACAGTCTGGAACCTTGAAAAGGAAGATCCTTGATTCCAGACTGCAGATCCTGGGAGAATCCGGAGACCCTTAACCAGGCAAGGCACCTAAGACAAACGCTGGAAGCCGCAGCCCTAGGCACTGTGTCTGCAGTGTTGCATGAGGCCTGTAACACATGCGTGCCTATGTCCGAACCCAATTTCAGAATTTCCAGTAATCTGGTCTTTTGTGCTGAATCTGGCAAGGCTTTAAGTACTTCCTCTCCCTTCTCCTACAATGCATTTTGGTACTGGACTATATGCGTGAGGAAGTTGAGCGACCTTATGGAGTAGGTGGAGGCAGAATAAATATTCTTGCCCACCTGGTCCAAGTACCTGGATTCTGCATAGGGAGGCTGTAAGCTAAGGTGATTCGGTTGCTTAGATTTATCATAAGCAGCCGTGATGACCATCGAGTTCAATTAAGGGTGTTCCACCAGGAAGGGCTCCTCCCTCAGTGCTCTAGAAAGCCTATCTGACTTTTTGGGAACAGCTGGGTAGTGGCTGGATGTTTCCAGGTAAGCTGGGTAAGGTCCTGGAACATATCCACTAAAGGAGGGACCACTAGAGGCTTGGGCTCCTTATGCCTCAGGTATTTGGCCAACCTCCGGCATTCCAGATCCAGGTCCTCCATCTCCCATCCATTGGAGGCCTGGATGTGCCTCATGACATCCATAAAAGTGGGATCATCCGGAGGTGAACGAGGGGTCTCTTTATCATACGGGACACCCTCTTCCTGAAAGGGACTGGTCTGAACAGGAAGAAGAATAAGACCTGCCCCTGTCAGAATGGGATGAAGCCAACCCCAACCTGAAGGGGCTTCTGTCCGCTGAGTGTCGGCTACTAACCGACTGAAGTCGGCTGTGGGACTGACATCGACTTGGGCATCAACGATGGTAAGAGGACCGATGTCGGCTATGGGTCCGATGATGGCTGGTAGAGTGCCCGTGGCAACTGCCAGACCTATGGCGGCTATGAGATTTGCTCCTGAGAGGCAACCAGTGATGGTTTACTGACTGAGAACACCAGCACCGTTGACAGTCCTTAGACTTAAAGCGGGAACAGGCCACCGGAGGAGAGCGGGACCTGGAAGGCTTAGGCCACTCATTGGGAGCAGGTTTATTGGGAGTTGCCGAAGGACTGCCCTTTGTGGTCTGATTCTCTGCAGTTCGGTGAGCTCCTTCTTGTTAAACTGGGATGCCGCTGCCCCAGCCGGGTTGTTGGGCATCACAGGCTGGTCCTGAAGAATCAGTGAGGCTGGCAAGTCAGGAAGAGCCTGAGGTGAAGTGCCCACAGAGACACCCTCTGGGGTAGAGTCTCTCCGCACTGGCAACTGCACCGTGTCCGGTGTCACCTGGTCTGATAAACGACCGGCTCCGGTACCCAAGGATGGTCTCTGGTCACTTGGCTTGACTGGCATTGGATCATGTTTGACCCGAGTCTTGGAAGGGCAGGAAACCAAGGGAGGTTTTGCGGAGCATTCCTGCTCCTTTGAAGACACCTTACCCGGAGCCCCAGGTAGGGCCAAGACTGGAGCTTTCATTGGTGGGGCCAAGGTGTGCACCAAAGAGGAAGCCTTAGAAGTGTTGCCCGAGGTAGAAGGGGGGCGCAGAGGAATGACCTTCACCTTAGCAGGTGGCGCTGGCTGGGCAACCAGGCCTTGCTTACCTTCTACCAGTGCTAGGTCTTAGCATGGCCGGAAGGCCTACCCCGGTCCTGGGAGTGTCTGGAGTGGTGAGAGCAGTCAGAACCGCCAGAGCTTGATGAAGAAGCCTTTTGTGGGGTGAGCGGGAGCGTGACAGGACTGGACATGGCCCTTGTCATGGGACTTATGGTGAAACTTGTTCTTATGCTTGGATTTCTCCCCTGAAGAGCTCTGCATCATGGTGACCTGCTTCCATAGAAGGTGGGCTTTTAATACCTTCTGGCATCGAATTATTGTCCTGCTGGTAAAGCCTCTGCAGATCCTGCAAGCCTGGGTGTCATGGCCCATTCTGAGGTAGAACACGCAGGCCTCATGGGCATCCATGGCAGCAATCTGGCGGCCACAGGAACATTGTTTTCTTTGGTCCCGATGAGAACACCGACGATGGTGAAGAAGACAAAATGAAAAAACACTTGACTGAGAGGGAGGACCATTGTAGAGAAAAAAAACAGAAAAACTTCACTGAACTGCTAAACAATGAACCAAGAGCAACTGTTGAGAACGAGTCTGCGGTGGGAAAAGAACTGAGGTGGAGCTGGGGACTGACCCCTTTTGTACCACAGCCGACGTCGGGGCAGAGCAGATGTCAGGGAAGCCCCTACTGGGTACTGCTAGCTAAGAGTTTTCCGGTATGTCCTAGTGCCTACAGCATAGTCCTAATGGTAATAGCCTGATGCAAGAGCTCCCACTTGAAGTAAGAACAGAAGTTTGTGCAGGCATACCCTCACATGCAAATGTGCCACGCATGCATGAAAGCAAAGATATGATGGGGGTGGGGATAAAAAGGACAGACTCCAGACAGACTGTCCCACTCTCACATCTCTCAGTTTCATCACTAACCTTTAGTGGTGCACAGAGTCATAGGTCTTGCTGAAGTCCAGATACGAGCATTCATAACTTGGCCCTTCCCCATTGCCTTGATGAATTCATCTTACAGGAACTCCCCTTTACAGAACCATGCTGCTTGTTGTCCTGGAGACTGCATGACTCCAGGAGACCTTGTGACTCCAGGATGTCAAACAGCTGTTCCATGGCTATAGACTCAAGGAGCTTCCCCACGAAGGAAGTCAGGCTAACCAGTCTGTAATTCCCTGAATCTCTCCTATTCCCACTCTTGTGTAGGGGGACTATATTTGCCATCTTCCAGTCCCTAAGGACTACACCCACCTCAATTGCGTAAACAGGTCTGCCAGAGGCCAGTCTAGTGGTACCATGGTAGTGCTACTACCTGCCACAAAGCCAGCAAATGGAGTTCGGGGGTTGGCTGAGAGACAGGATCAAGCTCCCAAAAGACTGCTCTACTCTCTCTGGAAGAAGGTTCAGGCTTAATGGTCAATGGCTACCAACTGATAGAGATAACATGGAAAGTTCAGCAGGACAAGTGCTGCCCTCGATGCTGATACAAATGTGCACATAGAGGTAGGCACACACAGGGCATCACTGCATACTGGCAACCCTGAAAGTATGTAGGTGGAAAAAAAACAACCAGCTAGGTGACTCCCTGACACAATGCAGACCCCACATCACTGACTGGGATTGCTCTGGGTCTGAATTTGGGCAAGGAGGGAAGAACAGCCTCTCTCCCTTTTGCCTTGGGAGGACAATCTGTGGGGGACTCTTAGTAGCAGGTAAGTCCCAGAGAAGGTGAGTGATGGGGCTGTGTGGGCTAGGTTTGATGGGTGCTAGGTGGAAGAATGATAAATACCTGAAAACAAAACTAGGTCCACTAGGGGTGCTGCCAGAGTCTGCCCCGCCTCCCCGAGTGACCACGGGTGCAACCAAGCTGGTCCTGTGAACCATCCTACATTTAACATCCCAGACCATTGAACACACTTTCTTCAGTAATGATCCCTGTTGTCATTACTGTCACCTTCCCGACTTTGATACTACTCTCAGACTTCTGTCCCGACTGTGAAGACCGAGCAGAAACATTCATTCAGAATATCAGCTTTTACCCTTCTTCCTCTACCCATCTCCCCTTCTCTCTCAATTTTCCACTTGCTCTTTCTCTTTTTCTTGATATACTCACAAAAGGCCTTCTCATCATCCCTCATCCCTTTTCTCTCCTCACTGCCTTACTAGTTTTCTTTGCTTTTCTGCGGTAGAGTTCCCTGCTTGCTTCTGTCTGGTCAGCCTTGTACTTTCTGAAGGCAGACTTTTTGTCTCTCACTGCTATCCTAATTTCCTTAGAAAACCAAAGAGCATTCCAGGTAGTTGGGGCAGCTGTTGTGAGTGGTTCTTCTTCTTTTAGCTTTTTTTTGTTTTTATTGGGATCACCACAACCCAATCCTGAAAGACCAACTTAGGATAGCTGGTTCATTCCACTGGGATATCATACAGATGAGGCATACTGATGAGTCCTGGTAGGATGAAACACGTGTCTGTGTCTTCTGTTGGCACCCTTTGCAGACTGTGTGAGAGGCCTTTCAGCACCATGCATTCCTGCTTAAAGTTGAACCAGCATTACATTTTGTGGTGATTTGCATATACTGTACAGACCATGATACTTTGCATTATTGGGGTATCTGTGATTTTGTATTTATTTTGTTGTAAGTGGTTTTTTCCATCAAACTTTATGAGTTCTAGGTCCTTGGAGGAGTTATCTGGTTTGTGACCTTAGAGCGTAGGACTGGTTAGTTTGAGAAACAGATTATTTAAGCATACGAGGTAGTGTCGTACACATATTTGTAATCCAGCATGGATCATCTGAGGTTGCGCATCTTTTGGTGAGAAAAGACTAAAGCTGTCATATAACAGACAGTGATGGTTGCTTTAAGTGCAGTCCAGGGCATATCTGCATATGCTGTTGTACGTGGCTGTGACTTTATGCAAGGCTTGCACTGGAGTCCTCCTATATATGTTACTGTCATACTATAGGGTTGATAGTAATGACTGCCTGAGTATTCATTTTATGATGTTTGATGAAAGGCAGGTATGGACACGGTAATGTGCACCAAATATTTTGTGCATTCCTCTTGCCATTTTTATGATGTGCTCATAGCTCAGCCTCCAGTCCTATCACTAAGCAAAGTACTGTACTTGAAAGACTGTAAAGTCTCAAGTATATGACCAGAACTTTTTTATTTTTATTTTTTTATTTGAAAAATCAGAAATACCTTTGAGTCAGAGGTTCTTTTACAGAGGTTCCTTGTCAGGAAAATTAGTTCAAATAGTAAATACAGGAAAGAGTTACAGAACTATAGGGATACAACAAGATTACATGAAAGTAGCGTAAACATATATCGACAGGTGGGACTTGAGTACAAGCACAGTAAGTGGTACATTGTTCAATTTTTATCAGTACTCTAAGAATGTTACATATGGTAATTGACAATTACAATACATAATAAGATGAGTGGCATAACATGGTATTAGCAGTTATTTGTCAGAAGTGCAGGTTTACAACAAATGGTTAGGCAATTTAAGACCTAAAAAATAAGTGCATACTATTAGAAGTAGAAGGGATACTAGAGGTGGGAGAAAGAGGGCATAGACAGAGAGGAAGAGTTAGGGCAGAGGAAAATGAGAGTAGTGTGGAAGACTGCATAGAGATATAGGAAAAAGGGGTGAAAGGTAGGGGGGCAGCGGGAGATTAAATACGTATACAACTGGTGAGGGTACAGTGGACTAAATTGCTAATTAAGAAGCTTTAGCAAGGGGTAAGGTGACCAGACAGGGCTTATGGAGGGGCTTGTCAGGGAGGTGGAGGGGGGAGAGGTAGATTAGAGGGAAAACAGGAGTGTGGCAATAGGAGATATAGAGAGCAAAAACAGGAGTAACCTGTCTTAGCCACAGGGCAATGACAGGAAATGGGAGTAGAGCTAGTAAGGGGAGTAAAGAGAGGGAGGGGGAGAGAAGTGAGAAAAGGTAAAAGATACATAGGGAAGCAGAGAATGTAGGTAGAGGGAAGAGATAGAAAGTAGGCTAGGGACAATATTAGAGGAGGCATTAGAGGAGAAGGTAGGTAGAGGGAAGAGACAGAAAGTAGGCTAGGGATAATATCAGAGGAGGCATTAGAGGACAATGTAGGTAGAGGGAAGAGATGGAAAGTAGGCTAGGGATAATATTAGAGGAGGCAGAGCTGGGAAGGATGAGAAAGCTGTATAAAAGAAGTTGGAAATGGGTGGAGATGGAATGTATGGTTAGAGGAGAGTGTGAGGAAAGGAAAAGAAGGAGGATATGAGACTGTTTTGAAACAGAATGCAGGTAGAATGGTTAGTCACAGGGGAGATGACAAGACTTGCCGAGGGGAGATAAAGCGCTAGCAGTCGCATCTACTGGAGAAGGCTAGATAGGCTCATAGTTTCACCTTAAATGGGCCTAGTTTGAGTTCATTACGTAGATCTACATTGAGAGAGTTAAACCAGAGTGGTGCACGATACTCATAGGAGCGTTGGTCTATGAACTGAGTCTGATTTGCAAGGTATGGGAGAGTGGTGATTTTCCATAGAAGGCCATGACTTTGTTTTTGTTGTTATTCAGATGTAAGTGGCATCCATCCCGTTTTAGGTTCTATCACATACTGCCTGTAGGGTTGCATTGAGGTCATAGATCATATGGGCATCAGAACTGGCATAAATAACAGTATCATCTGCATATACTGTAGTTGTATGCTTGCATTATAGCCAGCGTACAGAGACAGAAGGTCATTTATGAAGAGGCTAAATAGGAAAGATTTGAGGACTGACCCTTGAAGGACACCAAAGTTGAGGGAACGTGGATCTTACTACACAGTGCACCTCTTCAAGATCTGCACTGCACTCTGTCTCATCAAAATGTCACAGCTCCAGCAAGGGCAAACCAGATTTCCTCCTGAGGCTACGAAACTATTTGGGAAGCCCTCAGATTCTTAACTTATTTTTTATCACTGAATGAGATTTTCAGATGAAATCTCATCCATCATTTCTGGAGAGGCATGTTCTGCACTACTGCTTTAACGTGGGGATGGGGGGGATTCACTTTTGACTTTTACTGGATGTGACTTGTTTGTTAGATGAGCTCCAGGTCAGGATAAAGTTTGTTGAGAAAGCAATAGTTTTGGTAATACGTAGAGGAGAATGGTATGGTCAATGGTATCAACAACCTTGGTAAGGTAAGTGATGATAGCTGGGCAGTGGCAGCCAGTGCCTAGGGCAGGCAATAGATCATTTGGTCACTTTCAATGGAGCGGTGAAGGTAAAGTACTATACATACAGTATGAGCAAAGCCCCAGAATCTTGCAATCCCATGGCCATGGAGTTTTCTGAAGTTGCATTATGCTGCAGAACATATGTAATGCTTCAGACTTCAGTGCTTTTGGTGATTTTTCATTAAAATGTAATTTTTCCATAGTGCCTGACTTCCCTCTGCTACATATTTATCCTGCTGTCCCACTTCCATGGTCAGCATATGATGTCATCAATGGTAACGCCCCATATTTTAACCAATGGAATGACTGCATTCTGCCACAGAAATGAATATTTCATGCTGCAGGGATGAACAAACACCATTGCAGAAGCCCTGCCGCAGAAGAATGAACTGAAGTGCCACATAAAACTAGGGATCGGAGTATTAGTAACAGTGAACGTGTGGACAGGTATCAACAGGAAATGCAGATGTAAATAAAATTCCATTGGGGTGTTTTGTCTACAGAGACTAGCACGTTTTATAAACAAAACATTTGGAATGAATTTTGCCATGCCCTTGTAAGTCTTGTTACATGTAGCACAGCCAGAGGCAGAACTACTAGTTGCAGTTCAAAATTTCTCCAAGTTGCTAGACACATCTGATTTATAGATTGCCATATCCCCTCTGTGCTGCTTGTGATAAAAGGCTTGCAAGCAGTGAAACAACTTATGATCTTTTATTGCAATAATGAATGCAAACTGGGATTCCATGAAGCAGAATGAAAAGCAGCATAACAACCACTTTAATAAGGTGCATCAGGTAAGTCTGGGGGATTCAAAAGAATGGAGTATCAGCCAAAGGAAAGGTTCCCTTTTTCAAACTGAAAATAGATATCTGAAGCAGTTTTGTATAACGTTTTTAAAAATAAATAAAAAAGAAGGCATGGAATAGAGAAGGCATGGAAAGGAGGATGAGAGTCTGACTAAGGAACAGAAGGCAGAGTGGGATAATCCAGGAGATCCCATCTAGGGGAGAAAGGTCACTTGTGGAGAACCACAGTGACTGGTTATGGAACCACACCTGGTCATCATCTCTGCAAAGGGCTCAAAGAAGTCATGGTTGGCATTAGCATGAATACATTTGTAAATGACACAAATATGGCAAGAGTTAAGGACTCAGAAAGGGAGAGTGAAACACTGCAAGAGTACTTTGACATGTTGGGGGATTTAGCAGAAAGATTGCAGTTGACATTTACTGTGTAAAGTGCAAGCTATTGTGCCTAACTGCAAAATACAGAAACATAGAATCTGACGGCAGGAGATTGAAAGTCCATCTAGTATGTCCTTGCTTACTATCCTACTTCACCTCCATGATCTACTGTGTTGGTGGGCTGCTACCTCCTCCCCAGTTCCCCCATCACTCAAACCTGCATGCCCCTCCCCCCCTTGGGCACTAGAGTCCCCTTGCCCTGTTCCAACAGTGTTAAAACACATTTAGGGTAGCCTCCCACCACCACTTCTGCCAGCAGTCTTTTCCATGGTTCCACTTCAGTAAGGTAGTACTTCCTCACATTTCTCATGCCCTTACTACCCATCAACCTCAGGTCATGCCCCCAGTGACTACATCCCCATTCCTTACAAACAGCCCTCATAATTTGCATTGCTTATACCCCTAAGAAACTTATTTGTTTCAAACGTATACCCCACTCCTGCCTGACCTCCAGTGAGTACATATTTAGGGCTTCCAGCCGATCCTCAAAGGATCTGACCTTAGATCATCTTGGCGACTCTTCAGTGAACCAACTCTAGTCTGTCAACGTCTTTCCACAGGTGTGAGCTCCAGAACCGAACACAGTATTCCAGAGGTGAGGCCTCATCAGGAATCAGTACAGTGGCAGACACTTAATATCTTACTATCAAAACCCCTCCCTATACACTCCAGCATCCTCCATGCCTTGCTGTATGATTTGCTGCATTAACTCGTTTGCTTGAGGGAGTCACTGATGACGACCCATGGCAGATCCCTTTCCTCTGTAGAAGTGGCCAGTATATCCCCTCCCATCCAGTCTTCTCTGTGTGGATTCTGTATCCTTAAGTGCACTGCTTTGCACTTTTGGCACTGAATCTCAACTCCCAGATCATAGGACATCTCTCTTATTTCGCTATGTCCTTCTGGAGCTTCTGTACCCCTTTCTCATGATTCACCCTGCCACATAGCTTTGTGCTGTCATCAAAGACACACAACTATTCCCGGATACCTTGCCCTACGCCACTTATGAATATATTAAATAGGACAGCTCCCAGGAAGAGTTCTTGTGGTACTTCACTCATGACCTCCCTGTGTCAAGATTTTGCAGCATTCACCACTATTTTTTATTGCCTCCCCCAAGCCAACCTCTTACCCACCTAACTAAACCCCACTGTACTCCCAAGTCCTCCAAATCCTTCAGCAGTCTCTTGTGTGGTACAGAATCAAAGACCTTGTTGAAGATGACATAGAGCAAATCTACTACCCACCCTCTGTCAATCGCCTTGGTAACCCAACTGAAAAACAGTATCAGATTACTCTGGTATAATCTCTCTGACACAAACCTATGCTGCTTGTTGTCCTGCAGTCTGCTGTCCTCTGAGCATGTCATCAAGTTTTTTTGACCACTGTCTCCATCAGCTTACTTACAACGAAGGTATGGCTTACAGGCCTGTAGTTGTCTGGATCCTCCCCCAACCCTCTTGTGGAGTGGCACTATATCAGTGACTCTCCAACCAGCTGGCACCTCTCCAGACTTCAGTGAGTCATTAAATAAATGAGTTAATGGTACTGCCAGTTCTGCAGCCAGTTCCTTAAGTACCTTTGGGTGCAGGTCATATGGGCCTAGTGCTTTGTCTATACTGAGAGATTCTAAACAATCTAACATATAAATTATGAAGTGAGGTGCTAAGCCAACCAGGAAATGGTTGGCAGTATAGCCTAGAGGTTAGATTAATGAGCTGTAAATAAGTTTAGTTCGCAGACCTGGGTTTGATTCCCCCAACCTCTACTTGCATACTGTATGACAAAGAACCTCTGTGCACAAACATTGAGGCAAGGGTTACCCCAAAGGGCATTTGGCTAGGAAGCCAAGTTTCAAGAAAATACAAAATCACACATGCCCACACAATGCAAAGCATCATGGGCTGCATATGCAAATCACCGCAGAATGTTGTGCTGGTTCAACTTTAAGCAGAATTGCATGGTGCTAAAATGCCTCTCACACAGTTTGCAAAAGGGTGCTAACAGATGACATAGACACATGTTTTGTCCTACCAGGACTCATCAGTATGCCTTGTCTGTTTGACACCCCAGTGGAATGGACCAGCTACCCTAAGACAGTGACAGGCCTTTTGGCACCATGCAATTCTGCTTAAAGTTGAACCAGCATAACATTCTGTGGTGATTTGCATATGCAGCCCATGATGCTTTGCATTGTGTGGGCATGTGTGATTTTGTATTTTCTTGAAACTTGGCTTCCCAGCCAAATGCCCTTTGGGGTAACCCTTGCCTCAGTGTTTGTGCACAGAGGTTCTTTGTCTTTTAAATAGTTTTTTATTTTAATGGGTTCACACAACATATCCAAGACACACTGTCTTAGGGTAGCTGGTCCATTCCACTGGGGTGTCAAACAGACAAGGCATCCTGATGAGTCCTGGTAGGACAAAACATGTGTCTATGTAATCTGTTAGCACCCTTTGCAAACTGTGTGAGAGGCCTTTTGGCACCATGCAATTCTGCTTAAAGTTGAACCAGCATAACATTCTGTGGTGATTTGCATATGCAGCCCACGATGCTTTGCATTGTGTGGGCATGTGTGATTTCATACTGTACGACTCTGAGCAAGTCACTTAACCAGCCTAAAGCTCCCAGGTCACTCCTGAAAACAGGTAGTTGTGCTTAGTGGGCTTACCCGGTTAACAAAGAATAAAAACAAAATAGATTTGCGATACTACACTGGAAGGTGCAGTACTTGCAACAATGTATGGCTCCAGTATGCAAGGCAAACTGTATGCTGGGCAGCTTAAAAACAGTAGTTGTGAGTAGTGCAATGGAAGAGATACTGTCCTGGTACACAGCACTAGTAATGAAGCAGTTGGATTATTGTAAGCAGTTTTGGTCACCGCAGTACAAGTGAAATATAGGAGAAATAAACAGGGCACAGCATAATGTTCCAAAAAATGGTTAATGAGGATATGAGGAGGAATTGGAGCACTGGGAAATGTTTGTATGGAGAAGAGAAGTGTAAAGGAAGACAGAATAACAGTATTTAAAACTATGAAGAGAACTGAAAACTGGACTAGGGAAAGCTTTTTTAACTAGCACAAGCGGTAGAAAAAGGGGGAACAAATAAAGACCCAAAACAGAAAGCAAGTCAGCATACATGCAATTTGGGCACAGCCAGCCCGTGCAGATCTGCCACTTCCCCACCTCCCACCCCGGTGGGCAGTAGGCACATGCTCCTGTCTCATGCCCCTATCAGGAAGAACATGAGGAAATACTTCTTCATGAAGAGTGCCTGTGGTGGACAGGTGAACTCTGCCAGAGGATCTTGTAAATATTGAGATGATGGCATGTTTCAAAAGAGGGTGGTATACATACATGGAGAATGGTTAGGATGCAGGAGGGAGGGACTGGAAAAAATGGGGGAAGTGATTTAGTCCAAGTGACACTGAGGGATGATTGATCTATTAGAGGCCTAGCCAGTGTTAGACAGGTAATGGCCTAGGTAGGAACCGGACAGACTAGATGGACCTCAAATCTTTTTCTGTCTGCAAACATCTACAGTTTGTATCTAAGAATTAAGGCTCTGACAGGATACCATATCCCACAATGCACCACTTTTTTACACTGTAGAAACTGGTTTGGCACTAGGTAGATATCTGACTTTGTTCATCCACTGACCAGGTAGGCCCACAGTACACCCACCCCTGTCCTACCACTCCATGGGTCTTTCATTGCTGCACTACAGGTTGGTGGTAGGGGAAAGGAAAATATAGGCATTTTACTGTTTCATCAAGCCATTCTTCACCAGGGCAACTGTAGAACAGCTCAGTTACTGGACAGGGCCCTAAAACTAGAAGTGGGGCAAATGGAGTGAAGAAAACAAATTCTACAAGTTTACCAGTTTTATTTACATAAAATATGATGCATCAGTTTTTGTATGGTGCCTAGCTTCCCAAGTACCAAATGGAGTATTACAATTAAAAAATATATATATATTTTGGGAGAATTTTTTTTTTTATGTTGTCTGGCATATACTTTATTTTCCATCTATTGTCCAAATGCAAAACAAACAGAAGAGGAAGATGGTTCAGTCAGAGGGTGGTGAATGTTTGGAATGGGCTTCCGGTGGAAGTGGTGGGAGCCGGCAGTTTGGAAGCATTTAAATACCTGTTGGATAGACATATGGGGGAAAAAATGGAGTTACATCAATTAATACCTAGAAATAGGTCCTTATATGGCTCTATAGCTTATGGATCTGAACTTTTCCTATGAACCTATGAACCCATAAACAGTGTTTTCTTAATGGGTACCTTTTATGCTGATGTGCTGTGTTTTTCTATGGGCAGAGCAGAATGCAGAATTTCTGAGAAACAGTTTAGAGTCAAGCTGCTAAGAAACAATTCATGTGTATTTCAAATTGCAACGCTGACTTGGTCATACAGCACTGGCATTGCTTTAACTTCAACCACCCTCTTTCTAAGCATTGGTGTGAATATATTTCTGTGTCTGGACAGCCACTGCAAAAGTAGGGCAAGGCCAGCACTGTATCACATAACCATTTAAACTCTGAGGAACACCACGCCACAGATTCACTAAAACTTAGGGAACTTTTTACCCTAACATCGCATTTCCTTATTTTCTATGCTTTTCACCGATTCATTAATGTCACACTACAGTTGAAAAATGCAAACCGGACAAAATAAGAAAATGAAAATCATTAGGGTATGGAGTCTCGGGAGTCTTGGTGAACTGGTGACTTGTTATTACTGAGTTGTCAACCCTAATGCTCACCCCCTTCCCCATCCTGTAGCCTTCTGTCCAAAGTCCAGGGTATAGCTTCAAGTCAGCGTCTCATAGGCATATATTCTTAAGAGGTATGTCTCATAACATCTGGTCAATGGAGTCAGATGTAACTTTCTGAATACAGGGCCCTGTGTGAAAGACCATGTATAGCTCTCCTTCTTAATGTAAGTGGGTGGACATTAGAGTTGACAGCCCCAAGCAACACCAAGCCACCAATTTGCTAAGACTCCCAAGACTCCAAACCTTAATGTTTTTCATTTCCTTACATTTTCCAGTTTGTGTTCTTCAACCCTAATATCTGCTTTAATGTAGATTTTGCAATGAAATTCCTTTCTTTTTGTGATAGCAGAATAATATCATTCACATAGGTTCCTTCTTCATAACTTTTTTTTTGTTTACATTTTAACCTCAAATTTTCAGCATTGTGTTTTTATGACCCCCCCCAAACACAACAGGTGTCATTTATGAAATACTGGCCAAAATATAATTTTGCTTCACAAGAGCAAAAACACATTTTAGGCAGGATTTGAAAAACAACACCTGACATCATGTTCATGAGAAGGTGTGAAACATGGCAATGTTGAAAATTTGGGGTAAAAACACTGTAAAATGGCAAAGTTATGAAAGAACATTGCAAAATTATAACCTTTGCTCATGACTCTTTTTTTTTATATTTTCACCCCAAATTTTCAATGTAGTCATTTATGAATTCACTTCACAAACATGATAGATGACATTTTTCAAATCTGCCTGAAAGGTGATTTTGTGGTGCAATTGCAAAATCACCTTTTGGGACAGATTTGAAAAAATATATATATTCTGCTGTTCAGGACATGGGGTCAGTAAAAGGCCATGTTGAAAATTTGGAGCAAAAATATTATAAAATTAACAAGTTATGAGTAAAAGTTGAAGACAAATTGAAATACATTAACCACACTTACCTAGTATTCTGTCACTTTACAGTCAGCTACAGAGCAGTAGGCCATTCAGTGATCAGGAAAGGATGGACATTACTTCGGTGGATGGCCCTAGGTGAGTAAGGGGTGGGGGTGCTGAATGGATAGGTGGGGGTAAAGGAGGCAAGGTGGTGACAAAAAGACACTGATGGACAGTTTTCTTCATTGCAGGTGATGTAAAAAAAAAGTGGAACTGTTTTTACCTTACAGGTACCGACACTGGGGATTGGACACCCCAGTGTCAGCAAAGTGTTTAGGCTGCACTGGGGGTGGGTACCCTGCTGTTGCATAAAATTATATGAAAGGTTGGCATTAGTAATTGTAAGGACTGTAGAAGAAACAAGCAGCACTGTGGATGGGCACCACTGTGTCTCCAATATCACTGAAAAGGAAGGACATTACCGTCACCAGCACCAGAGATTGGGCACCCCAGTATTAGTGCATAATATGATAGCAATAGAACACAGCATTTGCTACCTGTATTGTACTATGACACACAAAAGCACTGTGCACACTGGGTGGGATGGAGGACACTGATGGCAGGATTCAACATCTGCCACCAGTTTATTTTATGAACATATGAAATTGCAAGCAGATACAGGCCATTGGTCTATCTAGTCTGCTCAAGTGTGCAGCACTTCAGTCCATTAGACTGCAGCTGCCCCCCCATATGCCGTCCCCCGCATCACGTGACCCCTCTCGGTTTGTACCCTCCCCCTGAATGTGTCCCACCCCCTTCTGAAGCCCCCAACACTCTGCAGCGATATGACTTACTCTGGCAGAGCATTCCACCCTGCCACCACCCTTTATGTGAAATAGTGCCTCCTCCATTCCCTCTTGAACCTGCCCCCTTACAACTTCATAGAGTGTCCCCTGGTTTCCCTTCCACCCTTCAGGTTGAACATACACCTGGTGTCTACTCTGTTCAAACCCTTCAGGTACATGAAGGTCTCAATTGTATCACCTCTCTCCCTTTTTTGCACCAGGGTATACATATTGCGCTCTCTCAGTCTCTCCTCATATGGTCTGTCCCCCAGCCCCAGGATCATTTTTGTTGCCCTGCGCTGTACCTCCTCCAGTAGTTTGATGTCCCTTTTCAAGTAGGGGCACCAGAATTGCATGCAGTACTCTAGGTGTGGTCTCACCAGGGACCTATACAGAGCAAGGTGACTTTCCCACTCCTGGAAGTAATCCACCTTGCTATACAGTCTAGTGTCTTGTTTGCCTTCACTGCTGCCTTCCTGCACTGAGCAGAGTGGTTCATCTCCCCTGTTACCAGCACTCCCAGATCATGCTCCTCCTTGGATTTTGTTAATGAAACACCCTTCAACCAGTAATTGTGTCCTGGGTTCTTGCCTCCAAAATGCAGCACTTTGCACTTCTTGGCATTGAAACCAAGCTGCCAAGTGTGAGACCATTCCTCCAATTTTGCCAAATCCTCCTGAAGTACTTTTGCACCCCCCATCTACCTCAGCACAGATCTTTTAAAAAATAAATAGAAATAGGAGGACTTATACCGGCAGTGGGACAGAGTGAGAACCTGCCAACAGTTTGTACTAGGTGCTGATGCAGCCCCAGCCCCAGCCCGAGAACAGTAGCATGGTGCACTACAAGAAAGCATTAGGGCACCATGCTGCCTGACTGTATGAAAGCATGTTGTGATGGTCTTTCCGAATGAAACTAACACAACACAATTTCATCAAAATCCAGTTATCACAACCTACTAAGCATGCTCCGAAAAAGGGAACACTATTTTTAAAATATTTCAAAAATGGCTCAACTGGGAGCCCAAAAATAGCTTGGAATGCACAATGGGTGAGACTATCTAACCTGAAAGTTTCGGGTTTCAAATCAGAGCCATTTTTGAGTCACAGTTGAGCAAAAAAAAAAGTTTTAAAAACTGAGACTTTTACCATTTTTGCATCTCTGTTACACCCCCACAATGATCCGATCAGAACTAAATGTACAGTATCCAGAGCACTTGACATCCACTCTGATCCTGCCAAATTTCAGGAAAATCAATTAAACAGGGGCCAAGCAATAAAGGAGCAAAAATGTAGGTATAATATTAAAGAGCTTATTGAACCCTAATATACAGATATGACCCCACCTGTATGATATATATATATATATACACACACACACACACACATATATATATATAGTGGTACAGTAGTGCCATTATAGTTAGGGTTGCATGGCAACTTCTATGTTAAAGCCAAAATTTTGCACTGTAGTAACTTTGCAGCCATTCCATTGTTTCATATGAAATTTTTCATGCACTGTCAGGTACGATAGATCTCTTGATGTGATACATTTTGTTCCTGTCGGATGTGCAGTTCTGGAGCTGTGAAGTGTCAAAAAATTTGAAAATTACCATTTCGGTGCAGATCCTTTGCCACGCTGCATTTCTGAAATGGCTTGGAGGACTGGTCTAAAATTGTTAGGGTATATTGGGTCTGGGCTGCAGATGTGCCTTTTGAAGGTTTGGTGTAAAGATATTAATCTGTTCAAAAGTTATTAAAGTCGTAAGTTTTCCATTACAGCCTATGGGAAAAAATACAAGTTCTGTGCGAAAGCAGGTTTTGCTGCTGCAAAAGCGCTTTTTGCTGCCTCAAATTGAAAAGGTAGTGCCATGCTGCCACCATCTTGTTTTCAGTTAGCGACAGGGAAAAACGCTGTAATTCAAAAAATACTGCCCCTTGGTAAACACCAACACTTGTCTTTGCCTAATCGGGGCCTCAGAAACACGATTCTGGCCTTAATTTTTGTAAATGGTGGTTGGAAATATGTGTTTTTCACTCGGCCATTGGTAGTGGTGCAAACTTGCGGCAGTTTTCACCCAACTAACAGCAATGTTGTGAAAACTGCCACAGTTTGTGGCACTGTTTCATGAAAACTGCCGAAAATGTGCGGCACTATTTGAATTAAAAAACATCAGCCCCTCTGAACAATTTAAAGCTTTCCTGGCCATTTTTTTTAAATAAGGCTAGAATCAGAGTCCTTGGCTCCCATTTAGTAAAAAAAAAAATTTTTCCTCATTTTAGTGAGTTTCAGGGGAAGTGAGCCAAGGAATGTTAATTAATATACAAATATATTTTGCTGACTGTTGGGTACCCAATCCTGCTGTAGATGCTATAAGCTCCTCTCCCCCACCAGTGTGGGACAGGAGCCCACTCCCAGTGTCCCGAAAAATGTTTGTTCTGAATTTGCAGACAACAGGGTGCCCAATCCCCCTGTCAGCAATGTAAGCCCCCCCCGCCAGTGTAGGACACTGGAGAGCCCACTCCTAGTGTCCCAAAACATGTACTTTTCTATATTTGCCAACGGGGGGCTGCCCAATCCCTCTGTTGGCACTGTAAGTCCCCCCTCCCCAATGACAGGGTTGAATAGGACACTGTCCCAGTTGTTATGGAGAGTTTGAATGCAGGGATCTGTTCTTTCCTTTCCTGTCTCTTGTCTGTCTGGTTGTGCAACCAAAGTTTCCTGTGAGACCTAATATTTGATCACCCCGATGGTCTCGCAATTATTTGCCTCTCACTGTCTCTTGGTCTTCCTTTGCTGTTTCTGTTTTTTCCTACCTTGCATATCTGCTGGTATGGAAATATATGCAATCATTATGTGGAAATGTAGCTGATATTGGGATCCCTTTGTTTAGAAATTATATAGTTACTGTTGAAATGTATATAATTATAGTTTAAGATGATTGCAAAAAGCTATTGGAAACTCAAGGGGTTAATCTGAAATGCAATTTTTAAGGCTTTTGCAGAAGCTGTGGAGAAGGGCCTCAGTTCTGGGACATTGTGTTCTAGTTGCATCTGCATGAAATATACAAGAACATTTTAGAAAAAACAGGATGCTGGTTAAGAAGGGGGGTTGCAAGAACTTATAAAACAGAGCTGAAATGTTTTGTGAGACACACACAGAGATTGAAGGAAAACTCCAATGGTTCTTCTCTGTTTATTCTGCCTTTGTAAATAGTTATACGAACAAGTTTATTTTTTTATGATACTGCTAGTACAAATAAATACTTTTTGTGAATTCTACAACTGCTCCTGGTTTTCCTATGCTTCCTGACCTGTACCTCAATGACACCCCTCCGCTAGTGTGGAACACTGGGGAGCCCACCCCCAGTGTGCCCAAAGATGGTCAAGTATAACCCCCACCAGTGTGAGACACTGGGGAGCCCACTCCCAGTGTCCCCAGATATAAACTACTGCCCCCCACCAGCAGTGTGGGACACTGGGGAGCCCAACCCTAGTGTCCCCAAAGATGGCTAAGTTCAACCCTGTAAAAAAAGGAAACCGTCCCCTGACATCTTTTTTTTATCATGAAAAAAAGAAAAAGTCCCTTTCATCTCCACAAACCACCTCCCACATCCCAACCCTCCCACTGAGCACCCACCACCCCATACCCCCGCCCTATACTTACCAATGGAGGTCGGCAGCTGTTATCTTCTGTGGACCGGGACATGTATACACTCTTCAAAGCTGAACCGTGAACTGAAGAATCAAGATAAGTGCCATATAATGGCTGTCAATGGCATTTTGAACTTATGTTGATATCTTGCCCATTTTAAGGTATTTTTCACCAAATTTCCAACATAGGCTTTTTGGGACCTCAACTCATGAACATTGTCACTGTCATTAAGTTAACAGGGCCCGGGAGGTGATTTCGCGGTCGCTGCACAAAATCACCTTTGGGACTAACAAAATGACAGTGCCAGTGCTTATGAGGTGGGGTCCCAAAAAGCCCATGTTGAAACTTTGGATCAAAAATACAAAAAAAGCCCGAACTACACGTGTTCATTGAAATTTTTCTATGCACGCATGTAACTTTGACGATTTTTAATTTTCAACATAGCCATTTTTTCACACCACCTCATGAACAATACAGCTATTTCTCACATCCTGCCCAAAATGTGTTTCCACACCTGTGGCACAGAATGGCATTTTGCCAGGGATTAAGAAATGTTCACCTATGTGGTTTATGAGGTGGGGTGATAAGATGATTATGTTGAAAATTTGGGGTCAACATATGAAACAATTACAAAGTTATGACCATTCATTGAAATTTCTCTATGCCCACTTCAAACTACAGACATTTTCAATATTTTGACCACAGATCTACAACATAGCCTCCAAAGGACCCTGCACTCCCACAGTATAGAAAAAATATGTCTGACTGAGAGTACAGTCTTTACAGTAGCCTGTGCTTGTACAGTTGTAAACAAATGAATAGCTATGAGTGAAGATGCCTTGGAGGTACACCCACATGCTGTGGAACCATGGTGAATGCACCACTACATGTAGTGTACTGCAAACTGCACCCTAGAGACATATAAAAATGTATTGTGGTTATGGCATATACAGATGTGTAGAAACATTATGTATGTGTGGGGGGTGCATGATCCAGAGGACCCTGCACTTCCACAGTATGTAATGGTGATATTTGTATGGCAGTGTGGGGTCCATAGGACCCTGTGCTCAGACAATGTTGGAAAATTATGATTTTGTGACAGTACACTTTTTGCTGGTGTGTGCACTAGCACATTATGGTAAATGTATGTTTCTGTGGGACTGTAGGATCCGAACTGATGATGGCTATCTCTGATTGGTTGTGTTGCCTTGCCCCTTCCTCTACTTGCATATATATGTGTGTGTGTGTGTGTGTGTTTGTTGGGGGGGATGCGGAGTTAGGGTTATGAACCCTAACACCACATTTCCATAATTTTGTTGCTTTAATATGAACCCTAACTGCTGCATTAACAAAGTGTTTTGCAATGAATATATATTATATATTCATGCAATAGGGGTGTGGATAAACGGAATGTGATAAAGCTGATTATCTAAGGAACTGTATACCTAAATCTCGTTTATGTACACAGTTCTTATGTCAGAGAGCATTTATGTAGCTAGTGCCTATGTCTCAGCAGATTTATCTACACACTGCTTATGTCAGGCATTACTGAACTACTTTTTGCAGGCAAAAAAAACAAAATGTTTTAAAACACATGAGGTAATCAGCTATCATTGTTCTGAACCAAACTGCTCGCAGCATACAAAGATCATGCTCAACATTACCTTCACATGTGCGTGCTCAAAATTAGGCATAACAAAGCAGCACAGACCCATAGCAATGCAGATAAAGTAGAGGTACACACTGAATACTGCCGTAGTTACCGATTAGCTTGTGTACGAAAACAGTAGTAAAACAAATGTCGGAGGCTGACCCTAACACCAGTTTTAAAATGGAAATGTCCCAGAGCATGACACAGCTGGAAATAATACTGAGCCCTTTGAAGCTGGTGAAGGGCCTACCAATACCACTGCCACACCAGATGAACCGGCACAGAGTGTCTCGCCTGACCCAAATAACTTACTCTCCATCACCAACACCAGAAGTCTGGTAGATAATGAGGCTATAGAGAATTTTATTGATAAGACCCGCAATATAAACACAGCGAGGAAAACACAAGGGGACATTATTCTGTTTGCAAATTACCTAAGAGAGCATTTTAATGTGGTAACATCACTGAATGAAATAGACCCCAAGAATTAAATCAGTACCTCTGTCATTAATTTATGTTCTGCAGGAAGAAAGATGGCATCCTATACGAGCCACTGACCATACGCTGTACCTTTTAGAGCCAGGAAAGTTACCTCTTTAACAAGAACTATGCCCACTCTCTAGCTACCTCTCCTATGTTTGAATAGACCAGGCAGGTTTTGCAGTCTGACTCCAAGCAAATAAAAATCTGAGGGTAAAGGCTCAAGGCCAATGGCAGCAGATGAACTTACTGATAACATTATAGAAACATTGTACAAATAGAGCTTACTAGGTCCTAGCAGTGCAGAATCTCTGCTTAATACTATGTGGTTAGTTGTCAGTTTGCATTTCGGTGTCCGTGGGAACACCCGAAATGAGGAACATCAAGTGGGGTGATATACAGCTAAAAAGTGACGAGAATGGAAAGCGGTACATACAATACTGCCAAGAACATCAGACCAAGACCCGGACTGGTGCAAACCCAAAGAACTATAGAAAAATCAAGCCTAGAGCCCACAAGCTGCAAGTGAACAGCAACAAATGTCCAGTGAGAAACTATTTAAAATATTCAGAAGTCAGACCTCCACAATCCATGGCAGACAGTGCTCCTTTTTTCTGGCTACCAATCACTTTACCTCTGAACACCAGTCCAGTGCCTTGTTCAAAAACCAGTCAGTTGGAGTAAACAAACTGGGAAAAATAGTCAAAAACAATAATTGAGAAGTCTTTGATTACAGCAGACAAAAGACTTACGAATCATTCTGTGAGAAAACTTCTGGTGCAGAAACTAACGGACTGTGGAGTGGCGCCAACTGAGATAATGCAAATCTCTGCAACAAGCAAATTCAGAGTTTAAACGATTATTCAAAACTTAATGAAAATCAGCAAACGAAAATATCATCCCTCCTCAGCACTGAACCTGTGACATCAGCAGTAAGACACAAAGCAACTGAGCAACAGCTAGCAACCATTGTACCCAACTACTCAGAGCTGCTGGGAACCTGCTTCAATAAGCCAACAATAAATTCCAAGAACATCACCTTTAACATCGTCCAGGGTAAACCCACGACAGTGAACTGTATTAACTATAGACGTTTGTGGTAGCCCCCCATAAAGACTAGTGCAATTTCAAACAGTTATTATTAAAAAAAAAAAAGTGCATGCAAAATTAAGAATACTGTCCTCAGTCATCAGTATCATAAGATAATGTACAAAATTCCCCAAAAGGCTCAGTTTTCCCTTCCCTTTCACAATTAGGTAACGGGTATGACTCCTACAAATAAAAGTGTCCCCAAGCAACAACATCAGACACTGATTCTGAGTAAGGTAAGATCCCACAACTACATGTTTAGCAGCAGTTTAAGATTAGCTGTTCTATAACAAAATGTGGAATGGCATAATTCATCATAGGCACTGTAAAAAAAATGTAAACAATATTCACTCAATCCACTGCCTAGGTTCGAGCAGCTCGAGTGTGCAGCCTGTACAATGTTCCGCCATGCCTCTGAGAGTACAGCAAGTGACAAACTGCTCCAGCAAATGACAGCACTCAGAGCAACTATAACAGTTGTCATACTCCATTCACCACAGGGCAAATAAAAAAAATGTTATGGCATAACTGTACTTTCCTGATGTTAAAAAAGCTCTTGTTCATGTTTTTTGGTTAGAAGCTATAAATCTAGTGTAACCCCTAGGTGGCGCTATCCCAAGGGCTACTACCCCTGCCTGCGTGACTAGGCGCAGGTTGAGGGACCCGAGTTCTCTGAACGGGTGCCTCCACCTGAAGGGTTGGTTTAAGGGTAGCGTAGCTGCTCTGGGTACAGCCCTCTGGGACACTGATACCCCCTCTGACCCCTCTAGTGGCCTATATTGGTCAGCAAATAGACAATCACAATTAACATCAGAATGCAATGTTAGACCCACACTTATCACCAGGGCTGGATCAGCTGTACTGGCCCTGGAGACCCCCTGTAAAATAAGACCTGCAATGGAGAAAGGTAATAGCAACACAGTGTCCCCTCCACAAAGGTACACAATAGCCAGTTTAAATGCAGAAAGATCTGGATCTGATTTATTCAGGGGAAGTGAACAAGGATGGGGCAGAAATCTAGTGTTTGTTTTTAGATCTGATTTAGTCAGGTTAAACATGCATGCCCTAAGAGTCCCTCTAGCACAGTCACACACACTTTGGGTACCCAGTTGTCATGCAGACTAGCCTGAAGCATTGCCCGGGATAGGCCGGCCTTGCAGCTGTTGTTGGGGCCCTTAGGAAGGAAAAGCACAACATGAACTTTAACCCACAATATGTATTCCAGAGCCAGATGGCTCAGCTTATAATGATCAACCAAAACAATTAAATCAGGTGACACACTTTGATTTGAGCTTTGTTGCAGGGAGCTAGCCTGATGTTTATTCACGCTACCCAGACTAGGAGGCAGGATTGACGAGTTGAAGACCTCAGGATGGAATGCTGTTTGCCAGGGGAAGCAGGGCCCACACGACGCACGGTGGTGATCGAACCTGTTCGATGATGTAGAGCAGGGAGCCGAATCCCCGAGCGGGTCTTTCGTCAGATGAATCTCTGCGGCATGAGCGGCAATCTAGGCTGAGATGGTGAGGCCCAGACCAGGTGAACAATTCAGATGTCAGTCCAGTTAGTTGCTGGATGCAGCTTCCAGCTAGCATGACACATTCAATGAGGTGGGGAACCAATCACAACCCACTCTACACATTCAGCACAATTATAGTAAGAATTGTTAAATATCACAGTTCAGATGACAGCCCAGTTGCAATTAAACAGTGTTTCTGTGCAAACCGTACGCTCTGTGGTTATTTTAAGTCCTGACAGGCCAATCGCTCCAGGAGCAAGTCTTCGGTCCACACCAGGCAAAATTCACTCTTCCACAATTCAGGATTCCGATCATGGTAACAGCAATCTCAGATAAAGTCAAATTTTAGATTTCAGACTTCTTCACTCGAGAAGATGGCTGCAGGCAGGCCAGACAAAAGCCTTCCCGCTGATTCCCCTGTGCTACTATGCAGGAGCAGCTACTTGAATTACTTGAGCTGTTCACTCTCTCAACTCCAACTCCACACTGACTCTTTGTTGCAGGCAGCTCTGGGCTTTCCCAGTGATCCAAAAGGTTTGGTTGGTTGATCCATCTGTCTGTCAAAGCAAGGGCTTCCCCCTTCAGGTCCACTTAGGTGCCAAACAGTAAAAACTACAATTCGTATAGAAATTCACTCCCACAAGACTCCTGGGGACAGTCTCCATTTTAGGGTCCCCCAAGGTACCAATTGGTCCAAACTGGCAAGTCAGAACCAAAATGGTGGTGCTTAACAGAAAGTCCATGCTGCAAAGGAAGGCAGGTTAGACAAACTACAATATCATTATTATTTAAGCAGACAATCAGCAAACAATCACAATTCCTACTAAAGCTCCCTCTGCGCAATTAGCGATGGCAGAATGAAGCAGCTGTACTGCAGCCTGGGCAGGACTCGAGCCCGAAACCACTCGGCCCTCACCCAGACCAATTATAACCTACAAAACAGATGCCTCTTAAAGAGACAGGCACAAAGGCTAACAGGGCACTCGCATGCAAGCACTTTTAACCTGTTTAACACAGAACACTAGCCTGGCAGTGGGCATTAGGCAAGCCCAGGAAGACATTTTAGGAACCCCCATTTGTAGGAGGGTTACACCAGCATATGATGATTACAATTAAGCAATGAAAATGCATTCCAGTTCGGATGGTGGTACGAGATTAAGCAACAGGTGTCATACAAATAGTAAACATAATATTAGAATAATTATAATGATGTGCCTTGACCAAATGTAAGCAAACAAAAAAAGGGAGCGCTGTTTGGTTCAGCAGTGTTGCTCTCGTCATGGGTTTTCAAATGTGAATACAAAAATTATTATACTACTGAGGCATTAGTTCACAACCTAAAGTAAGCATATGCATATGTAGAACCTAGCTTTATGATGTTCTCAGCAAACAGTTTTTTGTTCCTTCCTTACATAGGCAGCAAGAGTGATCAACAAAACAAAAACATCAACATCATTTGAAAAGCAGCAACGGAGAACAAAAGGGAAAACCAGCAGCCTCATACATCAGCATACAAATAAGGGCTATCTGAATGCAAAATCCTGGTGAAAGACTGATTCGTGTGTTAGATAACACTCAGTAAAGATTGATTCTAGCAAGCTAATAGAAAAATTGATTTGTTCTTTTAGTAACTATTTTAAATGAGGCAAGTGCAACTGTAATGAAAGTGACTGTCTCTAGCTGTTAACTGAATAGTAGTATAATGATCTTTTATTTGTTGTTTTGAATCTCGCATTTCTATCACTTTCCACTAACTCTGCTGATAAACTAACAAGAAGCAGTAGCCTCTCTTTTCCATATCTAGCACTGTTTTTCGAGTACTTTGAAAGTGATTAAAAGTTAAACAAAAATCAAAGTAAAGTGTTTCTTAATGGTAATAAAAAATGTAAAGTTCAAAGGAGCGAAAAACACCCTTAATTTGTTTGTGGTTTGTAGACGTTAAATAAAAATACTTGTAAGTTTCCTTACCTTGTGTGTGCATGATTCCATGCAGCAGGTAATGTACATAAGGTGAATAATCCAGTAAGGCCCAAAAACGCAATAAACCACCAAAAACTCAAAGTAAGCAAACCACCCCCAAAATAAAATTCCAAAATTCAGAAGGTGCGACTCTTCATGTCATAATCCAAAATGACTATGGTAGACTCTTCGTGTCTTAATCTACACATCAAATTACTGATAAGATCCAAGGATCGAACAACCAGAAGTCAGAGACTCCGATACCGTTCACACCGAGTCCAAGTTTCCCATCCAAGGGTGCATCAATCCAACATTGCAGTTCACAAACCCAATAGTAAATCCACTGCATTGAAGTACAACTCCACGAGGTAGCAACATGACCTCTCACCACAAAGACTTCCAAAAATCGATCCCCTTGACCACAAAGACGACATCAGGCCCAAAGCACATCCTCCAGGTCCAAGATCTGCCCATTCTCAACACTTCGGGAGTACATCCTTCACATCACACCTAAGCACATCCTCAGTTTAAATCCCACGGTTCTGGTAATCCATACCCACTACCGGCCATCGACGCCACTGCTAAATGCACAACACACCACCCTTGTGCTGCTCCTCAATTGCGGACCCTAACCACTGATGACAATCACGGTCCTGTTGTCACTTCCCCGGTACTCTCCTCAAATTCATCTTTCAGACCCACAATACACACTACTGCCACCACCAAAACACACGTTGTACCAGGTCCGCCTTCATCCATGCCAAAACACAGACTGAGTCGAAACTGCACCACAAAGCCAAGACCGCGCCCACTGCCCAATAAAAAGGATTCCTTGGAGCAGACCATGCCCACTGACCAATCACAGCATAGTATGCAAAAACGTAGTCAACAAATCGCATACACCCTAAACCTCGCCTACAAAGTGTTTGGACTAATCAAATTACAGGCACTGAATCCCATTCACAAACACACAGAAAAAAGTTGAATCACAATAGAAGTTTAAAGCCAAACAACAAAAAGTCCGACTGTAAATGTAAAAATTATAAAATAAAAAAAGGATCCACATAAAAAGACCTAAACCGTGCAATAGGGGCCTTTTGCATAAATTGAATATGCGGGTGTCCACAGTGTGATAACTCATTTATGTTGTTCAGCTGCCTGTGAACTCTTGTACTCATCACTTGTAGCTCTACCACTCATGAGGTTACTTGAGTTCAAAGACAACTGAACAACATAAATGAGTTATCACATTGTGGACACCCACATATCCCTTATGTATATATTCTTTGTAAAAAACTATGTTAATGCATCAGTTAGGGTTGAGGATAAAGTAACAAACATAGGGAAATACGACATTAGGGTTTCCAACCCTAAAACCCCTGCCCCACCCCTGAAGTGAATGAGGAATGGAGTCTTCCTTAGGGTTATCAACCCTAACGCTCACCCCACTGCAGTGACAGAAAAGCTAAGATGTGATGGAGACAGGTGTGTATGTTTCATGAATGTATACAATGGGGTGAGCATTAGGGTTGTCAACTCCAAGGAAGACTCCATCCCTCACTCGCTTCAGTGGTGGGGCAGGGGGTTTTAGGGTTGGGAACCCTAACATCATATTTCCCTAAGTTTGTCACTTTATCCTCAACCCTAACTGATGTATTAATGTAGTTTTTTGCAAATAATATACATATATATATATATATACATACAGTATATATATATATATATTTATGCAATAGGTGTGAGACCAAAAGCCATTGAATAAATCCATTTATTTCCACATATGTGGAATAAATCTAACCACCCTAGATTTATCCCACATATGTGGGATAAATGCAAACTGTCAATCAAAGCTTTTTTGTTCACTTTTTTGACAAACAAATGTGAATAACTTTAAAACGAAAAATGATAGCATAGTACTGTGAGCACGAAAAATGTTCTGGACAAAAATATCTACAAAATGAGTGGGGTTTCATTTATAGATACCTTTTAGTTTTTTTTATAATTAGCAAAAAACAGCAAAAAATCCTATTTTCTTTTCACTTTTCGTACAAACAAATATAAATAACTTTAAAATGAAAAATGATAACATGGTACTGTGAGCACGAAAAATGTTCAGCATAAAAATATCTACAAAATGAGTGGTGTTTTATTCAGAGATACCTTTTAGTTTTTTCATAATTAGCAAAAAACAGCATAAAATTCTATTTTCTTTTCACTTTTTCAACAAACAAATGTGAATCACTTTAAAACTAAAAATGATAGCATGGTACTATGAGCACAAAAAATGCTCAGCATGAAAATATCTACAAAATGAGTGGTGTTTCATTAATAAATACCTTTTAGTTTTTTTATAATTAGCAAAAAAACAGCATAAAATTAAATTTTTGTTTCACTTTTTCATCAAACAAATACGAATAACTTTAAAACAAAAGGTAGCATGATACTGTCACCATGACATTTGTTCAGCAAGAACTTCTCTACAAAATGAGTGGTGTTTCATTTAATAGCAACCACCACTAGCGGACATACACCAGGAAAGTTAACCAAAAGTCCCAGAAAGTCCCAGAAATTATCATTTAAAAAGAAGATAAACAGTCAAAACCAGATGGTCGCACTGATAAGAGCATCCCTATTGCATAAATAAATATACAATGGTGAGCTGTCAGATAAATGATTTATCTACACTTATGCTGTTTGACCTCGGACACCTCACTCGTGGCTTCGCCACTGCGTGAAATTACCAGTCAAACAGCACTAATAATAGATAAATCATTTATCTGACAACTCTATATATCCATTTTATATATATATATATATATATATATATATATATATATCTATATCTATATATATATATATATATATATATATACACACACACACACACACACACACACACACACACATATACATATACATATTCATACACACACATGCTTAGGCCTTTTCACTATAGGAAAGGTGCAATGGAGACCATCATGTTCAAGATGTGCAATGAACTCTGTCTAGCAAGGGATCGGGGATGTGTCTATTTTCATCCTCCTCAACCGTTTCTCACCATTTGACACCATTTGTCATGGGATGTTGCTGAATAGACCTGACTTTCGTGAAGGGCGAACTATCTTACAAAAGTTCTGTAAATTCCTTGTGGAAAGGGTACAATCAGTCGTGATCAGTCAAGGTGGGATCCCTGGAGTGTGGTGTACCTTGCAGTTCTGTCCTCTCGCCTACGTTGTTTGTTGCTGTGTACTTTCTTCCACCTGGAAAGATCATTAGATAATATAGCATAAAATTTCACAGCTATGATAAAAATGTCACAGCTGTGCAGATGATACCCAGCTGTAACTATTTTTTGTTCCTTACTAGGGCCTTCCTGTGCTTCAGTGAAACTAGTGCCTGAAGAATATCAGGGTTCGGATGACATCCAGTTGTTGGCCCTTAAGCTAACAAAGACAAAAGCACTATTGGTCGGCTCAGAGAAATGGGTATTGGCTCTGAGGAGTGACCTCTTGCTGAATTACCTCAGGGAAGGAAATTCAGGTGGAGGCAGTGAGGGAGGTTTGCATTCTTTGAGTGGTTCTTGATTAGCACCAATCACTGGAGCCTCAGGTGTTGGAAGCTGTGAGGAGCTGTTTTGCTACCTTAGAAATATCACCAGGCTACATCTCTTACTCAGTCCAGCTAATTTGATGACCTTGGTACCCACCACTGCCTCATCTAGGCTGGGTAACTGCAATGTTTTCTATAAGGGCTGAAGTGCTGGTAAATTAGCCTACTTTTAACTGGTCAGAATATTGCAGCTAGGCTTCTGACCTCCATAAGTATATTGGATCATATCACCCCATCTGCATACTCAGAGCTTGCTGAAAGGGAAGTCGCAAGTTGACTACAAGTGTTTTTTGTTGACCTATAAAGCCCTGAATGAATAGGCATTCCTTACCCCTGTAAACTCCTCACTCTCCCAAGCCCCAGGTCTGACTAGAGCTCCCCATCAGAGCCTGCTTAAGATCCCTTCCATTTGAACTCAGCAGGAGACATGGCATTCTCAGCAGTGGCTCCTGGTTTATGAAATGCTCTACCATAAGAAGTCAGAAATGCCACTTCAGGGCCAGCCCAGTGGCACTGAGGGTTGAGTCGCTGGATGCCATACCTTGGGCCACGCCGGTGACCCAAATTTGGGAGCAGACTCAGACGCCAGAGGTCAGCAGGGGAGGAGTAGGATTGAGCATCCAGAGGACTGCTCTCCTCTCCTGGGGTGGGTTCCAGGGATTCCCTATCTTGTAGTGGCTCCCAATGGAGACAGGGGGCATTGCAAGTCAGCAGGGATTTGCTTCTGGGGAGCCAGTGGCAGACGTCTGCAAGAGGGGACGGATGTGTTCTATCTGCGCAGTGACATCACTGCATGTCTGCACCTCAGGGGCAATGCAACAAGCAAGGAGGAAACACCCCAGCCACTGGGAGGATGATGGCAGTCCCGAGGGGGTGGCTCACACGTCCACTGCCTGCCCTTCCTTGTTGACTCTCCTGGGTCCTCTCCACTTTGGGGGTTGGTTGGAGAGGACTCTGTCCCCAGTTTCTCTCTGGGAGGGTTCAGGCTGGGTGGTAGAGCCTCTCGGGTGGGTCTCGCCTGAGTGGGGCACCAGAGGCTGGCGACTGCAGTAAAGAAAGTCTAGAGAAAAAAAATAAAGAAATGTCACTTCAGTGTCACTAAATCTCAGCTGCAAAGGTCATCTGTGAGGCATATATTCTTTAGACCAGAATAGTCTCTCAGATGGTCATTGCTGTTTCATTCTATTTAACCACAATTTTCTGTATGGTGGCTTTATTCTGTACATTTTACTGATGTTATTAACTGTCTGCAAATTTGCTTACCTACCATGATCTGAGTACCTTAAGTGCACAATAAAAATATTAACTAATGTTACAAACCCATTTATACACATGAATTAATTATGACATCATCGATCCATAACACCATATGAATAAATCAACAATTCCAACTCAAGGGGATCCTAGGGCAAGATTCTAGCACTTCTTTACCATCCCAAGTGCACCTCAATAATGTGGTTATCACTGACAAGCATGAGATTTTAGATGCTTTCAATAATCACTTCACTACAGCAGGCCTAGCTTTCGACTCCACTCCAGCAAATCTAATGCGTTCACAACTTAATTTCCAGTCTACTGAGGGACAGAAGGCTGCTTCTACATTCTCTTTCAAGCCAATATTATTAAAACAAGTAGAAGACCTATTGCTCCATCTGAATACCACTAAAAGCGCAGGTGCAGACTCTCTGGACCCCTACTGTCTAAAAATTGCACTGCATGCCATTGCAGCCCCCCAACTCACCTTTTCAACTTGTCCTTATCCACTGATTCCATTCCTTCATTGTGGAAAACAGCACAAGTGTTTCCCCTCCTTAAAGCAGGGGACCCCATGGATCTCAACAATTATAGGCCTATATCCATCTTACCAGTGCTGTCCAAAATGCTAGAAAAACTGGTGAGCATCCAACTAAGTGACTACCTCGATGCTAATAACCTCCTTAATCCTGCTCAATCTGGGTTTAGAACCATGCATAGCACCATTTCTGCCTTAGCAAAAGTTACAAATGACTGGCAGACTGAACTAGACAAAAAAAATAATATCTGTGCTGTATTTCTGGACTTAAGTAAAGCCTTCGATACTGTGGATCATGATCTACTAATCTCCTCACTGCTTTCCTTAGGCCTTGACCCAACCTCTCTTAAGTGGTTCAGATGTTACCTCACTGGTAGAATACAGCAGGTAAAAAGTGAAGGCGACCTATCTTCCTCAAAACCACTCCTAAGAGGAGTACCTCAAGGTTCCATCCTGGGCCCTATCCTCTTTGCCATCTACATCAACAACATTGATTCCAGCCTCACTAAAGCCAATGTTCACCTTTTTGCAGATGATACTGTCCTATATGTCAGTAATCCATCACCAACAAAGGCTCAGAACTATTACAATCTGAGTTCTCCTGCTGCAACACAAATTACTTGAAAAGAAACTCCTATTAAATGCCAAGAAGACTAAAGCTATGTTCTTCTCCACCAATATATATTCTACCACTCTCTCACGGAACATTCTTCCCCAACTATCTACCATCCTTGGAGAAAGCCTTGAATATGTTGATAAATTCAAATATCTGGGGTTTTGATTGATAACAGGCTTGATTACACTCAGCACATTGACGAGCTCCTGAAAAACTCAGACAGAGACTCGGCCTATTCTTCAGGATCAAACATTATCTAACCAGAGAGTCTAAACAGAGACTAATCCAGGCCTCATTCCTATCCCTCATCGACTATGCAGACTTCCTATATGGCCACTGCTCTCTGTCCTACTTAAATAAACTGGATACTTGTACCATAGAGCTCTAAGATTCATCACAGACCTTCCTTTCAGCACCCACCACTGTTCTCTCTATACTGCAGTTGGCTGGACATCCCTACATCACAGAAGGAACAAAAATGCTGCTTTATGGATCTACAAGCTCTGACAAACAAACTACCATCCTACATCTCAGATTGCTTTACTCTGGTTACACCCAGGCCATATGCCCAAAGAAGCAATAGCCTCATCACTTTGAAGGTACCAAATGCCAGTACCCGCATGGGAGGGCTGCAATCAACTACTTTCTAGCACTTATCTGGAATTCTCTGCAGAAGACCCTGAAGTTGAACACCTTCATTCCTATAGCATCCTTTAAAAAGCTGTATATAAGTCTCTTCCCAGAGATATGCAACTGCTTCCACAAGGCCTAGTCCTTCATACCCTTACCCCTGCCCCTTTTATATTCCCCACCTTTACTTGTTTAAGCATTCATCCACTTCATCTTACCAGATTATCTCCAAAATCCCAATACCCTACCTTTAGTTAGTCAAATCTGTCTTTTTTTTTTTCCTTTTGCTTTGGTGCCCAAAATCACTGGTTAACCGCCTTGTATATATGTGTATATTACTGTACCTGTTCATTTATAAAGTCTCTGTTCTTGTACTCAATTTGTATTTGTATATATGTGAAATTATACCTTTATGTTGTTTCTGACCAATCAGGTCCATCTTGTAAATGAGCTATGCTCAATGATGTTCACCTGAATAAATAAAGATTTTGATTGATTGATATAAACTGACAACCAAATTACATTTTCATACCTCAGCTCCAAAACCACTTTCATAAAACAGGGTTACCACATTCTGGGTTAGAGCCTTCTCTGCTCCCCGCCGCCCAAAGAGCTGGAAAGAAAGGAATCACATTTATGAAACAATTCCAACTCCAGACCATCTTTCATTCACATGTACAACCCCCTTCCCCATCGCACCAGCTTGCTGGGGAAAAAAGACACTGGCAAAGTAAACAATTCCCAACAATTCACAGGCTTTCAACCCCCGCCAGCCTTTTCTAACACAAACCATCTTTTCACAAGTAGAACCAATTCTTTTCAAGTAGAAACCAAAGCTAGCACTTACCAACATGAACAGACAACCCCCTTCCCCAGCTTTTAATGCACTGCACACCCTTTCCCTCTCAATGATCTCACAGTCATACAGTCACATTCAAACTGCATTCTGTGCTGACCACTAACAAACAGTTAAAATGTGAATCCCAATAAGGCAATGTGTATTATATAAAAAGTTATGAATATTCATAAAACAATGCCATCTCCAGGGGTCTACTGAGTTACTAGTTCCACATTGGACCCCCCCCCTTGATGGTATTATTTTCACACACACACGCTCATATGTGCACACAGTAGATGGAGCATTTTACCCATACAAAAGGACTACATGAATGGCACTTGTGTCCCATTGAAATGTCCATCATCCATCTCCCCTTATAAAATGGGTTGGGAGTTTTCTGTGTCCTGATTGGATGAGAGGTATCTCTGGCCCTGTCCTTATCAGGACATATTGTGCTAACCGACACCTCTTCAGCCAGTCAGGACTGACAATAACAGATATCACTGTGAAAACTTTGTGCTGTAGTGGCCAAGCTGGAGCCCCCCAGAACTCTGTGCTATAGTGGCCAACCTGCAGCCCCCCTACCCCAGCTCTGTAACAGTACCCAAGTGAAGTAAAGTAAAACATTTATATGGAAAAGTGTGACCTCTGCTGCCTCCATTTCAGAAAGAGCTGATCACAATCTCCACTTCACCAAGAGCTGCCCATGCTCCACCAAGCGTCCGCATGTGCTGCCAAGAAACATCTCAACAGCTATAAGCACAGGTGGTAATTCCAGTTTGGGATGAGCGTGGCCACTGTCTGTTACAAAAAACTTTCATAGTGTTGTGATAAGGTAAAACACTACAAACTGGAAGCTGTGGAGGCTGGTAAAGGACACACTCACTCCCCACTCAGTCCTACTGAAACCAGTCCCTCTCGCTGGTCGCTCTGGCCTGACAGTCATGAAATAAACACAACAAAAAAAATCAAAATCTTCTCAAAGGTGTTTGTGTGTGTGGTGGGGGCACAGATAGACACAACTACACTCTGGTGGCTTTCTAATGACACATGTCCATTCAAATATGAGGATAAGGACTACTTTTCTTATTTTTGCTATTTATTTTCTATTTATATTAACATATTTTTGAAGTTTTTTATGTGAATTTTTAAATACCAGGTGACCCATTTTATAAGTAGAATAAGACACTCTGAGGTGTGGTTTATGACCTGATAAGAGCACTTCCCAGGTGCTAAAGGCACTCAGCACAAGCACCTCATGCCTCATTACGCACCTGGGGCATGCTGTTATCAGGTCATAAACCACATCTCGTCATGTTTTATTTGTTACATATATTACACAAATTAAAGTGATGTACCATGGCCATCAATTAAAGTCATATACCACAGCCCTCCACGGTATATGACTTTAATTGATGGCCATGGTATATATCTTTTCCTCTGCAGGATCAGACCTCCTCCTGCAGCTAGCTCCCCAAAAAACATTCCAGGAACTGCCCATGAGTAAGGACACACTCCGCTTTTAGCTACTTTTTTAGCCCCCTTTCCATCCTGATTTTTATCCTGGGCCAACTGCCCACTCTTGGGCATGCAGTACAAGCTACCTACAAACAGCATGCAAACTCGTGCATGGCCAAGTTTTTTTTTTTTTTAATTTTCTTTTTAACAACTGTCACCTACGATTATTTTCTAACAGGAGTCAGTCTCCTGAGCAAAAGAAACATAATCCACTACCAAAATGAATAGTGTAACTTGTTTAATTCAACAGAAAGTTATAGCCGTGACTTCAGGTATGCACATTAGCGCACTGGGTCATAATGTTATACGCTTAATAGCGTACGGCATTATGGCGAATCCCGGACCTGTGCACACTCCAACTGGACACCACCCCGGAGTTGGAATCTTTAGTGGGGAGGTCCGGGGGCACAGCCACCCATAACGGGGGATGTGGGGGTGGAGCCCCCCACAGAACAATAAATAAAATGAAATTGCGCAATGCGATTCTGCCGCACGGCATTATGACCCCATGCTGCACTTTACTGCCGACGCTAATGCACAAACCCTGAGTCACCACTTTAACTTTCACTTACAGAATTAAGCATGTTAGACCACTCATTTTGATGACAGATGAGTGTGAAGACGTGTACTCACCCAAGCCCTCTGCCATGCCAATCAGAACCGTACACCAGTCCCAATCCTCCAAGGCACACAACTAAGGGATCATCCACCCTAACCACACCTCTTTATGTAGGAGGACCATGCACTATGGAAAAGCAGGAGGGACAAAATACTGCAAAACAAACCCAGATATCATGGCAAATGCAATCTACAAAAAATATACTAATCATCCTAATGTATTATATAAAACTAATGCTAGGACATGTAGTATATGAGGATATAATGCCATTTTGGGGGCTTTTTAGCTCAGTAAACACACTCGTCCTTCAGGTGAGTGGGTTTATTGAGCTAATAAGCCCCCCGAGATGGCATTATTTATTTATTTATTGAAATGTTTCACCAGGAAGGCACACTGAGCAACAACTCACTCATCTCCTGGTGCGACCTGGGGGGGGAAGGGTACAACAGGAGTGAGACATTAAACATTCAAATTACAAGATCAGCATTAACATACAGTTGTAAGGCAAGTGCTACAAGCAGTGTTACAACAGTGTTGTGCATAATAGGTAGAAAGAGTGGACAATAATAAAGGCCAGTTTAATAAGTCACAAGTGCTTACCTGAAATAAAAGGGGGAAAGCAGAGGGAGGGGTGAGGGGAAAGAGTTGTGTCGTTGGAGACCCCTTCAGGATATGAGGAACCCTGCAAGGGTATTGGGGAGACCAGAGAGAAGGGGATAGGCAGTGTCCCAGAGATACCCTTTCAGCATGTGGGGAACCCTGCAAGGGGCTATGGGGCTACACAGAAAGGGGAAAAGGATGTAGGGATTTAAACAGGGAGAAGAAAGAGAAGGAGGAGGTGTGACTTAAATGCTAGGAGGGGAAATAGGACATAACCCAAGAGAGGATCCTTCAGGATGTGGGGTACCCTGTCCGGGGGTTGGAGAAGGTCAGTAGATAGGGATGAAGAGAGTGATCATAGAGGGAGAGAGGGAGAATTGAACCCTTGAGAGGGAAAGAATTTGCACCTTTGGAAGGGATGGGGCCTAATCAATAGTCTATCAGGATGCATGGACCCATGGGGAACATTTCTGTGAGAGATCAGGGGAGGCCAGTAAGGGGAAGCAATTTAGGGGAAGGGGAGGAGAGCTATAAATTTGGGGTGTGTGAGTGCACAGGGTAAAATTAAGGTGATGGTAGAGGGGTAGGACTTATTCAGGGCTTAGAGGAGCGAATTAGGGAGAGACATGGCAGGAGCAGCTAGGTGCAAGGTAATTATTGAGTGCAGAGCTGATGGAGTAGGTGGAGGATGAGTGTCAGATTTGAGGAGGGAAGGAATTCCAAATTTTTGGGAGGCAGTGAGAGTAACCGGATTGGCCAATTAAGGTGGATTTGTGGGGGACTACCAGGGTGTGGGAATTGATTGATCTAAGGGAATGGGAGGATGGGTGGGTTGTTATAAAGGAGGAGGTGAGGTAGGAAGGGAGCTCACTCAACCAGTGCTTGGAGGTGAATTTAGCACAGTGGGAGAGTCACCTCTTTGTAAGAGAGGGGAAAGATCGCAGTGGTGGGTGCAAGGGGGGCATCCAGGGCAAAGTGGCAGAAGGAATTGAAGAGGGTGTCCAGTCTGGCCAGGGAGGACTAAGGGGCAGCATCATAGACTACATCACAGTAGTCAGAAATGAGCAGTATCATCTTCTGAATGCGTTCATGCCTAGTCATAGGAGGGATGCAACTATGGTTCCTGAACAGGGCACCAAGCTTGGGGTGCATTTTTTTCTGAATGGCGTCAATACGTCCAGAGAAGTTTAGATGTTGGTACAGTCAAACACCTAAGTACCTGAAGGAGGATGTGTCCTCAAGTAAAGTCCCATCAAGGATGTGGAAAGTGGGTAGGGAGGGAAGCCTAGAGAGTCTCTGCCTAGTACCAAAGGTCATGGAGACAGACTTCTTGGTGTTGAGGAAAAGTTGATGGTTAGCAAACCAGAGCTGAACCTTGTCGAAGTCTTGCTGTAAGCTAGTTGTAACCTCAGCAGGACAGGAGCCAGATGCATACAGGACTGTATCACTGGCATACATAAGTATTGTGGAGGAGGGGAAGCAAACAGAGGGAAGGTCGTTTAAGAAGATGGAGAATAGGAGGAGTCCTAATACAGAGCCCTGGGGGACGCCAGTGCTAATCAGGAGGGGAGGAGAAGTGGTGTCCAAGATCTTAACTGATTGGGTTCTGACAATAAGGTAGGCCTTGAACCAATTTGTGGCAGAGGGAGACAGGCTAGCTGTTGGGACTGAGTCGAGGAGAAGGGAGTGAGAGATGGTGTTGAAGGCCTTGGCCAGGTCGACAAAAATGGCAGAGGTAATTTGGCCATTGTCTATCCCAGTAAGGATGGAGTCTGTGAGCCATAGGAGAGGGGTGGTGGTTGAGTGGGTTTTCCTGAAACCAGACTGGAAAGGGGTATAAAAAGGAGGTGTCAGACAGAAAAGAGTGAGCTGGGAGAGGACAATGTGTTCTTGAAGCTTGGCAAGGGTAGGGAGGACAGAAATGGGGCAATAGTTGCCAGAGGATGAGGGATCACCCTCTTTGGGTAGAGGGAGGACTACTGCATGTTTCCGTGAAGAGGAGACTGAGGCAGTAGAGAATGAGAGATTTAGGATTATTGAGGGGGGTAGGCAATGACCATAGCAGAGAGGGAGAGGAGTTTTGGGTTGAGGCCATCAGGGGAGGTACCTTGAGAGGGGTTGATGGTGAGGAAGGCACTTAGGGCATCATTTGGGGTTACAGTAGCAAATGAGAAGGGGAGGTGGGAGGCTGGTGGAGGGACACACCGGTAGAGGGTGGGGAGGGTGATTGGTAGTAGGGGAGGTAGTTCAGTAGTTCAGTGGTGCAGGAGGTGTAGTAGGAGTTAAATTCTGCAGCTACGGCTGGTGGGTCGGACACTAGCGAGCTATTTACTTTAAGTACTGGGAGGCAAGATGAGGGGGTAAATAGGGCGTGGACCACCTTTCAGAACTTTGAAGGGGAATTTATGTTGGTGATGAAGGCAGATTTGAAATATTCTAATTTGGCTTACTTTGTAGCCCTGATGCAAGCATTTTGGAGCATACGGTAGTTTGTGAAGTCACTAGGATGCTGGGTAGTTTTATGACGCTTCCAGGCTCGATCTCTAGCCCTGAGGCAGGCCAAAAGTTCAGGGGTTATCCAGGGTAAGTGGTCACCTCTGACTATAGTTTGTTTGAGTGGGGCAAAGGTGTTCCATTTTACAAGAACGATTTCTTTGAGGTAGGCAAGGGCCTTATCAACTGAGGGGAAGGAGGTTAGGGGGGACCAGTCGGATGTGGCAAGGTTACTCAGGAGAGGTTCAAGGTCAAGAGACTTGAAAGAGCATAGTTGTTTGGTTTTGTGTTGTGATTTAGTTCTGTGGACTTTCCCAACTATGAATACTGGGTTATGGTTACTGACAGCATCAGGAGGATGCCAGAGGTGATGACGCGGTAGTAGTGGGAGGTAAGGGCCCAGTCAAGTAGAAAGTGCTGTTGTGTCTTGTGGTTTGGGCAGGTGGGTTCAGAGATCAGTTGGGAGAGGTTTAGGTCTCCAGTCGAGTAGGAAGTGTTGTTGTGTCTTGTGGTTTGGGCAGGTGGGTTCAGAGATCAGTTGAGAGAGGTTTAGGGCTCAGATTTCATTTTTAGTTTTGGTAGTTTTAGGTGACAATCAATTTATATTGAAGTCGCCTAGGATGAATAATTCCCCAGAGTGAGCAAGGGAAGTGATGGAGGTTAGGAGATCTAGCGCGACTGAAGGATGGGCATTCAGGTGGCAGTAAATGCCAGCTACGAAGATTGGGAAAGTGAAGAGGAGGGTCCCATGGATAGCTAGGGCATCATGGGTCTCAGGATTTGAGGAGGAGTAGTTGATGGAATACTGGATGGAGGCTAGGACATAAATGGCCACAACACCACCCCTGCCAGCATGGTCTTGCCTTAGCAGTGAGTAGCCAGAAATGGAGACCGAGTGGTCAGGGACAGTGGTCTTTAGCCAAGTTTCTGAGATGATTAGAATGTCTGATTTTAGAGTGCACACATGGTCTGAAACTGGTCTATTTTTTGAAATAAGCTGCGGGTGTTTAGATGTAGGATCTTTAAGCCATTTGGGAGGGCTAAGAGAAGAGAGTGGGGGAAGTAGTAGCGAAGGACGCACCAGAGGAGCTAGGGGCAATAGGGTCTGGGTTAAGGTTAGGGTGAATACCCTGGCGGAGAGCAAGAGGAGAGAGAGTATGAGAAAGTGGAGCTTATGGGAGTTTGAAGGGGCTGGCGAGGAGATTGGGAGATTTGTGAAGGGAGTGGATGAGTAAGGAAGAAGAAGGTAGAGAACCGCAGTGAAAGTGGACACCGTTATCAAAGCCACATGAGGAACAGTGGTAGAGTGAGACCATATTTCAAAAGGGGGAGTAATATCATGGATATGAGTAGGGGATTGGAGATAGTAACTGATGGGGTTGGGAGAGTTATTAGGAATACATGAGTAGTGAGCAAGTGGAGATGGTAAAGAGAGGGATATGAGCAGAACAAGGGGGAGAGAGGAGAGTAGGGAATGCAGTGTTCATAAAGGCAGAGAACATAGATACATAGACAGTGTCAGCAGATAAGGGCCTATGGCCCACCCAGTCTGCCCATTTAAGTTTGTAAGTTCAGTTTATGTTTTCCAGGAAGTCTGTTGCCCCATATTCTCATGTACTACACTTTCCTATTATTTATTCTCTAGGTATATCTGTGACTAAAGTATCAGTTAAAAGTACACACCTACGTTCATTAAAAGTATATACCTATACACATACAACCCTATGGAATCACAATAATTGTAACTAATTAACACACCAATAAACCAATTTACGGTTCCCCCATTTCTCACCAAACAGTCATGTCCCTGCTGCAGTTGTCTCTCTCCTAAGAATCCATGCCCCCATATTGTTGCCGCCATGCTCCCTCAAATGCTGCTCCTAACCACAGACAGATCAAAAGCCTCTACTGACTGCAAATACACACAACTTGTCCCAACAGCAACTCCATACCACTCCCATCTGTAACCACACGTCACTCCCAACCATATTCAGAAACTAAGTGATGGACCGGCCCAGTCACACCTCCTTCTGTAGGAGGACAACAAACTACAAAAAACAACTAGGACCAACATACAATGAAGGTCAAAAACTCCATCACATTATGGAAAAACATTATGGCCAAAAAACAAAAGCAGTTCCAGAGTTATAAGGATTTTGCATTTTTCTGAGCAAGCTCAGTAGGGTTTTTGGATAACACTCTCATACGGACTACAAAAAAATTGTTTGTCAGGGTTTATAGTTCATGATTTTTTGTGAGAAAAAATATTGTTCATGATCGCTGCCATCTTGCTTTGTTTTTTTACAACTAAAAAAATTGGAAAATACCTCAAAATGATGTGTTTCCATAGAACAAACACCTGAACCTAGGTAAATGGAACCCATTTAGTTAGATTTTGGTGTTTGTTTTTTGGAAGTTGCCCTGAACACAACGTTTCTGGCCAGCTGAAAATCCTCAGTGCCTAACTTAGTGAGAGGAACCTTCACCCACATCTTCTGTGTGGGAACAGTGGAACTTTCTAGATATCCAAAGTCACACATGGAATGCTGCTGCCAGCTTCAGTGGTAGGAGTGAGCTGGCAGTTTAGTGAGCCGGCGTTCTCATCTTATCTATTCTATGTATCTGTCTGTCTGTTAGTCTCTCTTTCTCTGTCTCTCTATAGCTATTTAAACTGTCTAGCTACTGTACCTATCCTATCTATCTTAAGCAGACTGGAGTGCCCACCCCCAGTACCGCTACTCTCTACCCCTCCCCTTCAGGTGGCCTGCTCTCCCTTACTAGTATATTAAATAATAGCTGACCAGGGTGTCTAACCCCCATACCACTCCTTTCAATCACCCCTGCCCCTCAGGTCACCCTCCCAAAAAAAAATATAGGTGGTGATGCTACGGTGCCCACCCCTGATGCCACCAGAGATCATCCTGATACTGGGGTGCCCAATCCCCAGTGTCAGCTTCCCTGTAAATAGAGAAAAACATCTGTCATTGACCTTTTTTTTTGTTTTAAATCCACCTTAAACCTGTATAAAAGAAAATGGTACCTCACCAATGTGATCCCCCACCCTCACCATCCCCACCCTGATCTCCCACTCCTCATTCACCACCCCACAGCCCACACACCCTCACTCACCTGAAGTGTCCAACGGAGTTGATCCATTCTCCCATCAAAATGACATATTGCTGCTGGAACCAGCAACTGCGATATAAAAAAGCAGGGTATGTCAATTTCATGGATTTCAATGCGTTTTGAACTCTTACTCATAACCTTCTCATTTTTCAATATTTTTACACCAAACTGTTAATATGGCCTTTTTAGAACCCCACCTGATGAACAAGGTAAATGACATTTTTCAAAACCATCCCAAAAGGGGATTTTGTGGTTCCTCCACAAAATCACCTTTCTCATAGGATTTGAAGATTTTCACCTACCGAGTTCAAGAGATGGTGTCATATGAAGACTATGTTGAAAATGTGGTGTAAAAGTGAAATAAAATAACCAAGCTATGAGTGAGCATTTAAATATTTCAATGTTCACTCACAACTTCACCATTTTTCAATATTTTTCCACTAGACTTTCAACTTGGCCTTTTTGGGACCCCACCTCATGAACAATGCAGGTGAAATTTTCAGATCCGGACCAAAAAGGCAATTTTGCAGTCACTCCAAGCAATCATGTTTTGGCTGGGATTTGATAATTTCACCTACCTTGTAGGCCTTCCTGTATAATCAGGCTTTCCCGGACTGCATTTTATAACCCTTACCTGGTCTCAGAATTTTAGATTTAAATTAACCCTTGACTCTTTTGAGTCTAGTTGCTGTTGCTGAGGGTAGTATTTATATAATCTTATTTTAATTGTTGGAATATTGCATGTTATGCTTATAGTATGCTGTTTATGAATCTATTATGATTTGTATGATGACATTTTAGTATGTTCGACGCCCAGAGCCTCCAGGATAGGCATCTCTTAAATAAAATTGTTTTGCCTTGCCTTGCCCTTGTCTTGTTTATGATGCAGGGTCATAAAAAAACTGTGTTGAGAATCTGGTGAAATTACCAATTTATGAGTGAGTGTTAAAATATTTATACTTCATCAACTGTCAATATTTTGACTCCAGACTTTCAATATAGCAATTTTTTCACACCAACTCATAAACGTGATGGATGTCATTTTTCAAGTCCTGGCTGAAATGTGCTTTCGGACTTGTGGCACAAAATGATGTTTTGGCCAGTATACTATAAATGGCACATGTCATGTTTATAAGGGGGAGTTATAAAATGCCTATCTTTAAAATTTGGGGTCTATCTTTCATAAAAAAATATATATATATTAAGAAACATTGGGTATAGTGCCAGCCCTTACCCCAGCAGGTAATGCTTTGTGATCCCATACCAGTGAGGTGAGTTCAGGGGTGACCTCAGTGAGCCAGCTGAATGGGCCAAGGCTGGAGGGATGGTACTGTCATGTGACAGCAACCCCCCCCAGCCTGGGAGGGAAGGGAAGGGAAAGGAAGGTGCAGGGTTGCCAGCACAGGCCGAAGTACTATATAGTGAGGAGAAATCTTCTGTTTGCAAAGGGCACTGCACATCTGTCCCCATTACAGGCTGATACAGGGTCCAGTGCTTTGGCAGACAGATGGACTCTTTGCCCTGCATGTCTATATCTGTAGGCATCTGGAAACCTACACTTTTGCAGCCCACCAGGCAGTCTCACAGATCCTTGACATCCATTGCCAAATGAACTGCAGGGCCCAGAAGTGTCCTGTATGTCTGCAAGCAGATGGATTCTTCCCTTGGTGCAGGGCCCAGGGGGCCAAGCACATCTGCATTTGTTAGGGACTTGCATAAATGAAAATACAATTCCACTATCTAAAAAAGAAAGGAAATTCTTTGCAAAAAAACAGCATTAATGCACCAGTTAGCATTCAGCTTAATGCAACAAAAGTAGGGAAATGTGACGTTAGTGTTTCCAACTCTAACTGCCCCCCCAAGCAGCAAAAGGACAAGACTACACAAGCAACCATAGACAGCAATCATCAGGGAAAACAAACAACAAGCAACTGTTTTCAGATGCCGCAAATGCAGTAGCACTTATGTGCTGCCTTCATGGATTTGTATCTGTATCTGTAACTGCATAAGCGCAGGCCCCACAGGGGGCTGTGCTTATGTAGCTACACCTGTGTGTGTATGTTGTACATTGTGCATGAGTATGTGTGGCTGCAGGTGCACTTCTGCAGACAGAAGGCCCCATAGGCCCTCCAGCTCTACAGCCAAAGGTACTTACACGTGATGTACGAGGTACCTCACTAGATAGCATCATCTGCTAGTGCATGGTTTTCTATATGCAGTTGAATAACTGAAAATCTGCTACCCCTTTGGAAAGTTTCTAGATCCGCTGCAGAAATCATGATACCCACACTGGACTACTGATTCTGGCTACTTAACTTCAAGCATCACTAAAGCCTAACCTTCTGGAGCTGGAAGTTACGTCGTATGTCTTACGCCTGCGGCTGAAGAGACGCAGGCCCTCAGGTGCCTGTGCTTCAACAGACAGACATACTGTTGCAATGTTGGTATTATGGATTTTGTGGCACCAGTACTTCTGCAGTCAGAGGTCATTGTGGATGTCTTATACCTTCAGCTGCAGAAGTGCTGGCCCATCATATGTGTGTATGTCTTACAGTGTGCATGAGTACCTGAGGCTACAGAAGTGCTGGCTCCATAGAGGCCTGTGCTTCTGCAGACAAACCCATTCTTGTAATTTATGTAGTGTGGATTTGCAGCTGAGATTGCAGGCCCTGTAAATCTGTCTTATTGTGTGCATGAGTACCTGAAGCTACAGAAGCAATGGCCCCATAGGGGGTCTGTGCTTCTGCAAACAAAATCACTCTTGTAATTTGGGTAGCATGTATTTGTATCTGTGGCTGCAAGGACCTATGCTTCTGCACACAGCAGTGTTGTGACCTGAATATCATGGATTTCTATCTGCAGTGACAAGCGAGTGAGTGTGTATGTCTTGCAATGTGCATGCTGCAGATACAAATCACAAAGGTAGCACATTAGTGTTACTGCATTTGTGTCATCTGGAAACAGCTGATTGTTGTTTATCTTACCTGATGATGGCTGTCTGTGATTGCTTGTGTGGTCTTGTCCTTTTGCTACTTGGGGGGGACTAGGGTTGGAAACCCAACACTACAGTGCCCTCCTTTTGTTGCATAAAGCTGAACCCTAACTGGTGCATTAATGCAGTTTTTTGCAAAGAATGCATACATATACATGTACATGTAGATATATAATACCTGTATATATTTATATAGAGAGAGTAAATGATGGATAAGTGTGATATACAGGGAAAGATACCACTGAGAGGGGCTGATTTGCAAAATAACCCATGAGCCCAAAGAGCGAGGGGGTTTACAGAGCTAATTATCCCCCAAGATTTGGGGTCATGGGTTATTGTGCTAATTAGCCCCTTGATATGGTAGATTTCCCTACAGCAAACTAACCCTCATTTATTTTATATAATACATTGGTTTGGTTACCATGTGTGGTCTTGAAACTTTTCCCTGATAGTGTAGTTTTTTATGTAGTTGTAGTGCTTTTCCATAGTGTAGTGGGGGCAGTGTCAATGTTTTTCTGTAGTGTAGTGAGGGCGCGCTCATTCTACCCTCCACCTATAAAGAGGGGAAGTAGTTTGATGGCACTTCCTTTCAGGATGGCATTCGAGTTGTCTGGTGTGGCTTCCCACTTTGGAGTATTTATTTGTGGTCAGGAGTGACTGTGTGGCATAGTTGAGCAGTTGAGAGTGGATGTGTGGTGTGGCTGAGCGATCGGTGGTGGCCGCATGTCAATATGGTTGTGGTTCAGAAGCGCATAGCAGGACAGCCAGCGGATGAAGCAGCACAGAGTGCTTGGTGGCTGGAGTAATGCGTGGAGCATTGAGGGACATGGCTGTGAGGTGAGTTAAGATGGAAGTGGTTTTGTATTGCTGTTAGGTTAGGGACTATTTATGTGATGTGTTAGTTTTATAGGGTTTGTGCTAGGTGGTTTTGAGGTGTATAGAAGATTGTTACATGTGCAGTTTAGGCCTGTTAAGGTGTCTGTTACGTGGTATAAAGTGCTTATTACATGTGGTATGGCAAGTGTATTAGGATGCTTTGCTGTTTGTTAGATAGTAATGTGTTATTTAAGCAATAATGCACGACAGGGTGTGGTATATCATGAGATATCGTCACGCCCTGGGTGGTTGGGCACGAGGCCGCAGGCCGAGTGTGTCCAACCGCCCGGGAAGTGATGATATCTCATGATACACCACACCCTGTAGTGCATTATTGCTATTATGAACTAGGCTGTGAAGAGAAAGTGGTTAGTAAATTGAAAGAAGAGTCATTTTGTTTGTTTTTTACATTTATTTCTTGTGTGAATACATTTGTTTTAAAGAAGAGAAAAAATAGTCCCTTTTTTGAGACAGTATAGAAATGTATAACGTTAATGTTTTTTTTAAGGTAGCTTAAAGTAAGCAAACAGTGAAGTAGGAACATGTTTCACATACTAACAGTGGTAACAGTTATAGTAAAGCAATAGCTTATGAACAATAGCATATATATATATATATGTTTTTTAATTTTCATTTTCTTTGTCTTTGTAATTATAAACATTAAATTGGATATTGCCAGACATTGTCCCTACTTGTATGTAAGGGAAGAAGTGTTTGCTTGACGGCGGTATGCAGAGGTCTTCAGTGAAGGTTTCCAGTTGGGTTTGTTTTGCTGCATGTACAGTAGGTGGATTGGATGAGCTCATTGAGGGGATATCATGTTCTTGTTGCTGTGGGTGGAGCTGTAGGAAAGAGAAGAGACGTTACTGTTATGCGTAGCAGAGTTGTGTTTTTTTTTTTGTGAAGAGAGGACGAGTTCAGCATTGCGGTGGAGCGTTATGGTGTGTGGCCTACTGTCGTCTGGATTTGTGCTGCTTCAGAAAGGTGAGCAGTATGCAGGTTTTGGGAGGTGCATCGTCGACTGAATGTTTGTGGGCCAGAATTTCGAAACTGCTGAAGTGCGGGATGATTTTGTGATTTGGTGTGTGCAACTTTTTGGGCAGATGTACAGATTTTTTTTCAACTTACCAGAAGTGATGGTGAGTTGATGTGGGATGGAGTCATGTTTTTTTCATCTTCTGTGGATGTTGACATCTGTGGAGAAGAAAAAAAGGACGTTAGACGTTATGTGAATGAATGGGGGGGGTGGGGTTTGATGTACTTACCAAGTTGTGGTGTATATTTGTATTTGGGCTTGGCTGCTGGGTTGATTTGTATTTTTGGTAGGGACTGTTGTTTCTTCCGGTGGGATTGTGGGTGCTGATTTCTTTGTTGGTACGCTGGCTAATTTCGTAACAGATTGAAGGGATGTCTCAGGCAGTTCTGTGTTGGTGTTAACTGTCGTTAGGATTTTGCTCCACTGCTGTCTGTCCATTAAAGAGGGCTGCCAATAGCTTCGAATTGATGTTTCCGATTTGTGGCCAGTAGCGGACATTATTTCTTTTGTTTCTAGTCCGGCTTTAGAGAGAAGTTGCATTGCGGTGCTTCGTAGGCTGTGGTTTGTGTATATTTTCTCGAGGTTTACTTCTTTACAGATTCTGGGGAGCATGGAAGCAAAGTAATTTACACCTAAGGGTTCTTTACTGTACTATATAGGTTGTTTGTCTAGGAAGGTTTGTGGTAGTCGCTTGGGATGGCAGTATAGCGCAGGGGCATCTGGTGGAAGTTTTCTTAGGTACAGCTCGAGGCTTCTGACAGGGTACAGTGGGTCAGTGGGATTTTCAAACATGAAGCCTCGTGTACTTTCTTTATTCTTTTCCAGTGGATCATTATGATTTTTAGTGTACTCATTACACGCTAGAGATACATATTGCAAGCCTTGTTCGTTGTTGTGGATAACAAAGCTACTTGCTTTTAACTGTCGGACTCCCTCTTTTCCTCGTCTAGCAAAATGAAGCAGAAAATCTAGCCAAACCTTGCGTAGTAATCCTGGTGATGTGTTTGGGTTAAGGGCTGCTGAATTTTTTATTTGAAGCAGATGCTTTTCAGATAACGCTGGGTGGTGTTTTGTTATATGCTTAATGTTTTTGATAACCCCAATGAATATGTTGTTTGACGTTGTGAAGGAAGGTTCAGTCATTAAGCTGAAATTTCTGTTAAGAGGTGGTTCATTTAAAAAACGGTTCAGACCAGCTCGTATTCCTGTGTAACTAGTTATCCCATATTCTTGCCCATTTGCTGTTCTAACGCTGCCATAAAATTCACGAAGCAATGTATTTAAATTTTCAGGTGTTACTGTTGCAAAGTCAATGTCTATTTCTTTTTCTGTCAGCCAATCTTTTAAGACATTCACTGCCCAATTGGTTTGATGTTTTGTATTCTGCTCATTTTTATTCATTTCTGTTGAGTTTAACTGCTCAACTGTTACCTGTATATTGACTACACAGGTACATATACGTGGAAATACACAATACCTTTTTAGATAATTCACTACTGAATGCGCTGTTGTGCTCTGATATAGGCATACTTTGCAGTGTGTTGCGAGCCACAAGGCCACAGGCTGAGTGTGTTCAGTCACCAAGGCGCGTGTATATCAAAACATGACTGCACACCCTGCAGTGAATTATCTGTCTAATAAAATGGCCACAATTGTTTCAGGTGGTGAAAAATAGAAAGACTGCAGGTGTACAGTCATTGTGGGATAATGCATGGTCTTTTGATTTGTTTCATCCAATCAGGAAACAAACTTTTTACTGATTTTTCTTACCCATTTGAGATTATATATATATATATATATATATATATATACACACACACACACAAAAGACTTTGTTAATGCATCAGTTAGGGTTGGTTGTCACCAGTGCAACAAAAACAGGGAAATGTGGTGTTAGGGTTTCCAACCCTAACACCCCACCCCCACCCTGCAGACATTGAAAGGCATTGGAGGTGTGCCTTGGGGTCGTCAACCTGGGTGACAGTGTCTATGTAACGCTCACCCCATTCAATAAGTAAATAAGCTGAGATGGGTACAGTATAGGAGAATGGAGTGAGCATTAGGGCTGAAGACCCCAAGGCACACCTCTGATGCCTGTCAGTGTCTGCAGGGTGGGGGTGGGGTGTAAGGTTTGGAAACTCTAACACCACATTTCCCTGCTTTTGCCTCTTTAGTAACAACCTTAACTGATGCATTACCAATGTTTTTTTGCAATGAATTTCCTTACTTTTTCTGATAGTATAATCATATCCTTATTTGTCTGTGGGAGTGCAGGCTCCCCCCTCCCTCCATAGATGTGCATATGTATGCTATATAGGCGTGGAAGCTCAGGGCCCTCCAGGCCCTGCACTTCCATTTATAGGACAACAGTGACCAAATTGTCAGAACAGCTATGTTATTACCCCATTTCATGTACCCTGGTACAGAAAGTGTTCAAATCCACACCAAAACATAATTCTGTACAACAGCAAAGCCATTCCATGCCACAGGAGCGAAAACACAGCTTGGACAGGATTTGAAAAATGACAGCTGTGACATACATCAGGTTACGTAGTAAGACAGTTATGTTGAAAATCTGGGGTCAAAATATTTTAAATTTTCAAAGTTACGAGCAGGTGTAGCAAAATTGCAATGGATGGTCATATAGCTTTGGCATTTTTCCATATTTTGACCCCGAATTTTGAACATAATCTTCTTGTGACCCCACCTCACAAACCACATAGGTGAAAATTGTAAAATCCATTCCAAAATGCCATTTCACATTGCAGGTGGGAAAACATGTTTCGGGCAGGATGTGAAAAATGACAGCTGTACTGTTCATGAGGCGGTGTGAAAAAATGGCTATGCTGAAAATGCAGACTCAAAATATAAAGAATTAGCAAAGTTAGGCACATGTGTAAAAACAGTTCAACAAATGTTCATTACTTGGCCATTTTTAAGAATTTTTTCACCAGACTTTCAACATGGGCTTTTTGGGACCCCACCTCATGAACACTGGCACTGTCATTTCGTTAATTCTGCCCAAAGATAATTTCGTACGGTATTCAAAATCATCTTCTGGGCCTGATTAATGAAACGACAGCGTTCATGAGGTGGGGTCCCAAAAAGCCCATGTTGAACATTTGGCGAATAAATACCTAAAAATGGCCAAGTTATGAGCGTTTGTTGAAATTGTTTTACACATGCACATAAATAAATATTAGAATGTAGCTAAACAGGCCCCATTTAGCTAAGTTCTGATGTTTCTTCAATGTATTTCATTCATTTTTACATGTTTTCTTTATTTTCTGTCTCTCGCTAACTGGAAAGCAACAAGGCGGACACAACAGAGCTCTGTGAAAATACACTAGGCTCTATGCTATACTATGTTACCCTGTTTGTGGAAAATAGAACAGCTCCTGCAAAAACAAAGTATTTTCATGCGGAACATCTAACTTTTCCAATAGGAAATAATGGGAAATTTCAAAATTTAATAACTTTTGATCATATTAATATTTTTTTACCAATCTTTCAAAAGGCACATCTGTGAGACAAAGGCTTTCTATCCTGAAAATTTCAGACCGCAACTTAAAACTGTCTCTGAGATATAGGTGGACAAAAAATGGCAAAAAACACATACATTTAGGGATTGTTGACACCCTGTATCTCAGAAACCGCTCAACAGATTCACATGAAACTTGCCACATCAAGAGACCTACCCCTAGTAATTATACATGCCAAATTCCATGCATATCTATTGACCAGTTGCAAAGTTATTAAGGTTCAAACATTTGGCTTTAGCATTGTGTGAGCCGATCCCCTTTGCGAGGTGACAAAATCCCTGTTCGCAAGCCAATCCTTGTTTGCAAAATGGGACATTTGGCCTGGAAATCACAATCAAGGATTTTGACAGCACCAGAACAAGGATCAGCTCGCGATCAATGATTTTGCCTCGCGAACAAGGATCGGAACTGAATGACAAACAAGGATTTTTAAAATAAAAATGGCCATTTTTTTCACAGAAATGAAATAAACCAAAGGCATGGGTTTGTAGAGGGTGTCGCCGTGAATAAAACACATGCTTCAATTACCACACAACACATGTGTTGGGCAAGTTACAACAGTTTGTCTGAAAAAATGAAAACAAGATGGCGTCTCACGAAAGGGGAATTTTTCCTCACGAATGAAGATTTTATAAATCCCCATTCGCAAGGTGACAAAATCCTTGATCACAAGCCCAATCCTCTTTCGCAAAACATATATACAGTATAGTCCAAAGACTAAACTGATCATGCTCAGAACCTGAAAATTTAAAATTAAATACATTTGGAACAAATTCATATTCTTCCACCAAACCAATGCTGGATTGTTCTTTGGGAAAACCTCTTTCTACCTTGAATATTTCAGATCAAGATTCTAAACGATGTGGGCACAACGTTATGGGCAAAAATCAGCAAAAATGGGCAAATAAAAGCAAACAATTCATTTTTTAGCACTTTGCAGCACAGAAACCGCAAATCCGACTGAAACATAACTTGGCAGATCAAGAGATCTACTATCCAGGACTGTGCATACCAAATTTTATGTAAATACATTGAATGGTTGCAAAGTCATTAACATGCAAAATTTGGGGTTTAGTATTAAACTGCTTACTCAACCCTAACTATAGGGCATGACTGTGCATATATCTATTCTATATATATATATATATATATATATATATATATATATACACACACACACACACACACACACACACAACACACATATATATATATATTTTTTTTCTGTATAGCAGATTATGTTCACATTCCATTTCATTTAGCTATATTAGCTGAAGGCATAAAGATGTAAATGAAACAGAATGGTAATATCTGCTATACCAAGTGTAACTCCGGCAGCACATTTTCAGCTCAGCTCATTTTGCAGGCATAACATGCATTTAGCGACCAACGGTACAGCACATTATTTATAAATTATCAATCACCAGGGTCATTTGTGGTGTTTAAAGTTACTACTTTATTTGTTTCATTCAAAAAAAAAACAACGGAAGAAAAAATAAACATACGTGCTCAATAAAAGCTCGAGCTGTCTTCCATTCGGTCACTTCGCAACCTCCTAAACTAGCATGTGACTACAGTAGTCTGCTTCTCATCTGCTTCACAGCCCTTTCTCATTTGGCACTATCTGTAAAGCATAAAGAAGCATAAATAATGATTAAATTAGAATCTCCTACTACCTGCTATCAGGCTGATAACATTGATGCACTTACATCTCTACTGGGTACTTCTTTACTTGAGACTACTGGATTGATTTCAAAAGAGACATCATGAAGCAAATGCATAAGCCAAGTAAACAGAACTGTACAGAGCAGGGCAAGGGAACCAAGTGTGAGGGGAAGGATCTGTACACAGTATGATGTCTATTTTCAGTAAGCAGTTGGTAATCAAGTAATCAGTAACCGCAAGCAACCACAAATCTGGTAGCTGCCAATTCAAAGCACTGGCTCGCTTTACTGTAATTGCATCTACCGCGACTACTGTAAATAACGGTAAACATGGAGTGCTAATTTTATTGGGCTGTAATATGTATGAATGGAGGTATTGTGCAAAATATATCGGGCGCTAATACTGACTGCTATACAGTTTATATATAGGATATGTGGAGGTGGCAACTTGTGTGATAAAGCATTTATCTTGTGTAGTTGCCATTGACCTCAAGCAACCTCACAAGTGGCTGAGCCATGAGTGATGACAATGAGAGGCCAATGGCAACTACACAAGATAAATGCTTTATCGCACAGTTGACCCCCCCATATTTTACTTACGCACTAGGGGACGACCTTGTGTGATAGGCTCGATGTCTTAATGTCTGTATCATTTTTTTTTTAAATGTTATAAAACTTAGGGGATCTTTTAAGAAACTGTTGCTTGCCGCTGTTGTCCCAGCCTGGTTGCTATGGTGGTTGCCGAGGATGCAGAGTTTGGACATCACATTGATGTTACGGCATCACCACTGACTGGTTGAGCAAGTGAAGCAGCTGTTTAAAAAAAAGCTGAAAACAATGGTGGCACCTCATAGCAAGCGAGTGACTGAGGCACTGAATTCAGCGAGCTGTGTAGGGCATATGTCCGTGGGCTCTGTGACTTGTTTTATTAATTTTTTTTTAAATACATTGGTTTGCAGAGGATCATGTTTACTGGGCCAGGGGCCTAGCACTGGAGAGAAGGATCAAGTCAGGAGGGAGGAGCAAAGGCACAGCAGTGCAGAGGGGGCAGGTAATAGGTTTTGTCACAAACGCACTCAGCAGGTCAGGCCCTCTGCTCCCCAATGCCAACCTCCAAGCGCAGTAATGTGAACAGGTAACAGACAGGGTAACCCTCCTGTCTGTTTTTGGGTCTGAATCACCTTTAGTCTCAAGTTCTGGGGGGATTCAAATTGTGAACCTTATGCTAGCGTACCCAATGTACAGGTTCAGATATGTACCCTCTTTGGGGGATTGCAGTACAATCTTTCACCAGGGGCACTAAGCCAGGCTTCCAAAATGAACCCTTAAAACTCTATAAAAGACCTTAGGTATATTCCTACCTTTTCCCAGTTTGGTAACACCAACAAGCTTTTGAACAGTTTTTGTCAGTCTTAACCCTCTATACGTCACATGTGAAAAGAATTGACAGACACACCCAGGCAGTATCTTTCAAAGAAAGATTTTACTAAAAGATGATTAAAATATGAAAAATGTAAGCACAGAACAATATATCAAAGAGCATACAATCACTTAGAAGAACAAGGGCAAAGTACAAAACAAGACCTCCTACCACAATACATTTAAACTTTTTCTATCTAATGTATTACCTCTATAAGTGCCTTGTAAGTTAGAGAACTGTTTCTTAAGAGCCCAAAAAGATATGTCATATTTCCCAGTTACAAGGATACATTTCAACTCCATCTCCCCACCCCCTTGGTGAGTCATCTAGCTCCTTCTTTCTAGAATTAAAAAAATACAAACAGTGATTTCCTGTCCAAGATATACTAAATAATGTGACATCAGCAAAAACTCCACTTCCTAAATATGACTTCTTAATTAAACATTTTCTCTTTGATCTTGAGCAGTTCCTATTCCCAAGGCATATCGAAGGGTTTTTACAACTTTTAGCACCATGTTGGTATAAAATGTTCTTCCTATAGGAATCATAAAGCTTTACAAGCCCTATATCCTGGCAACTGGATCAGTTCTAAATGAGACAGAAAAACAGGAGATCCTTAATTAAGTCCCTCTGATCTTTTAATTACCTCCTGATTTCAGGTCACTTGTCACCTTAGCTTCACTGAAACCTCGAGGGGGGCACCCATAAGCACAAGCTGTCTTATGTGAGACAATCACTTACTATATTTTTATATTACAAATATCATACAACAATCATAACCAGCTGGCCAAGCGTCACAGGTTCGCAGAGCTAGAAATAATGGTAGAGGAGAGGGAGGGGGTGCGGGATACCCAGGAGGGGCAGGAGAAGGAAAGGGAGGGGAGTGCACAAAGGAAGGTAGCCAGTCTAAGGGGGTGGCAGGGGAGAAAGGGTGAGGGGCACAGCTGGAGGGATGGTAGAATGAAGCAGGGATGCAGGGGAGTGGAGCAGGGAGGATAGGAAAGATGTCATGGCATAGCAGCGGTGGAATTGGAAAATAATGATGGGTAAGGCAACAGGAAAAGATGCGAGATGGGTGTGCAGAAGGAGAAGTCGGGCAGGAGAGAAGCAGGGACAGATGGGGGGAACTATGTGCTAGATGAGGGGACAGGCAGGAGAATTCCAGCAACAGGGACAGATGGGGGGAATTATGTGCCAGAGGAGAAGGAGGAGTCAGACAGGAGAGGAACAGGTGAAGGGAAGCAGGTAGATGGAAATATGGGGGAATACAAGTACTGGGGGACTCAATACTAAGGGGGGGAAGGTGGGGTAGCAAGGCAGAAAGGCATAGTCGTATATGGGTAGAGGCCATGCCAGGGATGACAGCTGAAAGAGTGGGACAATCAGTCCTGAAATATGCTAGAAGGGGAAGGGGAAGGGAGAGACCTCACTTAATTCTACATCTGGGGACAAACGATCTGGCAGGTAGTACATTAGGTGTAGTCCAAAAGAGGTTAGAGGAGCTGGCACTGTATGCGAGGGGGAGGGTAAATCGGTCATGTTTTCTGAGGTACTACTAGTGCCCAAGGCAAGCATGGTTAGAAAACAAAGCATCAAGGAATTTAATGAATGGTTAGGCAAATGGTGTTACACCAAATGGTATGGGTTAGTGGGAGGGTGGGGACAGACCTGGGAGGACAGCAGTCTATACACTAAGGACAGACTTCACCTAAATGAGGAGGACAAGAAGGTGCTGAAACGGAAGCTTGGGGAGTACATTGAGGTAGCGGGACATTTAAACTAGAAGAGGGGGGTGTCAGGTGGAAGGAGGGCACACAGTGGCCATGAGATGGGAAGCAGTGCACGCTTACCCCCAGAACAAGGGTGATGAAGTAGGTAAAAGCAATAGAGAGGATGCTGGAAGCTGAGTGCAGAGGGATGGGGTAGGAAGGATAAGGGGATGGAAGGTGGTCACCATGATTACTACGAGCCTGGGGGATAGAATAAATGACTTACAGACCCTCATGGTGGACAGGGAGGTGGCCATGGCAGCCATCATGGAAACAAGGGCCACCCAATACCATGACTGGGACCTGGCAGTCCCAGGGTACAGAATATTCTGCAAGGATAGGGAAAACAGCAGAGGGGGGGGAGTGACAGTATACGTGAGTGAGGGGTTAAGGTGCATTAGGGAGGAGGGACAAACAGAGGCATTATGGCTTCTAATCCAGGATTCCAGGAATAGGGCTCTCCGGATGGGGGTGGTGTACAGGCCACCGTCCCAGACTGAGGACTTGGACAGAGAACCTGGGAGGCAGATTAGAAGGGCATGTGGGAAGGGGAGTGTGGCAGTGGTGGAGGACTTCAACCTGCCGTGGTAGACTGCGAAACCCCAGCCACCAGTAGTCAAAGGGAGTAGGAAATGCCGGATGCCTTTCACGAATGTTTCCTAACACAGGTGGTCAGCGACCCAACAAGAAGGGGGAATACCCTAAACCTAATGCTCACAAATGGGGAGTCTGTGAGGAGTATCAAGGTGGATGAACCATCAGCAGGGAGTGACTATTACTCGATATGGTTCAAGTTGATTATGAGCAAAGAGGGGGTGGCATCCAACACGAAGGTGTTGGATTTCAGACGAGTGAATTCTGAAAAGATGGGGGAGGTAGTGAGTGGGTACCTGGCCAGGATCAAGCCTAGTATGGATACAGACCAGAGATGGGAGCTCATAAAGAGGGGGAAACTAGAGGCTACCAATTCCTGTAGCAGGACTCGGGAGTAAAAAGGCCTGGGCAAAAAAGCCAAGTTGGATGTGTAGGGGGGTTGTGGAAAAGGTGAGAAGAAAAAGGGTGGTCTTAAGGAGATACAAGAAATTAGGGAGGGGGGGAATACTGGTTGGAGTACCTGCAGGAGTCAAAGGAGGTGACAAGGGCAGTAAGAAAAGCAAAGGCTGCCAAAGAGCTCAGGCTGGTGCAAGGCATAAGAGAAGGGGAGTAGAGCTTCTTCAGGTACATCAGGGAGAAAAAGGAGCTATAAAGAACATGTAGTAAGGATTAAGAAGGACGGGATAGGTTGAAAAGGGGGGAGGAAAAGGCAGAGGCGGTCAGTGACTACTTCTGCTCGGTATTTATGAAAGAGAGAGAGGGAAGAATGCTACTCAAGAGGGGGAGGGAGGCTGTAGAGGCTTGGGGAGAGTAATGGACGGAGTGATCATGGAAGGTAGAGTGCTGGAGAGCTTGAGAGCGCTGAGAGTGGATAAGGCACTGGGGCCAGATGGCATTCACCCCAGGGTGCTGAAGGAGTTGGCGGAGATACTGGCAGGGCCCTTGACAGGCCTATTCAATGCCTCACTGAATTTGGAATGCATACCCAGGGATTGGAGGCTCACTCACATGGTTCTCCTGCATAAGAGTAGCCCCAGAGATTAACCAGGGAACTATAGACTGGTGAGCCTTAAGTCCATTATGGGGAAGCTAATAGAAACGATTCTGAAGGAGAGGCTGGTGGCCCCACTGGAGTCCAGTGGGTTGCAGGATAGTAGACAGCATGGCTTTGTCACGGGAAGATCCTGCCAAACCAACCTAGTAGACTACTGACTGGGAAACTAGGCAGATGGACAAGGGCCATGCAGTGGATGTTCTGTACCTGGACTTCAGCAAGGCATTCGATTCAATGCTACATGGGAGACTTGGAACAAAACTTGAAGGCACAGGGGCAGGACCAAAAATGGTGGGATGGGTGAGAAACTGTCTACAGGGAAGACAGCAGAGGCTGGTGGTAGAAGGGGAACTCTCATCCCCAAGGGCAGTGACGAGCGGAGTCCCACAGGGCTTGGTGTTGGGACCAGTATTATTTGGGGTATTTATTGCAGACATTTCTATGGGCATCAAGAGCAGGACCAGCCTGTTTGCCGATGACACCAAGATAGGGGGTAGTGGTGGATGACACAGAGGGGTGGAGGGGTCTGCAGGAAGATCTGAATAAGCTGGAGACTTGGTCGGACACTTGGCAGCTGGGGTTCAATGCCAAAAGTGTAAGGTCCTGCATTTTGGAGCAAAAATTCAAGAAGAAACTATTACCTGGGGAGTGCAGCTGTGAGCTGAGGAGGAGAAGGACCTGGAGGTGGTCATCACAGGATCAATGAACAACTCGGCACAGTGTAGGAAGATGGCGGCAAGGACCAACAAAATGCAGGGTTGTATCACAAGGGGAATAACATCGAGGAGGGCAGAGGTGATTATGCCGCTCTATGGATCAAAAAGGGACATTAAATTAATCGAAGGGGTGCAGCGCAGAACAACTAAGATGATCCAGGGACTGGGGGACTTGTGGTATGAGAGTAGGCTAAGGGAGTTGAACATGTACTCACTGGAAGTGAGGAGGGACAGAGGGGATATGATCGAGACATTCAAGTACATGAGAGGGATAAACAAGATTGGTACAGAAGGGCTTTTCAGGGTAAGGGTGGGGAGGGACACTCAAGACCATGACATGAGATTGGAGGGGGGAAGATTTAGGAGGGAAATGAGGAGACACTTTTTTATGGAGAGGGTGGTGGCAGGGTGGAATGCAATACCAGTAGAGGTGATAGCCGGTAAAACAGTGGGCAGCTTCAAAAGGAGCTGGCACAGAGCAAGAGTGAGGATAAGGGGAGGGGGTGTGGAGGGAAGGGCAGCTACAGAATAGGGCTGCTAGCTGCAAAATCGAGCAGACCAAATGGCCTGTTTTTGCTGGCAAATTTCATATGTTCGTACTGAGTATCAGTATGTCAGCAACTGCAGTGCATGGCAATGAGCAGCAACAGGGAACTTGAATCTGTGGTAAGAGCTGCAGGCACAGCGATGCAAAGAGGGATTCTTGTTTAGTCTAAATAAAAAGAGAAGCAGCTTTTTACTGTGTTTCTGTTACCAAGGCTGTTTTTAGTGTGTGGGCAATGTTTATTTAGGAGGTATGAGTGGTCACCGTCAGGGCAAGAAGAGTGGGACCAATGTGGCAGGCAACCCCAGCAGTTTGAAACATCAGGTTTTGTAACAGAGAAGAAAATATTTCTAACTTTGTGTATTTACTCTTATGTGCTGGTGTTCCTTTTGTAGCTTTTACTTGAGCGGTCTAGTTGTAAAGGTGCTTTGGGAAGGAGTGAAGCAGTCTGGGGAAGCAGCCTTTACAGAACTGAAAACTGTATTTGGAAGAACTTTTCCATTTCTTGTGGAAGTAGTGCCTACAGATGGCCGGGGGGGAAGGGGGAAACAACTCGCAATGTAGAAACTATATAGATGAATGGCCTGTAGTGTAACAATCATGTGTATAAATGGATGATGACATAACAGCTGTGTGTATAAATGAAATTTATATGTAACCCCTAGATGGCGCTATCCCAGGGGCTACTACCCCTGCCTGATTTGCCACTAACAGGTTGAGGGGCCTGGATCCAATGGCGGGTGCCTCCACCCAGAGGTCAGGGTCTGCAATAGTTAAACTAACTTGGTCACAGCCCTCTGGGACACTGCAACCCCCCTTTCTTCCCACTAGTGGCCCACACAATATATCAGAATTACCTTCACAGTATACACTTACCCCCCAGGTCTGGTTCCGCACTGGGACCTCCTGTGAAATGAGATACAGTGCAACAATCACAGTACAGTACTTTAACATAGACAAATACCTCAGGCAGTATAACTTTGCTGAAACAAGCAGCTTTGATTTATTTAGGGATATAACAAGGACAGGGGAAATCAGGTTAATCAGCTTATCACTCTAATAATTCATTTATGGCTCTGTGCACAGGCCTATCCCTATCAGTTACTGTCCCTGGGTACCCAAGCCCTAGTGGCTAGTCCAAACCGTGGCAGCTGGTAGGGCCCTTTCACACAGAGAAAAGGAGAATTAAACAGTCAGCAGTACAGTAATTCCATTTGGATTTAATGTGGCAATTCAACAGGGAGCGACCTGAATTAGTACTCACGACCTCCAAATAAGATAGGGTCCTTCAATGTCACAGGGCTCACTTGAGGTACACAAACCTCTCACACATCCATATAAAAGAAAACACTATACCAGGCAGGCTGCATCTGTATCCCGATCGCAATTACTGCACAATACCCGGAGAACACACAGCAGATTCAGTTCCTGACAGACCGAATGCAATTTTCAGCAATTCCTCCAGTCTTCTACAGGGTGAGCCTGGTTTCTACTCTTCAGAGATCCTTTGATTCTTTTCACAGGACGGATTCAGTCCTAACAAGCTGTTACACAAGCTGCAGACCGGAACTCTGGGCCTTACACACGTTTTTTGACTAAAACTGCACACTGAAAAAGCACAGGGCTCCTTCCTTCTTCACTGCCAAAGCTCAACTGAAACTCCAACCGACAAAAACCGGGCACTTCCTTTGAGTTCCTCCCAGTTCTTGACTGGATTGGCTGTCACTCACAATAGACTGCTGCTGTTGGTCCAAAAGGCACTGAAGTCTAAACTCACATCTCCCAGAGTCACTGCCCATACAATCCTCTTGTGGCTGGCTCAGATTATGAGTCCAAGTTCTGATTGGTCCAAGGCACCATTTTAGAGCTAGCTTACCCCACACTGATTGGTCCAGTTCAGCAGTTCAAAACTAGAATGGGGAACTAGCAGACACAGTTCTGACTGCAAAGAAAGCAGGTTAGACAAACTGTAATTTCATTATTACTCTAAATAATTTCTGGCAAACAGTTACATCTTTCAGATAGGTTCCTTTGCACTCCTAGTGACTGCAAAAATGGAGTGAATTGCAGTAGCTTGAGTGGTACTCAATCAAAGAAACACACAGTCCCCATACAAACTAATTATGTCTGCAAGCAGACAGCTCTTAAAGAGACAGTACCAGAGGTTCTAAAAACACTCACTGATAAATGGCTTAAATGCCAAACACCATTCAGGCTTGGAGCATTCAAGCAAGCTCCTGGAAGTCTTTTGGGAACCCCCATTTGCAGGGGGTTACATATACACACAATTGCTCAGATAAACGGATTTATCACATTCCGTTTATCTCTACCCCATTGCATAAATATATACATTCAGATAGTTTTCTGACATTCTAACATGGGTAATTATGATTTTATTTTACTTCACTCTGCACAACAAGAAAATGATACTTGAATACAGTCCTGGTGTGTAATTGGGACTGATCCTTGGTCTTCAAGCTAAAGGCAATAGCTGTTGCATGCGTCAGCAGCCTGGATGATGGTTTCAGCATTTCTTTATCTGGTTCTCCAATGTGGTTGATGAAACAGTAATAAAAATAGCGGTCCTACTGACTATGTTTGTAGGGAAACAGAACTGTCATGCCTCTCCCCAGCAGACACAACCTATGTCAGCACTGATAATACGCTTCAACCATTCCAGGGCTATCATAATGTGTGTACATTGGTGTCACTATGCCAAACATGTCACTTCCCATCCCGTATATTCAGGATGCACAGAGGAAGGCTTCACACTGCATACGCCCGCTAGTATGGGCTGAGAATGCCATGGCAAAGTATGTATTAGATTGTGCTTACAAAAAAAAAAAAATAAGGCCATTGGACAGAAATGAAATCAGCTACTGTCAAAAAGCAAAAAGTTAAGGATGCAAAAAAATGGTTTTGTCTAATGTGCAACTTAACATATGAGCAATACATAATATGCAGCATATCACCTCTGCCTGACTGAGAAGGACAAAATTAGACAGCTCTTTTTGGAATCCTGCCCCCACTAGTACTATGTGCTGTACCAGTTCAGATGAGATTTTAAAATGTTCCCTCAGAAATACATGTCCAGGAAGGGCCCTCCTTAGGTTGTCTGCCAGAAAGGATAAAGCACTAATTAGCCAGGTTTTTATGTAAACATAGAATGCGATCTTACTGTAGCATCCGAGGCCGCTGCTGCTTGACACTGTAAATAGTCAAGAGAGGAAGACCAAAGGGAGTGCAAGCAGTTTCCAGTAAACAACTGCCAGTAACTAACAAAAACAGTGCCAGTAATTCAGGTGGGAACAACAAAATAAGCATCCTGTGAATCCAGACAGCACACAATCAGCCTTTCCTTTGAACAACAAGGAAAGGTAAACTTGAGGCAAGCTACTCACATTTATCCTTTTCTGAAACTAACGTACTGCTGACTCTAACGAGCAAATAGGAAAAACGCAGATAATAAGATACCCTGAGGATAAGCCCACTTATCCATTATGGTGGGGTGGGTGTTCCAGTGAAAATATTTTTAGGTAAGACTAAGGAACAATGGCAGCCAACCCAGTTGCCCACAGACAGCCCCCTGTACTGCTAAGCTGGAGACCTAGGTTTCTGGGAAGCAACCTCAGATCTCTGCTCACCGAACCAGCAGTAGGGTAGCCATGTCACTGAAGTGAAGGGCTCACTCACCAGGGAAGGAGGGCAGAACACATCTCACTCCAGCACCCTATGCTGCCAAACAGTGAATAGGAAATAGCATGGTCTTAGAGGAGACAGCCACCCTCGGCCCTCACAACCAAAGACAGGTGTTGCAACTTGCAACACGATCAACAAAAGGGGAAAATGAAGCATCTGATTCCAGACAAAATAAGAAAAACAGAAGGAAACAAAATCCTGATAAATACTTCTTTTTATAAACATCAAGGCAAATAAAAGATCACCCTTATGAACACTAAGAGTCCATCACGTGTTCAAATGTTACACACATCCAACACATCCAAGACACAGGTATTTATTAGTGCAGCATGCATACACTCACACATACATACAACAGAACTCCCAAAGGTGGCTGGTGGCGGAGTAATCAGAAAAAAAAAGAGGTCCCACTTCACGATATGCAATGCTACATCTATTCTCAAGGATTAAAAAGAGCTACAGAGGAACTTTCAGACCCAGAATATTGTACAAATTAAATAAAACAGCATGATGGCATGAAATCTCTTGATGTCAGACTGAGAAGAACTGTTATCATACTTAACTGTATTTTTTTTTTCCTGTGAGTTCCGGTGTTGTTACTGAGTTATGCCTAACTGCTGGGTAATTATGCTATCCTACTAGAGACACTCACACTGTCACAAACCTGCAAAGAACCTAGCCTGCATCAACATTCTACTAGGTAGTTACTACTGCAGTTCTGCCATGCAGTTGTGAAACAATATATTAGACTGCTTAATAGTCACCTTTCTTACAAATAAAAAAAATGCAATTCCTATTGTACCTTGAAGAAGATTCAAGAATCTATCACAGCATCTGATGTACGTTGTCTTATGTTGTTAAGTACCTCATACGGCTTACTTTAGATGTGTCCTCTTGAGACTCCACAGGCTTTCAATCTTGTAAACAACACAGTAATTCATCTCCACTGTGTATGAGAAATATCTCTGTGAACACAAAATAACTCAGTTTGTACTAGTGGTGCTTGGATACTGCTCTGCAGGATCCAAGCACCCACCGATGCATAGCAAAACTATACACCCAGTGATCCGACCACCACCTGACTGAGACTGTTTGTCAGATCCCTGGTAGGATGGGGTCAGATGTCTTAATCTGAGTGCTGAATCTTTGTGATCTGACCCTTGGATTGTTGTGATCCAACTGTCAGATACCTGATCTGACCTTCGAGTCCAACAGATTATCTGACCCATCATCAGATCCATGGTCAGATGTCATCAATATCTGATGGCATCCAACATCCGGTTGAAACCATTGTATCCACCGGTATCCTTTCTCTGCGGATACTATCTGAGCAACACTACTTTGTACCTTTAAAACAGTAAGCTTGTTAGATCAAAAGTACAATCAATCAGCTTTTCATAGATTACAAAAAAAAACTGCTAGAGACAACACTCTTGGGTCCCCATATTCAGCCAGCAGTGTCAGTGCCAGTACACTGCCACCAGCATATTCAGTCAAACTGCTCCAGTGTTAATATGTTGAATACTGGGCATTATACAATGGCAAGAAAATTTCCTGGTCTCTGATTGGTCAATCTTGGGCTGCACCCGTGCTGTTATCTCAGCACATCACGGGTCTAGTCTCAGCCTCACTGTGAACCTGTAGATGAGCTATATGATGAGCTAGATGACCTCTTTTTTTTGTATCTCCTCATAAGAAACAAAAATATTTTTCCACACTAAAAAACATTCTTTAAAATTATTTTTTTATTTTATATATAACAACGAGCCATTGTATAATTGCAATAATGCCCTCCAGAGTGTGTGTCGTTTGGGATAACGTCACGGCTCAGTTGTTGGACGCACTTGGCCTGCGGCCTCGTGCCCAACCACCTGAGGCGTGACGTTATCCCAGCACGACACACACCCTGTTGGGCATTATTGCTTAATTAATACAGTGTACAGACACAGCGCAAATGCACTGCACTGCCGCAGTGTGAATAACACTAGTACTGCACAGTGCACTTGCACAGCTCCAAATATATAGCACTAGGCACAGCGCTGAACACAGGTGGCAGCTGTGGGGGTGACGTGGGCAACAATGAAAGACAAACAACACAGTAACATAAGTATCAAAAATAAGCTTTACTGTATAAAATGAGCAATGGTACATAAATAGCAACCAAATACAAACAAAAATACTGACAAGTACCCGTAAAAGAAGAGGGCATAAATGAATATAGGCAACGCCTTTTTCAAAAGGTGGGAGAAACAAAAGGGCAATGCCTATATCAGAGGGGGAGAAACAAAAGGGCAACTGCCTGTATCAAAGGGGGGAGAAACAAAAGAGCAACTGCCTGTATCAAAGGGGGTGGACAAAAGGGCAATACCCATATCAAGGGGGAGGAACAAAAGGGCAACTGCCATATGAAACAGGGAAAGAAACGAAGGGCAACTGTCTGTATCAAAGGGGGGGGACAAAAGGGCAACACCCATATTAAAGTGGGGAAGGGGACAAAAAAAGGGCAACTGCCCATATCAAAGGTGGGAGAAACAAAAGGGCAACTGCCTGTATCAAAGGGGGAGGGGAACAAAAGGGCAACTGCCTGTATAAAAAGGGGGACAGAAACAAAAGGACAACTGCCCATATCAAAGGGGGGAGGAGAAACAAAAGGGCAACTGCCCGTATCAAAGGGGGTGAGAAACAAAAGGGCAACACCCATATCAAAGTGGGGAGAGGGACAAAAAAAAAAGGACAACTGCCCATATCAAAGTGGGGAGAAACAAAAGAGCAACTGCCTGTAACAAAGGGGGGGAAACAAAAGGGCAACTGCCCATCTCAAAGGGGAGAGAAACAGAAGAGCAGCTGCCTATATGAAAGCGGAAAGAAACAAAAGGGCAACTGCCCATATCAATGAGGGGAGAAACAAAGGGGCAGCTGCCCATAACAAAGGGGGAGAAACAAAAGGGCAACTGCCTGTATCAAAGGGGGGTAACAAAAGGGCAACAGCCCATATCAAAGGAGGGAGGAGAAAAAAGGGGCAATGCCCATATCAAGGCAGGAAAAACAAAATGAAAACTGACAGTATCAAAGAAGGAGAAACAAAAGAGCAGCTGCCCATATGAAAGGGGGAAAGAAACAACAGGGCAATTGCCCATATCAAAGAGAGGAGAAACAGAAGGGCAACTGCCCATAACAAAGGGGGGAGAAACAAAAGGGCAACTGCCTGCATTAAAGGGGGGGAACTAAAGATCAACTGCCAATATCAAAGGGGAGAAAAAAGGGCAATGCCCATATCAAGGCAGGAAAAACAAAAGGGCAACTGACAGTATCAAAGAAGGAGAAACAAAAGAGCAACTGCCTGTATCAAAGGGGGTGAGAAACAAAAGGGCAACTGCCTGTATCAAAGGGTGAGAGAAACAAAAGGGCAACTGCCTGTATCAAAGGGGAGGAGAAACAAAAGGGCAAAGCCTGTATCAAAGGGAAGAAGAAACAAAAGGGCAAAGCCTGTATCAAAGGGTAGAGAAACAAAAGGGCAATTCCATATCAAGGTGGGAGAAACAAAAGGGCAACTGCCCGTATTAAAGGGGGGGGACAGAAACAACAGGGCAACTGCCCATATCAAATGGGGGAGAAACAAGGGCAACTGCCTGCATCAAAGGGAAAGGGAAACAAAAGGGCAACTGCCCATATCAAAGGGAGAGAAACAAAGGCTACTATCCATATCAAAGGGGGACACAAAGGGCAACTAGCAGTATCAAAGGGGAAACAAATGGAAACCACCAGTATCAAAGGAGGTGAAAACAAAAGGCAACTGCCTGTATCAAGGGGGAAGGCCAACTACCCATATCAAAGGGGAGAAGAAACAAAAGGACACTACCCATATCAAAGGGGGGTGGAAACAAAAGAGCAACTGCCAGTATCAAACAGAGAAGAAACAAAAGGGCAACCACCTGTATCAAAGGGGGGGAGAAACAAAAGGGCAACTGCCCATATGAAAGGGGAGAGAAACAATAGGGCAACATCCCGTATCAAAGTGGGAGGGGAACAAAACAGCAACAGCCCTATAAAACGGGAAGAGAAACAAAAGGGCAACTGCCCATATCACGGGGGGAGAAACAAAAGGACAACTACCCATCTGAAAGGGGGAGAGAAACAAAAGGGCAACTGCCCATATCACAGGGGGGAGAAACAAAAGGGCAACTACCCATTTGAAAGGGGGAGAGAAACAAAAGAGCAATGCCCATATCAAGGGGGGGAGAAACAAAAGGACAATGCCCATATCAAGGCGGGAAAAAAAGGGCAACTGCCCGTATCAAAGGAGGAGAAATAAAAGGGCAACTGCATGTATTAAAAGGGGTAGAGTAACAAAAGGGCAACTGCCCATAACAAAGAGGGAGATAAACAAAAGGGCAACTACCCATATCAAAGAGGGAGAGAAACAAAAGGGCAACTGCCATATCAAAGGGGGAAAGAAATAAAAGAGCAACTGACCGTATCAAAGGGGGGAGGTGAACAAAATGGCAACTGCCAATATCAAACGGGGGAGGAAAAAAAGGGCAACTGCTCATTTCAAAGGGGAGAGAAACAAAAGGGCAACTGCCTGTATCAATGGGGGAGAGAAACCAAAGGGCAACTGCTCATATCAAACGGGAGGGGGACAAAAGGGCAACTGTCCACATCAAATGGGGGAGAAACAAAAGGGCAAATGCCCATATCAAAAGGAGGGACAAAAGGGCAACTGCCCATATCAAAGGGGGGAGAAATAAAAGGGCAACTGCCCATATCAAACTGGGGTGGGGGGAAGAAACAAAAGGGCAACTGTCCATATCAAAGGGGGAGAGAAACAAAAGGGCAACTGCCCATATCAAAAGGAGGGACAAAGGGCAACTGCCCATATCAAAGGGGAGAAATAAAGGGCAACTGCCCATATCAAACTGGGGTGGGGGAAGAAACAAAGGGCAGCTGTCCATATCGAAGGAGGAGAGAAACAAAAGGCTATTGCCCATATCAAAGGGGGGGGACCAAAATGGCAACTAGCAGTATCAAAAGGAGGAAAAACACAGCCGCAACTGCCCATATCAAAGGGGGGAAGGGACAATTGCCCATATCAAAGTGGGAGAAACAACAGGGCAACTGCCCATATCAAAGTGGGGAGAAACAAAAGGGCAACTGCCCATATCAAAGGGGGAGAAACAAAAGGGAAACTGCCCATATCAAAGTGGGGAGAACAAAAGGGCAACTGCCTGTACCACTGGAGGAGGGGAACAAAAGGGCACCTGCCCACATCAAAGGGGAGAGAAACAAAAGGGAAATTGCCCATATCAAAGGTGGGAAGAAACACAAGGGCCACTGCCCGTATCAAAGGGGGGTGAACAAAGGAACACTGCCCATATCAAAGGGAGAGAAACAAAAGGGCAACTGCCCATATCAAAGGGGGAGAAACAAAAGGGCAACTGCCCATATCAAAGGGGAGAAACAAAAGGGCAACTGCCGTATCAAAGGTGGAGAGAGAAGCAAGAGGGCAACTGCCCGTATCAAAGGGAGATAAAAAAGGGCAACTGCCCATATTAAAGGGGGAAGGGAACAACAGGGCAACTACCTGTATCAAAGCGGGAGAGAAACAGAAGGGCAACTGCCCTTATCAAAGGAGGGAGAAACAACAGGGCAACTGCCCATATCAAAGGGGGAGAAACAAAAGGGCAACTGCCCATACCAAAGTGGGGAGAAACAAAAGGGCAACTGCCTGTACCACAGGGAGATGGGAACAAAATGGATACTGCCTCTATCAAAGGGGGAAGGGAATGGAAGGGCACCTGCCCATATCAAAGAGGAGAGAAACAAAAGGGCAAATGCCCAAATCAAAGATGGGGAGAAACAAAAGGGCAACTGCCCATATCAAAGGTGGAGAGAGAGAGAGAGAGAGAGAAGCAAAAGGGCAACTGCCCATATCAAAGGGGAGGCAGAGAAACAAAAGGGCAACTGCCCATATCAAGGGGGGAGGAGAACAACAGGGCATCTGCCTGTATTAAAGGGGGAGAGAGAAACAAAAGGCCAACTGCCTTTATCAAAGGGGAGAAACAACAGGGCAACTGCCCATATCAAAGGGGAGAAACAAAAGGGCAACTGCCCATATCAAATGGGAAGAAACAAAAGGGCAACTGCCAATATCAAAGTGGGGAGAAACAAAAGGGCAACTGCCTGTGCCACAGAGGGAAGGGAACAAAAGGGAAACTACCCGTATCAAAGGGGGAGGGGAACAAAAGGGCACCTGCCTGTATCAAAGGTGGAGAGAGAGAGAGAGAGAGAGAGAGAGAAGCAAAAGGGCAACTGCCCATATCAAAGGGGAGGACAGAGAAACAAAAGGGCAACTGCCTGTATCAAAGGGAAGGGGGAACAACAGGGCAGCTGCTTGTATCAAAAGGGGAGAGAAACAAAAGGGTAACTGCCTTTATCAAAGGGGGAGAAACAACAGGGCAACTGCCCATATCAAAGGGGGGAGAAACAAAAGGGCAACTGCCCATATCAAAGGAGGAGAAACAAAAGGGCAACTGCCCAAAGGAGGAGAAACAAAAGGGCAACTGCCCATATCAAGGTGGAGAGAAATAAAAGGGCAACTGCCTGTACCACAGGGGGAGGGGAACAAAAGGGCAACTGCCCATATCAAAGGTGAGGAGAAACCAAAGGGCCACTGCCTGTATCAATGGGCGGGTAGAAACAAAAGGAATACTGCCCATATCAAAGGAGACTGAAACAAAAGGGCAACTGCCTGTATCAAAGGTGGAGAGAAACAGAAATGCAACTGCCCATATCAATGGGGGGGGGGACAAAAGGGCAACTGCCCGTATCAAAAGTGGAGAGAAGCAAGGACAACTGCCTCATCAAGGGGGAGATACAAAGGGCAACCGCCTGTGATCAAGGGAGGGGAACAAAAAGGCAACTGCCCGTATCAATGGAGGAGGGGAACAAAGGGCAACTGCCAGTATCAAAGGGAGAAGAAACAAAAGGGCAACTGCCCATATCAAGGGGGAGAGGAACAAGAGGGCAACTGACTTTACCAAAGGGGGGGAGAACAACTGCCCATATCAAAGGGGGAGGGGAACAAAAGGGCATTTTCCCATATCAAAGGGGGAAGGGAACATAAGAGCAGCTTCCCATATCAAAGAGAAGGGGAACAAAAGGGCAACTGCCCATATCAAAGGAGGACAGAAATGAAAGGGCAACTGCCTGTATCAAAGGGGGGAGAAACAAAAGGGCTACTGCCCATATCAAAGAGGGGAGAAACAAAAGGGCAACTGCACATATCAAAGGAGGAGAGAAACAAAAGGCTACTGCCCCTATCATAGGGGGATGAAACAAAAGGGCAACTGAGCAAAGGGGAGAAACAAAGGGCAACTGCCCTTATCAAAGAGGGAGAAGAGAAACAAAAAGCAACTGCCTGTATGGGGACAAAGGGCAACGCCCATATCAATGGGGAACAAGGGCAACTGCCCATCAAAGGGAGGAGAAACAAAAGGTAACTGCACATATCAAAGGGGAGAGAAACAAAGGCTACCGCCCCTAATATAGGGGGATGAAACAAAAGGCAACTGGCAGAATCAAGGGGGAACAAAAGGGCAACTGTCCATATCAAGGGGAGAAACACAAAGGCTATTGCCCTATCAAGGGAAGGGGAAACAAAAGGCAACTGGTGCAACACAAAAAGTGGCAATATCAAAGGAGGGGAGAACAGCAAGTAACCGCCGCTATCAAAGTGGAGAGAAACAAGGGACAACTGCCAATATCAAGGGAGAAAACAAAGGGCAACTGCCCATATCAAAGGGGAAGAACAAAGGGCAACTGCACATATCAAAGGGAAAAACAAATGGGCAACTGCCCATATCAAAGGGAAAAACAAAAGGCAACTGCCCATATCAAAGGGGACAAAAGGGCAACTGCCTGCATCAAAGGGGAATTAAACAAAAGGTCAACTGCCCATATCAAAGGGAAGAGAACCAAAGGGCTACTTCCCATATCAAAGGGGAGAAGCAAAAGACAAGTGCCTGTATCAACAGGGGGAGCAACAAAAGGCTGCTGCCCATATCAAGGAGGGGAAATAAAGGGCAATTGCCCATATAAAGGAGGCAAGAAACAAAGGTTATTGCCCTATCAAAGGGTGAGAAAGAAGGCAACTGGCAGTATCAAGGGGAGAAACAAAGGGCAACTGCCTGTATTGGAGAGAGCAAAAGGGCAACTGCCTGTATCAAAGGGGAGGAACAATGGGGCAACTGCCCATATCAAATGGGGGGGGGAAACAAAAGTGCAACACCAATACTGAAGGGGGGGACAAAAGGGCAACTACCCATATCAAAGGGCGGGGTCTAAGAAACAAAAGGGCATCTGCCCATATCAAAGGAGGAGGGGAACAACAGGGCAACTGCCTGTATCAAAGGGGGAGAGAAACAAAAGGGCAACTGCCTTTATCAAAGGAGAAGAACAAAAGGGCAACTGCCCATATCAAGGGGGGAAACAAAAAGGCAAAACCCATATCGAAGAGGGTGGAAAACAAAAGGGCAACTGCCATTATCAAAGGGGGAGAGAAACAAAAGGGCAACTACCAATATCAAAGGGGGGAGAAACAAAAGGGCAAATGCCCATATTAAAGGGGGAGAACAAAGGGCAACTGCACATATCAAAGGGGGAAAAACAAATGGGCAACTGCCCATATCAAAGGGGGAAAGCAAAAGGGCAACAGCCCATATCAAAGGGAGGGGACAAAAGGGCAACTGCCTGCATCAAAGGGGGAATGAAACAAAAGGTCAACTGCCCATATCCGGTGGGGGAGAAACAAAAGGGCAACTGCCTGTACCACAGGGGGAGGGGAACAAAAGGGCAACTACCCATATCAAATATGGGGGAAACAAAAGGACAACAGCCCATATCAAAAGGGGGAGAAACAAAAGGGCATCTGACCATATCAAAGTGGGGAGAAACCAAATACCACCTGCCCATATCAAAGGGGGGAGAAACAAAAGGGCAACTGCCCATATCAAAGGTGGGGAGAAACAAAGGGCCACTGCCTGTATCAATGGGGGGGGGTAGAAACAAAAGGAATACTGCCCATATCAAAGGGGAGAGAAACAAAAGGGCAATTGCTTGTATCAAAGGGGCAGAGAAACAGAAGTGCAACTGCCCAGATCAATGGGGGGAGGACAAAAGGGCAACTGCCCATATCAAATGTGGAGAGAGAAGCAAAAGGGCAACTGCCCATATCAAAGGGGAGAGAGAAGCAAAAGGGCAACTGCCCATATCAAAGGGGGGAAATACAAAAGGGCAACTGCCTGAATCAAGGGGGAGGGGAACAAAAGGGCAATTGCCCATATCAATGGAGAAGGGGAACAAAAGGGCACCTGCCTGTATCAAAGGGGGAGAGAAACAAAAGGACAACTGTCAGTATCAAAGGGGAAAAGAAACAAAAGGGCAACTGCCCATATCAAGGGGAGAGGAACAAAAGGGTAGCTGCTTGCATCAAAGGGGAAGGGGTACCAAAGGAGGGAAAGGTCAACTGCCCATATCAAAGGGGGAAGGGAACAAAAGGGCAAATGCCCATATCAAAGGGGAGGGGAACAAAAGGGCAACTGCCTATATCAAAGGGGAAGAAACAAAAGGGCTACTCCCCTATCAAAGGGGGGAAACAAAACATCTACTGCCCTATCAAGGGGTGGAAACAAAAAGGCAACTGCCCATATCAAAGTGAGGGAGAAGCAAAACGGCAACTGCCGGTATCAAAGGGGGAAGAAACAAAAGGGCAACTGCCTGTTTCAAAGGTAAGGAGACGGAAAAGGTCAACTGCCCGTATAGGGGAGAGGAACAAAAAGGCAACTACCAGTATCAAACGGGAAGAGGAACAAAAGGGCAACACCACCTGTATCAAAGTGGGAGAGAAACAAAAGGGCTACTGCCCATATCGGGGGGGGGGACAAAAGGACAACTGCCTGCATCATAGGGGAGGATAAACAAAACAGCAACTGCCTGTATCAAAGGGGAAGAGAAACAAAGGGGTAACTGCCCATAGCAAAGGGGGGAGAGAAACAAAAGGGTAACTGCCCGTATCCTAGCGGGAGGGGGAACAAAAGGGCAACTGCCCATATTAAAGAGGGTAAGAAACAAAAGGGCAACTGCCCATATCAAAGTGGGAGAGAAACAAAACAGCAACTGCCCATATCAAAGGAGGAGAAACAAAAGGAAACTGCCTGCATCAAATGGGGAGAGAAACAAAAGTGCAACTGCCTGTTTCAAAGGGGGAGGGGAACTGTCTGTATCAAAGGGGGAGTGAAACAAAAGGGCAACTGTCTGTACCAAACTGGGAGAGAAACAAAAGGGCAACTGCCCATATCAAAGACGCGAACAAACTAAAGGGGCGTGCCTGTATCAAATGAGGAGGGGAACAAAAGTAAAGAGCAACTGTCCATATCATGGGGGGGATAAAAGTAAAAGGGCAACAGCCTATATCAAATGGGGGGGGACACAAATAAAGGGCACCCACCCATATCGGGGGAGGGACAAATGTAAAGGGCAACCACCTGTATCAAGCGGGGAAGGAACAAATCTAATGGGCAACCTCCTATGAACAACAAACAAAGGGTAGGTACACACCCATAAATATATCAGAAAATAAAGGGTCTAACAAGACTTTGGATGAAACAGCAACTTCCCACTATAGGAGCCTGGCACCAGATATTACAGGCGATATCATATGAAACGATTAATTACTAATCTAAAAGGTAAAATACCTCAAGTTTGGGGGGAAATAGCAAATATGGTTGCAATACAATATGAGGGACCTGGGAGGATAGTAGTCTCAATGCCAAGGACAGACTACACTTGAGTGAGGGAAAGAACGTGTTGAAACAGGCTGGAGGAGTACATAGAAGGAAGTAGGGAATTTAAACTAGGAGCAGGGGTGGCAATTGGGCAAGAGACATGCAGAGACCACAGGTTGGGAAACATATCATATAAGCTTACCCCCCCCAATAACAGTGACAAAGGACAAATGGCAAGTACTATTGGTGATGCTAGTAAAGGAGGGCAGGATGGGGGGAAAGGGTGGAAGGTGGTTACCCTTAATGCTAGGAGCCTTGGGAGGAAAACTGCAGAGTTACAGGTGCTCATGGCAGAGGGAGAGGTGGACACTGCAGCCATCACAGAAACATGGGCCACCCAATACAATGATTGGGACCTCTCTGTACCAGGGTACAGGTTATTTCATAGGGACAGGGTGATTGGGAAAGGAGGGGGTGTGGCACTATATGTGAAGGAAGGACTGAAGTGTGTAAGGGAGGAAGGGGGAGGAGGGTAGTACAGAGTCAATTTGGATGCAAATCCAGGATTCCAAGAATGGGATTCTTAGAATGGGAGTTCTGTACAGGCTGCCATCTCAGACAGAGGAGTTAGACAGGGAACTAGCGGGACAGATCAGGAGGACCTGCGAGAAGGGTAGTGTGGTGATTGTGCGGGACTTCAACATGCCAGGAGTGGACTGGAGTACCCCAGAAGAAGGGAACAGGTACTGCTGGATGCCTTCCAGGACAGCTTCCTGCTGCAAATGGTCAGTGAACCAACCAGGTTAGGGAATACCATTGACCTTGTGCTGGCAAATGGGGACTTTGTGAGAGAACTTCCAGTGGAGGAACCGCTGTCAGGGAGTGACCACCACTCAGTATGGCTCACACTGGATATGGGCAAGGAAGGAGTGAAATCTGGCACAATAGGGCTGGACTTCAGGAGGGCTAACTTTGGGAGGATGGGGGAAGTGGTAAAAAGGTACCTGGCCAGAATTCAATCTAGTATGGGCACTAACCAGAGGTGGGAGCTCATAAAGCTGGGGATAGTGACGGAACCTGCTGCAAGGCTCAGAGCAAGAAGGCTAGGGCTAAGAAACCGAGCTGGTTGAGCAAGGAGGTCATGGAAAAGGTAAGGAGGAAAAGAGCTGCCTTTAGGAAGTACAAGAAAAACAGGGAGAGGGGAGGACATGGAGGAATACTTGATGGAATCGAAGGAGGCGACAAGGTCAGTAAGGGGAGCCAAGGCATCTACGGAACTCAGTCTGGCAAAAGGCATTAAGAAGGGGGAGAAGGACTTCTTTAGGTACATCAGTGAGAAAAGGAGCTATAAGGACCTCACAGTAAGGATTAGGAAGGAGGGAAGGAGCACTAAATGAGTACTTCTGCTCAGTATTTACTAAAGAGAAGAGGGGGGGTGACACCCAAGGGGGGGGGAATGGCAGTAACAGGAGGGAAGGGGGTGACAGATGGGGAAATCATGAAGGGCAGCGTTCGGGAGGGTTTGAAGGCACTGAGGGTGGATAAGGCGCCAGGCCCAGATGGCATCCACCCCAGGGTACTGAAGGAGCTGGCAGAGGTCCTTGCAGGACCTTTGGCAGACCTATTAAATGACTCACTACAGTCAGGGTGTGTACCTCAGGACTGGAGGATGGCTCATGTGGTGCCCCTCCACAAGAGTGTCCCCAAGGATGAACCGGGAAGCTATAGACCAGTGAGTCTCATATCCATCGTGGGTAAGCTAATGGAGACTATCCTGAAGGAAAGGCTGTTGGCCCTCCTAGAGGCCAAAGGACTACAGGACAGCAGACAGCATGGCTTTATATGGGGCAGATCCTGCCAAACCAACCTGGTGGAGTTCTATGACTGGATAACTAGGCAACTGGACAGGGGCCATGCAGTGGATGTCCTGTATCTGGACTTCAGTAAGGCATTCGATTCGGTGCTGCATGGAAGGCTGGGAAGTAAGCTAGTAGGCACAGGGGTAGGTGCAAAGCTGGTGAGATGGGTAGGGAACTGGCTTCAGGGAAGATAACAGAGGGTGGTGGTGGGTGGGGAGCTCTCACTCCCAATCGTAGTGACGAGCGGTGTTCCACAGGGCTTGGTGTTGGGACCAGTGTTGTTTGGGATATTCATTGCAGACATATCATTGAACATTAAGAGCAAGATCAGTTTGTTTACTGATGATACCAAGGTAGGAGCGGTGGTGGATGACCTTGGGGGATGGCAGGCATTGCAGGATGATCTGACAAAGCTTGAAACCTAGTCAGACACCTGGCAACTGGGGTTTAATGCCAAAAAGTGCAAGGTGCTGCATTTTGGGATGAAGAACCCAAGGAGGAGTTACCAGCTGGGGGAGTGCAGCTAGCCCAGGCAGGAGGAGGAGGAGGAGGAGGAGAAGGATCTGGGGGTGCTCATTACAGGGTCAATGAACAACTCAGTACAATGTAGGAAGGCAGCTGCAAAGGCCAACAAAATGCTGGGTTGTATTGCAAGGTGTATATCCTCGAGAAGGGAGGAGGTGATTCTGCCACTGTATAGGTCATTAGTTAGACCGTACCTGGAGTACTGTGTGCAGTACTGGCGCCCATATCTGAAGAGGGACATTAAGTTACTGGAGGGGGTGCAGCGCAGGGTGACAAAGATGATCAAGGGGCTGGGGCACTTATTATATGAGAGGAGTCTGAGGGAGTTGAACATGTACTCACTGGAGGAGAGGAGGAGCAGGTGGGACATGATTGAAACCTTTAAGTACATGAAAGGAATAAACAAGACAGGTACAGAGGGGCTGTTCAAAATAAGGGAGGGGAGGGACACCAGGGGCCATGATATGAGACTGGAGGGAGGAAGGTTCAGGAGGGAGATGAGGAGACACTTTCTTACAGAGAGGGTGGTGGCTAGGTGGAATGCATTACCTGCAGAAGTGGTATCCAGTAGAACAGTGGACTGCTTTAAAAGGGGATGGGACAGGACAAGGGGGAGGATCAATGAAGGGGAATGGTGGAAGGGAGGAGCAGCTGCAGAATAAGGGGTGCTAGCTGCACATTCAAGCAGACTTAATAGATCTCTAGGCCTTTATCTGCTGGCAAATTTCGTATGTTCGTATGAATATTAATGCAACCTTTTGATGATGATGATGATAACATTTATTTTCATACAGGATACATATTGTTAGGATTTTACCCCTATTTTCAACAATCCTGTGTTTACTTACATACAAATCTATAGCACAAATTGTATACAAATTATATACACATTCACATAAAATCACATAAAACAAGTACAATTGGAGTGCAGATATCTGTTTAGGACCAGTTCAAATGTAGAATAATTTAGTATAGAATTTAAATTGTTTGGTAGTTCATTCCAATGTCTTGCTATATACTTCTCTGCAGGGTAGCATCTCCTAATCTATTATGTGATCTATAATATTTAAACTGTTATGCCTCAAGTTTATTTTCTTTAGACATGACAGTTCAAATGTTACCGAGTGTCTCAAGGGACGTCTCCCTTGAGGGTATATTAATTTACTACACCATATCAGCCATGTATAATGTCTTTTCTTTTCAGGTTGTAACCAGTCTAACATTTTGTAGATTTTACAATGGTGTACTCCATATTGACTTTTTGTTGCAAACTTTGATAATCTATAGTACGTCTGTCTGTCTTTTTTAGAGATGTTTGTGTTGAATTCATGTACAAATAGGAACCATATTCCAAAATTGGAATTAACCATTATCTCACCAGTATTTTTCCTTATTTCTACTGTAAAACAACCTAATACCCTCCTTAAAGCTCCCAATGTTTGACTTACCCTTTTTACCAATGAGGCGATGTGATCTGAGTAAGTTATTCTGGAGTCAACTAAGACTCCAAGACACTTATAGGTTTTGACATTGGTTATTTGAGTTCCATCTAGGAGTTTTAGGTTTCAACCAAGCTTATATTTTACATGAATATCCAATGTAAACATGATACTCTGGTTTCTTTTTAGCATTAAGCAATAATCCAGAGTCCCTGAACCATTGTTCCATAGAGGTCGTGTCTGTCTGGAGTTGCTGCTCCAGACGGGCATGGATCTCTGCAGACGACACCAACACTGTGTTGTCTGCGTATAGTTGGATCCCACCGTTAACAATTTTCTTGGTCAAATCAACACAGATGTTAAACATTAGTGGGCCCAATATTGAGCCCTATGGGACTTCTCTTTCACGTCCCCTAAACTTGAAACAGCACCCCCATAGATCACGCACTGGTATTTTTCTGAAAAATAGGACTTGAACCATTTTATTGTCTCTTCATGGACCCCATGGATTTCATATAATCTCTTTAGCAACAATCCATTATCAACAAGCTCAAAAGCTTTACTGAGGTCCACGAATACTGCCCCAGTCCTCCTTCCTAGATTTAAAGGTGTTGTTACCAGGTTGTTAAAGTTGACTAGGGCAGTGTCCATGGACCATGGGTGTAGGCAGGCATACTCCAAGCACTCCATGGTGTGCAATTTCATATAAGGGGGTAGCAAATAGGCTCTGAACTGCTACCTTTTTCCATTAAAACTAAAGGAAAATACTGAACCTTTCTGTAATTTTATTCATAGGAGTCAAAACTAGAAGGACCGGTCACTAATACTCTCTTCGTATGCCAAGGACAATACAACTTTACAGGCTCTGGGCTGGTATGTGGGTGTTTTAGGGAACAATTCATGGCATTTGTATTTACCCATGCATGGCAACAACCATTGTCATGGATACAAAAGTTGTATTTATTGTGCCAAATGAGGCAACAAACACAGTCCCTGGTGTAGATTTGTATATTGTCTGGCTACACCGCGGGTGGAGGGGTAGCTCACCCTAATAAGGGGGGGTAGCAGTGAGTCAACTTGGTGTGCAGATCTGAAATCCCTGGCTATACCCCTGCCATGGACCTCCAGGCTTTGAATCCATGCTGGGAATCTGATAGCAATTTATTTTGTTCTAAATACTGATAGAGTTGATGGTGCAGTTGTTTTTCTAGGATCTTTGATGAGACTGAGAGCAGGGCTATTGGCCTGTAGTTTGATGGAGTAGTTCTATTACCTCCCCCCTTTAAATATGGGGACTATTGTTTCCGCCTTCCATATCTCAGGAAAGGTGGAACTACATAAGCTCCAATTAAATAAGTTATTTTTGGGGCCAAAATGTCTGCCCCCAGTCTTAAGAACCTAGCCTCAGTACCATCCAGGCCCCCAGCTTTATACAGATTCAAATGTCGTAGTGCTTTCTCCACATCCCTCACCAGTAGCTTTTTAAATCTAAATCTGGGTCCAGAAGTTTCTTTATGTTTGCTCTCTCGGTTCTTACTCATGTCATCAATTATCTTAGGTATAGAGATTTCAGATGTGTTTATCTCCGGATCTTGTAGTTTTAAATCTGGCAGCTTTGTAAAATATTTATTAAAGATGTCTACTACCTCTAACTGGTCATCTATCAGTATGTTATTATTCATCAGTTTGATTCGTGCTTGTGTTTTTATTGGGTTTTTTTAAGTTGTTATCACAGCTCCAAAATCTTTTGGGGTATTTTGCTTTATTTTATGTTGTTCAGGTAAAAATATTTTTTTGCCAATTTTATATCTTTTGTACATTTGTTCCCCCAGTGTTTAAACTTAATCCAATCCTCACCACTTTCAGTTCTTTTTGCTTTTTTCCAAAGATGATTCATAATTCTATGTTGGGTTTTAAGTTTATCTGTTAACCATAATACATATTTCCCTCTTTCCTTTTTTAAGATCTTAGGTGCATGTTGATTTATTATTTTGTTTTAGAAAGTAAATTCCTAGACTGCTAAATTCAAATATGGAATTAAAAGTAATCTATCCCATCTGATATTTATCTGGCTGTTTCTGTAAGCCTCTAGATTATATTTTTTTAAGTAATCCAGTAAGATTCTGTTGAATCCCTAAGGGTTTTTTTGCAGCTCTATTGTGCATTTAATAGGGTTATGAGCTCCTGTATTTACAGGGATTAACTCCCGGTCCTTAACGATTATGCCCTGAAAAAACAAACATTAGATAAAGGATAGATCCCTGGTACATGTTTTTAGAGCATCTTGTGGGACATTGAATTATTTGTTCCAACCCCAGAACTTCTAGATTTTCTTCTAGTTTTTTACCTCTCTTTGGAGACCAATTGGCATTAAAGTCTCCTGCCAGGACCATTCTTTGTCCTTTCACTTTATCCATTAATTTTTCAGTCAGGGTCAAAATGTTTCACTTTAGTTCTGGGAGGAGCATATATCACACCTACCATTACTTTAACAGATATTAACTCTACTAGCAAATATTCCATGCCTTCTAAACTCTGTTATTATGGTTTTGAAGGGGCCCAAACTATTTTTAATGTAAAGCATCACTCCCCCCATGCCCCCTGTCTGTTCTTTACATCCCATAACCATGCTATTGTATTTCTTCATCCTTAATTCCTAGATGTAACCAGGACTCTGAGATTGCCAATACATCTGGTCTTTCTTATGCAACCCATGTTCTATATTCATCTATTTTATTTACTAGACTACCCACATTTTCATGAATTATTAATATCCCCTTATTCTTCTTTGGTCCAGGATTTGTTTCTGTATTTATTTATTTAGATTTTGGTAACCGGGTAAACCCACTGAGACCTGAGGTCCCTTTTTCAGGGGCAACCTGGAATTAGTTACAGAAAAAACATACATTGGCATCGATATACAGTAGTTACAACAGATACATATATATACATTGGCATTGATATACAGTGGTTACAGTAGGTACATGTTCGGAATCATACATTTAGCACAGAGTCATCAGGATTCATACAGTTCATAGGTGTTGAGACAGGTATGCAGTACATTAACATCCTTGCTTAAGAGATTCTTGAGGGGAGTATGTCTCCACCTTGTGCTAATAAAAGTGCTAAAAATAAACCTTTAGACCTGAATCTACTCACAAACATATCCATTTCTGCCAAAAAGAATTTTTTTGTAATTAATCTCCTTTCATTTGTAGAAGCATTTCTCCTCCTGACATTTATACTTTATTTCAGCTGTATCAAGCTAATAATTGAGAGGTAAGTGATTTCCTCACCAAAACTGCTATTAGTAACAGCAGTACAGGTGTAACTCTCAGAGTAAAACCCTAGCAGCATCCATTTTGTACCATAACACTGCCTTTACAGGGAGGACGAAATTAAATTTTGGTGACACATTGTTCAAACAAGAGACATTGCTCTTGGATATGCAGTTACTGGGTGCAGCTAATGTTTACAGAGTTTTGCTGGATGATTACATAAAGACTTTGTCTTAGAAATATAGCCTACACTGTATGTAACTGTGGCACAGGCACAAATGGTATTTTGAACAAATCTGATAATATTAATTCAATATAGTATGGATTCAACTGTATATGTATATGACTGACTCAGTAAAACATTAAATATAAAAGAAGAAAATAATGGACCCACACCCAGTCTTAATCAAAAACAATCTGTCCTCCCCCCCATTAAGGGGCAGCAGGAGATGGCAGTGGTAGTGGTGGTGGTGGACCCTGCTGTCATCATTTCTGGACGATGACCACTGGCTTCTCACTAGCCTGATGTAATAGCATCTCAGCAGGCAGACCTAGTGGCACAGCAATTCATTTTAGCCTTCATGCAATATGGGGTCCTGACACCTTCCTGCAACACTATGGGCACCTATGGAAAGAAATACACTGAACTCAGCCAGTTGTTCACACTGGACGAGGGACAAAGGAGTGGCATAATATGCATAACAGAAGTACAACCAGAGTACACAAGGCCACCTTGACACACATAGGTGGAGGGAGTCAAACAACCACAATGGAAGGTGCATAGCATACCAGAGATAGTACTGTGGACCCAAACCATAGAGGATTGCACATACAATAAGTGTGCTGTGCTGCAACAGAGCATGGCCAGCCATGCAAGAGACACATGACACCAACAGGCATGCAAGATGTGGAAATGCAGCACAAACAGCAGTGGCAAGCCAGAGCTTTATAGGCAGTGTAATGGCCCAAGTGTCTTGGAGTCGCACACACACAGTACTATGCAGACCAACCATCCAGCACACAGGCGTGCAGGGCAACAGACAGCCATGAGCCACCCTAGTCAGCCACAGTGGCAGACCCAGTTACATGTTACCCACAGCACAGTTGTATACAGATGGCACTGTCATGTAGCGCTGTGTGCAGTAGCCGTGGTGACATGCAAGTTCTGCAGTGTTGTACACAGATGTGAGATTTACACACTCAGCCTTATCAGTACAACACCAGTGTGAGATGCAGAGCCACATGGAACCCCAACAGGTGCTGGCCCCACCATAGGTACAGGTTACCACCCATACCAAGCCAGTTCAGGTCAGTGGCCCTGAGAAGACCCAGTTGTGTCTGAATGTATGCACAGCCCTGCCCATGTACAGTGGAATAATAATACTCGGGTTATCACTGTGTTTATTAACCTCTACTGACTATGCATCACAATGTTGATTGCATATGGTAAGGCACATGCAACATCCACCAATGGCCCCTGCCACTAAACCCATGCCACATGAGTCCGGCTCTGTTGAGATGCAACGGCATGACACCAAGTACATAGGGTTACCACTTTTTAAGAAGCCCAAAGTGGGACATTTCTAACTGAAACATGATTTCTCACAGGACAATATGTAACCTCGACCAATACAACAGACTTGTTTTCACTAAATAATCAGAATTAAAACTAAGTGTTGTCATTTTTCAGTTGTTTCTAGTGTTTCTTATCATTTTAAGGTACTTTAATAAATGTATTATAGTTTTTTTGCAACATTTAGAGGAAAGTGAGAAAATATTTTTTCTACTATAATGTCAGGACAAGTAGTATTTTTCATGTTTTTTCGCAGGACACAGCTGCCCAAATCAGGACTGTCCTGCGGAAATCGGGACAGGTGGTAACCCTACAAGTACATATGGCACTGCTGCAGGCAGACTGCCATGGGTACTGTATGATGCACACAGCATGACACAGTGGGGTACTGACAGAACATTGGCTTGAGCCTACTTTCACCAGACAGATACACATTCATAGTCCTGACCATGTGGCACAACAGATCTGACAACAAAGATGGGCATACCATCTGGGGATGTGAGCATTATCATCAATACCATGGCTGAAGGCGCAAGGGACATGCCACTGCATGGTGTAATGTATGGCAAGGCACAGAACACACACACACACAGCAGCATGCCTACCACAAGGACATGTACAACAGACTCTGCCACACCACAGTGTCAGTGGTGGGACAATGCCCCAAGAGCCCATACGTGTTCCCACCCACAACTGTACAAGTACTGCCCCCAACAGGCATGAGTGCAGCATGGCAAGGCACACATGGATATCTGTCTCCAACCATAGAAGTATGCAGCATACTGTACACATACAACCCAGAGTGTGAAACACATAATGCAGGGTACTAATGTGGGTGTTGTCCCTCCATGCCCTGGCCATGCTGGACCCCAAAATGGCCTGGTGTTTCTTCCCACTGCTGCAGTTCACTGGTCATGGTTTAGCCCTGCTGGACCCTGGAGTCAGTGAAGGACAAGGGAAACGTGACCAATAGCATGCAGCAGAACACATGGCACAATACCATATACCCTAAACAGTATACACACCCATATACAGGTACTGTGCACCAGCAGTCACGTATGCATTGTGTGGATGAACAACAAAGTGCAGAGCCATGTCTTACCACTGTGTAAAGACATGGCACCCCACACAGACAGGTGTACCATGGTGCAGACGACGCCGGAATGCTACATCCCACTGTTGCAGCTGTGGCCTAGCAAAGGGCATCCCAGCCTGTGTAATGCCCTCATCTAGAAGTCCTCACCACCTCCGTCCAGCATACCCATATGTGTAGCTACGGTCCATGTACAGTTCATACTATGCAGTAGGATGCCTGTAGCCACAAACCTTATACAACAGGGGTACAGGAAGTATACCTGTGCAACAGTAGGGAAGGACAATGCACCATAGGTGTATCCAAACACAGTGGCCCGGCCAAGAATGGTACAGACTGTGCAATATAATAATACACTATGCAAGACACGGAATACGCATACCAGCACCCATGCTGCATAACATCGACAGTGTACATGAAACAGACGGTGGCCCCTGCCAAGTGCCACTGGGTACTCCTGCCACAATAGTTGCATGTAGACCACAAGTTACATTACATATCCATCCACCCTTACACTGCAACCATGCCACTATGTTAGCCCACACCCTTGCTGCAATGGTAAGTGCATGCCTCAGAGATCCACAGTGAGTCCTGTAATGTACAGGGCACTGGGGGCACCTGTTGGGACAGTGGTTCCATACACCTGCATTGGTAAGATCAGACTATACAGTGGAGCAGATCTCAAGGGACAGAGGGGATACAACAGGGACACAGGTACAATGCACATTCCCTCGGGGACAGTGCCCAGGAGGTATATTATCACAGAAACAGTACTGCACACAGGATACTACCCAAACTATATACAGAGTTATCTGTACTCACCTGACCTTGGCACAGTGCCACTCTCTACCATCGCCCGCAGTTGTTACAGATAGCGTTGCTCCCTCTGTTGCAAGTCATTATACCTGAGGGACATTGGTCACCAATGAGTGTGACCCCTGTTCTGCACGTAAAGTGCCTCCCCACAGATGCCCACACCTCACATTGGGGCCACTCAGTCTCAGCCCCCTCGCCCAGTAACATCCTCCCTGGCCACCACCAGGTCCACTAGGTTGGCCAGCTCTTCTGCAGATCTCCTTGTGTCCTGCTGCAGCACAGTTCTGCTCCTTCTTCTAGACATTTTGGTATTCTGCCTGTTCCCAGCCCGCACACCAAGCTAGTGACAGGTTCCTGGCTGTACAGGTGTGGCTTTTCCATTTGTATAACATGTTTTGGCATTAGAGCTGTGCTAACATTGATTAACACAAAGAAATGCGTGCTTCCAGGAAGGGTGGCCTGTCTGCATGCAGCAGGCATGGGGTAGCATGTGTGCATGATGTGCGTACACAGACAAGCACTGCACATGCACAATGCATTGGTATAACATCACAGTGCACATGCCAGTGCTGTATGATGATGTTCACAATGTGTGAGTCATGTCATGTCTGCACCGCTGACGGATGTCACACTAGCGCTAACTCAAATACGATAGTGCTTGGGGCAAAATAGTAATATTCCTACATTGTATCCAAATGAGCCAGTTTCACATTCTAATGGCAAAATCCACATTTGCATGTCATTACTGGAATGTATTCATTCATTTGCATGCCTCATTGCACCTGGAGAACATAAAAGGAGCAAAGGGCTCCACACAGATTCCACCGAGGAACTGCAGGTGGCTGGAGATAAGTGTATCATGGAATGGCCTACGATAGGGACATGGGGATCATAGCACAGTGTTTAAGCTGCATCTGGACTAGACTACTGCTATACCAGCACATGACCAAAGGATGTGTTAGGCAGGCAGCTTTCTGTGTGGTGGGACCAGCAATGCAGGAACACGTACGTGTCTCGGCCAGGGGCAGTGAGACCTGCACACCTCTGTACATATCCTCTGTGCTCTGCTGTGGGTATGCAATGTGCAATGCTCTTTTTTCTCTCCATTTCCAACATGGACCATGGAGAAATCTGATCGCCAAGGGAGGAAGAAGTTTGATGATGACAAGGTTCTGACCCTGGCCAAACCCTATGTGGCTTGTAAGGGCCTCATAGCCAGAAGGAGGGGGACCATAGCTGAAATCTATGCAGCCTGGTAGGAAATAATGAAGGCAGTAAACACAGTTGGGGGGATGAACATGTATCATCCATGATGTCCGTAACAGGCTGACGGACATGAAGCAGCATGCCAAGCAGCTTCTTGCCGAGACACCCAGAACTTCCAGGACACAGGTGGTGGCCCTCCAAACAGTTGCCCCACTAGCACCTGCAGAAGAGGTGATAACCCCCACTCTTATGGCTTTGGAGGTGACCTGTGTGCCAGGAGGTGGCTACGAGAGCCAGGTAGGACTGGCACAGACATGAGAGTGACTGCGTTTGCACCATTACTTTAGGTTTGTGTGTATGCATGCGCACGTATGTGCATGTATTTACCGGTGGTGTTGAGGTGTGTGGGGGGTGGGGCATGGAAGGTTCTGGTGGTCATGGATGGACAGGCACTGTGTGGAGGCACTGGATGTAATGCACAGATCTGTGGTATTTGTACACAACACATGGGTCATTACTGCTGCATGCCCTGTCTGTAATGGTGTACCTGTTTGCAGGGTTGAACAGGCCCCCCAGGAAGCTGTGATCATTCCATGGTATAGTTATGGGGAACATGGAGAGCTAGTGTATCATATTTACATTTAATATTCACATGTAGGTGTCTCCCTGGTCCCTCCTCAACTGACATCCGGTTTGTCCACTGCATCAGCCTTGTTGTTGGGACCCCTGTATCTCAGACAGACCCCGACTGTTGGATGTGTTACATAATGGGTGTAGGCTGTATGCTGGCATCCAGGTATCCTGGTGGGGTGGCCATCTGTGTGGTAATCCCCTACTGTGCCACAGTATGTCTTCAAATATGTGGTCACTCGTGATGGGGTGTGTGGTATATATGGCACCAGAGGTGTATGGGCACTGCACTGCAAAGGCGGCATGGGTTTCAGTGCACATTACACTGGGACTGCGTGCTGCCATGATCAGCACATAGGTGTGTACATTACTCTGCAATCTCTCTTTCTCCTCTCTGGACAGCACACACCATTGTACTGGGCACTGTCCATTACAATGGCTCAGGACCATCAAGGTGGCGACTGCCCTTACTGCCCACCCATGCTGCGACCCATTCAGACTCCATGGAGGAGGATCACGATGATGACAAAGATAACACATTTTGGAGGAGTGGAGGAAAGAGGGGTCCAACTCAGACCAGGAGGGACTGCTTGCCTTTGCTGGCCCCCCTACCAATAGGGCCCCGCCACCCCCTTCCCAGCACAGCCATCCTCATGATGCCCCTGCGCACTATCCTTTGCACAACCACCACAGAGCCACCCCATAATGCTACCACCAGTATGGCCTATGCCCTGCCCCCCTCCAGGTCAATCCCACTGACCAAGGCAATACTGTGCCACCCCAAGACCCTGCCACCAGCACAGCCAATGCCTTGCCTCTAGGCCAATCCCACCAGCCCAGCCACTGCTGTGCCACCCCAGCCACCACAAAACCGTCAGTCCAAATGTACTTTGCACTCTAATGCAATCAAAAAATAGGTTACCAAATATTTTTTCCAAATCCAATGCTTTTATTGGTAAATACAAAACAATGCTGGTTCTTTTCACAGTGTGGAGTGAGCACTACACCTTCCAAAACTCATTCCCCAGCACTTTGACCAAGGTGTGGTCTTCCTCAGAGGATGGAGTAAGTTTGGATTCTCCTCCCTTAAATAGCCAAATTCTTAACAACAAAGGGTTCCCCTGTTGATTAATTTCAATTTCTTTTAAGTGGCTCTGAGAGGGTTCGAACCTTAAACCACATGAACATATTTTATCTAAAAAAATAATTACAAATTATTAAACATAGAGTCTTCTAGTGCACTAGGGTATATTTTAAAGTATAACATATAGAAATAAAGCTGCGTTAGAACCTTTTCAAATTTTTGACTTTAAACTTATGTTTAAGTGTTCTTCAGCTCAGATCAACATTCATTTCCTAAATTAATCTTCAGATTCCCTTTTTACCGTATCACAATATATACCCTATAGTAACATTTATATGTAACCCCCCCCTGTTACCCAGGGTTACTAGAATCCCAGTAAGACCTAGAGGTAGGCAAGAAAGGCAGCTTGTGAAACTCCAGTTAAATGGATTTCACACTGTCTCACTCTGTTCTCAGTCTCAGCTGAGACTGAGGGATGACATCATTTAGAACTGTCGCAGCTGCACAAGCCACACTGAAATGTTGCAGTTGGAGGTTAGAGTAGAACGCTGGGGAATTTGAAGTCAGTTCTGTTGCAGTCTGTAGTAGAAGAGATGCTCTGCTGTAAGCAGGCCCTCAGAGCTCTAAGCTCTGTAAAAGTGCTAGTTTTTGTTGCATAGGTGTGTGTTCTCACCTGAAGAGGAACACAAGAAGAGCACATTGAAGAGGTGGAGACCACTTTCAGTGGTTCAGGGCCCCATCCCTGCGGGGATGGGGGGAAGGTATCAGCCTGCTTCCAGGGGCAACCCCCCCGGTCCGGCTAGGGAAAAGAAGCTGCCTGATTTAAGTTTGTGCTGAGGCACCAGAAGCTCTGGACAAGAGTTATTTGAAGAGAAAATGCCTGTGAGGCACCTGCAACCAAGGGGTGAGTTCACTGTGCTAAAGGGCCATGTGTTTTCACCTGAATCAAGATGAAACTAAAGGGACTGTTACTGTGGGGTCAGGAAAAGACAGCCAAGAACAGTTTGGAAGATGTGGGGATTGGACTGCTTAACTCTGTGGGGGGTCTAGAATAATGGACACAGCTACTTATTAAGTATGTTCAAGTTCAGCACAAATGGGATGTAAAGACAGTAGATTGAATGTGAATACATTTAAAAAGAATTTACACAGCAAAGTGTTTTAAAGGATGAGGTGTTACAGTCCAGAGAAATGGCCGAGTATGAATTATGGGAGCGAGAGGTGGGAGACCCCCCCCATCAGTAGTAACCAAATTCACCTCTACGGATTTGCTCTGGGACATCTGTTGCTTTCTCTCAGGTACTTGGCCAGTGCCTGAGGAAAGTACCCACACGTGGGATTGATGAGAAAGATTCCCTGAGGGAGCAGAAGTGCTCTTAGGTAGTTTGGGGAGCCACCAGTAAATGTTTCCATGCTATATGGAAAGTGTCCAAGTAGCTGGCAAGGGAGCCGAGCCAGGGAAAACCCAGAGCAGTGTACAAGTTTGGGCTGTGTGCCCAGTGTGTTTCAGAGCCTGAGGGCTAAAGTGATGAGGATGTGTTCTGGTCTCCTTAAATCTGCATTACCAGGAGTGTAGCCCTGTGGGGTCCATCTATGCTTTGTTTATTCTGTTGGATGTGAATAAAAGCTACTTTAGAATCCCACTTCTGGTATTGGACATTACAGTTATTGCTTCCTTTGTCCGGAGTTACTTGAATGCCCCTGTGCAGTAGCCAAACCTAGCCCATGTGCCGAGTGACATATTCCTCCCCGAATCCAGCCCACCAGGTAGAGCTGTCAAGATAGAAATGGCATACCTGGGTGGGGGTTACAAAAATGGAGGCACCGCTGAGGATTTGGGTTTGGAATTTAGGGAGGAATGTAAGAAAGGTCACTCGGACAATGGCTAGTGTTTTGGTTATCTGGCAGTGGGTAGCCCAAAAAGCTTAAGCAATGTTTAACTAATGTTCCGCTGTGTGCTGTTATCCATGTGCTGCTATTAAAATGCCAACTGTTTACCAAGGAGTAGTAAAGCCTGAGAGTGTATGCCCTTGTCCTGCATCAAATTATAGCGGTTGCCAGCTTTTAAAAGTGTTTGTGACAAAGAAAAGTGTGGAAAACTGTGGGTAGCAAAAGGAAAATTGTGCCCTAAATTTTGGAAATGCTTTCTGTGTGAACTGAGAGACTTGTTGTGCTTAATGGCCATGAAAAATGGTTGAAATGGGCTGCCGCCGTGGAGTCAGTAGAAAAAAAAAAGTGAGGTTTTGCAGTTTAAATTTGCCTGCTAGACGATTGCCGTGAGGAGAAAAGCACGAGAGGAAAGAGGCTCATTTGCATGGCATCGAGTGATTGGTGAGACAATTAGTCCCGCCCCCAAGCCAGCTCTACAGCGACTGCACAGCATTTGAGAGGAACAGTGAGTGGAGTGTGCGAACTGGCTTACCAGAAAGAGCGTTGAGGTGACTGAAAGCGCTGTAAAAAGTTAAAAAAATGACTTTTCTGTTTAAAATTCGGGCTCAAACCACATCTCGATCGACTGGACTGTGAGTGTCGTGTTCAGAGGGACAATCGGCAGTACTGCCAACCCGCTTCTTTCCAGAGGCCTCCAAGACTGGCTGGAGGCTGTTTTTCCATTGCAGCAAACAGCTACTGATAACAGTGAGCACTAACAGAAATAATTGCTCAAACTAAGTGACTTTGCCAAAAGCCAGCTGAATCTGTGTGTAGCAGTGTAATCACTTTGCAAAGAAGGACTGTGTTAAGTTTTACCAGCAAAAGCAAGAATTCTAAGCAATCAACTGTGAGCATAATTATAGGTTCAGCGTCAGTATAATTTTCAAAGCCATGAGAGAGACTGTGAGTTGTATCAGATATGCAGCAAGAAATACAGGCAATCCTGTACTATGAAATACTGAGGCTATAAGCTAGAGCAACGTCTTCAGCGAGTAAAAAGTCTGTGGTAAATCATATAAATGTGCTAGGAAAAAAAACAGTGCAAGTTTGTGCAGTTTGAGCAACATTATCAGTAGAGTATGTAAATCGGATGCACAGTGGCTTGACTCAATTACAGAATGTTGATGCGTAGGAGTACTGCCGCCGCCATTACACGGTGGAGTTGTAATGTAAACACAGCAGCAGAGGAACCATTTTGAAAGAGAAAGAAAGTTTTCAGAGCCATTTTGAAAGAGAAAGAAAGTTTCCAGTGATGTGGAACTTGAAATAACAGTGAGCGGCAATTGTTTTTCTCTGCAGTCATGGCTTCAGGACCAGCCCACTACCCGGATCATGCCCAGGCTGTGATAGTAGTAGAAGTTAACAAGTTAAGGGACATTGAGAGATGTTACTACGGGGATGACTGCCTTCTCATGTGGCGATTCCTGGATATCCAATGCAAGTATGTTTGATGTGCTTAAATGCTGGAACGGATGTCTTCATGGTACCTCACTGTCCTGGGTGCTTAGATAAATATGGTTTGTTTAAAGCGCCCAAGATTCGTTTGGCTCCCACATGGACAAAGGTTCAGCTGTCCTGGTCCAGCCACCACTGGAGAGCCTGGACCAGAGTTCAGGTCACTGGAATCAGTTTGGTGAGATAATCTGTTCTCTGTAACCAAAAGGACCTTACATGGAACTGAATGTCCCGCATCTGAAATCTGGCTCCCAGAACCACTGCAGTGGAGGCTGACGTGGCCCAGGAGTTGGAGGAACTGTCTCACTGGAAGAGAAACCTGAGGCCGAAAGGAGGAAGCGAGGTCTAGTAAGGCCTTCACCCTTGCCAGAGGAAGGAAAGCTTTTGCTTGGGTAGTATCCAATTCCACCCCTCTGAAGGTGAGAAGCTGTACTGGTTCGAGGACAGATTTTGGCAGACTGAGAAGAAGCCCCAAGGAACTGAGCAAGTCCTGAGTGGTTTGCAGAGCTGACCTGACCTGGTCTGAAGACTGCCCTACTAGGAGCCAGTCGTCCAGATATGGAAAAATGGTGATACCCTGTTTAAGCCGACTGGAATATATACCTCTAAACCCCTGATCCGATAAGTTACCCATTTAAAGGGAATTAATTGCTAAAGTATTGATGTGGGGGTGCCACTAATCAAAATTACTTCAGTTTTCCCTTCATTTATTTTGAACCCGGATACTTTGCCATATTGTTGTAAAATATTGTAAAGAATCAGAAAGGTGCGGATTGGATTTTTTATGTACAACATGGTATCATCCGTGCATAGAGATATTCTATTCCCTGACCCCCATTTTGACACACTCTAAGTCTGGGTGGGCCTGTACCAGTTCTACCAATGGCTCAATGGTAAGAGCAGGGGAGAAAGAGGGCATCCTTGCCTGGCTCCTCATTCGATTGAGAAGGGTGATGATACTGTACCATTTACTCTGACCCTTGCAGAAGGGGCCAGATACAATGCCTGAAGCCACAGACCCTGTCGCCAAACTCTTATTTTGCTAGTGTAGCAAAGAGAACAATCTCAGCTGAGTCGATCAAAGGTCTTTTCAGCATCGATCATTATGGCAATTTGTTGGTCCCTTGCCCTCTTCCTTTCACAGAGAATATTTAGACACCTACCAACATTATCTGCCAGGTGGCAGTCGAGCATGAATCCCGATTGATTCAGGTGTACAAGTCCCCGTAAGACTCTGTTCACTCCATTAGCTAAAACTCTGGTGAGTATTTTGGAGTCTGTGTTTAACAGTGAAATGGGATGGTATGACTCACATTGATCAGGGTTTTTTCCTGGTTTATGGATGACAGCTATAAAAGCTGACTGCCATGAGCTTGGTGTGTCGCCAGGTTCCTCACATACATTAAATACTTTTGTCAACAGGGGAGTTAACTGTTGTTTAAATGTTTGATAGAACTCTGTATTAAATCCATCTGGGCCTGACGATTTCCCTATGGGCACGTGCTGAATTACCTGCTCCATTTCCTTCGGGGTGATGGGGACATCTAACATATTTCTGTCCGCATCTGTCAACTAAGGGAGCATAATTCATTTGAGAAAATCATGGATCTCCTCCCTCCGTACCTGCCCTAAGGTGTCTGTGGTAGAGGGACTGGTAGTACCTCTTAAAGGTGGAAGCTATGTTTCTAGGAGTAAAAGCATCCATTTCATGATCCCTCTCCAAAACCCATACCTTTTTAACATATTGATCAGCTTGAGTTTTGTGCAGCCGAAATGCCAGAAGGTGGCTAGCTCTGTTGCCCTGCTCATAATATTTTGTATTCAAGTATCTGAGATAACCATCTGTCTTAACATCTAAGAGATCCTCAAGTACCTTGCAGACCTCTTGCATGTCCTTATACAGTTCTGAACTCCTGAATTTTTTGTGTTGCTGTTCTAGGTTCCTGAACCGAATTTCCAAGTTAGTTTTTCGTTCCTGTCGCTGCCTTTTTAAATGGAAGGTGTATGAGATGATGACACCCTGAAGTGTCGTCTTCAAGGTATCCCAATACCACTTCACCATTTTGTCTGACCTCTGATGATCTAGAGATATACTTCTGTATTGTGTTCCCAATTAGTTGTTTAAAGTCTTCTCTGACCGTCAGGGAGGAATTCAGTCTCCAAAATGCAGCTTTTGTCTAATATCCCAGCTGTACCTCTACAGTGACCGCTGCATTGTTAAGCAAGGCAAATTTTATTTAAAAAGACGCCCATACTGGAGGCTCTGGGCGCCAAACATGTTCAAATCACATACAAAACACCATCAATAAATTATATATACAAATAACACCACAATATATAACCTAAAAATAAATATTCTACACTATAACGCATTATTATAAGATTTATAAATAATATGATCAACCATAACTATTAACTGAAAATATAGCCAGAGACAAATTTAAACACGAAAGTCAGGAATCAGAAAACATTATAAATCACAGTCTGGGAAGGCCCAATTATACAGGAAGGCCTTGAGGTGAGCTTTGAATACCTCAACAGAAGGGGCCTCTCTTACAGATGGCGGCCACACTGGGCCAGGCATCATTGTAGTTCTGCAGCTCTGTAGTTCTGCAGTTTTATTTTTTTTTAATTCATTTTAATTGTTTCAGTATATCGCAGTCCTACTATTTTTGAAATTCGGGGGCCAAGTGCATTGATGGCATAATGCGATCAATCTGCAATTGTTTTTTCCCTGTCGGTAAATGCCAATCAGTTAATGCCCCGCTTGCTTTCTTGCTTTCTCCTCAGATGGGATTTTGGTCGGGACCTGCCCGTTTTTGCCTGCTGTTTTGGGTCCTGTCTGCTATCGCTTTAGTTGGGACCTGCTCATTGTGGAATTGGTGGTGTGAGTCTGCCACTGTGACGGCAGACCATTGGACTGTTTGTGATACTTGTGCTGGAGGTGGGAGTCAGCAGCCTGGGTTCAACTGTGGAACTATCGGGACACCTCTGAAGCAGCTTCCTTGGATTTTGGAGTTGTGTCAAGCAAGGATTGTTGTCAAAGTAAAGAAGACGTGGCCAGGTGGATCTGCTTACCTGAGATTTAACTGAAACTTGTCCTGGTAAAGGAGCTGTTCAGATTGGACCGCTCCATATTTCTTTTACTTTTTATCAACCCTGGATTGTTTTGTGGTGCCTTTTTCAGTACTGGCTTTCGTCCTTTGACTTGTGGGCTATTAGAGGCTACTGGGGACTTTGGGGGTCTCTGGCTCCCACAGGGTTGGGGAGGGGGGCTGGTCGGTGGTCCCGTGTTCTACTCCCCTTCCCTAGATTTGCAGGGTGGTCAGTTGGGGGGCTGGCCTGGCCCACGGTTGTAGTGGTGTGCCACTGATCTCCCGAGATATTTTCCCATTATTCTTCAACTGAAGATATCTGTGGGCCCTGGAAGATCCTGGTTGACTTTTCTGAAGTTTGACAATTTCGTTTTCAATTTTTTGACTTCATTGAATCCTTGTTTTGGCACCATGAACATTTTTATTTCTGTTTGACTGGACTTAATGTGTTTGTTTTTCTGGTCCCTGTATGGATTGCAAGTACTTTTATGTTTTATGTATCTCCATCTTGTGTCTTCCCTGTCATCACATTTTTATATTTGGAAATTAGTTCAGGCAGTGAGAGGGCCCAGTGAAAACCTGTAATTTCACCCTCCACTTAGTTTAGTGTGAGAGACTAACCTGGGGGGTGGATTACGAAACTTTTCTCCTTATATTTTTATTGGTTTCTGTTTTATTTTTGATTGTTTATGTGGGTGTGTTTTTTATTTTTGTTTTAGTGGGATAATTTAGGGTATGATAAGAAGCTAAGTTCTTGTTAGTTTTTATTTGGTTTCTAGGTATTTGTGGAGTGACGGAAGGTGAACCTCAAGTGTGGTGGATTTTTAGGGGTACGATATTACTGGCCTGGGACATGTGTTTGTCTGTATCCCCCCGGTCATGTGCTATTCAGCCTCCGGCCTTCACTCCCTCCGCCCTTTTCTTCCCCCTCCTTTGGCTTTCTCTATTTATCAACGTTGCCGTGCTTTAAGAATTGCCCATAGGAGGGAGGGATGGGGTGGGGAGTGAACAGTGGAGGCTGGAGGAGCGGGGTGCTCCCATAGGAGTGGTTAAGCCCAGGAGACGCCCTGGGGTGAAGTGGGGCTTGGAGCGTGGACCATCTTGTTTGGTCCCCATACCCAAGGGCACCATCATTGGTGATGGGCAGGTAGCCAGGGCAGATCAGGAGTTTTGTCCAACCTGGGAGCTGTTGTGCAATGCTAGATCTGTCCAGAACAAGACTGCTGTGATCTTTGATCTTGCTGGTTTGGCAGATCTGGCTTGCATCACTGAGACCTGGCTGGACGATAATGCAGGCCCAATATTGGAGGCTGCAATTCCAGCCGGGTATATGGTGATACATCGCCCACAGTTGGACCGCAGGGGGGTGGGGTTGCAGTCTGGTTTAAGACTGAATTGCCACTCACTAGTGTTCCAGTTGTGGAGACCATCTCCTTTGAATGTGCTGTTGTAGCAGGTGTGGGCTATCAAATTGCTCTCATCTACCGTCCACCCGGAGATGGGAAGCAATTCCTTAAGGAAGTTGCGGACTTCATGGTCGACCTGGCTTTCGAGTCTCCCAGACCGATGGTTCTGCGTGATTTTAATGCCTGGATCGATGATGAACTCTCACAATTTGGACAACACTTCCTCCAGCTGATGGATTCACTGGGCCTAACACAGGTGGTTACCACTGCTACACATAAAGTTGGCCATTCCCTTGACCTGGTCTTCCTTCTGGGGATCGAGGCTTCTGACGTGGGGGTGGAACCAGTCAGATGGTCTGACCATTACACTGTGAGATTCAATTTTGGCATCCCACCTTGTAGGCCAACCCCTGTGGAGATGGTCAAGTACTGCCCTTTGTGGAATATTACTTCCAATGGCCTTACTGCGGTCCTTTACCTATCACAATTTCCTGTCGCTTTGCAATGATCCAGAGGCATTGGTTTTAGCCTATAATAATGCCATCACCTCTGCCCTGGAGTCTGTTGCTCCAGTTCATGTGCGCCCTCTCTCCCTTCGACCTCGGGCAACTTTGTTTGACGGGGCCTTGAGGGAGTTGCGGCGACTGGGACACAGGTTAGAACATTGTTGGCAGAAATCTGGCCTGGATGCCGATCATCTTAGACTGCTAGAACATTATCAATTCTATCAGTCAGACATTTCTCGTAAGAAGGCAGAATTCCTGTCCAGGGAAATTTCTGCCACCCAGAACCAACCAGCTCAGCTCTTCAGAACCATGGACAGATTGTGCAACACAACCTGTCTCCAGTTCCGAAGAGTGTTTTCACAATTGCAGTGTGATGAGCTTGCTCAGTTCTTCACTGATAAGGTGATGGACATCAGGTCAGAGATCCTCTTGACACATTCTATGTGAGCTGTTAGTGATCAGAACTTGGTTGCTACCCCTTCGTTTTCCTGGAGTACCTTTGACAACCAGGAAATCGTAGATGTTACGTGGATTGTCCTAGGGATGCGCCCTACATGCTGTAGTTTAGATCCTGTCCTACATCCCTTATTTTGGGTTGTGGGGAGGCCATTTTCCCAGTTCTAGCACAGATAGTCTGGTGCTTCCTTGACTCGGGTGAATATCACTGTTCTCTGAAAGAGGCAGTGGTGACACCCTTGTTGAAGAAAGCTTCATTGGACCCAGACTGTTTTGACAACTACAGGCCTATCTCTAATCGCCCCTTTGTGGGGAAGATGATTGAGAAAGTAGTGGTGGCCCAGTTGGAGAACCATTTGACCATCCATAGCATCTATGAACCACTGCAATCAGGTTTCAAAAGAGGCACAGTACCAAGACTGCACTGGTTCGGGTGCTCAATGATCTCCTGATGGTGAGAGACCAGAGAAAATGGTCCATTTTGGTACTATTAGATCTGTCCTCAGCATTTGACACCATTGACCATGGGGTCCTTCTTGAGTGCTTGAGATATATTTGTGGGCTTTCTGGGGTGGTCCTCAGATGGTTCACCTCATACCTCACCGGAAGAACTCAGAGGGTGGTTTCGGGGGTCTTTTCTTCTGATCCCACCTCTTTGCCTTGTGGGGCTCCTCAGGGCTCTATTTTGTCCCCATGTTGTTTGCGGTGCATATGCTTCCCCTCGGAGACATTGTGAGACGGTGTGGTCTGCGGTTTCATTGCTATGCCGATGATACCCAGCTATACCTGTCTTTTGCCCCCGTTCAGGAAGGAGCCGTTTCGGTATTTAATAGCTGCCTCAATGAAATCCAGGATTGGATGAGGTCCGGTTGGTTAAAGTTGAATTCAGGGAAGATGGAGGTGTTGGTTTTGGATCCGGATCGCCGGATAGGGGGTCCAGTGGCCGGCTCCCCATCTGGATTGTGTCTTGGGGCTGTCGAGCTACAGGTCTCTGAACAGGTGCGAGACCTGGAGGTGATATTGGATGCTGGGCTGACACTTCTACCTCAGGTGTCAGCTGTGGTTAAGACATCTTTCTACCATCTAAGAAATATCGCTAGGATCAAGCACCTTGTTCCGTCTGGTGATCTGCCAACTTTAATCCATGCCTTTGTGACCTCGCTCCTTGACTTCTGCAACTACTTTACTTTGGGCTTCCGGGTCGATATCCTGCTGCTTGCAGCTGGTGCAGAATTTGCAGCACGGTTGTTGTGGAACTCCTAGATCTTCCCATATTACGCCAGTGCTGCGGGAACTGCACTGGCTGCCAGTTCAGTGGTGGATCACCTTCAAAGTCGGCTTACTGACTTTTAAAGCCCTGCATGAACTGGGCCCTGATTACCTGAAAGAACTCCTGATTCCTTACCACCCTGTGAGACCACTCTGCTCTGCCGATGAGGGGTTGCTAGAAATTCCAAAGGTGACTTTAAAATCTGTCAGGGCCCATGCATTTATATTTGTGGCCCCTTCCCTTTGGAATTCTCTACCCTGTCGGATTAGGGAGTGCATGACCGTGGGGAGTTTTAAACAGGCTCTGAAATCTTTCCTCTGGGAAAAATCTTATGGATGTACTATTTATTGAATTGTACTTATGTGGCTGAATCTGTTGGATTTTATTCTCTTATTGTACTGCGCCTTGATGCCTGAAAGGTGCATAACAAATAAAGCATATTATTATTATTATCGTTATTATTACAGCTGGAGATAGCGAATTCCACAGGATGGGGGTGGCAACACTAAACATTCTGTCACCTGCCATTCTTAGCCTCATCCTGGGAATCACAAGGAGGCTCCTAGAGGAGGAATGGAGGGAGAGGACCGAGACAGCAGGTGTAAGAAGGTCCTTCAGGTAACCAGGGCCCAGGCCATGTAAGGCCTTAAAGGTGAGCAATCCCACCTTAAAGAGGACCCTCCACCTGACCAGCAGCCAGTGCAGTTCACGCAGCACCAGCTGCAACAAGCGCAGGGTACCTCCAGAGACCCCAAGATAGAGCGCATCACAGTAGTCAAGCCTAGACGTCACAAAGGCGTGAACCAAGGTGAGGAGGTCCAGGGGCAGAACTAGGGGCTTTATCCTGGACATATTCCTCAGATGTAAAAACTGGTACAGACAACAGACGACACCTGAAACTCAAGCATCAATCTGCTGTTGAGAATAATGCCCAGATCATGCACCCTAGGGGAGGCTTTCAATGGTACAGACCCACAAAAAAGCCCTGTTTCTGCACCAGAGGCCAACCTATCATGCCCTCTGTTCAACTCCACCACCAGTGCCTCCGTTTTATCAGGGTTCAGTTGCAACCAGCTGGAGGCTATCCAGTCATTGATCTCAGCAAGGCAGCTGGTAAGCATGTCCACTGCATTGGATGTTCCACGGGCAAAGGAAAGATACAGCTGCGTATCATCAGTATAGCAATGAAAACCCAAGCTGTACTTCCTAATGAGCTCTCCCAGGGGTAGCATGTACATGGCAAACAACATCGGCGACAAGACCAAACCCTGGGGAACTCCACATGACAGAAGGCTAGGAGAGGAGGAGAAATTCCCCAACACTACCTTTTGCCTCCTGTTAGTAAGGAAAGACTCAAACCAGGAGATGACAGTGCCAGCAAGTCCGCAGAAACACATGATGGTCTACCACGTCAAATGCTGAGGAGAGATCCAGGAGGACGAGAATTGTCCCCTTCCCTCGATCTCTTGCCCTAAGGAGGTCCTTATGCACCCCAACTAACACAGTTTCTGTGCTATGCCTCACACAAAACCCAGACTGGAGAGGCTCATATCGATCATGGGCCATGAGGTGCTCCTCAACCTGAAGTGCCACCACCTTCTCCATAATCTTACCCAAAAATGGAAGGTTGGAGATGGGACAGTAATTTGCCTTGACATCTGGGTCCACAGATGGTTTCTTTAGAAGGGATCTCACCAATGCCTCTTTCAAGACATCAGGAAAGACCCCCTTCGACAAGGAGTACCGGACAATCAAGGCAAACACCAAGCCAATAGAATAAACACATCCCATTATGAAATGAGTCGGCACCAGGTCCAGTTCGCAAAAGGTGTGCCACAGCCTGGAAGCAACCTCAATGACCTCTAACACCTCCACCAGTCTAAACTTGCCCCAACCAGGTGAAGTGCTCTCCAGATGCCCATGGCGAACACTGTCAGCCAGAATATGGCTTGCTGGTGGAATCCCCTGCCTGATGGCGGACACCCTGTCTGAGAAGAACCAAGCAAACTCTTCACATAACATGTTCGAAAAGGCTTTTTTGGGTTATAGACAGGAAGGATGAAGAAGCCTGTCCACAGTCTGAAAGGGCACAGTTGGTCAGTTCTTCCTGGCAGCAATCTCCCTGGACAGAAATTCTGCCTTCTTATGGTTGTTTGCCCCCTGGTACACACCATAGTGTGTACACAGGGCCAGTTTGTCCGCCTCCAGACCGGCTCTTCGCCAGCAGCACTCTAATCTCAGACCCATAATCTTCATCGCCTTAAGCTCCCCGTCATACCAGGGGGACCTCCAGTGAGAAGATTTGGGTCATACACAGACCAGTGCATGGGAGTCAAGTGCACCAGACATTGCCTTATTATAGGTAACAACTGCCACGCACACATCCCCAATGCATGCACTGTCCACACTAGACAGATCAACTACCACCAGAAAACCCTCAGGGGTCAAGCCCCTGAAAGGGCGGTAGCTAACCATCCAGCAAGGGAGGGCTCTGGGGGCCCGAATGAGAACTCCACCGTGCAATGACCAGACCAAACAATCTGATCAGTCCAGAGATTATTTATCTCAAGCCCCAGTGAGAAAACCAGATCCAACATATGGCCACCCTGATGGGTCACAGAAGAAACTTCTTGCATCAGGCCCAGTGATGACATCATCTAGAGGAAGCTGTAACCAAGCTGAGAAGATTCATCATTGGCCCAAACATTGAAGTCCCCCAACACTAAACATCTGGGGTCCTCCTTTGTTTCACCGACGACGAAGTTGGCTACCTTCTATAGGAATTCTCCCGCCGCCCAAGGAGGGCAGTAAATCCGGAGAATCCAACAACCTGCGCCCGGACCCCCACGAACAGCCACACACTCAAATTAACCTGGTGCTCTCAGTGGGTGCAGGGTGAAGCTAGCTTGGATCTAAAACAGATGGCTACCCCCAACCCCTGAATTCCACTCTAGGGCAGTGCACTACGGTATACCAGGATGGCGGTCTCTAAAACCGGGCCAGCATCATCACTGATCCAGGTCTCCGTGATGTAAGCCAGACTGACCGAAGAAATCAAGTCCACATTAACTGCAGTCTTGTTTCTGATCTACCTGGCATTGCAAAGCACTGCCCTTAGGGCACTGGTGGACAGTGCAGCCCCTCTGGCTATCTGCCCACTTGGTCTGGTGGGAACCCTGGTGACAGAAACTAAACACGTCTGGCCTCTCCCTAAGACCCATCTAACCCCAGGGCGCCTTCTACACTCAACTACCTTGATCCTACCACCTACCGTAGTGCATGGGGCACTCCAACCCAGTCAAGCAATACGGTTCCTCTTTATTTCAACCTCCCAACAGCACGTTGCTGTAGTGATGGAAACTGGGGGGTTGGAAAAAGGCCACAGTTCAAGCAGTTGGGATACCCCATACACTATCCTAGCCCGTCCCAGGCCCTCACACCTTCCCAGACACATCCTTCCTGACTACACAGTCCCAGGCCCACAAAATACTAATTCAGCAAGCACACACAGTACTAACATTTATTTATTTGTTTATTTATTTGCTTGCTTTTAGTAACTGGGTAAGTGCACTATGCATAGCAGTGCCTATTTTCAGACACAACCCGGAAGGGTACAAGTAATAAACAGTTTGAAGCACTACAACAATTGGTAATACAGAGGGTGCAAGTACAAATACAATTACCAATGAGATAGAAATACAGTTGGGACAAAAGCAAGACAGATGCAAGTGCAAGTTCAACAATATTCAGGATACAAAATATGAGAGATATTGTTATGAACATTTGACAAAATACAGTAAAAGTGCATTTAAACATTGCCTTAGGAACACAATAGAGTCAAATTGTGAGCAACCACAGGGCTAAAGGTCCTAAGAAGTACAAGAGTGCTAGTTTAGAGAAAAGATCCATGATCAAGACCAGGGTATATGTACTATACTGTCGACCAGAAAGGCATGGATATAGAGGAAGGAGACGTAGGAAATTAAGAGAGAGGAGTGGAAGTGGGAGGGGGTGTGAGCCTAGGAAAAGCAAGGGCAAGACTAGAAAGAAAGAAGGCAGAAAGCCAGGTTGAGAGGAAAGATGGAGGAGAGAAGGGCAGCAGTAGGTAGAGACATGGCAGCCAGGAGTTAGAGGTTGGAGGGTCTAAGGTGGGCAAAAGCATGTGCAGAGGGTTGAGACAAGTAGATGACTGTGGTGCAGCCTCTTAAAACAGGCATGGGTCAGAGCAAAACAAATGTCTTGGAGAAGGGAGTTCCAATATTTAGGTGCCGCACACAAGAAAGCCTGTGCACCCATGGCGGTTTTACGTCTTGGAATGTGCAGGGAAGCTAGGTCAGTGGATCTAAGCCCAAAGGAGATGGTTCGAGTGCCCAGCAGGCAGGCAAGGGATTGCGGGAGACCTGATCTGGCAATACCATCAATGAGAGATCCAAGGGACTTGAGCCAATAGGCAGTAGGGGACAGCCATTTTAGATCAGCATAAAGTTGGCAGTGGTGCTTGTAACGAGGGGATGTAGAGGTATAGTGGCAAATATTATAGGTGGTATCTCTCTTGTGAAGAGCAGTTTTTGATGCTCCTAGGTAGGTGACCGTGCCATAGGCTAGTGCTGTGAGCAGAATGCCTTGAACAATAGCAAGTTTAGCTGATGGGCTGAGTGCATAACTGGTCCAGTATGCACTTCCAAACTTGGCATTAACGGACTTACAGGTAGCAGTAACATGTGGATCGAAGTCCAGAGATTCATCAAGCAAAATGCCGAGGTATTTGAAAGAGTAGTGTTGGCCAATGGTGAGCCATCAGTGCATAAGATATTAAGAGGGTTCTGGTTTGTGTTGAGTCTGGCCATTGAGCCAAAAAGCATGGATTGTGTTTTGCCCGTGTTAAGAATGAGGTTGTCTTCAATCATCCACGATTAAATGTGGAGGAAGTCTGAGGACAGAGAGTGAATAATGTCCGAGATGTTCCTAGCACTGGAATAAAGGGACGTTTCCCTTGGCTGGCCTCTAGACGGTGGACTTCTGAGTGAGGATATATTTTTTTTTCTTTTCACACTGCCACACATCCTACAGTGATCTAACCCCCTTAAGGACCTGGAGACAGGGTTATCATATTAAGTACTTTTGTTGCAGAAGTAATTGAGTGTAGGGACAGAGAGATTTATAGCCAGATCTGAGCATGCTGTTAAACGGGTTGGTCTTTTCCAACTTGAGTTCAGATGTAGAACAACAGCCTCATCCCCACACAGTTATAACTCAGAGGAAAGGATAGGACTCCCCTCACCAGTCCTAGACTTACAAGGAACTGCTATTGCCCCCCCCACTAGATTTGTACCTAATCCCCTTCCTACTCATAATATTTTTACTTATACTGCTATCATTTTCCTCATTATCCCTCCCCTCTTCCTATATAGGGGCAGGAGTTTCCCCAAGGTACCCTCCCAACTTTTTGGAAGGAAGCCCACACATAGACAGTCAGTTGACTAGTCGTACTACGGCTACCTAGAGTACCCGTGACAGTGGAAGTCACTCAACTCACCCAGTATAGTATATTGTACATAGTTTTTAAGTACATAGAACAGCCCAGTTGGCTACTCCCGTACCTATTAGAGTTAACTGTTGTATCCAACTTCCCATAACCCTTCCCACAGACATGGAGCTCCATTTATACTACTTTGCATCAGCTATATACAAATTTGAAAAGCAGGAGCTTACTGATTATCTTATGGTTGGAGGGGCAGGTTCCCATCGGCGGAGGATAACATCCTCTCAACAAACAGATTGGAATGGCTGACTTTAAGATTATATCGCATAATGTAAATGGTTTAACCGGCCCCATAAAGAGGTACTGCACATTACAAGCTCTTAATAAACTCCATCCAGATATCCTCCTATTACAGGAGACCCACCTATCGTCCCTCGAACACCACAAATTAAGTAGGTTTGGCTATCCCCAGATGGTGGATTCCTCTTATCAGCAGGGGAGAAGATAAGGAATGGTAATTCTCCTCCCAAAACACTCAAGGGCGCAAGTTCTGGATCAGTATTCAGATAGGGAGGGCAGATTAGCTTTAATGGTAATAAAACTGAATGGGCAGGTCCTCACCCTATGTAGTGTTTACGTCCCACCAGGCTCAGATGCCTCTACCATACAGCATCTGATGGATGCCATTTTAACCAGGAAGAGAGGCATTTTAATCTTGGCAGGCGATCTAGACTGCCAATTAAACCCTTCCATGGACTCGTCCTCCCCCAGACCATCCCCCCAATCTTCAGGTCAAAAACATCTCCGACGGCTAATTAAAGATATAGGTCTGGTGGATACGTGGATACAGTTACATCCCACCCAGAGAAAATTCACTTACTACTCGAGCGCCTACAAGCACTACTCCAGACTGGACTACATTTGTATAGGTAGAGAGGATGCGGGGTTGATCAGCGATGCAGACATCTTGAACATCTGCCTTTCTGATCATGCACCCACAGTTTTAAAGTTGGCCTTAAAGGGAGAACTTAAAAAGACTCAGTGGAGGTTTAACTCTTCTTTATTCAGAGATCCTGAGTTTAAGGAAATGTTAAAGAGATGAATTCCAGAGATCATTAGAGATAGCTCATCTCCACAGGTCTCTCCGCAATTAATGTGGGATATGCTGTGGGTGGTACTCCGTGGTTATATAATTTCATACACTTCTTTTAAAAAGGCAGCTTGCATTTAAACATCGACCTTACAGCGCAGCTTGATCCTCAAGAATCACACATGCAAGGGGATGAGGATGTAGCAACTCAAATGTCCCAGACCCAAGCAGAAATCCAAAAATTAATCACCCTTAAGACAGAACAGGCACTGGCATGGCTGAGACAGCAATATTACGAGGAGGGAGCTCGTGCCTCAAAACTTCTAGCATATCGCCTCAGAAGGCAGACCCAACAATCAAATATTTCAAAAATAAAGGACCCACATTCAGGACAAATGTGCTACATGACACAAAACATTTTAGGAGCCTTTAAACAGTACTATCACACTTTATACTCAAATCAGATAGACCCATCTCCTACTCAGCTTTCAACTTTTTCTCGAAGCTTACCCTGTCTTCCCTGTCCAAACCCCAACGGTCTAAATTAACAGCGCCTGTCTCTGAATTGGAATTACACACTGCTATTAACAATTTTAATAATGGAAAGAGTCCAGGCCCTGATGGGTACGGCCCAGAGTTTTACAAGGGCTCCTGGGACTGGATCTGCCTCCCATTACTACAAGCAATACAAAAAAGCCACACCACTCACACGTTTCCCACATCATGGTGACAGCCAACCATCTTAGTCATACTTAAACCTCAAAAACCTCCTCAACTGTGTGACTCTTACCACCCAATCTCTGTTCTCAACCAAGACAATAAATTATACACCAGTATTATTGCGCATAGATTAGACAACATTCTCCCTACGATTATCCATCCTGATCAATCTGGTTTTATCAAAGGTCGACAAACCACTGATAACATTAAGCGCACCTTATACCTCATGGATCATGCCCAAACTACTAAATCCCCTCTACTTCTCCTTAGTCTGGATGCACAGAAAGCATTCAACATGGTATCCTGGACTTTTCTTCAGGCAGCACTAACTAAATTCAACTTCCCTATACTTTTTAAGAATATAATCTCAGGTATTTACACAGATTCAGAGGTGACAGTCAAACTGAACGGCTCCCACTCTGACAGATTTAATTTACATAGAGGAACAAGACAAGGATGCCCTATATCCCCATACTTATTTGCTATTTTTGTTGAACCAATTGTGCAGTACATTAGACAAAATGCCCAGATTCATGGCTACCATATACGAGAAGTAAAACACAAAGTAGCATATTATGCGGATGATCTTCTCTTATATCTCACTAAACCAGAGGAATCCCTTCCATCCTTATTATCCCTTCTGATTGAAATAGAGTCACTATCAGGCTACACTATCAATCAAACTAAATCAGAAGCTTTAATCATTCAATCTCCAATACCACCAAACTTGGAAACTAGGTTCTCATTCAAGTGGAACAAGCCATATATTACGTACTAAGGTATTAAAATACTACGGAAATTAGATAAAATATACTTTTTAAACATCACAGCAGTCCTTTCACAAATTAAAACAGATCTAGAACAGTGGGCACCCCTACCTCTCTCCATTATCTCTAGAGTCCAGACCATGCAAATAAACTCTCTTCCTAAAATACTGAATATAATGCAAAACATCCCGATTCCTCTGGGGACAAAATATATACAAACCTGGGATAGACTAATTAGGAAATTTATTTGGAATGGAGCTCAACCACGTATAGCCCTAAAAAAGCTATAGCTCCCGAAGGAACAAGGCGGTTTGGCTCTACCAAATGTTTATGGCTACTGGATAGCAGCATTGCTCATGCATTTGACCACCTGGTTCCATAAACGAGCACTGACACCACTTTGGCTCCATTTGGAGCAGTCAATGGTAGATACGCCATTGGTTGCATACTTAATTTTTCAGCCCGACACACTGAATCAACCAAACACTTGCTCTTGCTTTACCAGAGCCCTGCCAAAGAACTGGTCTTCTTTTCTCGCACTTCCAACAAACATATTCCTGGCAACATGGATGGGAGTCCCAGCTAGGGATCATTCTTGGAGCCCTGCCTGGGAAGATGCCACTTTTATGAGATGGGCCAGACTAGGCTTAATTCAAACCAATCAGTTTTTTGACAATGGGATATTTAAGTCAGCTAAGAACAGCTAAGACAAGATTACCCAATTCACCATAATGATTTTCTTCAATACCTTCAAATTCGTCACTACATAAGCTCCAAAATAGGACTAGATGTAACTTCTCAGACAATTCCCCCCATATACTTTCTCATTTCTCAGTTGATAACTGGCGATAATCGGAGCCACCTGGTCTCTAGATTTTATAAAATGATACAAAATTCCCTCCCCCGGAATATGGATTCCATACAGTCACACTGGGAGGTCAAGCTACAAACTGAATTGACGCAGAGAGATTGGCTACTTATATGGAGGATGCAGCATAAAGTGACTAACTCTTACTCTTGGAAAGAGTTATCTTGGAAGATGGTCTCGCGCTATTTCCGCACCCCCCAAATAGTAGCTAAAATCAAGAAAACTGAAAAATCAGACTGCTGGAGGGGTTGTGGAGTGACAAATGCCATCCATTATCATATACTCTGGTCATGCCCAATACTCGCGCCATTTTGGGTGAAGATAGGGGAGTAGTTAGCGGACCTTTTCCCAGACTTGGACATACTCTCTCCAGAGATCACCCTTTTAATGCATTACCCTAAACCTTATACAAACACACAACAGGCTTACCTCCCTAATATCCTGTTAAGCACAGCTAAAAAATGTATCACTCGGCTGTGGCTTTACCCAGAGCCACCTACTGTTACTTCCTGGGAAACCACATCTACAACATCTATAAACTAGAACACATGATGGCCCATTTACAGAATAAGCTTCCACAACTATTGACCAAATGGAACAAATGGCTTCTCTTTATAACACAATCTAGACCAAACCTGATATCTTGATGAAACCTAAACTCCCTTGTAATGGAGATGCGGTGCCTTGGGGAGTGGGTTGGGGTTGGGGTTCCCCTCCTTTCCCATAACCCAGACATAAGTTCCCCTGTTGTTGGTGAGCTTTATATAAGCCCCTCTGGGGATACCAGCCATGTTGTTGACCCGGCCGTGTGGGACCTCGCCCCCCCCCCCCCAACATACATGTTACGTCTTCTTCTTGCTTTCTTTTCATTTTTTACAAAGGGCCTGCCATTCTACTGCTAATATTAAACAATCTGTATTGACAATAAGTTTAAAATCTAAGTCTAGGATGATGAATCCTTTTCTTTTAAGGTATACATTGACCTATATGTATTGTTTATCTTGTGGAATCAATTTAGCACAATCTATATTATGTATAATTCTAGACCTACAATGCTCTGTGTCATGTATCCCTCCTCCCTCCCTTTTAAATGAAAAAATAATATAAAGAATTGAAAAAAAAAAAGGAAGGAAGGAAGTGGTCAAGGGCTGCCTGAGCATCAGTAGTAGAGTAGACGCAAATCCAGTCAATCATGGATAGATCATTTAGGAACTGGGCTTGGTCACTGAAACAACAAAAGGACCCTAAACCACACACTCCACACACATACATAATTTACCAGAACCCACACCCTCTACCCAAACTACCCCCACCCGCAACCAGAAACAACCCCACCCAAACTAAAACCAGCTAGAAGTCCAATATACAAACTTTAGAAATGTTGAAGAGAAGATTTCAGGTCACACAGAACAATATTTACTGCCAACCACTTCAAGGCAAGGGCTCTCTCACTGTCCCAGTCCCTTCACAGTCACAGTCAAATGATCCAGCAGCAAAAAGCTTGTAAAACTGCATGCAACCATACCAGGGAAAACTTGCATGCACCCCAGAGCCACTCTCCCCAGTTACTGGGACTCAGAAAACAGTTACCGATGTGGAAGATCTTTGGCCCCTTTAACAATAAATCCACAGGGGCAGCCAGTCCAAGTCCCAAGGAACGTATCCTTCACCTTAGTCCACAGGCAGCCACTTCAGTCCATAAAACTGCCCAAAGGACCCAAAAAACTCCATAGCAGTACCCCAGCAGAATACTCTCACCAGCAGACCCTTGCCCCGGGTGCACTAATGTGGAAGTGACCTCCGCAACCGCATGCCCCAGGAATGCAGTCCCACTGCCACAGAGAGAAACTGTCTCCATGTCGATGGCCCTCTCATTTGATGTAAAAAGAAGCACCAGCGAGCTGCACAGTTCTCGGCAACATGAGGCCGCAATTAAGATTCCGCGAGGTAATTCTGCCACCACCAAATGGAGCTACGGGTGGGATTCCTTGAAAGTGGGCCCCTCCGATAGTTAGAAGAGCACCTTCCATGAGGTGCTGTGTTAGTCTCAGATGGCAGCCCAGTCGGACGGTAGTGGCACAGAACCCAGGGGGAATACCAATACACCAGCAACCAGGATTCCCGGGTAGCAGTACACACAGTAAGGTGAGCTGAAAGCTAACTCAAACATAAACATAGAGGATTATGGCTGGGGATCGGGTGATAACCACGCTGTAATCACCTTGAGTGGTTGCTAGGGTAACATGGTAAACCTCGAGTGTGCAACTCGAGAGGTTTACTGCAGCTCTAGCAACCACGAGAGGTAATTTCAGCGTGGTTGTCACCCGATCCCCAGCCATCATCTTTTATAGTGTATGGTCAAAAAAACACTGTTTGCATTCTACGTGCGAGAATTATGGAACTCTGCTACACTCTTTTTTGTTATGCCACTGTTTGGAAGTTCTGAAGTGTGGTTAACAACTTTTAAAATTCTAAACAGTGCATAACAAAGCTGTGCGACTGCTGATTATGGTGGTTAATAGGCGCTCACCATACATTATAAGCTTATTAACCTACACTTCCTCACTTCCCAGCCCTGCCTATGCTAACACCCTAACTAAAACCCTGACTAGGGAAAAATAGCTAAAATTATATTCTTTTGGGTTCCCTCAGTCAGTACAAACTGCCTGAGAACACACACGCTAATTTTAAATCCTAATCTCTCCAATTCTCTCCAAAACGGACAATAAGAAGTAGTTTCAGGAGGGAGGATGTTCTCTTAGGGAGAGCTATGCAGACTGCAGCACAGCAGTGCCGCCATCTTGCTCCTCCTCCTATAAAACATAGGGTAGTGTACCTTAAGGTGAATGATACGTTTTTATTTTATGTAAATCTATTTTACTGCCCAAGAAATAATCTATCCTAGAATAAGGCCTATGCAGATTTCAATAAAAGGTAAAATCATTTTCAGACTGGTGGAGTTCCATCCAGAGGTCTGCCAAAGCCAATTGCTCCATCCTGGCCCAGACTGCTCGGCTCATGAGCTTATTGGTCACTGTAAACCCTGAGGACATATCCCAGTGAGGGTCAGGGACACAATTAAAGTCCACACCCAGTAAGAATAGGCCCTTGCCTAAGCCTGCTATTTAAAAAAAAAAAACTAAAAAATCTGGGGTATCAACATTTGGGGCATAAATATTAATAATGTGATTTTTTTTTGGCAAACATATTCCCTGAAACTAAAACCAGTCTCCCATTCTCCGCCACCTCTGAATGGAGTATCTCAAAGGGCACATCCCTGCAGAGCAAAATGGCCACACCTGCCCTCTTCCCAAGGAGTGGGAAGCTGCCACCATCTGCCCCACCCAATTTCAGCACAATTTAAGGTGCTCTCCAAGAACCATCTGTTCAAGCTCGTCCATCAACTGATCCCACTGTATGCGAAGTACCCACTGCGGGATTCGCATATAGAGGTGGGCCAAAGGGACTATCACAATGGCAGCTACCATACATCCCAGAAGATGGAGCACTGTCCAGGCGGACACATAATTTCTCCCATGTACCAGCCAGGCCTCAATAACCAAGGTCATGGCTCTGTCTGTAGGATGCTGTCCTACATGCTGAACCATTGCAGATCTAAGGGCTCAGCTCCAGGCAGCATGGGCATAGACTGCGCACCTCAAATCACATATCCAGGAGGAAATATATTATAAGAAGCACCCGCCATTTCCCCAACATCCAACTGAGCACCTCGACTGCAGAGGGTAGTTGGTCCGGCAGGTTGGCAGGTGGTTAGAAGGTGCAAATCGGGTGCCCCATCACTCAGTGCTCTCCAATGTCTCACCTCCACAAACCGTATAAAAACTACAAACAGGTATCTGCCTCTATCTCTGGAATCAAACAAAGGGACAGAGGACACTGCACAGCAAGACACTGTAGCACAGGAGCTAGCACAACAAAACTCACCCAAAACTGGGACCAAAACCAAAAAAAAAATCAAAAAGAAAATCTAAAACACTTCTGATCATAGGAGACTCCATGATTCCTGGAGTTGATACAATACACCAGCCGGGGGTAATGGTCAGATGTCTCCCAGGTACATCAGTGTGGAGAGACACTGACTGCATTGCTAAAATTGTGCAGCAAGCAGGAGAAAACATCAACATCCTGGTACACATAGGGACTAACGATCACGCCAGCTGGTCAGTTGTGGAGACCAAGGAACACCTGACCAGGCTGGGAGACAAACTGTCATCCATTTCGTCCGACATCTCCTTCTCTGAGATCCTGCCACTCTGAGAGAGGGGGCAGATAGACAGAAGGTCAGAGAAGGGGAGATGGGCTAAATGTGGCTTAAGGGCTGATGTCAGGAAAAAGGACACAAATTTGTAGGTAACTGGTAACAGTTTTGGGAGCGAAAGTTCTTTAAATTTGATGGACTGCATCTGACTAAGGAGGAAGTCAGTGCATTGGGGCAGAAGTTTGATGTCTTTGCAGAATATTTAAACTAGCAAATGGGGAGAGAGGGGTGCAGCTCCCGATACATCGAACGGGAAGAACACCCCTCCCCCCTCAGCTAGTGATCAAACAGGAGTTCAGCATGTTTGTTGTTCATTTGCATCACCAGGTAAGGAAAAAGGTCAGGCTCCCCATACGACATGCAGGAGAAATGTCAGACCTCGCGCAACAACTAACACACCGAAATCTGGCCAATGGAAAATCATGTACACAAATGCCCGCAGTCTGGGAAACAAGATCCCAGACCTGTGGGTAGCAATGACAGAGGCAAAACTGGACATAGCAGCCATTAGCAAGCCATGGTTCACCAGTAACCACACTTGGGAGACGTCAGTACCCGGCTATGTACTGTTCAGAAGAGACTGAGGTGCAAAAAGGGGGGGGGGGGTGGATATGGCCCTTTATGTCAATGAAAATATCAAAGCTACAGAAATTCAGAATACACATAAGAAGCCAGAAGAACTGTGGGTAACCCTGGAAACAGGAAATGGGAAAGCCATATGAACTTGGGTTGTCTACAGGCATCCAGACCAAGGAGAAGACATAGATACATTACTGTTAAAAGCTATACAAAAAACATGACAGCTAAAGGGTAGGTTCTGATAATGGGAGACTTCAACATGCCAGATACAGATTGGTCAATACAAGCAGGAACATCCGCCAGAACTAGACACATGGTGGATTCCCTGCAGGGGGAAGGCCTCAAACAACTAGTACAACAAACCCACAAGAGACAGGGCTATCCTAGATCTAGTACTGACCAACGGGGAAAGGATCACAGATCTCCAGGTAAATGGTCACCTGGGGGCCAGTGACTATCACATAGTATGGTTCAATTTGGCCACTAGAACTAAATCATCCCATTCCAAGGCAACAATATGGGACTTCAGAGGAGCTGACTTTGATAAGATGGCCAACAGAGTTAAGCTATCCCTGGCAAGAAGAAATACAGGTGAGGGGGTACAGGCAAAGTGGGCAAGCATTAAGGATGCAATACTTGAAGCAGCATCCCATTGTGTTAGAGAGAAAGGCAAGAGCAAAAGAAGGAGGAAACCACTTTGGTTCTGAAAAACAGTAGCAGAAAAGGTCAGAGCCAAAAGGCTGGCCTTCAGAAAATATAAGGGAACGCAGCGGGATGAAGATAGAGAGGCATACCAAACTTCCCTAAGGTAAGCAGGGAAGACAATAAGGCAGACAAAGGCCCAAACCAAGGAAACACTAACACGAACAGTGAAAGAAGGGCACAAGACTCTCTATAGATACATTAGTGAAAGGAGAAAGTCCAGAGGGGGTATTGCTAAGATCAAAGGGGATAAGAGGGAGTGTGTGGAGGAGAACCAAGGAAAAGCAGCTGTCCTAAATAGATACTGCTTTTCAGTATTTACTGAGGAGAAGGTAGGGCAGGGTCCACAGCTCAGCACCATGGACACGGGGGAAGGAGGTGTGCACTAGTCCCTTCAAAAAAGAAAGGGTCCTACAAGAGCTCGCTAAGCTCAGAGTGGACAAGGCAATGGGTTCTGATGGCATGCATCCCAGGGTACTAAAGGAGCTAAGGGTGGAACTAGCAGAGCCATTATCAGAACTGTTTAGTGAGTCTCTAAGCACAGGAGAGGTCCCAGAAGACTGGAGGAGGGCTAATGTGATCCCGTTCCACAGGAGTAGTAGCAGGGAGGAGGCAGGGAACTACAGACCAGTCAGTCTTACCTCAGTAGTGGACAAGATTATGGAGGCACTCCTTAACATAGAAACATAGACTTTGACAGCAGATAAGGACCGCTTGACCCACCTAGTCTGCCCATTTTCCTACCTACTGGATAAGCTGCAGATCTAGTTAACCAACAGCCTATTTCTTCGCCCCACAAGAATTGCCTTATGTCTGTCCATGCATTCTTGAATTTCCCACTGTTTTTGACCCCCACAACCTCCTCAGGAAGGCCCGTTCCAGCCATCCACTACCCTCTCTGTGAAAAAATACTTCCTCACATTACCCTGAGCAGTCCCCTCTATCTTCAAATTGTGTTCCTTGTTCTTGCACACTCTTTTTCTGAAAGATGCTACCTCTTGACTTTGTTGATTCCCTTGAGGTACGTAAAAGTTTCTATCATGTCCCCCCTCTCCCTCCTTTCCTCAAGGGTATACATACTAAGCTCCTTTAGTCTCTCCTCATATGGCTTCTGTTGCAGACCCTGTATCATTTTAGTTGCCCTCCTCTGGACTGCCTCCATCATGTCTATGTTCTTGCAGAGATGCGGTCTTCCAGAACTGGACGCAGTACTCTAAATGGGGTCTCACCAACTGTCTATACAGAGAGATAACAACTTCCTGTTTTCTACTGGTGATGCTTCTCCCTATACATCCCAGTATCCCCCCAACCATCCTTACTGCCTTCTCACATTGCTTGCTAACCTTTAGGTCATCTGATATGATCACCCCCCAAGGTCCCTTTCTATTTTTGTTGTTGTTACTACCTCCCCCCCATTGTGTACTTTCCCCCTGAGTTTTTGTTTCCCAGGTGCATTACTTTGCACTTCTTTGCATTGAATCCAAGCTGCCATACTTCTGACCATTCCTCCAGTCTTGCCAAGTCCCTTCTCATCCTTTCCACCCCCCCTTGTGTATCAACCCTGTTGCAGATCTTTGTGTCGTCTGCAAAGAAGCATACTTTTCCTTCCAGTCCCTTAGCAATGTCACCTATAAAGACATTAAAAAGCACCAGACCCTGTACTGAACCCTGCAGTATCCCACTAGTAACCCCCTTTAGGAAAGGACAGTGCAACATCTGGAATCCATAGGCGCACAGGATCCAGGACAGCATGGATTTACAACACGAAGGTCCTGTCAAACTAATCTCATAGATTTCTTTGACTGGGTAACCAGAGTGGTGGACCAAGGGGGTGCAGTTGATGTCGCCTACCTTGACTTCAGCAAAGCTTTCAATACTGTTCCACATAGAAGATTGATTAATAAGCTAGGTAGGCTCAGGGGTGGGTCAGAAATTGGTCAACTGGGTAGCAAACTGGCTGGTTGGCGGGCAGAAAACAACAGAGTGGTAGTAAACGGTATACCATCAGAAGAGATGCAAGTCACAATTGGGGTCCCTCAAGGATCAGTCCTGGGGCCAGTCCTCTTCAATATCTTCATTAGTGACATTGCAGATGGACTGGAGGGTAAGGTTTGTCTGTTTGCAGATGACACCAAGATCTCAACAGAGTAGATGATCCAGATGGGGTGGGCAAAATGAGAAGAGATCTGGATAAACTGCCAAAATGGTAGGAAGACTGGCAACTGGGGTTTAATGGAAAGAAGGGCAAGATCATGCACATCGGGAAGAGAAACCCTGAAGCCACCTATAGGTTGGGAGGGGAGTTGCTGGCAATCACAAGGGAAGAAAGAGACTTGGGCATCATCATCACAGATGACCTGGAAATCATCCAAACAGATCACTAAAGCAGTAGGTAAGGCTAGAGGGATGTTGGGGTGTATTAGTAGGGGTATCGCAAGTCGTAAGAGGGAGGTAATAATCCCTCTTTACAAGACACTGGTTAGGCCCCATCTGGAGTATTGCATGCAGTGCTGGAGTCTGCACCTGCACAAGGACATTAACAAAATGGAGGCAGTCTAGAGAAGGGCAACCAAAATGGTGCAGGGACTGCATCAGAAAACATACAAGGACAGATTAACGGAGCTCAATATGTATACCCTAGAGCAAAGGAGGGAGAGAGGCAATATGATTGAAACATTCAAACATCTTTAGGGCATTAACAAGGTGAGAGAGTCTAACATATTTCAATATAAGAAAAATAGCAGGACAAGAGGACATAGCATGAGATTAGAAGGAGGCCGATTAAGGGGGAATGTAAGGAAATTATTTTTCACAGAAAGGGTGGTGGATGCATGGAACGGCCTACCTCAGGAAGTGGTGGATATGAATACAATGCAGGGCTTCAAACAGACATGGGATAGGCATATGGGAACAATACAGATGAGTATGAATAGATAGGCCACTGACAGAGTAAAGGCCTATGGCACATTCATAAGGTAGAAAAAATGGGCAGACTGGATGGGCCTTGCGGTCCTTATATGCCATCAACTTAAAAGTTTCTATGAAATACACCATCCTCTGCTGCGTCCAGCACTGCACCAATATAGTGGAGGCACTGACAGGGAATGAGTACAGATTACGGCACACTGACAGTAACACCCATGTCTCCAAGAAATGGAATGGTGGCAGGGACAGAGCTTCCCACTCCGCTATTTGTGGTACCGGTCCTTTGACCTGCCATGTGCCACACCCCTGTCTGGCACCTGCTTATTGGGGTGCCCTCACACTGTGCTGTACCTACACTGGCACCTCTAGCCACTGTATACCACTACTCGGCATGCTGTACTGCAGGGCAATGTCGCGCTGCCCCAGGTACATCCCTGTCTACCAGCTACACCGATTGCTCTGCAGCCATGGCCTATTGCCATATGTAGGGGACTGTGTGTTCTCCAGGAAAGCTGCAATGGCACAGTGCGTGATGATGCAGGTGCTTTTCACACACACACACACACACACACACACACACACACACACACACACACACACACGTATCCTGCGACTTTGTGCCTCACAGCACACAAACGTGTAGAGTTCATTATTGAACTATGTTACTTTTCTGTTGACTTGTGCTGAAAGTAAAACTTTTATTTGTGATAATGGTCTAACAGGTCTTCTACACATACACAAAACCAGCATTACTGTGCATCTCTCACAGTCAGTTGCATGTTTCTCCTCAGGACTACCCCACCTAGTGGGAGGCCCCCCCCCAAATCAGGAAGGGGCAAACCACAGGGGTTCTGAGCAGTGAAATAATGGTCTGCCTCTATTGGAAGCTACAGCAAAGGTAATAGCAGAAAAGAAGCAGGAACTCTGGGTGAAGAGGGCAAGAGTCAGAGTGGAAAATACAATAAATGCAAAAACCAAATGCAATTCTATTCTTTTACGCCTACTGACCCTCTTTAAAATGTATGGAAGACTTTTGCTACCGTATTACTTCCCAATGCCTAGTGTGGAATGGGTGATAAAATGTGCTAATAAGATTCATAGAGGCAGAGGAGGGGTCAAATGGTTGCTGATGGCAATGCAGAAACATGGAAATATTTAGTGACATCATTAGCACAAAGGGCCGTCTAGTCCCTTCTCTGTTATATTAACAGTCGTAACTACTGATATTGTTCTCTGCCAAGAACGTATCAGACTAGTTATGAAACATATTCTACTTGCGCTTACAACATATGTGTGTTTTGCAGTATCTTAGCAGCATAACTTGTGATCTCTTGCAATCCCATAAATATCCTATTTCCCTTTGGCAAATAGGGCACTGTGGAACATGTACAATGCAGCATCAAAATATTGGATCATGCTATGTCTGTGCTTAGTATCTCTGTTAGTTTAGAGTCTTAGGAGTTGTTGATGTACTTTAGCAACCCGTTTCTAAACATCGATCCACCATCTGCTGGAACTGTGAGCAAAGATGTACTAGAAAATCTTTGCATGTCAGCAGAAACATACAGTACAGTAAAATGTACCAGAGGTTAGAAAAAGCCATACAGTACACAAGGAATTGGTTTAAAGAGCTGCTGACACCTCAAAGAAAACGTTGAAAAACATGATAGCTTGATACAATTCAGCTTGCATTCCATATACATTCTATAGATTTCTCCTCCCCATTATTTATTACCGAAGAAATTTGCATGAATATATGATCTTTATAGCTTAGAGTTCATCTCCCTCTAGCTTACTCCCTACTTCCAAGTTATAAATTATGTGTTGTGACATCACAATCTGTTGCCATGGGAGTATCTGTGATGTCACAAGCAGTGCATTATGAACTTAGGTAGGGAGAAAGCAACAGGAATAGATTAACTCTTCAAAGTTTAGATACTGTTTTCATGTAAATTACACCAGTAATAAATAATGGGAAGTGGGAATACAGAACTAATGTGAAATACTAGCCAAAATGTGTCTAAATATTATGTTTTGTTAAAGTTCTTCTGAAGGTGCCAACTGCTCTTTAAATTCTGTTTAAGCACCTCTCTTTGAGGAAACAGCACTTTTTCTGCATTCTGCATTCTGCATGCCCCACATCCTTTCTTGCTGGAGGGTCACTTTCTGGCCCAAACAAATCCTAACACTTGTCTCCCAACCACCACATACCCACAGCTTTCCCTCCATGGCAGCCCACCACTTTCAATTCCTTTTGGAGGACATTGACCAATATCCAGAGGGTGGATGGAGGAGAAGGGAAGGCTCTATGGCTCTTACCACCCAACTAGGGAGGTGGGACACAGGTGTCATCTGCCACTTACCCCATCCCTAATCCTCTTTGTTTACTTTCTCAGACCCTCCCTCTAGGATGCTGCAGCAGCTGTGTGAACGTAATGTTTGACACACCATACATGCATTCTCTCCTCCCCCAGCTTTCTCTGCTGGTATCTGGCACAAGAACGTTGGATCATATCACACCTGTGCTGCATGATTTATACTTGTAGCCGGGTAATGGCATACCTCCATCAAGATTTGCTCAATGGTTTTCAAGGCCTTACACAGGATGTGTCCTGACTACAATAAAAGGGTTACTGCACCATATATTCCAGACCACCCTCTCCACTCTGCTGGGAAGAACCTTTTAGTGGTTCCATGCACCCATTGTAAGTCAACAGGGGATTCAGCCTTTTCTGTGGCTACCCCGTGACTGTGAAAAACTCTACCATCTTAGATATGATGCAGTGGAAGTCTTTAAAAGGGCTCTAAAAACACACTCTAGTTCTCCCTGGTTTTAAATGATACAGTTTAAATTGTTTTTGAACTTCCCTGACTTGATCTTCTATAAATCCTATGATTTCTGATGCACTTGTTTTACCTGAGGTTTTATGTATGTAGAAACATAGACTCAGTTGGCAGATAAGGACCACTTGGCCCACCCATCTAACCATTTTTCCCACCTACAGTATCACCGTAGATCCTACTTGATCTCTGGCTCTCCCCAGTTCCTTTCTCTAAGATTCTATTAAGATGTATATCCCTTGGAGCCCCTGTTAACGTGCTCTAGAAATAAAATATGATTAAGGTGCTTGAGGTGCCGACCCAGTAATGCTGAGGGTTGAAGTGCTGGACGCCACACCTCGCAACATGGTGGTGACCCAGATTTAGATGTGAACTCTGGTTGCTAGGGGTCGGCCAGGAAGGGATAGGATTGAGCATCCACAGAACTACCCTCCTCTCCCAGGGAGGAAGGGTTTCAGTGCCAGCTGCATGCCTGGCCCCTAGCACTGGCTGGGGGTGAGGCAGGCTGGGGCTGTGAGCACTGGGGAAGGGAGTGGCAGCTGCTGATGCTCCACGTGCAGAAGCATGCATGGCGACATCTGGATAGCACTGCACTCCACCACTCGGGAGAGAAAACTAGAAAAAAAAAATGGATGTGCGAGCTGCTGTTGACCCCGATCACCCAGTAGTCCTGCACTGGTCGATCACTCAGATTACGCTGCCCTTGTGTGAAGGTAAGTCCCGGTGAAAGTGGGGGAGCGGGGCTGGAGTGGTCGGACATCCAGAGGTTAGCTTGGGGTGCCTGAGAAACATAACTAACTGCAAAAAAATGACTTGGTGCTTGCTTGCTTGATTAATTGATTGAATCATTGATAGGTACTGCACTGCCACCTGTACTCACCTTGGTTGCAGTACTGAAGTGGGAGTCACATCCCACCCTATCACGAGGAGGAAGAGTGTCCTATGTCCTCCTTCTGCCAGCCTGTATCAGCAGCCGACGCTTAGGTCATGAACTCCAGTTTCTAGCACAGGAAGCGGCACAGTACCACAGCTATTCTACCTGGCCAACTCAGCATTATGATTTTTTTTCCAATCTTGTGTTTGTCCTCCTATTACCAGGTGGCTCCCATCTGACCTAACAACCCCAGTCCCAACACAGGCCATCTCCAGGTACTTACTCCACCCTCCCTTGTTCCACCATGTGGGGACGTCAGGGAGCACAACTTCCCTGGGTGGATCAAGGATCTAGTCCAGAAGGTGGGTGCCTGGTTGGCAGTGCAGGGCCTGCAAGGGGTCAGTCACCACCCTGCTGGCCGATGAGGTTTTCCACAACTTTCTCCCCTGGGGCTTGTGGGCATGCAATGATGTGATGTGCATGCGCACAGTGGTGTGTGAGCACTTAGTGTTTGACAGCAGCCCCAAAACTCAGTGGCAGCCTCTGCTAAGTGGCTGTCACATAGATGAGTTAGGACAGAATCTCCCCTCTTCGTCAGAGGAAGTGCTGTCCAGTGGGACACTCATAACTCCTTCCCCAGCCAGCCCCTGCAATAAGGGTCCATTTCCAAACCCATGTCTCTGGAGTAGCACGTGGAAGCTCTATCACTACACTATCTGGGTGACCATTAAGAATTCTTTTGGAAACTATAAAGCTGCTTACAGAAAACTCAGATACAGCAAAAACATTGGACACAGAGCATAAGAAACCATTACAATAATGATTAGGGCACCAGAGACTCGATTTTCAAAGCCCCTGCGAATGCCGCAAACCCATGGTGTGACAATCCTATGGCGCAGAGGGCTTGTGACATTCTCCTGGTGCTGATCAGGATTTTCACTCACATACATCAAGTGCTGCAAGTTAGACCAGCTCCCCCCTCTAACTTGCGACATTCAGGGTACTAGTTTTACTCGGCTTGCGCCACATATTTGGCACAAGCTGCTATAAACTGAGGAAAGTGTCGCAGCTATGCCTGATGTACTAAAATCAGACACAGCTGCAGCACAGTTGTTTGGCACAGCTGCACCAAACAATAGGTTTGATGCAGGGCTTGAGACACTTTTTGAAAATCGAGCCCCACTTCTCTTAATACTGGCATTACAAATCATCGTATGTCATAGAGCCAGGTACATCTTTGGGGGAAAACTGCATTTGGTTAACCACAATGCAGCTGGGGACCCATACCTGCTGAAAAGGATCAGCACAACTTACTTAGCTCACTGTAGAAGAAGCCCAGGACTCTAGGGTATTCAGTGCAATAAATCCTTTATTACAAAGTGCTGAATAAGTGCTGATCAAGTAGACAGAAGCACAGGTAGTGACTCTACTCACAGTACACAAGCACACAAAGCAGAATCCCTTCATACAGAACAAGGGTCCTATGCAAGCTTGTACACTAGCAAGCACACAGGTACACAGGCTTCTGCTCCACTCCCAGTCAGACATCACTTGATGCTTTTTGCAATTAGAGCTTTAGAGCATGGCCTCATGTGCCTGAGGAGGCAAGCTCGCACCCCATGAATCTGGTGATGGCCCCTTCCCCCCACCCAGCCTAGAGTCGAGTCTCCTGTTGGGCTTGGTGCTCCCATCAAGCCTCCACTCGGTGGCAGCCAAGAGCCCGGGAGACTCCATATCCCTCCCTGGGAGAGGAGAGCTGCCCATCGGCAGCTTAATACAGCTCCTCACCCTCCCCACACCCACCCAACCCACGGCAACCCGAGCTTGCTCCCAAACTCGGATCATCAGCGTGGTGCATGGTGTGGTGTCAAGGAGTATTTTCTTATACCAAGGCCAAAGAATGGGAGTCTCTTGCTTCTAATCTTGAGGATTAGAATAATGTTGCTACATTTGTACCATTTCTATAAGAACCACTTGTTAGTCAACTGGCAGTGTTAATGTTTTTTTGTAGTTGTTATTGTTTTGATTTTGTTGTTTCATCTAATTGGTTTCATTTCTGTGTTTTGTTAGTTTCCCTGGGTCCCCTTCAAAAATGGACAGCCTTTGTCCTTGGTTTCTTACCTAGTTACCACAAATGTAAATAAAAGGAATAAATAAACATTCAGAAAAAGAGCAATTAGGTGCCTGAACTATACATTTTCACTGTACATGAAAAAAGTGATGTGTGATACGGAAATTATCTCGGTTACAGTGCCAAACTACAAACTACATCAGTGGGAAAAAAAAAAACGCAACTGACTAAGGAGTAAAAAGAACAAAACTGTACAGTCCAACTGTCCCAACTTTGTAGATACCCGTAGGTGAATCTCACTCCTAAGAGTTCTGCTCTTCAAAAAAGTGTTTGAATCCTAAGATGGCTCAGCTCAGGTCTTACCTGGAGGTAATGCAGTAAACAGTGGTAAAAACATTAACTTTACTCAGAGAGAGTTTAACTTAAGGGTCAAGCTAATTCATCGTCTGAAGGAGAGTCCTGTTGTTCCTTTCAGGCAGGATCAGTGCATGCTTCTGTGCAGGAAAGCAATACCTTGCCCTGGTGAATGATCTTTTTTTTTGAACACTCTATTTTATCGCCCCCCATCTCCAGAACTCCCTCAGGCCTCTTCGCACACCAACTTGCTCTACCACCCACCGTGCTCCCTGCCATCTTCAGGGACATTACAAAACCTCCCCGGGTCTGGGCAGCTACGACCTGGGGAGACCAAAGGGGCAGTGGCAGGAAGCTGGCATTGGGAGTGTGGTGGTAGCTCTGGAAGGGCCATTGCCTATCTGGGATGGGACGGGGTTTTACCTTATGGTCCCCCGAAAGCCCTCCCCCGTCCCATCCCCCAGAGCGTGGTGCACCTCTGACACTGTGGCACACAGCAACCCTGCCTGTGTCAGCCACGCAGTGTACGTGCGGTCTAGCACTTCTGCAGTGCCCCCATTCTCCACCGGGGGTCGCTGGAGCACCAGACACTCCCATGCCCTCCCCCTGGGAGAGGAGAGCAGCCCAGCGGGCGCTCAATCCTCTCCCTCCCCTGCCGACCCCCAGTGCCCGAGCTCGCTCCCGAACTTGGGTCACTGGCATGGCACGAGGTGTGACGTCCAGCACCTCAACCCTCAGTGCCACTGGGCTAGCCATAGTGAATGATCTTGAGGTGTGCAGGGAAGACCATGCCATAAATGACAGTCTCCACCTTCTTCATCATGGAACAAACACTGTCAAAGCACTTTTTTTGGTCTGGGAGCAAAAATAAAGTATAGCTTTGTTTTCCTAAGGTTGTGGGGTGAGAAGGAGTTGTACATTCACACAGAGTCCACAGTCACATGGATAGAAATGTTGGAAGATGGACTATAAGCTGCATCCAAGTTGTTGGAAGGTCCAATCTCCAGACCCAGAAGCTGTGAATTAGAGATGGCAAAGAACATAGGGAATGACAGCAAAGATGGCTAACAGACAGGACAAGGGTTGTTGCAAACTGTATCGAGAGCTTATGAAAAATAGCAGAAGGTCATTCTGGCAGGCAGAGGAAGTGCATCCATGAGGCTTGTCGTATTACAAGAGCAAGTTCAGTACCAGTAGTATAGTCTGGCTGCAGATTAACCAGCTCATCAAACCATCTTCATTTTACTAATGAAATCAAACAAGCAAAGCACTGCTTGTTTTCCCTGTTTCTTGAGGCGCTGGTGCAATAGATACCTGAGAAAAGAGCCATGTCTGGCGGAAACCCATGGAAGCAAGAAAGCCTGACTGCAACGTAGTCTTGTACAAATGGGAAATGTTTTGAAAAGAGTTTAGAATGTTCAGAGCTTAAAACCCGATTTTCTTCTAATATCAGGAAAGTATCTACTTGGTATCTGGTAGCTGAAACCAGCAAAATATTCTAAGCTGATACAGTCATGGCCAAAAATATTGGCGCCCTTGCACTTTTTCAAATAACTCACAATTCCTCTAAACATAAGTTGAAATTAACAACAGTACAGTATTTGGTCTCCACAATTCTTTATTTCTCTGTTAATATTACAGAACCTTTGTTTTTGATTCAGAATTTAACATATCCTTTTAAATCAGAAAATGAAAAGAAATGGCATTGACAAAATTATTGACACCCTAGACTTAATATTTGGTAGCACAGCCTTTGGTCAAAATAACTGCAATCAACCGCTTCCTATAGCCATGGATGAGCTTTCTGCACCTCTCTACTGACAGTTTGGCCCACTCTTCTTGTGCAAACTGCTCCAGTTCTCCCAGATTTGAAGGATGCCTTCTCCCAACTGCTGTTTTCAGATCTCTCCCAGGTTTTCAATGGGATTTAGATCTGGACTCATTGCTGGCCACTTCAGAACAGTCCAGCGTCTTGTCTTGAACCATTCCTGGGTGCTTTTTGAAGTGTGTTTGGGGTCATTGTCCTGCTGGAAGACCCATGACCTTTGACGGAGACCCAGCTTTCTGACACTGGGATCAACATTGTGCTCCAAAATGGCCTGGTAATCTCCAGATTTCATGATGCCATGCACACATTCAAGGCACCCAGTGCCAGAGGCAGCACAGCAACCCCAAAACATCACTGAACCTCCTCCATGTTTGACTGTAGGGAAGGTGTTCTTTTCTTTGAAGGCTTCATTTTGTTTTCTGTAAACATAGAGATGATGTGCTTTACCAAAAAGCTCTAATTTGGTCTCATCTGTCCACAGGACATTCTCCCACAAGGATTTTGGCTTGTTCAGGTGTGTTTTGGCAAACCCCAGTCGGGCTTTCTTATGTCTCTCTCTCTCAGCAGTAGGGTCCTCCTGGGCCTCCTACCATATAACCCCCTTTCATTGAGTTGGCGACGGATGATGCGAGTTGAAACTGTCATACCTTGTGTCTGAAGGTCAGCTTGAATCTGTTTGGCAGTTGATCGAGGTGCTTTCTCCACCATTCGAACAATCCTGCGCTGCAATCTTTGATCAAGTTTTCTCTTGCGGCCACATCCAGGGAGGTTGGCTACAGTGCTATGGGCCTTAAACATCCTGATAACATTACGTACAGTGGAAACAGGAACATCAAGGTCTTGGAGATTGATTTGTAGCCTTGAGATTGTCCATGCTTGGCTACAATCTTCTGTCTGACCTCCTCAGACAATTCTCTGGCTGTCTTTCTTTTCTCCATGCTCATTGAGTACACACAGTGACACAAAACAGGAGAATGAGTCCTTTCTCTATTCAAACTGGTTGAATGAGTGATTTTATATTGCAGGCACCTGCAACTCACCACAGGTGAGTTCAATTCCAAAGTGAAGGAGAATCACCTGCTTGAAATCTAATTATTTCTAACTACTTCTAAAAGGTGCCAATAATTTTGTCCAGGCCATTTAAGGGTTTCTGTGTGGAATAAGCTAAGACTTAGTAAATTTTTCTGCTTTTTGTGTTTTGTTCCACTGCAAACCAAAGAAATACATATGTGGATACCAAAATATTTTTTTATTTCAACAATTTTCTGGAAGGAATGTTGCATTATTAGAAAAAACTGCAAGGGCGCCAATATTTTTGGCCACGACTGTAAACCTGACTGAGATGACCTCCAATATTTCTACCAGATATAATCTGGACTCAAGAATCCAAAAGGATATGATAATCCAAGATCGGGGGACAGAGGTCATACCAGCACAGAACAAAGAACTCTAAGGTCTGTGTTTAAATCATTACTAATTTGAAAGGTTTATTGAAAGTACAAGTACCTGGCTGAAAGTAATCTTTTTTAGTTTTTTCTCCATAAACACACTTTGTAATACAGATAGACAATATGCATTATACATGCCTGGCAAGCCTACTTCGGATCTAACTGATAGTTTAGATCTCAGAGCATTTTATGCATTTTTTTTAATATTCTTTATTTTTGTTATTTTTCAGCATATCAGCAAGGATACAATATACACAATGACAAGTGATAAGGACAACCATCAATACTTTTACATAAATATAGCAGCTTGGGAATAACAAATCTTGAGACTGCAATAAATACATTTCATAAATCAGAATGTGCTTTCAGGTTAATTATCCATCCTTCTATAGTACTCATAGAACAAAGGATACATCTATAGGGGAGATATAAAACACCCAAGACCTCCAAGCAAGTTCAAAATGTTTAGTTCTACCAGTTCTTTTGGCAATCACTCGTTCTAAATAATACATTTCAGACATCACCTTATGCCACATGTCCAATGTAGGGATAGTACTGGTACGCCAAAGGCGAGTTATTACTTTTTTTGCGGCAGCCAGATATAAATATAATTTACTTTTACTAGGAAGAGCAGAATCATCGTCATTTACATATAGCAACACCAGCTGTGAAGAAAGTGTAAAGTCAATGCCCATTAATTGTCATAAACTAGATTCAATGTCACGCCAGTACTGGACTATCATTGGACAGGTATAGAAGAGATATAGGACATATTAGCTAATGACTCCCCACATTCTCTCCAACATATGCCATAGCTGGCTGGCAGGAACTTAACTAATTTGTCAGGGGTATTAAAGAACCGAAGCCTGCATTTCCATATGAATTCAACCCAGTATGGTGCTTGAAAAACTTTCATAGAGGGTAAAATTGTCTCCAACCACTTCTCATAAGCCAAGTGTGCTTGTAACTCTATGTTCCAGGCCTGTAATACATGTCTTGTGGATTCTGGCCAATGTTCCTTGAAGGCCTTATAAATAAGACCTATCCAGTGTTTGTTATCCCGACCTTGAAAGGCCTCTATCAGAAGGCCCATCAAAGGGAGTACAGGGTTTGGAAGAGCATTCCGGTTTTTTTCTGGCCCAAAAATGTTCTCATCTGCAAATATCTATAATGATGAGAGCTGGGTAGATGAAAAGCTTTTTGTAAAGAGGCAAAGGGTAGCACTCCGTGCATATCCAGAAATTGGTATATCATTGATAACCCCCTAGCATGCCATTCATTAAAAGAATCTGTGTGGGAATAAAATCTGTCTCGCTAACTAGTAGCCGAAAATAATAAAAGGTTTCCTCTAACTGTGGAAGGGCCCCTATCTCATACCAGGTTTTTAAGGTGTTACGCGTTCCGAAGGTAAAATTCCTGAGCTGTGGGAAAGTAGCAATAGGGGCAAACACTATAGGAAGGATATTAAATAAGTTATTTAACACAAATTCAATATGTTTCCAGGTTGGGTTCAGCTGTCCACTAAGCCAGGTCATAACTGTTTTGCAAGTTACTGCCCTATGATAAACCCTCAAATTTGGGAGACTAAGGCCTCCTTTGTCTGTTGCTAGTTGTAGTGACCACCGAATCCTAGGTTGTTTTCCAGCCCATACAAATCTGGACAGCATTCTGTTCCAAGACATAAAATAAAACTGGGGAGGAGTTAAAGGTAGAGTCTGGAAAAAATATAGTATCTTAGGAAAAACTGTCATGCAGATGGCATGTATTCTAGAATAAAAGGACAAAAATAAATGAGACCATGTTCCCAATAAGGATTCAATTTCAAGGAACACTGGTTCTAAATAAAAGAGATCCAGGTATTCGAATTTATTAGGAATATTCACCCCTAGATACTTTATCTTATTATTTCTCCAACTGGCAGGGAGAAGTTGTTTCAGTTCTTGGGTAGACACAAAATTTAAGGCTAGTATCCCAGTTTTCTGTTTATTTATTTGATAGCCGGATATAGCAGAGAAAACATTAATCACCTCCAGTGTTGCTGGGATAAAAGTCTCTGGGTCCAATAATGTCAAAAGTATATCATCAGCATATAAAGAAATGGTAAAATTTCTCCCAACAAGTGGCATCCCTTGGATCAATGGATGTTGTCGGATGAATTCAGCTAAAGGCTCTATGTAGAGAGCAAAGAGCAGGGGTGATAAAGGGCAACCCTGTTTTGTCCCCCAGCTAAGAGACATTAAGGTGGATAGTTGGCCATTTATTTTGAGATATGCCTTAGAGGAAGAATATATACGCTGCAATAAAGCTATAAACTCCACTGGGAATCCAAATCTGGACAATATCTGCCATAAAAAGGGCCACCTAACTTGGTCGAAGGCTTTGTTAGCATCGATGCTGATAAATACTGCTGGTATCTTCCTCTGATTTATATGATCTAATAAGTGTATTGTCCTACATACATTATCTGTAGTTTGACAGGAACGAATAAATCCGGACTGGTCAGGGTCTATGAGGGATGGCAATATTTCATCTATTCTAAAAGCTAAAATGGACATAAACAACTTGTAATCCATACTGAGAATGGATATGGGCTGATAAGAAGTGGGTTGATCTGCTGGTTTATTGGGTTTAAGAATGGAAGAAATATTAGTGTAGGCCTGGGGGGGGGGGAGGCCCTCCCTCCTGAATCTCCTGAAACGCTGTCAGTAAGGCTGGAGCTACTTGTTTAAAAAATGTTTTGTACCATTCAGAAGGTAGGCCGTCTGGGCCTGGTGTTTTCAAGGTTTTACTATATGAGACTACTCTATTTCTTATGCTCTAATTGGGGCTTTTATTCTCTCTCCACCATATCCTGTGTAATTCTAGGAAGGGAAACAGATTTAAAGAAGTCCTCATATACCTGCTGGTTAGGCTTGGGGGTACCATACAATTGAGAATAGTAGGTCCTGAAAATTTCCATTATCTGAGGGGTGTTCCTGGAATAAATATTATGATGCGGATCTAAAGAGGGTAATAAAAGTAGCAGTTCTATGATTTCTAAGTCTACATGCTAAATTTTCAAGCTCCTCGGGGTTCCCCTTCAAATTTATATGACTTAAGATAGAATAATGCCTGCTGAGTTTTTTTGTCAAGAATCTTTTGTAGCTCAGCCTTCTTCTGGTTAATCTGGTCTCTCACCTCTGTGGAGGCTAAATTTTGGGAATGCTGTAGATTTTGTAATTCTGCATGGAGTTTAACATATTTGCTGTCCCACTGCCTTTTCCTATGGGCTGTATAGGCAATAGTCTCCCCTGGATAACAGCCTTCAGAGTGTCCCATATAATAGAGGCTGAGATTTCAGTGGTAGATTTCTCTACTTGTAACTGTGTGATCCTTTCCTTAAAACAAATTTTAAAGGTCTCATCTTTAAGTAATGAGGTATTCAGGCACCACCCAGTGGTCTAGAACATTTTATTTATCTTGACTATTTCTTGCTTCAACTGAAGAGCCCCAATGGAGATATTCATATTTTATAAGAGAACAAGGTTATTGTTTTTTTTTTTTTTTATTACATTCATCGGGTACTTCATAATTAACAAAATGGTTATACTATATTTAGTTAAAATTTTCATTCTCCATTTGACAAGAATACCTTTAGAACATTTTACTCCATTTTTAGGAGTCAGTAATGCTTTAGTAATTTAATAAGTCCGATTTGTTTGGTTGGATAAACAGAGTTAGAGTAGAGTGGTTTCACCACATTTAGGTATTTTTAGGAGGTCAGGCTTAGGGACTAGGGGTTTAACTGATTTTATATATGTAACCCCCTTGTTACCCGGGGTTACTAGAATCCCAGTAAGACCTAGTGGTAGGCAGGGAAGGCAGCTTGTGAAACTCCAGTTAAATGGGTTTCACACTGTCTCACTCTGTTCTCAGTCTCAGCTGAGACTGAGGGATGACATCACCAATAGAACTTTCACAGCTGCATAAGCCACATTGGAATCTGCAGCAAAGGGAGTTAGATAGAACGTTGGGAGTTTTCAGTGAGAGTCTGCAGTTTGGCTTGAAGGAGTGAAGTTGTACTCAAGTGGTGGAGACTGCTGTTTTCGGGTCTCAGTGCCCCCTCCCTCCGGGGGGGGGGATGAGAAGTATTCCTGCAGACTCCTGGGGCAATCCCCTTAATTCTGCTAGTGGAGGAAAAGCTGCCTGTTTAGTCCAGGATTTATTTTGGAAGATGGAAGATTTGTGAGTCGCCTGTGGGGCACCTGCAACTTAAGGGTGAGTGTCTGCTCTGGCTAAAAGGGCATATGTTTTCTTCACTCTGGGACTTGTGTGAAAATCTAGGGATTGAACTACATATTGGGAAGCCTAGAGAAATGGGCCAAGCAAGTAAAAGTAGTGTCAAGTCCCAGAGTTTTGTGAGATGCAAATAATATGTAGAGGAGATGTGACAGACGTCTACCCTTAATCTACATTTAGAAATTCAGCAAAGGAATGGTTCAGTTTTCCAGAGAAATGGCTGGGTATGGGCTGTGGGAGCTGGAGGTGGGTGGCCCCCCATCTTTAGTGACCAGGTCCACCTCTACAGATTTCTTCTGTGTTTTCTACTTTGCCTCAGGCACTTGGCCAGTGATTGGGGAAGTACCCAGATGTGGGGTTGTAAGGAAAATTCTCTCTAAGAGTCGCAGACTCTAGTGTGGTGTGGGGAGCCACAACAGGATAATTGATTCATTCTTCCAATGGACTGCGGATCAAGTGGCCGGCAGGGGAGCTGGGCCAGTAGGGAAAACCCAAGTGTGTACAAGTCGGGCTGTGTACCCAAAGCTGCATGCAAGTCCGGGCTGTGTGCCTGGTGGGTTCAGAGCCTAAGGGCTGGAAAGGATAATTGGTTCATTCTTCCAATGGACTGCGGATCAAGTGGCCGGCAGGGGAGCCAGGCCAGTGGGGAAACCCAAGTGTGTACAAGTCGGGCTGTGTACTCAAAGCTGCGTGCAAGTCCGGGCTATGTGCCTGGTGGGTTCAGAGCCTGAGGGCTGGAAATGGTGATAAAGTGTTCTGTAGTCTCTAATCTGCATTTACCAGGAAATGCAGCCCCATGGGGTCCGCTCATGCTTTGTTTGTTCAGCTAGTATGTGAATAAAAGCCACTTCTGAAGAATCCCATTCCTGGTTCTGGACATTACAGTCATTGCTTCCTGTGTTCAGATTTACTTGGGTGCCCCTGTGCAGAGTAGCCAAACCTAGGTCCCCCTGTGCCGAGTAACCTCATCCTCCCCGAACCCAGTCCCCACCAGGTACTACTGTCCTTCAACAGCATGTCACCTGTCATTCTGGCAAAAAGGCAGGGTTGAGGGGTTACATATACATTACTTATTTCCTACAATGATGACTATTATATTACTTTGGGTTCACATGGTTTGGTTTGTTCATGAAGTGGGGAAGGGATGGGATAGTTGGGGGGGACAGTAGGGTAGGAGGTTCCTATAATATATTTAAGGCCTGTTTACAACTTGGAACGACTACTTGGTTTCACCAATCCTAATATTTTTATATGATATGAGTGTTATAACTATTAAATTAGCTTCCTGGAATGTTAAAGGATTGCGATCAAAAACTAAAAGGATAATTTTAAACTACTTAATGGTTATGGGATTTAATTCAATTTTTTTTTTTTCTTTTACAGAAAACGCATTTACTAAGTTCTGAAATTGATTGCCTGAAAAACATTCAGCTACAGATCAATATATGGAGCAGGTAAATATACTGTAAAATCAGGGGTGGCAATTCTAATAGATTCATCTGTGGGCTTTCATGTATCCAAACTCATCCTAGACCAAGAAGGATATGTTTTAGCCGTGGGAGAAACTGCTCAAACTAAATATGTATTGGGATCAATTTATGGTCCAAACACCACATCATCAAACTTCTATATGGATTTGATCTCCAAACTTACACCTTATCATTCCTACCAAATTATACTAGGAGATGATTGGAATTTACCCCAGACTACAATATGGACAAATCTAATCTCTCCACTATACAATTTCATCTAATAATTTGGCTCTTTATGATTTAATACTAACTGCCTATGGTGCCCTCTATCTCTTATTGTTACCGCAGCCAGCTGCCTACTCAAGCTGCTCGTTTTATGAATATTATCTCAAAGTATGTTATAACTGAGTATCTTTATTTTTTCTTTCAGTTGTTTTGGTTGTTTATTGTGCATTCTTTTACTACCTCTGTATGTATGTTGACCCTCATCCTTTGACGTGGAACCTTTGTAAACGAGCAGTTTCTGCTCAAAGGTATTTGTAATCCGATAATTTAATAAATAAATAAAATAAATAATAAAGATATATGGCTTAGGTGATCCATGGAGAATACACTACCCTTGTAAAAAAGCATTCAATTTTTTTTCGTAAGCCCATAATTCTTTCTGTAGAATTTACTATTTTCTACTCTCCAATATGATACTTCCCTCAATTTCGGATCCCCAGATACTACCATGGGTAATATCTGATCACTCCTTGATATATATTACTTTAAAATTAGGTATTCCCTATTCTTGATGTTTTTCTTCGAGACTTAATCCCAATCTCTTGAGACAAGATTATATTATGAACATACATACATAGGAACATATGAAATGCCAGCAGAAACAGGCCTCATGGTCTATTGAGTCTGCCCGATTGTTCAGCTAGCCCCTCAACTTGCAGTTGCCCCACCCTCCCCTTCTCACAACCACCTCCTCACTCTGTCCCACCCTCTCTTAAATCCTCCCACAGTTCTACATGATGCCACCTCCTCGGGCAGAGTGTTCCACTTATCTACCATCCTTTCTGTGAAAAAGTGTCTCCTGATTTCCCTCCTGAATCCCCCCAATCTCAGCTGATGCCCTCTCATGTCCCTCCCCCTTCTGATCTGAAGAATCCCTTCTGCATTAACCCTGTTAATACCCTTTAGGTATTTAAAGATTCAAATCATATCCCCCCCATCGCTCCCCTCTTCCAAGGAATACATTTGCAGCTCTCCTAGCTTCTCCTCGTAAGATTTACCCTCATGTCCCTGTATCATCTTCATTGTCCTATGCTGCACCCCCTCCAGCAATCTGATGGCCCTCTTCAGAAATGGACACCAGTACTGCACACAGTATTCCAGGTGCGGCCTGACCAGTGACCTGTACAGGGGTAGGATCACTTGTCTGTGCCTGGAGATTCCCTTTGCTATGCATCCCAGCATCTTGTTTACCATTGCAGCCGCCTTCCTGCACTGAGCGGAGTGGTTCATACTCCCTGTTATTAGTACCTCTAGATCCTTTTCCTCCACTGTGCTTACCAGCTGTACCCCTCCCAACTAATATTTCCTCCTCTGGTTCTTTGCTTCGAAGTGCAGCACCTTGCACTTCTTGGAATTTAACTCCCAACTGCCATGTCTCTGACCATTCCTGTAGTTTGATCAGGTCTTCCTGCAGCCCCCTCCACTCCTCTATGTTATCTATCACTGCACCAATCTTAGCATCATCTGTGAACAGACTGATCTTACTCTGGATCCTGTTTGAGATATCGGCTATGAATATCCTTAACAGCGCCGGTCCCAGTACTGAACCCTGGGGCACCCTACTCATAATGTCCCTTGGTGATGAGAGTCCCCCCACCACCACCACAAGCCTTTGCTGCCTACCTCTCAACCAGTTGGTGATCCAGTTGACCATTTTTGTCCCCACCCCAATGTATTCCAGTTTTCCCCCAGCCTCCCATGCAGCACTTAGTCAAAGGCCTTGCTGAAATCCAAATATAGGATGTCCACTGCATGGCCCCTGTCCAGTTCCCTGGTAACCCAATCGTAAGGCAAGGCAAGTTTTATTTGTATGGCGCCCAATCCCGGAGGCTCTGAGAGCCTCACAGAAAAATAAAATAACCATACAATGCATAAATATAAAATAACATTAATGCAGTTTGAAAAACTAAAACATAAGACACTTGAAAGCTGACAAACTATCATAAACAGGGACCGGACAGTATGGTAAAATTCAGAATTCATTAAAGGCCAGGCCGAAAAGCTGTGCCTTCAACCGCCGCTTAAACACCTCTACCGAGGGGGCCTCCCAGACAGCAGATGGTAATGCATTCCACAGGGACGGCCCAAAAAAGCTAAAAGCATAATCTCCAGAAGTCTTGAGCCATACCCTGGGAACAACCAGGAGGCCCCTCAAAGAGGCACAGAGGGAGCGGGCAGAGGTCACCGGTGTCAGAAGCTCTAACAGATAGCCAGGGCCCAGTCCATTTAAGGCCTTGTAGGTGAGAAGCCCTACCTTAAAAAGGACCTTCCACCTGACCGGCAGCCAGTGCAGACCATGCAGAACAGGGGTCACATGACTAAACCTAGAAAGGCCAGTCAGTAGCCGAACTGCTGCATTCTGCACTAGCTGCAGCCTGCGGAGGGTCCCTTCCGTGACTCCGAAGTAAAGAGCATTACAGTAGTCGAGTCTGGAAGAAACAAAGGCATGCACTAGCATCAGCAGGTCCTCGGGTGGAACAAGAGACTTAATCTGGGCAATGTTCCACAGATGGATAAAAAAACACTACTGACAACAGATGACACCTGATCGTCAAAAGTCAGCCTGCTGTCAAGGATCATGCCCAGATTTCGCACCCTTGGGGAAGCTGTCAACACAGTAGAACCCAGAATGAGACCAGAATCAGCCCCAGACAGCAATCCATCACCCCCATGACCAGGCTTGATCACCAGCACCTCCGTCTTAGTCGGATTGAGTCTCAGCCAGCTGGAAGCCATCCAGTCATTGATTTTAGCCAGACAGATGTTAAGCACATCCATAGCTCCTGATGTTCTGGAAGCAGATAACAAATACAGTTGGGTATCATCTGCATAGCAATGAAACTTCACACTGTATTATCGAATGATCTCACCAAGGGGCAGCATATACACTGTGAACAACATCAGGGACAGGACTGATCCCTGTGGAACTCCACAAAACAGAGGCACTGGGGAGAAGGAGAAATTCCCCATCACCAACCGCTGCACCCTGTCTGAGAGATAGGACTCAAACCACTTGATGACAGTGCCGGTGAGTCCACAAAACTCACAGAGCCGATTCAATAACACGACGTGATCCACAGTGTCAAAAGCTGAGGAGAGATCGAGGTGTACAAGAACTGACCTGTCTCCTCTATCTCTAGCCCTTAGCAGATCATTATGCACCCTCGCTAGAGCTGTTTCAGTGCTGTGTCTAGCCCAAAAACCCAACTGAAATGGCTCATAAATGTCCGAGGACACCAGGTAATCCTCGAGCTGTTGTGCCACTAGCTTCTCAACTCAAAAAATTCCTGTCCCGGTCCCTGTTAGTCGAGCGGTCACTTTGATTTCTTAAAATCCTGACATTAAATATGCATAAAACCTTTTGAAAAATCACCCACATTCAAGTCAATGGGGTGCGTGCACACAGTCTTCATTTAGTGACATCAGAACATGGGACACCGTGTGCCGCCGTGGGTGCGTGGTGGTAGGATGTGGAACTGACTCCATTTTCAGCCGGTGGGTCAGGGAATAAATTTGCAAAGGGTATAACTTTTTTATATGAAAGTCCTCAAAGGAAAGACTGCTTGAAAATGAATCCTGGCAAAGTTAGTTGTCGCATATGTGTTGGTGGGGGGCTAGTCAGACACATAGAAGCTGCTCTTTAAAATGGCTTATGCACAATGATCAATCTTCCCTTTATGTTCCCACATGGGTAAAACTAGAAAAATATTTACTTAAAAAGTACAATGTCTGTCAAGAAGCTATTCTACACTCTGCTTACAAAAATATACCTAAAGAAATTAAAAATACAGTCATTGGTATATCTCTTAAGAGTCACAATCAAATCTGTAAAGTTTTGAACATTAATATCTCTCAGAACACATCTCAACCAGTGCTGTATCATCCGAATCTTCATATAAAAGGGAAAATATTGATATCACAGTTTCTGCCTAGCTTAGTAAATCCTCAGGTAAAAGCTCTTGTAAATCAGGGGGAATTCTGTTCTTTCTCTGATATTGTTATAAAATGTTTTTGGTCTAAAAAACACTCAACTAGCTTTTTTATGTTAAAACTTTTACTACGTGCCTATTTTGGGAACTACTTATTTCTTCAGGATGAGTCCAATATTATAACAGATTTAATTTCTATAGTTACAAAATCTCACCCAATTTCAAATCTATATAAATTCATTCTGAATCTAACATTTTCTGATTCACCTCTCCAGAATTCATTCTGGGCTAGTTATGCCTCATTTCATTCTCTAGAGAGGCCTCAATTATAGAAGAATATCTGTAAGTTTATCCCTCTTGACAACTTAAGAGCTATATGTTATAAAACCCTACACAAGACTTATTTAACTCCCCTGAGATTACATAAAATGGGTATTAAACAAACTAATATATGCTATAAATGTAATAAGGACATTGGATCCCTAGACCATATGCTGTGGTTCTGCCACTATGTTCAAAAACTTTGGAAGGAAATAAAATGTAACATCCTGGGTAAAACAATTAAAGCTTATAACCTGGCTATGTTTTCTTGTATTCTACGGGACTTTAAAAATTATTTATCATTTAAGAATAAATCCATAATAACCATTACAAGGGTTACAACCACTCAACTGTTACTAAAATATTGGGTAGCCCAATCTACTCCAACCTTTGAAGAATGAAAGGCTGAGCTTAAACATAATTTAACTGTAATGCGGACCATCTCTTACTTCCATAACAAACACATTTATTTTATAAAATGCTGGGGGAATCTTTTGGAGTTAGTCATCTCTATATAATATATCTCAAGATACAATCAATAGTGTTCACAATCCTTAAGTCTTTATGAATTTATATTACTTTGGGTATTTTACAGACAGTAGTCTTTATTAATTTAATATTGTTTTTAAGGCCTGCTTTTTGCAATATGCATCTTTGGCTTCCTTTGACACTTTGTTTTATCTTCAATAAACTCTTCTTAGGGGGGTTATGGAGGAGTTCAGAGGTTATGAGGTAGGGTAGCAGATGAGGGTTGTACATTTGTGATATGCTTTCTTACACACCTACTCTGGTACTAGGTGTTATGTTGTTTTTTTGTTGTTTGTTGCAATATCTGAAAATCTTAATAAAGAACAGAGTTAAAAAAAATCAAATTGCTGGATGTACTCTCCCCATGACACCAGATATATGGGGGTTGAGGGAGGAAAATGCTGTGCTTGCTTAATTAGCACAGAGAGCCACAAAGAGAATTTCTTAGTGTCCTGTAGCATTTCTTGCACTTTTCAAAAGAAAATGGCCAGTGGTCTTTCAGAAAAGTCAAGTAAACTTTGATTATTAACAAACAAAAAAAAAAAGGAAATGGTCAGTGGTCTGTGAAATGCCATGGTGCCAATGTAGGAACACCCTTAAACTGACTGATACAGTTAAAAATATGGAGTTCCTGCAATTTGCCTAGACTGATCCTTGCAGCACAGCTGCATGAGAGGGATAGACGTGCCCTGCAGCGTTGGTCAGAGTGAGGCTCCACAGTCCTCTACAGTGAGGTGCCTCAGGAAAGAAGACAATACAGAAGAAAAAAAAAACACTTAAATTAAGCAAGTTGTACAGTAAGAGCAAAAGTATTGAACTGTGCTAACATATTTGTGCCCTGCGAGTTTGAACGAGTGACGTCACAAAACCAGCTCTCAGCATAAGCAAGTGACTCACGTGCATCACTGTAGTACAAGAGCAAAGCAACTCTTGTCTCCTGAAGCTCACCTTGCTATTGTGCAATGGAACCTACTACCCCTCCTCGATCACTGCTCCCTGTCTACTCCTCTATGCTTGCTACCCTACGCTCTCAACTAAATACAACTTACAACTCTGTCACTTTGTTCTCCTAGTTCCCCATTCCACCCACCACTGTGTACTCTACCAATCCCTAGGGTGGCTCCCACTACAAGGTTGTTTTGATTACGCCTTGGACTGCCTAGTGGACAATGCACTCAGGAGCAAACAGCTGTCACCATACGCTCCACTGTTAAAGACAGGGTGGTTTCTAGGAGCCTCAGGGCCTCCTCTGTCCCGCCACTTATAGTCCCACGTACTACCACTGCTATGGGAAGTAAGGCCTTTTCTGTCTCCGTTCCATCCCTATGGAACAGGCTACCGTCGTCTGTTCACGTGTCCCCATCCCACCTCTCCTTTAAATCTAACCTAAGATCCTGGCTCATGATCAAATCTACTTGTAACCATTTGTCTGCACATTCATAAGGTCAAAATGTGCCCTGCCATGCTTATCTCTGCTCTTCTATGTATCCTTGCTCCCTAGTACTGCTGCTCCCTTGTCCTGCCCTGCTCTCTTATCAATCCCTGATGAGCTCACGCTCAGACTCTGTCTCTCGACCTCTTTTAGGCATGTTAGCTTGTGTGAGTTGTATTTTTTGCCACATTTAGAATGTATCTACTGGTGGCTATTTGTGTAATGACCTTGAATCCTCCTGTTTCGCGCATGTGTTCACCTTGTACTGCTTGATAGTTGCTTTGTATCTTTATTAGTTTAACTACATTGTATCTGTGATATGATCATGTCTTTGTATTCTCTCTATTCTCTGTATTTGACTACTTCTGTAGAATGCTTGCTGCCACCCGTATGGCCTGGTCGTGACTGAAATCAGTCATTTGGATCAGCTCACTCACCCAATTACCAAAAGACATACATATATACATAAATAAATAAATAAAGTATGTGTTCATTTTCAGTTAGACAGGTCCTTGCATACGGGGACAGCTCACAATCAGCCATTGGAGGAAGCACAAAATTAATGCTCAAGTAACCAATGGCTATGGAGAGTTACCAGGGCTTAAATTGTAAAAGAGAGCAAAAAAGCACCAAAACACTCTAGAAACCTCATATTAGTATCTAAATGAAGGATAAAGAAGCAGAGTTGAGCACAGCAATGGTGCAGGGAAGGAGCTGACTGATTAAGGCAGACAGCATAAACCCCATCTTACCAGAGGCACCAGGCAGAAAAATACAGACCAAGTACAGCAAAGGCCTTTTCTTTTCTTTACATACTGTTGTAATTTTAAACACAATACTGGCAGTTGTAATTTCACCCAGACTTTCCCAGATTTAAGCTGTAAATAAGGCAGGCTTACCAAATTAAAACTCCTTTTGATAGGCATCACTGAATTTACAACAAATGCCTGTAGAAACAAACTGCCCCTACCTGTTAGAGTTGCTCACAGAGAGAAACAAAATCAGTCATATCCACCACGGCTGCATAATGAAGTTAGTGAAGTTGTGTGGAAATTTTAAGGAGGCATGGAGAAACAACATAATGGTTTGTAAGTAGTAAGATTTGTTTTAGTTTCTGTTCTAAGGAAGGCATACACATTATTAGGAAAATATATGGCGGTGTACATTTTAATGGAAGGAATAGGAAGTTTACAAAAGAACCAGAGAGCAAATGCCACTGATGTATGTGTTATCCTTGTTGATATTGGCCAGACTGCCAAATTTTAAAGAAAACACAATTGCACATATCCCAATAATGCAAAGTATCAAGGGAAACATATGCAAATCCCCATCATGGTACAGAAGGTGGCAGTACATGAAAAAGTAATGGCTGGCATATGTTCAGCCTTGAGATTATTTACGCAATTTAAAAAAAAAAATGTTTTAAGAGAAACAGGGTTTTTGTCCACGAGGTGATGCAAGCTATATTTCAACAATGTGTTGATGTCAGGAAGTCAGGTGTAATGATGATGGACTGTTAGAGAAAATGTGATATTAACTTTCAGAGGGGGTTGCTTTTGATAAGGGCAAGGTAGTTGTGCTTGTGATAATGGGAATGTTAGGAAAGTATGAGGTCTATGCAGAAGTGAAGTACAAATATGCAGTTTCATAAGTATGTGCTCAGAGTGCAGGCAAATGTGATATGTGGGTTTGTTTTAGAAATAGGTAAAAATAGCGATGCATGCAATTAATAGAAAAATAAATAATTACATAGACATATATAGAGAGAGAGAGAGAGAGACAGACAGAAAGACAGACAGGCAGAATATGAATGGCAGTGAAGTACTGAAGTGATACCAACCCCACCCTCATCCCACAGACATGGACAGGCACTGGGGTGTGCCTTTGGGTCATTGCCCATAATGCTCAAGCCATTTCACCTCACCCTCCTCTACAGACACAGACAAGAGTCAAGGTGTGCCTTTGGGTTTTGAAACTTTTACACACACCCCATTCCATAAGGAAACACACTGAAATGGGTATAGTATAAGAGAATGGAGTAAACTTTGGGGCTAAAGCATCAAAGGCACACCTTGATACCTGTCACTGGCTGCAGGGTGGGATGGGAGTGGAATGGCATGGCCATTACAGTTGACAATCCCAAATCACACCCCTGATGCCTGTCAGTCCCTACAGTGCAGGATGTCATGGTCAGAAACCCTGAAGCCCTGGGCGTTTCTTGGTATTTTCACTCCATGTTTTCAGCATGGGATTTTTGTGACCCCACTGCATGAACAGTGACACTACCAGTTCACTAACCAAAAGGAGACTTTGCACAGTGACTGTGCCATTTGGCACCACAGGTGCAAAAACACATTTTGAACAGGATGTGAAAAATGACAGCTGTGCATTTCTTGCTTCAGTAACTGCTCAGCACATCTGTTGCATGACCTGCTCATTGACATTTTATATCTGCTATGCAATGTACTGCTGCTATGCCTGTATAGCTGAGAGGGACCTGAGGGTGGTGGTGGATGTCAAGATGAACAACTCGGAGACTTGTAGGAGGGCAGTGACCAAGGCCAACATGATGCTGGGATATATCGCTAGGGGGATCACTCCAGAAGGAAGGAAGTGATGGCACCACGATCCGCACAGGGATTGTATACAGTCCCCCATCTCAGGGGGAGGAAATGAACAAGGAAATGATAGAAGGCATCCTTAGGATGGCAGAGAAAGGTGAGATATTGCTTATGGAGGACCTGAATATGCTAGATGTTAACTGGAGCACCTTTACTGCAGCCACATCCAAGAGCAGGGCCATTCTTGATGCCCTACAGGGGGCATGCCCCAGACAGCTAGTTTTGGAACCCACTCAGGAGGCAGCAATCTTAGACCTGGTACTCTCAAATGGGGACAGAGAGAGGATCTCAGATCTAGAAGTGGGTAGCCATCTGGGAACAAATGACTACCAAACAGTGTAGTTCATGATAAACTTAGCTGTAGAGTCAAGCCATACAAAAGTGAAGGTACTGGACTTCAGGAGGGCTGATTTTGTCGAAATGGGAGAGTGCCACAGAAAAGCACTAGTAAACAGGTAAAGAAGGTGGGGTGAGCAACAATGGAGAAACATCAAAACTGCTATCATAGAGGCAGCAAGCCTTTGTGTGAAGCAAATAACAAATCAAAATGAAAGAAAAAAACATTATGGCTCTCAAAAGAAGTGGCGCGGAAGGTTAGGGAGAAAAAGGTAGTATTCAGGAAGTATAAGGAAACACAGAAAGAGCAGGACAGAGAACTATACCAGTTAAAGCAGAAAGAAGCAGAGAAGGCAGTCAGAACAGTAAAGGCCCAAACTGAGGAAAAGATAATCAACTCAGTTAAGAAGGGGGATAAAACCTTTTATAGGTACATTAGGGAGCAAAGAAAGACTAAGGCAGGGATACTGAGGCTAAATAAAGAGGAAGATGGTTGGGCAGAGAGCAACAGTGAAAAAGCAGGGATACTGAACAATTACTTCTGCTCAGTATTCACAATGGAAGAGCAGGGGAGAGATACCTAATCCAGTCAAAAAAAGCACTCTGGATAGGGGGGTTGATATTAGTCCCTTCACAGAAGAAAAGGTTCCGAAAGAACTCCTAAAACTGAAGGTGGATAAAGCAATTGGGCCTGGTGGGATTCACCCCAGAATCCTAAAAGAACTAAGGGAAGAACTAGTAACACCACTGACTATCTTTTTAAATAAATCATGGGAGGATGGTGTGGCACCTGAGAACTGAAGAAGGACAGATGTGATTCCCCTTCACAAAAGTGGGAGCAAGACAGATGCAGGAAACTACAGACCTGTCAGTTTGACCTCGGTGGTAGGGAAAATGATGGAATCACTTCTGAAGGAAAGAATTGTTGAGTACCTAGAGACCAGTGGGGCACAGGACCCAAGGCAGCATGGATTCACAGCAGGAAGGTCATGTCAGACAAATCTAATTGATTTCTTTGACTGGGTGACCAAAGTAGTAGACCAGGGAGGGGCTGTGGACATGGCCTACCTAGACTTTAGCAAGGCATTTAACACAATCCTGCACAAAAGATTAATAAACAAATTAGCCAGCCTGGGAGTGGGTCCCAGGGTGGTAGCCTGGGTAAAACACTGGCTGGACAACAGGACACAGAGGGTAATAGTAAATGGAGTCCACAGTGAAGAAAGGGGGTTACTAGTGGGGTACCACAGAGTTCAGTACTGGGGCCAGTCCTTTTTAATGTCTTTATAAGTGACATTGCAAAGGGACTGGAAGGAAAGGTATGTCTCTTTGCAGATGACACAAAGATCTGTAACAGGGTTGATATGCAAGGTGGGGTGGAAAGGATGAAAAGGGGACTTGGCAAGGCTGGAGGAATGGTCAAATGTATGGCAGCTTAGATTCAACACAAAGAAGTGCAAAGTAAGGCACCTGGGAAACAAAAACCCAGGGAAAGAGTACACAATGGGGGATAAGATACTGACAACAACAAAAATGGAAAGGGGCCTGGGGGTAGTCATATTAGATGACCTAAAGATGGTCCAGCACTGTGAGAAGGCAGTAAGGAGGGCTGGGGGATACTGGGATGCACAGGGAGAGGCATCACCAGTAGAAAACAAGAAGTTGTTGTCCCTTTGTACAGACAGTTGGTAAGGCCACATCTGGAGTACTGTGTGCAGTTCTGGGGACCCCATCTTCGCAAAGCCATAGACAGGGTGGAGGCTGTCCAGAGGATGGCAACCAGAATGGTGCAGGGTCTGCACCAGAAGACATATGAAGAAAGACTAGAGGAGCTTAAGATTTATAGCCCTGAGGAAAGAAGGGATAGGTGGGACATGATAGAAACTTTCAAATACCTCAAGGGAATCAACAAAGTCTAAGTGGGTAGCATCTTTCAGAAAAAGAGGTGTGCAAAAAACAAGGGGGCACAATATGAAGATAGAGGGGGGGTGGCTCAGAGGTAATGTGAGGAACTATTTCTTCACAGAGAGGGTTATAGATGCATGGAACAGCCGTCCTGAGGAGGTTGTAGAGTCAAAAACAGTGGGGGAATTCAAGAATGCATGGGACAGATATAAGGCAATTCTATTGGGGGGGTAGAAGGAAGTAGGCTGTTGGTTTACTAGGATTCATCTTATCCGTTAGTAGGGAAATGGGCAGACTAGGTGATCCAAGCGGTCCTTATCTGCCATCAGATTCTATGTTTCTATGTCCCTTTGTATAACTGCTTGGTGAGGCTGCACCTCGAGTACTGCGTACTGGATTGGAGGCCACACTTAAAGAGGGACACTGAACTCCTGGAGAGAGTCCAGAGGAAAGAAACCAAAATGATCTGGGGCTTGGGGAAAAGGACCTATGGGGAGAGGCTCGAAGAGCTAAATATGTACACATTGGAAGAGAGAAGGGACGGAGGGGCGTGATAGAGGTCTTTAAGTACATGAAGAGGGTAAATAGGGGAGGTGCAGTCATGGTGCTCTGAAGGAAGAAGGGGGCAACTAGAGGGCATGGGTGGAAGCAGGAGGGGGGGGAAGACTCAGGGGAGAAAGGAGGATGTGCCACTTCACAGAGAGGGTGGTAGAAACATGGAATGTGCTGCCCGGAGGCAGAGACTGTGGAGAGGTTTAAGAGGGGGTGGGACAGGTACAGGGGAAGGGTTGTGGAAGCAAAGTCCAATGAAGCAGGAATACCCTGGACTGGGAAGGAAGATGCCTGGGGGGGCAGCAAGGTCAGCTCCCAGGGCGGGGACTGAGCAAACAAGCAGACACGAAAGCCTGCTATTCCTATTCTGCTGGCATTTTTGTATGTTAGTATGTTGGTATGCTTACTACACCAACATCAAGAACCATAAAACAGATAACTGCCATAACTAGAGAGGCAGTATAGCACAATGGTTTAAGGCTCTTAACTGCAAATCTGGAGATCTGGGTTTGAATCCCACAGCCCCCACTTGTTTGTTTCATTTAATTATATGGATAGGACCATGGGCCCAAAATTACCCATTTTCATGGGCAATCAGTGTACAAATAACAATTAAGTACAATACATAAATACATACATCTTAAAAAGATACAAATAACAAAAGGAAATATACACATACCAATACACATAAATATGTCTTAACGCCATCATTCAAAACATTTGCACTTGCACTCAGTAAAAAGATACTATTTCAACCTATGCCTAAAGGAGCAACGGGAAAGGTTCACACAATCAAAGACAGATTGTACTGTATTGTATTAAAAAAAAAGTAGGTAACATGTAAGATAAAGCCTTTTGTCCTAGGGAAGTATGCATTCTTGGAAAGCAAAGTGAAAACTTATCTGACCGTGTATTAACACTAGAATTCTGTTTTTTTTTAAAGATTAAGAAAAAGCAGTCTGGGACTCTATTAAGTATCACCTTTTTTGCTAATATACCCAGTTGAAGTTTATATCGTCTGACCAGAGAAAGCCAACCCACTTGCTCTAGAAGATTACAATGATGGACCCTTTGTGGAGATTTTACTACAAATCTAGCAACTGAATTAAGTAACACTTTCACCTTCGACAGCAACCCCTCCCTTGCAGTATAATAAAATAAAACCCCAAAATCAATTAATGGCAATAAAAAACTTTGGGCCAACAACTTGCATACTGAGTGACCCTGAGCAAGTCACTTAACTTCCCTGTGCTCCCAGGTCACACCTGTAAACAAGCTTTCAGCTTAGTGTGCCACTCCCGGTTAAAAAAATTTAAAGGAAAAAAAACACAATATATTATTTTTCTTGCTCTATTTTGCTACTACAAGCCTTGACTTATACATCCAACCTAGTTTATAGCTTATGTGTCTGTGACCTAGGCAAAACTGCACTTAAAATCTCACACATAGATAAATATCAGAACAGCATTTATTTTAGTAGTATCTTCTTCCTTTTCAGGTGCCCATGACACTATGTATATATATTTATATATTTTAACTTCAAAGCGCTAAATCTATTCAAATGCAAAAACACAAGACTTTATTCTCTTCACACAATAGTGTTAAACTTTAGATCCCAGAATGGCCAAGGAACAATTTAGACTTTATTTACTTATTTGAACATCAGTTTACAGCCTTTGAGCCAGAGGCTCATTTCCAAAGGTACCTCGTCACATTGAGGACAAATACATTACATTACAGGCTCATTGTTACATCACATTGAGGACAAATACATTACATTACATGCTCATTGTTACATCACAGAGTTTCAAATTGTAATAAAATGACAATCATTTATATTGACAACCATGTACATTTACAAATATTTGTAGAGCGAGGGAACCATTCTAGCACTTCACTCTTGCATGCCACTGTCACGCCCACTTCTCATGCAAACAATCAATTACAGAAACCCTTTCATTGCTATGCTATGCACTTTACATCAGAGAGACATAAATCTTACAGAACTGCTAAAAGAACAAATTTATCAAGACTGGATTTGTGAATTAAAACCTATCGTTTACAGTACCTGTGTAAATAATAGTTTACTGGCTACAAACAATGCCTCAGACATGACATTAACAAAATTTCTGTTTTACATGGAAAACATCCACAAAATGAACTTGTCACAGGATTTGTGACCTTCTGTCTGCATGTTTCCACTGTTTTTTTATTATAAATGTGAAATATCTTTCCAATAAAGTATAAAAATATGTTTGTGTGAGTTGTTTAGTTTGGAGAATATTTGTTTTATTATTAGAAAAAGTATGATACACTAAATGTGTAGTGCAGTGAACCATTGTAAAATGGAATCAAATGTGTAGCTGAAATAGTTGATTCCATGTAATTTCAGCTACTGAAATAACAGCGAGTGCAATTTCAGCTATGCAATTATAGCAACGCACATTTCAGCGACCAGCAACTTCAGCGAGGGACTTTTCAGTGAATATATTCAGATCGGCAGCAGTTCCTTGAATGCCTGCACATAGACCACCCCAGGGACAAATGCTAATTAAAGCAGCATTCGAACACTAACAGCACAGTAGGCATCATGTACATACCTTGTATGCATAGCTGGTCACTGCTGTATGTGCATCCAGATCGCTTGCCCGAAATAGAAAAAACATCCGTGTACCCCTGCAGAAGGTAGGCAATTTGACTACGTCTTATTGTTGCTGCTAGTTATTGCATGGGGGCTCACCCCCTGCACCCCCCATATTTAAATTAACATCCTCCGAGTCGCTCATTGACATCGGAGGATCACTGAAATGTCACAGTTGCTGCAATGTTGCAGTCGCTGTAATTGTATTCGCCGATTTTGCTCGCTGTAATTCAGTAGCTGAATTGACGTGTTACTGAAATAGTCACTGTCATCCTGTTGCTTTCATGCCATACCACACACAGGAGAAAAAATGACTTCTAAAGTATTTTGCAGTTTCTAGGCTGCAGCTTCATACCATAGACTTCATTTGTAAAAAAAAATATATATATATATGAAAATCTTGTCACAGAGCAAAATCAGCAGTACCTGCTAATAGAATGCTGATACCTACATTTACAGTTTAGCAAATACTTGAAATCTGACTGAGTGAGGTTTCTGTAAGAAAACAGCTAGATTCATTATTAATCATAGCACTGATGATCTGGGCAGTTTCTTTGCTTTTATGGTTGTGTACAGTTTGATAAAATTAAAAGTTTTAGAATTGAAACACTCCTGCAAGCTAGACCTGACACACATAGAAAACAAAAATAGTGAATTAGTGCTATTTAGTAGTTGTTGTCTTACAGAAACCCCAGTAAGTTGGCTCTCGGGTATCTTCTAAACTGTATATATTGAATATGGTATGCAAATACTGTTAATCCCAAAAGCTAAACTTTTTTGTTTTTAGTATATAAATGTTTAAGAAAAACCTGTGGCTCTTTCAACTGGAACCAGAACGCTGTGTCTATTGGTTTCCTTGGGAGCTGTAGTTTTAGCATTCTTTAATTAATCTTTCCTTCTGAGGTCCCAGGTGGCTCCAATAATCATTTGTTCCAATGGTTTTTAAGCCAGTTTGAAGGCATTAAGTATCTTCTGTTCTCCTAGTCCTTAATAAAATGCAGGGACTCCACAGACTTGTTCTGTTGCATTGTCCAGGTCCCAAACTAGTGTGTCTTGTTTCAGCATGATAAATCCACCTCATGCCCCTCCCACATGAATCAAAAAAAAGGTGGGGGCAGATCTTTAGGAACTTCTCAGATGGAGGTGGGATGGATCTTACTTCCCAAAACAAATTAATGCTGCCTCCCTCCCTCTACTCAGGTTCCAGTTCTTGTACCGCCCATTTAAGAAAGAAAATAGTACCCCGCAACCATTGACTAACATGAAAGCGTATTTATTTGAGGGTGGAAAACATTTCTTGGAGGAGGGTAAGGAGTAGGAGACTATTTACACCTTCAGTCAGTTCCACAGACAGAAAACATGACATCACTCCTGTTGTACATGCAAAACATCTGCAGGCTCCGCCTACTGCAGCCGTAAAAAGCAAAAGAAGTGGCAGTTGAGTAGCTCCTCAGAAGTGCTGGTACCCCTAGCACACTGGTATAAAAGACTGCCCAAAATGAGGCATTGGAACAATCATGATACTAGCATTTCATGCTGCTCGGCAGAGCTATTAACATTCTTATGGGAAGTACAGACCACACCAAAGAGCGAACATCAGTGTGTGTACAGTCACTCCTATGATAGTCTATTCTGTACTGTATTGTCTATCTACTGCAGGATTTGTAATATTTGTTATATTGGTCTAGGCATGTGAGTATTATTTTAAACCATTTACTTATGTTATTAACCCATCATACATATGTGATGTAGGTTTATACTGTCTGCATGTATTTCATTCTGCATAGCAATCTAATAAAAGATTTTAACAAAAAGAAAAAAAAACTATAGCTGTACCAGTGCGCACCAGGTTGGGGTGCACATTACCCATACAGTAAGTAATTCCCATTGACAACGTACAGCCAAAAATAAAAAAAAACATCAAGGCAAAAGCGAGTGTGCAATGCAGGGCCACCAGATTAGTCGGCAGTACAGCAGACAAAGACAAAAGCTACGAGGAGAGGCTGGTGGCCTTTAAGATGTTCATGATGTAGAAAAGAAGGCTGAGATGGGACATGAACTCAGTTTTCAGCATACTCAAGTGTATCAGTAAGATCTAGCAGACAAAGATGTTTGATCTGGTGTTCTCCAGTAGTACACAGCAATATACCCTGAAGCTCAGAGGTGGCAAATTCAGGGGAAAGGTTAGGAAGCACTTCTGCCAGACAGTGGTATCCATGAAACAGACTACCAGTGGGGACAGTAGACAAAAAGACAATACATTCAAATTACACCCTGAAAAATGTTTGTTTACCAAGGGAATCAATGAATACTCTGGGTTGTAGAGTGGATAGGGCCCTCTTTTGCTCCCTCAACTTCCCAGCTGGTACTTGGACAACCATAGAGGCCTCCATCTAGCTTTGCTTGTTAGCAGTGAGGCTGGAGTTAGCCACGGTCTCATTATATTCTGCTTCAGAGCCTCCCACTTGGCGTCAGCACTCCCACTCAGTAGCACACTCCCAAGCAACAGCACATTTTCCAGTTTATTGAATTCTGTTGACTGGGTAGGCCAACTGAGACAAGAAGTCCATCAGGGGTGACCCTGGGGGGGGCACAGACTACAGATGGTGAACAACTGAAACTGAACCAGCTTAAGTTGTTGGTGGTATTTTTAGTGGATGGGGGAAATCTGGCCAGGACACCGGGGAAATTCCCCTACTCTACCTGCAGGGAGCCTTGCTTCCTGTGAGCAGAGGGAACCCCTCTGTCTGCTGTACCAAGATGGCAGACGACAGGTCAGTTGGTGGTGGAGAAGCTGGAAGAATGTCTAAATCTTCAATGGCAACTGCAGAGGAAAGTCCATTTGTTTTGGGAAATCGTGAGCGTCAAGCTTGTGCGATGGCCAGTCTGACTGAGGATCAGAGAGTGATGGATGTAGAGGTGGCTGGGGACCTGGTCTCTGACTAGCCACAGGCCTGACTGAGACCGATGGTTTTTTTTTTTCATACGACTGACTCTACGGATGTGGATGTATTGGATAAAGAATCCTTGTGTATGTACAAACCAGAAAATATATGGAAGGTTATTTCCCTGACAACTAAATCTCCTCAGGAATTACAGCAGCTAATGCAAGAAGATGAAACTCTAATGTGAACATCGACGAGAGCTCCAACAAGCTATAACACAGGTTTCAGATGAGGCACGGCTGCCACGCCCGACTGCAGGGCTTCCGATCGCTGATTCTAAAATGGACATTGCAGCTCCACTACAGGCTTCCACTGACCCCAGAGAGGTAAATACAGCTCTTATTTCTTACCAGACTACTGGGCATAATCAAGATTCTGCTACTGTGTTCACATTTAATAATTCACAGCAACAAGTTCAATCGACCATAGGAAAGGAGCGGTCACTAATTAGCTTACCTGGGGTCTCCTTGTCAGATAACCCCTGGGCAGTGGGACCTGTATTGGCTGGACAGCAGTCTATCCCTGGTAGCGGTAAGACAGAACATATGCAGATGTCTAAGAAATATAAAAATGTTTCTGGAAGCCACGAGGTGCTGACGACTGACAGAAATAAGGGTGCCCTGAACCTGTATAAACCCATATTATCTTCCAAACACTGAATAAATCAATGGGGGCTGCTTCGGGGAAACAGTCAGGAATGGCACTGCCAGAGATTCCTTCCCTGGGCTTACGACTATCCCAAAATGAATTACCTACCAGTGCAGACATTGTAGTATCTCATCCCATAGGATCAAATAATGATTTCTCGATGCCAGGATGTGACCTAGGGGAAAGCCTCATATTAGTTCAATGTCAGAAGAAGCTGGGCAAAAACAGAACTTGAAGGACTCCCAAGAAAAAGAGGGAGAATGTGGTTCTGCATCACAGACACATTATAGCCACAGAAGCTATCCCTTTTGACCCCCCCCCATTTCCACCACCACTGCTCTCAAACAGGCATTTGGTTTGGATGTCCATACCGATGGAGAGAAACCTGGGACATATTCAGCCCTCCATGGGGCAGGTTGGACTCAAGATATGGCAGGGCACTGGGAGCCAGATCCTACATGGGATGCCACCTCCTTTCACAATCATCTACATTGCCGGAATGGCGACTCCATCTGGCGGATAAAGTATTGCCTCCCCTTCCTGATCAGACTATGGCTGTTCAGGCAACTGTTCACGTGTTGGATTCAGACAGCCAGCCAGCCACCTTTGGCAGTACATTCTGTGGGCCAGGACAACCTAGACACTAATACACTGCACGCGCCCGCTCTAGAGCCATAGGCCTCATCAAAATTAAAGGGTCATAATCTTTTTTTTTTTTCTCCTCGTTGGCTCAGAGCATGGATGCTTCAATCATATCTACTCCTGAACTCTTATCTCTTCATCATAGCCAACCTTCCCCAGCCGAATTCATTTCCCCTATTATTCCTTATTTTCCAAATAATTTATAAAAGGTATCCAGATCAAATTGTATTTCTCTGTTTTTTCCTCTAAAAAGTATAATGATTTATCAACCTTGCTACTATCTATCATCTGAGCAACCCATTCCTTTTAATCCGGAGGCTCTGGGTCCTTCCAGTGCTGCAACAATACTTTTTTTGCCACAGTTAAAGCTGTGTTCAGAAAAATCTTCTGATACTTCCTGTTATCCCTCTGATGTATCTGATAGCCAAATATAATAATTCCTGGATCAAAAGGGGTATATTGCCTCATTACTACTCCCATAGTTGTTCTTATCCTACCTCAGTAAAGTTTTATCATATCACAGTCCCACATCATATGAATAAGAGAACCTTTAATCTTAGTACACCTTTGACAAAGTGGTGATACTGTGTTTACCATTTTATGCAGCCTACTAGGGGTCAAATAAGTCCTGTGATATGTGTTAAAATGAATCTGAAGGAGCTTGTTATTCTTTATACCCAAAGCCTCCAAATTACTAACCCGATTCCATTCATGGTCAGAAATAGGAGCTGAAAGTTCTCTTTCCCGTGCAGCTCTGAGGAAGGAGTCAGGAGATATTAGCTCCCCACTCAAAGTGGCATAAATTCTAGAGAGCAAATATTTATCCAAATCTAATTCCCTATAAAAAAATCTCCAATAATGTATCTTCTACCTTAAAGGAATTTAGATTTTTTAAATGTAATTCTTAACTTGTGAATAATGCCATATATGCCTATCCAATAAATCCAATTCTACTTTTAACTGATTAAATGTCTTGATTGAGTTTAAAGAAATAAAATCCTCAATAGTGTATGGTCCATTCCCAACGTACCACCGTTGATAAGTAATATTGTTTCCTGAAGGTGAAAAAAGTTTATTATTGAACATTGGTGTTTAGATAATCTGTCTTGGATTTTCATATATTTCACAGCCATGGACCAAGCATATTCAACTGTCTTAGTTGTCTCTAACATTTCATCATTCTGGAAAAATACAGTAAGAGAGTTTACTAACTGTAGTCCCTTAAGAGCTTTTTGTTCTACTCCCAAACCAGCCACTAAAGGGTCCTCTAACTTATGAAACCAATGATAAGCAATCCCCAGCTGAGCTGCTATATAATAAAAATGAAAATTTGGACAATTCAGCCCCCTCTTAGTTTAATGCAAATATAATTTTCGGAATGCGATTCTAGAACATTTTCCCTGCCAGAGAAAACTTCTAATAATTCTAGCTAGTTTAAAAAAAATTATTTCAAAATTACTGGAAAAGTCTGAAACAAAAATAGCAATCTAGGTAGAATGTTCTATTTAGTTATTTAACCAGGTATAGCACACTAAGCTGAAAGCTTTTTTACAGGAGCGACCTGGGAGCACAAGGAGGTTAAGTGACTTGCTCAGGGTCACACAGTATGCAAGTACAAGCTGTGGGATTCAAACCCAGGTCTGGTCTGCTGGATGTCACCAGATTTGCAGCTCAGAGCCTTAGACCACTGCCCTATACTGCCTCCTTCATCTTGAAGATGCTCACTCTACCCTTTAATGCTAGTGGAAGGTATTGCCATTTATCAAGATCTTTTTTAAGAGCATCTATTAATGGATCATAATTCAACTGTATCATTTTATTCATATTCTGAGTTAACTGTACTCCTACTAAATATTTTATGTTTTCTTTATTTATTATTAAGAGCTGAGGATCAATTATGTGTGAGCGGGACCCCAGATACAAGGATTTCGTTTTATCCCAGTTTACCCGATATCTAGAAACCACCCCAAATTCCTGTAATATCCCATAATAATAGGTAGTTGATTATTAGGATTTTTATTGTAAGCAGAACATCATCTGCATAAAGCATGATAATATTAAATGTCTCTCCTGTTGGTATACCCAACGTTGATTCTTGGGACCTGATCTTAATGGTCAATGGCTCTAAAAATAAAGCAAATAATAATGGGGAAAGTGAGCAGCCCTGTCTGGTCCCTCTAAATAACTGAAAAGAAGATGAATAATTTCTGTTTGTCTTAACTCTTGCTTGTGGATTTTTGTAAATTAACCTTATGTGATCCAGAAAATTTCCCTCCATCCCAAAACTTTTCAGGGTTTTAATCAGGAACGGCCACTGCACTCTATCAAATGCTTTCTCTGCATCTAATAAGAGAAGTGCAATGTCTGTTCCTGCATATGCCTGAATCAGATTAACTGCCCTTCTAATATGGTGATATAATCTCCAATTTTCCATGAACCCTATTTGATCTAAATGTATAACTTTATCCATATGTTTTGCCAATCTTTTTGATAAAATCTTTGTATAGATTTTATAATCACTATTTGACAAAGAAATAGGACAATAAGAGCCACACTGGTCCAGCCTTCCCCCTTTTTTAGAATTAATATACTATCTGCCTGATCAAAAGAGGGGGGTAACCTTTCACTCATACGTATGCAAGAAAAAACCTCCTTAAGTTTTGGTACTAATATGTCCGCTAAATATTTATAAAATTCAAAAGGTAAGCCATCAGGGCCTGGGCTTTTACCATTAGGAGAATTTTTAATCATAGCTATAATTTCTTCTTCCATTAGATATTTATTTAGCTCCTTCATCTCCTGTTCAGACCATTGTGGTAATTCTAATACCCCCAAGTATTCTCTAATTTGGTTATTATCCATTTGCTGCTCAGGGGTGTATAATTTTTTATAAAACTGTGTGAAAGTCTCATTAATTCCTTATTCTGTTGTTATCAGGTCTTGTTTTTCATCCCTTATTTCTAGAATCAAGTTCTTCTTTGCATCATTCCTAAGTTGGTAAGCTAAAAGTTTACCCGGAAGATCTCCTGCATAATAATATTTAGCCCTTAATCAATATGTTTCAACATCGACCTGTTCCTGTAATAATTTTCCAATTTATCCCTAACTAACATCATCTTGGTTTCTGTTTGTTCTGACCTACTAAGTGCATGCTCATCTTGAGCTAAAAGTAATTCCTGCTCCAGTGTGTGTACCTGTGATGGCCAGAATTGTTTCCTTACCCCTACCTGTGCTGCAACCCAACCCCTGATATAAGCTTTCATTGAATCCCAAACCATCAACAGATTTTGTTCTTGAGATACATTAATCTCCCAATACCATTCTATTTCCTGTTTGATTTTTTCTATAAATCCTGGAAAATGCCACAAGGAATTGTCCATAAACCATTTACATATAGGTAATGAGTGTGTTAAAGGAATCTTAATTTTTAACCACACTGGTGCATGATCTGACACCCTAATTGGTTCATATGTTATATGTACCACCTCTTTAATCAAAGACTGAGAGACTAGAAAGAAATCCAACCTGGAATAAGTATTGTGCATTTTTGAAAAATGCGAAAACTTTTTTAGTGTGGGAAAAAGGGGATCTAAATGGATCCTGAAGCAGTTGATCCTTCATAATCTGTTTTAACAGCCCTGCCACCCTTCTCTTTCTATCTACTGCAGGAGGTGCTCTATCCAAATAGTGAAGGGTTAAATTAAAATCCCCTCCAATAATAAGTGATGAACCCAACTGAACTACTTCCAGCATAAAATCTGAAAAAAAAAAAACTGGATCTTCAATATTTGGAGCATATATAGAAGCCAGTATATATTTAATTCCCAAGTATATAAATTCAAGTATTACAAATCTACCCTTTTGATCCACCATAGATTTACAAAGTTTATAGTCTAAATAATTTTATATATATATATATATATATATATATATATATACCCTCTAGCTGAGGCTGAATAAGTAGTAAGCTAATCTGTAGCTTTAAACTTATTTCCAAAAAACCTTGTATCAGCATTTGTAAAGTGTATTTCTTAAAGGAGTAAGCAATCAATATCTCTTTTATTGGCTATTTTAATTATCTTTCTAATTTGTGCTCTATTCCTTGCCTCATTCAGATTCCAAGACAACACATTAAGGTCCATCATCTAAGAAAAAAATTATGCCCCTTCTTCTTTGCACCCTTATGTCTTAATTTATTCTTCCTTTATTAATATTATTAATGCCTCTGGGAGGACCCATAATCTCTACCAATAACTCCCTTTTATAGTTATATTTTTCGTTATAACAAAAAGGGAGGAAAAAAATAGAAATAAATTTTCTTTATTTTATCAATGTTTCCGGGGATAACCATATATGCAAGGCCAAAATGACCATCCAGAAAGTAATTAAACTAGTGCACCCATGAGCTTTTTTTTCTGTTTTCTTTTCCTTTTTTTATTACATCCTATTTTCAAAAAAAATTAAGTTGAGCAACCAAAAAGGAAAAAGAAAATCTTGAAACCAAACCCTTCCACCCACACTTCTGTGCTTTCTAAAAACAAACGGACAACCCTTACCCCCTATTGAGGTTACTAGAACCTCGCTGAGCATCAGAAAAAGAAAAATAACTGAAGAACTTCTTCTATCAGTCTCTCCAAGGGGATCGTTCTATACAAATTGTTTTTTACCCTTAGCTAAAACTTTTCTCCTTGCCTCTCCTCACCCCATGCCCCTTCCCCAGCAAACCAACCAGGCTTAATTCTTCCCGATTCTATTTTATGATGTTAGGTTCCGAGGTTCCTGTTCTGAGGAATCATTAAAGTGTTTTGTTCTAGAAGATAAAGCCTCTTCTACCTCCTCAGGGGAAAAGAAAAACAGTATTTTACCATCCAAATGTACCCTAAGTTTTGCAGGATACAACATTATAAGCGTGATACCTTCCTTCCTAAGTCTATCCCTAATATTATCAAAACTTTTTCTTTTTTGTAAAACCGTTACAGGAATATCAGGGTAACTCTGCAATTTCAAACCTCTATAGTATAAACCCTTATCTATCCTTGCTTTCAAAAGGATTTTCTCCCTGTCCTGATATTTTAAGGTTTTAACACACTAAAATCTAGGTCTAGCTTGGTCCTTTCTTAATCCAAAAGCTCTATGGGCCCTAGCCAATTCAATTTTTTGCAGAGGATATTGAAGTCCCATAGCTGTGGTTAAAAGTTCTTCACAATAAGAAAGTGGGTCCAGGCCTTCTGAACCTTATGGCAAAAACCCGATCTTTAAATTTGCCTGCTGGGATCTGGATTCCAAATCTTCTAATTTAGCTTTCAACAATTCCAGCTCTTTATTACCTTTTTCCACATTTTTACTAAGTCCAGCTATAATGTCTTCCACTTTCCCCAAGCAGTCTTCACATTCTGTAGTTCGTAAGGCCAGTCCCTCAAATTTCTTCACAGCTTCTGAAAGTTTGTCCGATAATGTGGAAACTGCCAAATTAACTGAAGAAAACCCATGCTTCATTTCTTTCAAAAGAGTTTCCTTCATACTTTCTTTACTCTTACTAGGGGTTTCATCTGCCATGTTAGTATCCCCCCCTCATCGACTCTATAGTCTCCTCCTCCCTACCCTTGTTCTGGGTTTTTTTTAGGTTTCGATGTAGAAGCCATAGAAACTGTATTTTCCTTTTCCCCTCGATCAAAAATATCATAACAACAAGTCGGGGAGGCAAGAATTTCAGCTGTGTGCAAACTTTTCACTTTATTTTCTCCAGAATCTTTTGCCTTTATTTTGGTTTGGCTCCCTCTTTTCTTTGCTCTTATATGATGGACATAAGAGTATACATTTTGTTATCATCCAAAAATACAACAGTGTTATCAAGAGAAGTTTTATAATAAAATGATCCCATGTTCTGGACTTCCTAAGGCAGGGGGTTACCTGTCTCCTTATCAGCTGTACTTGAAGAGCCTTTCCCAGGCCGTCGTTGCTGATAAAATGAAGTTCTCACAAAGGACTCTTCATAATCTGAATTCTCTCTGCTGGAAGACGATGAAACGGTTTTCTCTCAGTCATGTAACACTCTTGAAATCTCTGCTACACAGCGATACCATTTTGACATACCCTGCCATTATAAATTACAGAGAGCTTGGAGAACGCACTAACCGAGCATTCAATAAACTACTTGTTTACCGTTTGTCACCAGCATTATCTTTAATTGAACTAATCCCGCTACGAATGCCAGAAAAGAAAAAAAAAAGGGGGGGGAACACCCAAGGAGGGAAAATAGAGGCGAGGAGAGCAACATTGACGAAGTTTCCTCTGAAAAGAAGAAACCTCTACATTCTTTTTCCTTTTGTCGACATCCTTTCCCTCAGAGAGGCCGGGTTCTTCACCACACAGCTAGTTCTAGCATAAACGCCCTGACATGTGCAGTCAGGTGTAACTCCTCTGAGTGTCAAAGTGTCTTAATCAATCACAGTCAAAACTGGCATAGCCTGCTGAGAAACCTATTACCAATACAGTATAGGAAGCATCCACTACACCCACTGACCATGGGATTTTGCCTCCCCAACGACCACTACTGTCTAACCTGTTTAAAGTAAATTCAGCAGAACCTCTACCTAGAAAACACGCTGTTCACCTGAAGTACAAAGGATCGCCGTTATGTAGGTAAAACTCTGATTAAAGAGTCATTGCAGTTTTATCCTGCTGTCGTCTTTGCCTTCACACACATCTCCAGAGAGGATATTTTTGACATAAGTTTTCAATCAGCTACTCTTCTGGAGGCATTTTGGGTATGTTACAACCAACTCAAATCCTCCTCCTTGTGGATACCTTTTACAGCAATCCCATTGATAAACCCCCTGACTAAATCTGTGACAATAATATTCCATAATGAGAATGTCCCAGTGGGTGATATCTATCACTGGCTCCAACAAAAGTGCCATGTCTTGAATGCTCCCACTGCAGTATTGGATGATGAGCAATTCTGGATGGGTGGCTGGACATTTCAAGTAAAACTGCACCAGATGGAGGAAAAGATTGTACAAATTCCTAATTGCTTTTTTCTGGGTCTGGATTGGGGGGACTGTTATTAGCCACGGCAGAACCAAGCATGTTACTGCTGTGGCTCCCACACTCATCTATCTAGTGTTTGCGACAAGCTTCATTGTAGCCTTTGCAACGAAGAGGGACGCAACGCCTCCAAATCCACAAACTATTCTCACTGTAACTTCTGTGAAAAGAAGGGCCATTTGTACAAGGATTGCCCATGGGCCGCGGCAAACATACCCCACACCCCTGACCCTGAAGATCTGATCAAGAAGGCACAGGCAGCGGAAGACCAGGAACCTGCCCCCCTCCACAACCTTCCTATGCTCAGAAAGTTCCATCAAATGTGGAGCTGGCACCTGATACTAAGGCGGTTACGACTCTATCTCCTAAGCATGACCTACAACTCCAACTGAAAACTGAAACAGTGGCTGCTCCCCTTCTACAACCAGTATGTTATGCAGACCCGCCTACATCTGAGGTCATATTAACTGAAGTGCAGTCATCCCCTGCTTCACAAGCACCCATCCCATTATCCCAGAGAAGATCCTCCCGGATACTGATGAAGGCGGACCCTCCTCCTCTGGTGGAAACTAAAAATCCATACGAAGTGCTGGGGACCTCCAAATGAGGTGACTTCGATCAAGACGAGGACCCGAAGGACACAATGGAAGTGTGTAATGATCATCCCCCACCCACTCAGAAAATATACATGGGGCAAAAGAAGAAGGAGAGAAAAAAGAATTAATCGTTGACTATCATGTATGACTATTGCTAATACTCAAGTGTCAAAGGCAGAAGCAGGAAACTACAGACCTGTTAGTTTAACCTCAGTGATAGGGAAAATGATGGAATCACTTCTGAAGGAAAGAATTGTCAAGTATCTAGAGGTCAGAGAGGCACAGGACCCAAGGCAGCATGGATTCACAGCGGGAAGGTCATGCCAGACGAATCTGATAGATTTCTTTGACTGGGTGACCAAAGTAGTAGATCAGGGAAGGGCTGTGGACATGGCCTACCTAGACTTCAGCAAGGCATTTGACACAGTCCCACATAAAAATTAATATACAAGTTAGCCAGCCTGGGAGTGGGTCCCAAGATGATAGCCTGGGTAAAGAATTGGCTGGAGAACAGGACACAGAGAGTAATAGTAAATGGAGTCCACTCTGAAGAAAGAGGAGTTACTAGTGGGGTACCGCAAGGTTCAGTATTAGGACCGGTCCTCTTCAATGTCTTTATAAGCGACATGGCAGAGGGACTGGAAGGAAAAGTATGCTCTTTGCAGATGACACAAAGATCTGTAATAGAGTTGAAGCACAAGGTGGGGTGGAAAGGATGAGAAGGGACTTGGCAGGTTAGAGGAATGGTCAAATGTATGGCAGCTTAGATTCAATGCTAAGAAGTGCAAGGTAATGCAGCTGGGAAACAAAAACCCAGGGGAAGAGTACACAATGGGGGTGAGATTCTAACAACAACAAAAATGGAAAGGGACCTGGGGGTAGTCATATCAGATGACCTAAAAGTGGGCAAGCAATGTGAGAGGGCAGCAAGGAGGGCTGGGGGGATACTGGGATGCATAGGGAGAGGCATCACCAGTAGAAAACAGGAAGTTATTATACCTCTGTACAGACAGCCGGTCAGACCCCATCTGGAGTACTGGGTGCAGTTCTGGAGACCCAATCTCCGCAAAGACATAGACAGGATGGAAGCTGTCCAGAGGAGGGCAACTAAAATGGTGCAGGGTCTGCACCGGAAGACATATGAAGAGAGACTAAAGGAGCTTAATATGTATAGCCTCGAGGAAAGGAGGGAGAGGGGAAACATGATAGAAACTTTCAAGTACCTCAAGGGAATCAACAAAGTCCAAGAGGGTAGCATCTTTCAGAAAAGACTTGTGCAAGAACAAGGGGCACAATTTGAAGATGGGGGGCGGCTCAGAGGTAATCTAAGGAAGTATTTTTCACAGAGAGGTTGTGGAAGCATGGAACAGCCTTCGGAGGAGGTTGTGGAGTCAAAAACAGTGGTGGAATTCAAGCATGCATGGGACAGTCATAAGGCAATTCTAGGGGGTGGGGGTAGGAAGAAGTAGGCTGCTGGTTAACTAGGATCTGCAGCTTATCCATTAGGTAGGGAAATGGGCAGACTGGGTGGGCCAAGCAGTCCTTATCTGCTGTCAAATTCTATGCATCTCTTAATTGCCACAGCCATATCAACAAACAAAAAAGACAAGCTATTTTTCAGATAGTTGTTGATTTGGACCTAGATGTTATTTTTCTCCACAAAACTTAGATGGCAACTGTTTTTCAGCTACAGGCTTTTAAGTCAGAATGGCCATGGGGTCCTTCCTATTATTTGTTTGGAACTGATAGGGCGGACGGAGTGGGTTTCCTTTTTAGAGGGAGCCATTTTTCCTTGTATCGGATTATTGAGCTTGTCCCGGGGACGGCCCTCATGCTGGACAGATACTGGGATAGGGAACTGTGTAGACTAATTTATATGCCCCCCAGCTCAAGGCTGATAGAACAAAGCTTTTTTCTCAGACTCAGCCTTATTTATGTTCAGCAAGAGTCCTCATTCTTGGGGGAGACTTTATTTGCAGTCTAACAGTCCTGAAGGGATCACACCTTCATGCTAAAGTATACTATGACTCTATAGCTTTTAAAAAATGTGTTACTTTTGCAGGCATTACTAACTGCAACTCTCAAATTTTAACCCCCCCGATACTTTACTTATAAAAGGGCAGAATATACCACCATTATAGATTATCTCTTTGTTACCCAACACCTGGTAGTCGTTTCTACAACCCTCTGCCCAGCTGAGTTTGCCGATCACCAGATGATCATCACATCTCTGGGTTCAGAGAATAATCATCCTACCACTAAAACAAGGTGGAAATTAAATACCCAGACTCTCTCAGACCCACATGTACAACTTCAGGTTAAATGGTTGCTAGCCACCAGGGCCTCGGTAACAGATCTCTATGAGGACGTGGGGGACTGGTGGCTGCAAACTAAAAATGACATAGCAGCTTTCTTTCAGCACCATGGTAAAACAAATCTAAACCCCAATATTTTAAATAACTATCTTTAAGGAAAAAATACCAGTATTTATTATCTTTAATACCTAAAAAGGGGGGTGACCTCAGCGCACAGATTGAAGCTATAAAACTTCAAATGCAAGACCTGCAATATGATCGTGCTAGCTCGATTCATGAGGAACTCTCTTATGTAACCCAGAAATTCCCGATAGTGGATCCTTGTGAGGTCTGTAAATCCCAACAGCAGACGGCTGTTATCTCTGGTCTACAGAATGCAGATGGCCTTCTGGCTACATCTATTCAAGACCGGTTTACTATTATTGGGGACACCACTACAGGGAGAGACACCTGGTCTAGGGATCGGAGTTCTTACCTCTCAAATTTGAAACAGCATTCTTTCTCCTCCCAAGAGATTGACTCCCTCACATGATACATTTCTCATCAAGGAATCCTTGAAGTGATTCAAACCCGGAAACTAGAAGCCGTTCCAGGCTTAAGTGGTCTACCTTTTGACTTCTATAAAACCTTCTCCTCCGAGCTGGCATATTGTTTGGAACGGACGTATGCTTATTTTTATTCCCAGAATTTGGTTCTGTCTGATTTTTCAAAAAGTTTAACTAAATATTTGTTTAAATCTGGAGATAGAGCGCTCCTCCAGAATTGGAGGCCAAGTAGTCTGCTCAATGGAGATTTTAAAATCTTGGCACAAATGTTGCATCTTAGATTGCAGAAACTGTCAGAACGCATTATACATCCCTTTCAATTTTGTAGTTTACTTAATAGATCTATACACCAGCCCCTGATCATTTTAAGGGAAATTTGGGAATTATATTCTAAATGGCAACGGACTGGCTGGATTATATCACTTGATTGGAAGAAAGCCTTTGATGCAGTGAATCATTCCTTTCTTTTTGACATCTTACACATGTATGGTATTCCCTCTTCTTTTCTAGATAAAAATCAAAATGCTATATCACAATGCTTCATGAAGTCCCTATATCAGAGGGGTTGTTGGTCCAGAATGTGTGGTCCATGAGGGAGTATGTCAAGGATGTCCCCGGAGTCCCTTGCTCTACATATTTTCTTTGAACCCTTTTATTAAAAATTTGATGAATAACCCTGGAGTGCATGGTTTGAAAGGTCATGTTGAGAGGGACGAAGTCAAGATTCTGACATTTGCTGATCATACTTGTTTATTTCTTCAAAATATAGATAGTGTTATGGCAGCTAGCAGGGAATTGCAAGGTTTTATGAGGTTTCAGGTGCACGACTTAATTTATCAAAATTCAAGGCTGTCTTCTTAGGCGCAGAGAGAGACCGCCCTACTGTTGTATGAGAATTCCCAGTTTCATCAGGCCTTGATAAAATCCTGGGGATTACCTTTGGACCTCAGAATTTGGCTACTATTAACTGGCAGCTGGCCTTACAAGGTTGCGAAGCAAAGGTCAATAATTTGAAAGGTTGGAAACTATCTAAATTAAAAAGGATCTCCATCATAAAAAAAAAAAAAGTTTACTTCCAAGCCTCACCTACATAGCTACAATTTTCCCATTGCCATTGGTTTTAGAAACTAAACTATAGAGTATATTTTTTAATATGTTGTGGGGAAGCCGACTTAACCCGCTTAAACGAGGCTATACGTATGTATCCAAAGAACAGGGCGGATTAGGAATGATAGACCCTACAGCATTCTTATATGCACTGTTTTGGGTATATTCCATAAAACTACCATGGACTAAAATGAACACCATGGTTCATAAGTGGTTTTTAAATAATTGGAATGTTTATATTACTAAATGGATGGACCTCCCCCCAAAATTTTCTTCCCAATTGTCAATCCCTGACTCAATGAAATCTACAGTACAGAAATTGTATAAATGGAAGGTGTCAAAAACCTTTTTGTTAAGTCACTCTAGGCTGCAACTTCATCAATATATTCTGGAGAGGGTTGCACCTTCTGCTCCAGAATTCAAACACTGTCAGCCACAAAATGCTGATAAGGTTCTGAAAATGTTAATGGAAGAAAGAATCCCGAAACACTCGTGGGAAGTTGTCTGGCTCAGTGCATATAGGAGACTGTATGTAAGAAACATAGAATTTGACAGCAGATATGGTCTGCTTGGCCCACTTAGTCTGCCCATTTCCCTACCTAACAGATAAGCTGCAGATCCTAGTTAACCAACAGCCTATTTCCTCCTACCCCCCACTAGAATTGCCTTATGACTGTCCCATGCATTCTTGAATTCCCCCACTGTTTTTGACTGTATGACCTCCTCAGGAAGGCTGTTCCATGCATCTACAACCCTCTCTGTGAAGAAATTCTTCCTCACATTACCTCTGAGCTGCTCCATCTTCAAATTGTGCCCCCTTGTTTTTGCACATCTCTTTTTCTGAAAGATGCTACCCTCTTGGACTTTCTTGACTCTGTTGAGGTATTTGAAAGTTTCTATCATGACCCCCCTCTCCCTCCTTTCCTCGAGGCTATACATCTTAAGCTCCTTTAGTCTTTCTTCATATGTCTTCTGGTGCAGACCCTGCACCATTTTGGTTGCCCTCCTCTGGACAGCCTCCACCTTATGTCTTTGTGGAGATGGGGTCTCCAGAACTGTACACAGTACTCCAGATGTGGTCTTACCAACTGTCTGTACAGAGGGCCAACAACTTCCCATTTTCTACTGGTGATGCCTCTCCCTATGCATCCCAGTATTTCCCCCAGCCCTCCTTACTGCCTTCTCACATTGCTGGCCCACCTTTAGGTCATCTGATATGACTACCCTCAGGCCCCTTACCATTTCTGTTGTTGTCAGTATCTCACCCACCCATTGTGTACTCTTGCACTGGGTTTTTGTTTCCCAGGTGCATTACTTTGCACTTCTTTGTGTTGAATCTAAGCTGCCATCCCTTTGACCATTCCTCCAACCTTGCCAAGTCCCTTTTCATCCTTCCACCCCACCTGGTGTATCAACCCTGTTGCAGATCTTTGTGTCATCTGCAAAGAGACATACTTTCCCTTCCAGTCCCTCTGCAATGTCACTTATAAAGACATTAAAAAAGACCGGCCCCAGTACTGAACCCTGCTGTACACCACTAGTAACTCTCCTTTCTTCACTGTGGACTCCATTTACTACTACCCACTGTGTCCTGTTGTCCAGCCAGTGTTTTACCCAGGCTACAACCCTGGGACCCACTCCCAGGCTGGCTAATTTGTTTATTAATATTTTGTGCAGGACTGTGTTAAATGCCTTGCTAAAGTCTAGGTAGGCCATGTCCACAGCCCCTCCCTGGTCTACTACTTTGGTCACTCAGTCAAAGAAATCAATTAGATTTGTTTGACATGACCTTCCTGCTGCGAATCCATGCTGCCTTGGGTCCTGTGTCCCACTGGCCTCTAGATACTCAACAATTCTTTCCTTCAGAAGTGATTCCATCATTTCCCTGCCACGGAGGTCAAACTGACAAGTCTGTAGTTTTCTGCCTCTGTCTTGTTCCCACTTTTGTGAAGGGGAATCACAACCACCCTTCTCCAGTCCTCAGGTACCACACCATCCTCCCATGATTTATTAAAAAGGTAGTCAGTGGTGTTACTAGTTCTTTTAGAATTCTGGGGTGAATTCCATCAGGCCCCATTGCTTTATCCACCTTCAGTCTTAAGAGTTCTTTCAGAACCCTTTCTTCTTTGAAAGGACTATCATCAACCCTCCTATCCAGAGTGCTTCTAGTGACTGGATTAGGTATCTCCCCCTGCTTTTCCATTGTGAGAAGAGGAAACAATAAACATAAGCCAGTGGAGGAATTAACTTGTCCATACTTGGGGTGTGGTGCCCCTGAAGAGCCGATGGCACACTTTGTACTGTTACTCTAGTGACCTTTGAGTATATTTTGCCATGGTGTGGAACTTACCATGGTTATGGAACCTTACATATGAGACGTTGGTATTGGGGGATTATAGACACAGCTTATTAAAATATAAAGATGGCATGTTATCAGTGTTTTTTGCAGTATTAAAATACTATCTTTGGAATACCCAAGTACAATGGATGATTAGGCAGCAACAAATGCCATTTGTGGTTTTCCAAACACTATGCAAAAATGCATTACGAAGTATTCGGATAAAGGAAGTGGAAAAATATGGCCTGCATGTAACCACTGCATGGTGGAAGGGTTTCTCTTTTTTCATTAAGTTTAAATAATTTTAAAGATAGTGAGCCTATACCACTGTATTAGATTACCTAGTATAATTTGGTAGGGATATTCTATATAGTATGCATTTAGTATTGTATGACCAATATTTTGTGTGTTTCTGTTTTCTTTTTCCCCTCCCTCTTTCCCTATGATTTTGTTTATCTGACTGAAGAAATGTTTGTTCTTTTGCTTTCCCTTTTTACTTGTCTGTATACCATTGTATTATTACACTGAAAGTACTATTTCGACATTTATGTTTTTTCTGTATATTGTATTGTTACCTTTAATAAAAAACACCCTTACTCTTTTGGAGAAGTGCCATGGGATCTTTATCATCCAACCGAACAACCACCAGAACACGCAGATGGGACCACAGTTTATTGTCTCATCCAAAAGAGAGCACCTTAGGAGTGCAACATCCCCCTCATGATGCACTACAGTGTCAATATTGGGATTCATTCCAAGTGCCTTGTGTGGGGTTAGAACCCACAGCATTTTAATCTTCTGGCCTCAGAGGTGAGTGTGCAACCTGCTAAGCCACTTACACTGCGGTTAAGACCAAATCCCCTTCCACAGCTTACCAAAATCAACCCTCCTGCAGTTTGTCCCCAAGTCCTGTTGTTCTTAGAGAAGCAAGTTCCCCCAATGACCTTGAACTCATTCCTATAATAGCCACTGATACCCCTGCTGCCCTGACAATATCATAATCTCCATGGGTGACACCACACAGGTTGCATCTTAGTTTCTACAGTCTGGTCACTGCTAGAAAAGGGGTTCTGCTCTTCATTTGTCCACATCTAGATCTGAACCATCAAAATGTCTCTGATAACACAGAAACATAGAATTTGACAGCAGATAAGCATCACTTGGCCCACCTAGTCTGCCCATTTCCCTACCTAATGCATAAGCTGCAGATCCTAGTTAACCAACAGCCTACTTCCTCCTACCCCACACTAGAATTGCCTTATGTCTGTCCCATGCATTCTTGAATTCCCCCGTTTTTGAGTCCACCACCTCCTTAGGAAGGCTGTTCCATGTACCCACAACCCTCTCCATGAAAAAATACTTCCTCACATTACCTTTGAGCCATCCCCCATCATCAAATTGTGCCCCCTTGTTCTTGCACATCTCTTTTTCTGAAAGATGCTACCATCTTGGACTCTGTTGATTCCCTTAATGTACTTGAAAGTTTCTATCATCTCCCTCCTCTCCTCTAGTGTATACATATTAAGCTTCTTTAATCTCTCTCTTTGCATGTCTTCTGGTGCAGACCCTGCACCATTTTAGTTGCCCTCCTCTGGATAGCATCCATCCTGTCTATGTCCTTGCGGAGATGGGGTCTCCAGAACTGGATGCAGAACTCCAGATGGGGTCTCACCAACTGTCTGATCAGCATATTGTGTGACAGTAGTGCTACTGTAATGGGCCACTGTTGCACTCCTAAGTTTAAAAATGGAAGCAAGAGACTGCATTATCACCCAGTCTGCTGGCACGATTCTATGATATGATTCTATAAATGGAGGTGGGGGCCTTCTCAGGCAGACTCGATGGGCAGAATGATCCCTTTCTGCTGGCGTAATTCTATGATATGATTCTAGGAAACATTTAAGGAAACACTGACTGCAAGAAACATACCCAATGTTACAAAGATTGCCCAGTTTCTATAGAATACACTCAACATTAGCAGGACTCAATCTAAGCAACATTCCTTAAATATTTCAGTTTTAGGACATTCTGAAAACCGTATCTTTTTCTCTTCAGCTGCACCTGTTTCTGCTACCTCTCCCCCTGCCCTGAAGTTATAATACTCTTCTGCTGGCAACAACACAATCTGCTGCTGTGAAAACTGTTCAGATATCACACATGGAATGTTAAATCATCAGGGCAGGTATGAGTAGATTATAAAAGGGGTCTGTTGAACACAGCATTTGGACTGGTTGTAAAGATTCCACAAGCCTTATTTAAACCATGCTGGTAGAGCCTCATCATGATTAGTGTGTCTAATTAAATGTCCCACCTTTTCAGATTTCTATTTTGTGAACTGCGATCCAACATTATCGCTGCCATTAGCACTTAAGCACTGTGCTGACCCCATCACAGATCCCAAATACATGTATCCTTGAAACCGAAATGAGGGACGCACGTATAATCATTTTTTTTTAACTCAGCTTTATTCAAAACACAACAAAAAGTGAAAAGGATTAAGTACAAATGTTCAGCCGCAACATTTGGCCATAGTACGTTTCATAGAGTGCCACTGTCAACAGTAATACCATGTTGGAATAGTGTGACTTATCTATATATCAACATTCCACCTCTTGTAATTTACTTCATCTAATTAATCAAAGCCAGAGATATAAACTCTGATAAACCATAACCTTCTCCCTTACACGCAAATGAATACCATAGTTATACCCAAGGGATTCTGCAAAGATTCATATCCAACTTTCCTACCTGGGGTTTTTCCTCACCTTGCTTTCCAGTGTGCTTTTTTCGAGGAAGGAAAAGCAAAAAGGAAAGAGGTTACCTGGGGAGGCCAAAAAGGCCTAGAGAAAAAAGGCGAGGACAAACCAGACCATAGTCCTGCAGGGTCAATCCAGGGGGAAGAGCTTCTGACAACTGGGTTCCCGGTACACTCCTCCAGAGTTCCAAGGCAGCATCTGGAGCCTGAGATCCACGCAATCACAGGGGACCTGCTCCCAAGTACCTAGAGTAAATGAATGGATAGACAGATATGAAACCAGGAGTCTTATCAGTAGATGTGGTTTGTGGGGTTCCCGGCTTTACTAGCCCTCACCATCTGTAGCAGGCACTGGGACCATCTGCTGGGTCTGCCAACTGTCCCAGCCCCTTCAGCACTCCACATGTTTATCCTGCTGCAAGCATAACCTTGCAGTTAGTAATTCTATTTCCTGTATTTTCCTCATTCTAGACCCAGTAATCATTGTTTAAAAAGTGTTTTTTTTTTTTTTTTTATGTTCAGTGCTATTAGCGTTTAATATTAATAGTTGTTTTCAAATACGTGTTCCCATGTGCACTCACATGGATGGCCATGACACACACGTGCGTACAGGTCTGTGCTAATAAAGATCATTTGGGCCACTGGAGGTCACCATAGTAATTCCTCCTGCGATGCATCTTCAGCTTAAAAATATGTGTTCACGCTACACACAAGCATGCCACAGCAGCGAGGTTGTGGGAGGATAATGAAATCAGGGGCTCTCCCACTGTACTGGCAGGCTAAGAGGGCCCATCAGACAGTACAACAGGGCAGAAGGACTAATGGACAGCCCTGCTTGACCAATGGGACACTGAACTGGAGAGAGAAGTTTCTGGGCCCTCAAGGAGCTTATGGCAGTCTGAGAGAAACATGGACATGTAATTACAAGAAAAAGAGGTGGCTCATGAGGCGAACAGCTGGAGCCACGCTACAAGAGACACTGCTACCAGGAAAACAAACAAACAAAAAAACACAGGCTCAAGCAGTCAGAAAGGAGACGCAGTCCACTTAATAGGACACTCGAAAAATCTACTTTATTTGTAAAAAATAGATAAGACATAATGGTCAAAATACAAACAGGCTAGCAGCACCCCCAAGTCGACATTTCACATCCAAACTTGAGGCTTTTTCAAGACATTATCATGCAGTAATAATGAGCCCACTTTTTTTGTTTTCCTGGTAGAAACATGGAGGTGTTCAGACCTACTGTTGGTGAGACCAGGCAAGAGGCCAAGCCAGGCCAAAAATCCTGAGAGTCTAACCAGAGGCTGTCAACCAATGGGCAGTACTGTATACAGTACAGGCTTGGTGACAGCTCAATCAGCAGCTGGCCATGGTGGTGAGTGGAGGGCTGTGCCAGTCATCAGCTCCCTGGCTTGGGACAGGGGGAGTGGGGTGGTGGAACAGTACCTGCTGGGGTGGGGGGACCACTAGACTACCAGGAATGCATTTATTATCATCATGACAGAGGGCTGGAGAGGGACCACTAGACCACCAGGAATATATTTATTATTACTATGACAAGAGAATGGGGCTGGGGAGGGACCATTAGGGATGCTTCTTTTCACATACATGAGGGTATTGGGGCTAGGGAAGGACCACTGGATCACCAGGGATTTTTTTTTGTTTGTTTTGCAACTCCCATGCATCCCCGTCCAGCCTCTCCTTCAGGCCTCCTAGGTGCACCCTGCCACCACTCACTCCCTGCTGCCATCTACCACCCCATACTGGGCAGCCCCCAATGAAATCCGAAGTACCCCTTTGTCGGATGGGTTCCCCCCCCCTTCCTGAGAAGGCACTGGTAGGCACATCCTCATTGACCGGGGTGTTGCTGGGATCGGTCTGGACGATCCAGGGCTTTGTGGCAGCAGGGGACCAGCGACTGTCATCCAGTCAATCGGGGGCGATTTCCCATTTTCTGGCCGGTCCACATCTAACTCTAATTAAGCCTATGTGGAACAGCAACCTGGGGCAGGGATGTGCAGGGGCGTTTCGAGGCTACACGCTCCATGCATGCTGCCCAACCACCGCCAGGTACCAAGGCCCTGACCCTCCCCCTGGGAGGGAAGCGTCCAATGGACGCTCTAGATTCCCCCCCGCCTGTCTCCACTCCTGACACCCAGGCTTAGGGTGTGAGCCTGGGTCATCAGCGTACCATGTGAACCCCTTTGCTAGGCACCACGGTGCTGGCAGGGATGCTTATTTTGATATACTGTACATGAGGGGATCAGGGGTAGGGAGTGTGACGTAGACAGCCAGTTCTGAGTTCTGGATAATATTTTTTTTTTTTATATAAAATGTATTATGACTGTCTCTGCTGAAAATCAAATGCTCTAGGAATGACCTCTCTCATCCCACCCACCCCAGATTTTAGCTGACAGATGCAGGCCAAGAGAACTGCTGACAGTATGTATCACACACTCAGTTTTTTAAAGACAATGTGTTACTGGAAGACTTATTAAGGATCCTGTTTCTCTGAGCTAATTACAGAGTTAAGTTAATTTTGTTAAGAGAGAAATCATAAACTAGGTTTATGACGTTAAAATACAGGAAGCTAGGATGTTACATAGAGGTGTAAGGTTGTAAATGACCCTATGAAGCCTGTGTGAAGAGGGTACAGCATGAGATCAACAGATGTGTCATTGAAACTTGAGTTATGCTAAGGTTGCAGAATTAATACTTTGAAATTACATCTTGTGGTTGTATAAAAATATATTTTTGTTAGATATTTGACCAGAGGAGGGGCTAGATGACTTCATCCAAAAGGGGTTGGCCAATACTGCTTGAAAAGATTATTCTCTTTCACTATAGATTTGCATTTTGTATCTGACACTGACCAAGAAAACATCTGAGCACCGAAAAGAGGTATTTAGAAAGCTAGACAAATCTAAATATAGTTGTAGGAATTGCACTGTTTTAAACCTTGTTTTGTTTAAAGATCTGAATGTCTTGTGATATAAGAGTTCTGTATTGTATGTTTGACATACTATTCTATATTTTAGTAAAAACTAATTTTAGAGAAAACCTGGTCTGTCTTTGAATTGCTTTCTGTTGCTAAGAAATATTTACGGTTCAGCAGACATATAGCTTGTATGGGGGTATCACACTGGAAGGAGAAGTTTTAAATCTGAGGACTTTATAAAAGTTTTAAAGGGTTCATCTCTGAATACCTGGTTAGGTGCCTGTAGGCAAAGATATCTGGCCCCCCCGAAAACAGATATATCTGAGCCTGTACATTGGGTATGCTAGCAAGAGGTTAACAGTTTGAATCCCTTCAGAACTGAGACCAAAGGTTGATCCGAACTCACAAAAACAGACAAGAGGGTTACCTTGTCTGTCACACTGTTCACAAGACTGCGCTCAGAGGTTGGCACTTTGGGAGTAGAGGGCCTGACCTGCTGAGTGAATCTGTGACAGGGAGGACCCACTGGACCACCAGGGATGCTTATTTTGGCATACATGAGGGTATCGGGACTAGGAGGGACTACTGGACCACCAGGGATGCTTTTTTTTTTTACCTACCTGAGGGAATCAGGGCTTGGGGGGGAACCTGCCCTGGCACACTCGGCTGATGCACTGGCATGCAGATGAGCCCATAATGAGCATGCCAATGGCCCCGTAGCACCATGATGCTCAATGGGCTCATCTGCATGTTTGGGCTGAATATTGCCCATAGGGGTCACAGTGCTAATCAGTGTGTGCTGCACTTTACCCCATGGGCGGTCTTCGGCCTAACATCCTGGTAGCGTGGCACAAAGGATGGCTCAATATTCAAACAGACAGCACAGTCAATTTGGATCGCGTTATCCATTTGAATATGGTGCCAGAGCAGGCCGGCCATATTTTTTCACACAGCACCCTCATGCGCATGCACAGCCAACTGCCTATGAATATGGGGCCCATTGTACTTACTCTTGTTTTAATGTACTTTATTCCACTTTACTGTAACTATGAACTGTGTAAGTGCTATGCAATTGCATTTAACTGTATACTGTGTCCGTGCTGTGTATTTGCTCCCCTTTTTCCTTCCCCGGGTCACATCTGGAACCAAGCCTTAGCTCAGTGTGCCTTTCCTAGTCACCAATTTTCAAATAAATAAGCAGGAAACATATTTGGCAAGTTCTTACAGACTGTACATAAATATACTTGGGCATGATTAGCATACATAAGCAAGCATGTTAAAGACAAGAAACGATTGCTAATTGGCGGCCACTTATAATGTTCCTATTTGCAGAAATTATATTCATAAACCTAAATGATCCATGTACCCGAATAAAAAGTAATGTAATAAACTGTATTTTGCATTGTTTTGCTTTTATGGGCAGCATTCTGTTACAGTTCTGTTCCCAGAACCTGTGATCTGGAGTTTTAACTATGTCACGGTTTGTGCCCAAAACTCTTAAGCTTGGTTATGATAGAAAAAATAGCTCATGCTTAAATACCTCTATGCATCTGCGCTCAGCGTAGTATCTGCACTAATTTCCCTTGCAATCAGCTGCACTTTCTATGTGTCTCAAGCATGTAATCAAGTATGCAATTTGTCATCGTCGAGTGCGTGTTTCAGTTTTTGTAACCAACACCCAAACATCTGTACGTATGTCCTCAAATGTCTGTGAAATGTGCACCTGGGTCGTGACTGAAAGCCAGTGCACTTACCCAGTTACCAAAGTGGAAATAAATTAGCATTCTGTACACAAAGCATGACATAACAAAAACTCCAAATCACTGGTTCCATGAAGAGAAATGTAAAGAATGTTGTCCATAAAAAGAAAACAGTTGAAAACAGTTTTGCACATCAGTGTTTACTCAGGCAGTTAAAAATTGCATTTCTGTTACTAGTAACATTGCTAACTAGCTCATATTTCCTGTCCCCTTTAAGTGTGCAAGATGGGAAAGGGGGAATTGTTTAACCAGGAAAGGCACACTAAGCCAAAACGTGTTTCCAGGTGTGACCAGGGAGCACAAGGAAGCTAAGTGACTTGTTTGGGGTCAATAACAAATTGTCATGCAGAACACTTGCAAACTGAGCTAGTTAGTAAGATGAACATTGAAGAGGTAATGGAGGGGGCAGAATGTGAGCCTCTAGGGGAGGGAGTTTCAAAAGCAAGGTGCAGTAATGCAAAAAAAGATCTGTTGGGCTTACACTGGTTGTGACAAGTGAGTCAGCAAAAAGTAGGAGGTCAGCACAGTGTAAAGTATAGACAGGATAGAGGCAGTCCAGAGGAGGGCAACTAAAATGGTGCAGGGTCTGCAAGAGAAGCCGTATGAGGAGAGACTAAAGGAGCTTAATATGTATACGCTTGAGGAAAGAAGGGAGAGGGGGGACATGATAGAAACTTTCAAGTACCTCAAGGGAATCAACAAAGTCCAAGAGGGTAGCATCTTTCAGAAAAAGAGACTTGCAAGAACAAGGGGACACAATTTAAAGATAGAAGGAGGGCGGTTCAGGGCAATGTGAGGAAGTATTATATCACAGAGAGGTAGTGGATGCATGGAACAGCCTTCCTGAGGAAGCTTGAGGTCTAAAACTGTGGGAGAATTCAAGAATGCATGGGACAGACATAAGGCAATTCTTGTGGGGGGCAGGAAGATATAGGCTGTTGGTTAACTAGGATCTGCGGCCTATCCTGTAGGTAGTGAAATGGGCAGACTAGATGGGCCTAGCGGTCCTTATCTGCCGTCAAAGTCTATGTTTCTATGTAAGTACATTGGCAGTATTTCGTCCAAAGAATCCTGATGAGGGAGTAAGGCAGTGCTAGAAATGGACAAAATTCACTGTAGGAACCCCCCACCATTCACATGGCTTTGAACATACCTAACAGGGTGCTGGGGACACATTTCCTCATTATGTGTTGCATTTTAACATGTTATTTATTCAGTTTTATGTCACTTGGTGGGTAAATGTTATACAGGAGCAGTCCTTCTCTATCTGACTTCTGGAACTTAAGAGAGATTAAAAGAGCTTAATATGTATACTCACGAGGAAAGGGGAGAGACATGATAGAAACTTTCAAGTATCTCAAAGAAAACAACAAAGTCCAAGAGGGTAGCATCTTTCAGAAAAAAAGAGAAGTGTAACAACAATGGGGCATGATATGAAGACAGAGGGGGGGACAGCTCAGGACAACGTGAGGGAGTATTTTTCACAGAGAGGCTGGTGGACACATGGAAAGCCCTTCCGGAGGAGGTCATGGGGTCAAAAACAGTGGGGGAATTCAAGAATGCATGGGACAGACATAAGGCAATTATAGTGGGGGGGTAGGAGGAAGTAGGCTGTTGGTCAGCTAGGATCTGCAGCTTACCCAAGATGTAGGGAAATGAACAGACTGGGTGGGCCAAGCAGCCCTTATCTGCCATCAAAGTGTTTCCATGAGTCAAGCTCTTAATTTTACTCCTATAACTAACAAAGTTCCCTGGGATCCCCACGATTTCCACTGGTGTGAGGTCAGACTCTTGCAGGGATTTATCAGTTTGGAAGCCCTACTACATATACAGTAACCTCTGCTGGCGGGGCTCGGGGAGGGTGCATATGAGCTCACACTAAACTGCAGTGGTGAGTTTGCTTAGGAACCAGTTAGGCAAATCATAATGTCAGCAGCAGTAGCCTCCCCCGTCTCCTGGACCTCCCCTCACTGCTGCTACCTCTATCACCTCTGTCTTACCACCCCCCTCCTCTGCACCTCTCCCCCTTTCTAAGTCTCTTTCCTCCCCCTATTATAATTAAGCAATATAGCATGAGAGGGTGTTGGTGATGTAGGATTTACCGCCCTGGGGTGTTTTGCAATCACGGCGCGGCCAAGTGGCCAAAACACCCCAGGGCATGGTAAACTTAAATCACCAACATTCTCGAGTGGCATATTGTGATTATACAATGGACATCTACATATTTTGTGTGTGAAAAATAAAAAAGCTGGTTTAAATGTTTTATTAGTTTTTATTAGATTTGTTACACTTGGTAAAATAGTGCTTTGTTGGAAGGTATGCACATGTACACTGGTGTCAGCAAGCAGGCGAGGAGATAACCCTTAATGGTTACAGTTTGGGGAAAACCGAGACTCAAAAAAACCGCTGGTGTGAGACCAGTCATGTAAGCTGCAGTGCATGTTTAAAGGCAGCAAAAACAAAGCGAGGTAATTTTGTTGTGGGATGTTTTCTATAGTGTGGCTGACAAACTGTAAAAGCAGATTTCTGAAAGTGAAACAGAAAGAGAGCGCCTGGGGGAAAGCCAGAAAAAAAAAAATAATTTCCTGTGACTAGAGTTTTTTTATATTGAATTCATAGCTGAATTACATTTTTTTAAACTTGCGGTATTTTTCATATTGTTTACTCAGACGTCAACATCGTGGCTTTGTGGAGGTTTTGCTCTGCGACTGTCTGTGCTTTTGCCGGGTTTGTGTTCCTAATGGTCACAATGATTTCAGGGGGGCCCTTGATGTGGCTTACTGGCGATTGGTACCTCTTCCCGTGGGGTGATTGTAGCTTTTACAATGGGAGAGGAGTGCCAGGTAACCAATGAAATTACAGGATTTGTGTCTGATTTGAATGCCCATTGTATAATTAAGCAATTTATCCCTCCAGGGTGTGGGTACACTGGAGGATTTACCACGGCTGGTGTGATTCGGACACGAGACGCGTTAAGTCCTCCAGTGTACCCACACCCTGGAGGGATAAATTTATATTATACAATGGCAAATGTTGCTTCTTTAAAGTTTTGTAACTATTTTCTAACTCACTGAGGTCCCTACGCTTCGAAAGAGGATGTCATTTTGTAAACAATTTACCGAGTGTTTTAGCAAAGTGGCGACAGGACAAATCGCGGCAGTTTCATTTGAAGTGAAAGCGACTGGATTAGCACGATACAAGGCTGGCTGGCACTTCTTCCAGTGGGTACACTGGAGGATTTATCACGGTGGTAATTGTGCCAGCCAACCAATCAGGATGCAGGATTTGGGACATTGGATTTACCACATTGTATAACTGCAAATTGATAAGGCTGCCTGGCTGCTCCTCTCCCTCTTGGCTCTTCCTCTAATTCCCTATCCCCCTGCCTCTGATCAAGTCCTGCCTGACATGTATATAATCAGAAGCTAATTGTTCTATACTATAATGTAAACATTACATGTTCTGAAATATTCTGTATGACTTGTCTTGTTTCCCAATATCTGTATGTAACTTACCCTCCCTATTGACGTGGAACTTTTGTAAATGAGCTGCTTGGTACTCAAAGGTATTTGTAATCCTAGAATGAATGAATGAATAAATAAAGCCTGGCCATATATACTCTGTCCTTTGTCTAACAGGAAGAGCAACGTCCACTTAGCAGTAGCCACTCTGTCTAAGAATTGAATATGTTGAAATTGTAGGGGGCACCATTACTGATGCAATTTGGCAAGTCTATCAGTTCTCTTAAACTGGATGATACACACTGTAGTGCCATGTACCACTGCCCGCCGCCCGGCCATGACAATATTATCACACACACACACACACACACACACACACACAAAGTACAAGGCACCACTGGCAGCAGTTAATATTTGTAGAGTAAGGATTCCAGTTTCTACCAGACGTTTGTTTATAAACATGGCCCGACTATAGCTGTAGGTCCACATTCCTAACCTCCAAATTTCTATAACAGAGGGAGGTGCCAGCGCAACAACCGGGGAAGTGACACAGGATCAAGGAGACGCAGACGAGTTCTTAACTCTTTGCTGACTGAGATGCGCTACAATTTTTCTCATAATCTCTTACACTCAACCCTAGTAGCTGGCACACAGCATCAAACTGGAACAAACCTGTTTCACCCAGATAACTGCATCTGCGCGCTCACGAGTCCATATGCTGCACAGCGTAGATGGAGTTTCCGCAATGCGCGGTCTGAGTAAAGCAGTTCAGTTCGGCGCGTCCACTGCTGAGGCGTGCTCGGGCAAATAAGTTGAATTATCTTCATCCCGTCTCTACTGAGTTTACTTGTTCGACTGGGACTCTTGAGTGCAGCTTGTCTCCGTCAGAGAGTGAGTGAGGAGGCAAGGGCAGAGGCTCGATTTTTGTACTACAGCTCTAGCCTCACAGTACCCGGACCGGGCGCAAGTTGCATTTTTTAACGTCTAGCTGAAGAAGCTGGTTCTACTTTTACTGATCTGCACCAGGTTCGGCGGTCTAGTTTTTGCGGGGACTTGGTAAAAGCTGGGCCAAGCGCAACTTCTCGATCTAGCTAGACCAGTCGTTCCTGTTTTCAGCTGGGCAGGGGTGAATTGGTGAAATCCGGAGCTTTTACGTTTTGGTCCAAATTCAGATTTCACCTTCATCTAGATTAAAGAGCACGTGGCAGGTGAGAACCGCGTGACCACCAGTCTGCCCATTTTTCCCTGCCTTTTAAATGTTGGTCCTAGTCCAGATTTCACTCGTATAGATTAATGAGCACGTGGCATATGAGAACCACGTGGCCCTCCTAGACTGCCCTTTTTTCCCCTGCCTTTAGGCCATATCACCGCAGCTCTTACTTGGTTCTCGGGCCAATACGGATTATTGCTTCAGTGGGATCACAGCAGAACACTAGGGTAACCACCTGTCCTTATTTTCGCAGGACCATCCTGATTTGGGCTGCTGTGTCCTGCAAAAAAACATGAAAAATACTACATGTCCTGATTTTATAGTAGAGAAAATATTTTCTAACTTTCCACTAAATGTTGTAGTAAACTACAATACCTTAAGCGAAATACTCTAAAATGACAAGAAACACTTGAAGCAACTAAGAAACTACAATAGGTAGCCTTAATTCTGATTATGGAGAGAAAACAAGTCTGTTGCATTGGTCAAGGTAACCTGCCCTCCTGAGAAATATCATGGTTCAGTAAGAAATGACCCACTTTGGGCTTCTGAAAAGGCAGTAACTCTACAGAACACACAAGGAGGGAAAGGGACCTAGGAGATGATAAACGGAACTTCAGAAAATGTTGACACCAAACTCTGAAAAACAAATTGGCTCGGAACACGGTGGCCCAGATATTAAGATTGCACCAGGCAGTGGTGCAAGCCAGGGCGCAGCGCAACTGTGCTGCGCCAGGACCAGGTGATATCCAACGGTGATGTGCCATGGTGCAGCACCATTGAATATAGCAAGGTCAGCGCACATATTGCGCATGACACAGTGGCACTGCACCAGCGCAAGTCACAGGGATGCACAAGTGCAGTTGCGCTAGGTGCATCACCTACGATATTCAGCCAGGGGCGTGCAGATGAGGCCATAATATATGCAGGGTGCAAATGGGGCCATTTGCATGTCATGGCCCCATTTGCATGCATTGCGCAGGGCGCCCTGGTGAACTGCACGTGGCGCCCTGTCTAGCTGCTGTTGGGGGGATGGGTCCCTGATGTGCTATTGTAACCTCCTCCCCTCCTGTATGCCAGATCGTGGGCTGTTGTAAAATTAACCTGGTGGTCTAGTGGTACTCCCCACTCACTCACAGAGGACCCGGCCACCCAGCACCCCCCCGGTCATTGGCGGCTGGCAGCAACCTGCCCACATACTGCCCACCGAAAGACCGCGTGCAGTATGATCTGTACGCCAGGACCAATGGGCTTGCAGACAATACTGTACTACACAGGACCAGATATGTGAATGAACTTTAAATTTTACAACTGCCCGCGATCAGGCATACGGGGGGTCCATTAGACTACCAGGGAGGGTCTGGGTGCTTGTGGACGGTGTTCCTGCTGGGCACCCACGGCTGGCGGCTCTTGTGTTGCGCCTTGCAATACAGCCACCCACCTGTGGGTGGCCAGAATTTGAGCCTTTTATTTTTGCCTCAGCTTTGAGCACCAGTGTGCGGCGCATGTAGGGGTTGCGCCAGCATATGCGCCGCACATCCTGGGCTAAATATCGGGATGTGCCACATGGGCACCCCCACATCTGCGCCGCATAAATTACCAATGCGCCGCGGCGCATCGGGAGTTGCGCCACGCAATCTGCCCCTTTGAATATCACGCTGGGGCGCACTGGGGGATTGCGCATGGGCCCTTGTGGATACTGTGACATCACTGGGCACCAGAGTGAAGTTCGAGTAACTCACTCTGCCACAGCACCCACGAGGTGCGGTGCGAACCAGCAAGATTTTCACGGATGATTTGTGTTTATTTTTTATAATACGTTGGGTACTAAATTAAATAATAAAAACATTTTAAATTAAGATGGACCATAATTCCACCTCTAGACCAACATTCCACCTCCTTTCCCCCCTAATTCTCTGACTCTGTTTCCTCACTTGCTGACTGAGCTTCTTAGTCTCCCAGATTTGAACCTTACAACCTCAGCACTGTAGTCCGGGACACTACCACTGTGCCAACTGGACTGTCCTATTACTAGGTGCCTTTTAGTCCCTCTTATCCCACATCCCCATCTTTGTGAATTCTCTTTCCCTGTTGACCCCTACCTCCGCCTCGCATGTTGATTACTATGGCCTCACCCTACCTCGCCTCCCCCGCTACTCCCCTTGCCACCGTCTGTATTATACTTTTTTTTTTTTCTTCCCTTATCACCCCTACCCTGGTCCCCACTACCCTAAACTGCTCACCTGTCACACCCACCCTAAATGTCAACTTTTTTATCCACACCGTCTCTACTCTTACCCCCACCCCCGCTTGCCCCTGGCAATGCCCTCCGCAGATTTGTCTCCTTCCTGCCTACCTTTTCCTTACCATACCCCACCTCACGTGCCTCCCCATCCCAGTCATCTGTACCAAACCAACCCACCCCTTCCGCATCAGCGCCGGCCTTTACAGGCAGCTCAAGTATACCTTCCTAAGAGCTCTCCTACTCCTGCTGCTAATGTCGGGGAATGTTCACCCGAACCTTGGACCCCCTCCACCCACAACCCAAACTCCTTCGACACAAATGGGCTCTGTATCACATCCATTAATATCTGCAGCCTGCTGAAAAAAGTTGCGACCCTCCAGGGTTGGCTAACCCAGTACCAGCCAGACATTTTATCCATTGTTGAGACCTGGCTGTCTAAGGACACCCCCGATTTGGCTGTCTCTATTCCTGGGTACACCCTCTTCCATGAGGACAGAGTTGGGAAACGCGGGAGTGGCTGTGTTATTTACATCCGGGACTCTCTGCAGAGTCATGCACTCTCCCTCCCCCCAACCCAGCTGGATTTCAGTGCCCAGGCACTCTCTCTGAAGATCACCACTAGTATGGCCAGGGCCCCCCCTCTTTATATCTTCCATCTGTATCCCCCCTAGGAACCAATCACATATGTTTCAGTCTCTACTGAACTACCTCTCCCTCCTGCTCCCCAAATCGGAGATCATTGCTTATAGGGGACTTCAACGTTAACTGGTTATCTAATGCTGTGGCCCCCCTTAAGGATGCCACTGCTGCCCTGGAACTCTCCCAAATCATAACATGCCCTACTCATTTAAATCCCAAGACTGGAACCTCTGTGTTAATTGACCTGGTACTTACCAATTGCCCTATTTAAATTCTGGTGTCTTGTTCCTCCCTGATGCCCTGAGTGACCACTCGCCAGTACTCTGCACCTGGTCCTGTAAGACAAGAAACCCCGACCCTAAAACCATTCTTTAGCGTTGGCTCAAACCAGGTAAGCTGGGTCACCTTAAAAACTACCTAACCCACTGGGACTGGTCACCCCGTGACCTGGCCCCTGACATCGCTACGGCTCTTGACTACTTTATACGTACCTTCAACACTGCCTGTGACATATTTGCACCGCTCATTAAACGTGTTATCAAAGGCCCCAACACCCCTTGGATATCTCAGGCTCTCCTAGATCAAATGCGCCACAGACACACACTATGACACTTAGCCCTTGAATCAGGCAAACTGATAGACAACGCTATGGGGTTGCTAGAATAAATGCACCTGGGACATATACATGACCAAAGCTGACCATTACAGGGCAGCCCTCACCACTCCTGGGGCTCTGGCCGCAAGTTTTGGGATAACCTGAAGGAGCGCAACGGGAAAACTATATCAACTCCCCTCACCCAGCTCACTATCAACTGCGGTATCTCCACTGACTCACAGGCCATCGCTGACTCCCTCAACTCCTCCTTTTCTGACCTCCGTAACATACTCCCCGCAAATTTCCTTAATCTCCATACACCACCCCCTCCCCCTGTCCACCCCCCCCATCTTTTCGCTTCAAAACCCTCACTCCTTGTGAAGCTAAACCCTACATCCTAAAAGCCTTAGGTAAATCACATTACAGTAGTGATTCGCTGGACCTTAGACTCCTCCATATGACCCTGGATGTAGTCTTCACCTTGCTAACCAAGATTCTTAATCACTCCCTCTACCTTGGTGAAGTACCCTCAAAATGGAAAAATGCTGTTATTACCCCCATCCACAAAAATGACGACCACACTTCCCCCAGGAACTATCAACCCATCTCCATTCCCCCCACCCCGGCCCTTGAAAAAAATAATCTCTGATCAACTCACAGACCATCTCACCAAATATGACCTACTCTGCTGGGAATAACACAGATTTCGCAAAGGGCACAGTACCACTACTGCCCAGCTGGAGTTCTCCAGTGCTATCCATACTGCCTTGGACAGATGGTGTCTGGTTGGCTCGGTCTTTGTGGATTTGTCAAAAGCCTCTGACACCGTGAACCACTCCCCTTCTTTTATCTGCTCTCTCCCACACAGGTCTCAAGTGGGTTGGTGGCTACCTAGCCGGTAGGTCACAACAAGTTAAAAATTAATGAGACGCGCTCCTCCTGCCTCACGGTTAAGTCAGGGGTAACCCAAGGTTCCATACTGGGCCCCCTCCTCTTTAGTCTATTTCTGAACACCCTTCCCAAGGCTTGCTCTGGACAATTACTCCTATATGCCAACTATGCAGTTCTCTTCTCCACCAACCCCCGATCCACACTCGCTACAACTATCCCTCCAGAAGTCCTTCACAGATGCTGAATCCTGGTTCATGGACCACCGCCTGGTTCTAAACCACAAAATCACCAAAGTCATGATGTTCGCTCGCAACCAGAGCCAGCGCAAAGGCTACCCACTAATTATTCACAACTCACAACTATTACCCCTTGAGCAGATCGACAACTCTAAATACCTCTGGGTCACCCTTGACTCGGCACTCAACATCCACGATCATATACACTGCCTTAGCTCCGTTGTCAATGTCAGAATTGGTCTGCTCCACTGGCTCAAATATTGTCTCGCCCAAGAAGCCCTCAGCCTAGCAATTTCATCATCCATCTTGCCCCTTATCGATTATGGGATCCTGGTTTATGGGTCAGACAATACGTCTGCCCTTCACAGAATCCGTGTTTCCCTAAACAAAGCCTGTCACCTTGCTATGGGCTGCTCTGGTTTGACACACACTTGTGCTCTGTACATTCTCACCAATTGTCTTGACCTTGATAGGAGACTTAAGTACCAGACATGCCTCCTAGCCAAACAGATCACCATCGGCCTAGTCCCCCTGGCCTCACCAACGTGCTACAACCTGCACCCTCAGTGATACCTACTCGCAGCTTCACCAAACCCTCCCTCCTGATTCCCCGCTGTCAAACTACTGAAGGCCAGAGTTCTTTCTGCTATAGAGCCCCCTCTGATGAATGCCCTGCCCAGCGCTATCTCATCTGAAAATAAAATAGGCCACTTTAAAACCACCCTCAGGGAACACCTCCATTCCTCGAACACCTGTGACTGCTACTAGCCCAACCCCTGGGGCTCCCTCCAATCATGGAATGTAGGACTTCTCCAGGCTTGCCTCTTCCCCCCTTCCCCCTCACTCCCCTTATGGCATGGACCTGGGCTTTTAACCCAAGTCCTTGCCTGCTCTTGAGCTACAACAAAGGATCTCCATCCTGCTAACCCTCTGATCATCGCACTCCTACTGTTTTCCTGCCCCAGCTTCTGAATACCTGTATTTTACTTACTGCTTACTAATGTCCAGTTGCTGTATATACGTGTAATTACTGTTCCATCACTGCCTCTGTATTGTATCTCTGAACACTATTTTGTACTGTTTGTAATGTGACGTGGAGCCTTTGTAAATGAGTCTCTGACTCAAAGGTTTGTAATTCCGATACCTCTAATAAATAAAATAAATAAATCCCATTAACTGTAGCAGATCAGTGTTGTGAGGTCCAGTCCAACAAGAAAGGCAAGTTAAAACCGAAACTCTTGTTTGCCACTCTGAATTACTGTTTCTTACTATGTGCTGCTATGAGCACAGCTGAACATTCATCGTTGCTTTTAATGTTCTTTGAAGTTCTTTTTAATGTACAGTAAGAATAAATTTGAAATACCACTAAAAATGTATTTATTTTAAAAGTTATAACAGGAAAGTCAAACTGAGCTGCTAACAGCTTATTTCTAGATGTGTCCTGAAGGAGGAGAAAGAGTAGAGAACAGAATAGATAAAAAGTATAATATGGAAATGAGTATAACAAAATAAATTAGAAAAAACACTTCAAGAATAAAATTGCCATAATGTACAGAGTATTAAATGGCTGGTATAGCGTCAAAATGCTAAGCAAAAACGGGGTAATGCTAACCATTTTCAGAAATGCTGGCAATTGTGGAGGATGTTGGACCGGTGGCACGTATTAGGTTACTTATGGTAGGCAAGGAACAGAGTAACCAAGGATCACGTAGCACTTCTACACAGTACTTATACGAAGATGTTTTATGTTGTACACAAATATGAAGATGTCTTAGAAAATGGATAACAGAAGTACATTTAAAGCATGGTTTTCATTTTTTAATGTTTTCTGTGGGCTTCACCCCCTGGGTAAAAAATACAACTTTGTCGGTGCACTGGAGTTAGCGAGTTCTTATGTTTTGTAATATCAGTGATAGTCTTTCTGTGGGCAGTCTCAGCCGACCCCCCGGAACACCAATAAAGCTGTATTTTTTTACCCAGGTGTGTGGGGTGGAGCCCAACAGAAAGAATAATATCACTGAAAATTACAAAACATAACTCTATGAGGGTTCGACCACTGTCACATTTAACAATTTATTGGAGCACAGTGCGATGTACCAGGCTGCCAAACAGGCACAGAATGAGGAAAATGAGAATCTGCAATAATTTAACCGCCTAAAACTGAGACTGATGATGAAACACTGAACTAGTTATTGCTAAACACCTCTCTGTGATTGTTGTGACAATAGAGAAAATAGTGGTGGTGTTCGGTGGGGTGTGCTTGTAAATAAATGTGTTCACCGGTGTGCAACTGAAGGCAACATGAGCACATCCACTGCGTGATCACATCTCCACAGTACTGCGTGGAGTTTCCAGAAAAGCGCACAATCGATCCAACATCCTCCACAAACTCCAAAATGCTTAGCAGTAGACTGCTAACCATTTTTTGGAGAGAGTCCATGACACAGTACACATTAATAAAACTATAACATTTTTTAAAATTTTGCTAATCAATCTGTGCCAAGTGCCATGAATTTTCACAACTGATGAGCACTTTCATGCATCAAACTGCTAATCAATTTTTTCAGCTTATTTAAAACCCTGAAGTAAATTGTCATACAGTAAATTGCGAAACAAGCAAAAGGTCATTAAACAATGAGCAAAAAAAAAACAGTGTGAGGAGCAGGGAGCAGTGACTGACTGGGGGAGAGGGTCTGTGCTAGTGTCGGTGTAGAAGGTAGGACCCCAGTATCAAAAGCGTCTGCCAGAGTGAATGGAGAAATCAGACGTGAGGTTTCGGAGCACGATGGGAAGAAGGAGAGCAAATGGGGGAAGAGACACTAAGGCCCTGTCCACACTGCAGCCGAAAACCCTTCTATAGCGTTACAGAGGTGTAATCGCGCCGGTAATGGCGTGCGTTTACACTGAAATAACGTTACAGGAACATTTTCAAACCATTATGGAAACCACCGCGAGGTGGTTTCCACAACGTTATGAAACCGTCTTGGCCTGGGACCATTACCGGCGGTAGTGTGGACTGCGGTAATGGTCCCTGCAAACTCAAAGCGCCAGCGCGAGCTACATTAATGGGATCGAGCGCTGTAGCGGTGCCGGATCAGCGTGTGGACCGGCGGTGCGGTCCGTAACGAACACCGCCGAGGTGTGGACGCAATGTATCGCCCCGCGGCCATAATGCATTGCATCCGTCACCGGGCGTAAGCGGTGTAGTGTGGATGGGGCCTATAGGAAGCAGAACAAGAAGGCAGCTGGGCAGTAGATTTCATTGGTAGGAGGACAAAAGAATGAAAGCAAGCACTGTGAAAGGATTAACTCATTACTTCCAGTAAGCTTCATATGAAGTCCAAATTATCCATTGCTTCCCTAAGACAAAATGGTCTTTCAGGACAGAATGAGGCGGGGGGCAAGGGGCACAATTTGAAGATAGAGGGGCGGCTCCAGGAGCAACATGAGAAAGTACTTTTTCACAGAGAGGGTGGTGGATGCATGGAACCACCTTCCTGAGGAGGTTGTCGGGTTAAAAACGGGGGAATTCAATTGTCAATTGTTTAACCAGGAATTCAAGAATGCATGGGACAGACAGATAGGCAATTTTAGTGAGGTGTAGGAGGAAGTAGGATGTTGGATAACTGGAATCTGCAGCTTATCCAATAAATAGGAAATGGGCAGACTAGGTGGGCCAAGTGGTTCTTATCTGCCGTCAAAGTCTGTGTTTTTAGAGGACAGAAACAAGACACGAGGGGAAGGAGCCAACCCAAAAAAACATTCTAACCATGTATTATAACCTCTACAGAATACAGTATTGAATATTTATTTATTTTAAGTTTAGTAACCAGGAAAAGTACACTCACCCAACAGAAGAGATTAAATGAGGATTCCCACAAATTGAAAGTGTAACTTCCTGCCCTGCTGGTTATTTCCAGTTGTCATTTACTATGTAAGAATATTTTACAGTCTCTAGAGTTTGTTGCTACTGCCTGGGGGGATTTTAGTTTCTCACTTGCCGGCAGCCAGCTCTACTCTCGGTCCCAGAAGGTTGCATTTCAAAGTAGGCCACCCCCCCTTCCCCCTTCTGTGTCTAGGGGTTTTGGTTGTTACAGTCTTGGGGGGAAGGGGGTGCCCCACAGTAGCAGGGAAAACACAGTACCTTTTTGTTGTAGAAGGATTCCTCCGTGATGGCGTGAACTCTGTTGGGGTGCAGACAGATGACGCTTCCCCCTCCATGACTGGTGGCTTCTCACTGCTGGAAATCCTGTAGAAACAGTAGTTAGGCGCAGCATAGTAACATACTTGCAGGACTCTAATGATTTCGGCCCAGACAGAATAAGGTCAAACAGACAGTTTTATTTTGGTACCAAAAGCTCAAGCCAAAAAACTCCATGGAGATGCACAATTCATTAGACGCTGTCCCATTTTCCCCCTAGGGTCAAGGCACCGCAGCACATCACTTCAAGGGACCCAGGTTCAAGCCTAGATCCTGACAACTCGTTCCCCTTTCAAATGAACCATTTGGAGCTCCAATTCACACAGCAGGAACACAGGCAGTGTTTTCCGACCAGTCTCTCCTTCCCTACAACCTTTCCCCACCAGTGGGAGCATGTGCTGTAACTCACTTTGCTCAATGACCTCTAAATGGAGGGGGGGGGTTCCTTAACTCCCAGGGCACAGTCCTTTCCTCTCGGGGAAAGTGGGCCCTGTAGTTAAATAAACAGGTACTGGAGGTCCTGTGGGCTAGGGCTGCCCAAGGAGGGCTGTTCCCTAAAAGACACAGCTGTGCTGGGCTCGTGGGCTAATTTCCCTGGTGGCCAGTGATCAGTGCCTCATTCAAATAAAATAAAAATTCCCTTTCCATGGGGTCTTGAAGTGGGTCTCCGGGCCCAGATGTTGTGTTGGAGAGGCAGGGAGGACAGTAAGGAGGCGGACAAGCTGTGGCTGCTGGTGCAGCAATCTTATAGCACTGACACTCTAAGAATGAAAGTGCCAGCACTTGCTACTCCCAGCCCATATGGAGCTCAGACTGAGGTCTGCTCCATGCAGATGAGAGAGGAGGGCATCAGAAGGTGTCACGAGGTAAAGGTTGTGAGAGCTGGTATGCCTCCCTCCACTTACCCAATCAGCCACACTGTGGCTGTTAAAGTCAACCAAAGGATGTGTTTGCATGCAGATGCCATGTGAGAGCGCCACACTCACGGCTATAAAAGCTCCCAGTCGGAAGTAGGAGGTGGCTTGAAGCTGACAGAAAGTGGAACCACTTCTACGGCTATGTTAAAGAGCCCTGAGAGGGCTTGGTGCAAGTCAAATTAAAAAATTATTACATCACTGGTCACTGCCAGTGCAGTTTCTCTGCTCCCAGCTATGGTGATGGATGTAGCACTCTGCTTTTACGAGTGAACATGGCACAGTTTTTCAGATAAAACTAATCACTACTGGTCCATTAACTCTGATGAAGCTCTGTCGCCATGGAACAAAATGTTAGTTGCCAAATTATTACGTCATTGCCAGCACAATTTCTCTACTCCCAACTATGGTGCTGCATGTACACTCTGATTTTATGAGTGAACAAGGCACATTTGTTTTCAAACAAAATGGCAAGTTACACTTCTATACCATATCCTGTTGTCCTTTTGATGTGGGTTCTGCATTTTTTGCTGGTTACTTTTGTTCACGGTTGATTTAGCACCACTCCTTGTTCTGATGCTGCCCACAGTTTTGGTGTTTTTCTTTCAGGACTGAAGAAAAAAGTACAGGGAAAAATAAAGATCAAGTAACAGGTTTAATAGTTAAGGGCTACCACGGCCAAAGTTAATAAAACAATAATAGTTTAATCAGCAAAAAGTTCAGCTTAATTTTTTACAGACGTACTTGGACCCTGATAGTCCTATTTAAGGAGTCTTGAAATCCATTTGTAGTGTAATCGTTCAGTACATCCAGAAGAATTTATTTTACTCAGTTAAAAGTTTTAGGGAGGGAACTGACCTGCCCATCAGAGGACCAGAGGTGCAGTGCAGCCCAAAGAACCAGAAGAGTACCGGAGGTACAGTGGAGCCAACGAAAGGACCCAGAAAAAAACACTTCATCGCCCCCATTTAGGAGGGCAGTGCATCGGAGTAACCATCACCATCTTGGACAGCACCCATTTGGGTTGAGGTAGAAGGGACTGTTACCTCAGAGACTGAACTGACTTTGGGACATTTTGCTATTTTGAGGGTTCGGTACAAGTAACGATTGTTGCAGTAAATTATAGATTTTTTTGTCAAGAAAAAGAGAAATGCTATTCCGATTGTGCAAATTCTAACTTACTGAATAGGCTGTGCAGCCATTAGCTTAGAAACTGATAGAGCTATTTCCTGAAGTTATAAAAATAAACCTGCTGTATCTTTAAAAGAGATCTCCCACCTCTCTGGTATTTCCGATTAGCACTGTCTTTTTTTGGTTTTTTTGTTTACTAATCCATATAAATATCTGACCAGCCATTCTAACAAACCTTCCTTGCCACTAGCCAGATACCATCACCCAGGTAGGTGAAGGCAGGGTGCAGGCAGGTATTTTAGCAGTGTCAGTGGCTCAGCAGGTTGCACATGTGACTCTGGGGCCACAAGAACAGAAGGTTGTGGGTTCTAGCCCCGCACTAGGAACTTGGGTTAAATCCCAATACTGACACTAGTACAGCACGAGGGGGGTGCTGTTCTCTTGAGGTGCCATCTTTCAGATGAGATGTTAAACCGAAGTCCCATCTGCCTGCTGTGGTGGTTGTTCAGGTGGATGTTAAGGATCCATTGACACTTACCAAAAAGAGGTAGGGAAATTTTCCCTGTATCTTGGCTAAATGCCCCCCCCCCCCAACTTCCATCACTAAAACACCACTGACAGCTTAATCTGATTCAGTATGTCAGTTTGCATCTGTATCTCCCCTTCTCCCAGGACGAACCTGAAAATAGGCAGAATTGCCTAACCCTCCTTTCCTGGTAAAAAAAAAAAAAACAACTAAATTATCCCCCCCCCACCCCGTGGGTATAATCCCTTTTATGCAATAGGAGTGAAGGTATATGTCATTAAATATATACCCATAAAATCACTTGTGTTGTATAACTAAACAATGACATATCCACAGTGGAATAACTGAAAATAAACTGCTATGTGGATACATCACAAGTAAAATAATCCACTCCAGAAACGTCACCTTCTACTCAGCTAAACTGTTCCCTAAACACATTTACAATTAGTTAAAACACCTGACATTACCTGGCACAAATAAAATGCCATGTATCTCTCATGCACTGTAGAAAACGGCCAGGAATAAACCTCTCTCATGCACTACAGAAAACGGCCAGGAATAAACCGAGCAGCAAGCCAAAGCAGTCGGATCTAAACACATTCGGGGACCCTACTGTGTAAATAGCACTTCTGAAATGGGCATCAAAATTGAGGCAATCTGATTGGGCAATACCTGTGTGATAATGTGTCTTACGCACAGGAAAAAGATCCAGCAGTGCCCAGTAGGCACTGATATTGGTAAAGCTGCCCACTCAGAATGTTCAGGAAAAAGTAAAGCAGCCATCTTGTTTTGCCAACTGTGCCAGTTTTGTCTGCCGAAATTTTACAGCTAATCCTCTTCGGTCAGAGTGCCTATTTATTTTAATGCCGATTTCATAAACTTTTAGCTCAGCGCCTGTGAAGTACATGACCACAAAAACGAGACTGCCATGATCGCTTTAGATTCCCCCCCAACCCCGGTGCTTGCAGTCCCTCTTCTCAATGCATGACTTGCCAGCCACTAGCTACTTCCCTCTCGCCCTTCTCTCATTTTTGTAGCACACACACTGCTCTCCTCTTCAGCAACAACACAGTTTTTCTTCCCATCCCTCTGTCCACTTGCTCTCTCGCTTGTACACCAGCAACACAGTTCTTTTTCCCATCCCGCTGTCCGCTTGCTCGCTCGCTTAGTCACTGAATCACAGACCTCAATGGACAACCATACAAAACGTCCTTGCGCTGCCTGCTTCTAAAACAAATTGAAATCACCCCCAAAACACACACACACACACACACACACACACACAGGCATCATTTCGGTAACATGCAAAATGTAACAGTTTAATACAAATACTAAATAGAACTCGAATTAGCTGGAGTGGGTGGGTGCCATGACAACCAGCAAAAAAATATAGCAACGGCAGCCTGCCTGGGTCAAAAGTCTTCAACTAAAAAAAAAAAATACTGTAAACTAAAGGCGGAGGAACTATTTTATATAAATGACAAACAAAATATATGCTTTTTATTACTTAATATAGTTATTTTTGCTTTTCACATCCCACTATAATTTAAAAGCCCATTTCATAAATGCAATAAGCCACTGCAGGGTGTGCATTAGACACTTTAACATGGCTAAGAAGCTGGACGCACTCGGCCGATGTGCGTGCCTCATTAACCTCCCTAGCCATGTGTTAAAGTGTCTGTGCACCCTGTCGTGGCTTATTGCTTACACATGATGTGTGACTCTGTGGAAATATGGTAAATATCTGCATGAGTGCAGAGTGACCTGGATAATATCACTCATGGTGCAGCCACTCATGATATTATCCCAGGTCACTCTGCACTCATGCAGATATTTACCACATTCCATAGTCACCCATCATATATCCTCTATGTATAGTACACTTACTCATCATTTAGTCTATACATAATTTTAGACTTTCAACCCCTGGCTTGCTATCATTGGTGCAGGGATACCCTCCTTAGGCCAAAGCTGTCATACAGATGGCAGACAGATCTTTTTCCCCAGTTAAACTCCCACATCTACCTTCCTCGTTGTAAGCAGTGTTGTCTGACAGCCTCAAGCATGCTCAATGTGCCCTTGCAGAAGCAACACTCCCTGGCCCATCCGCTGCAGTGCCAAAATAAACTATCAACCCTCCTTGACCAAAGCGCACTGCCTTTCTGCAGCTTCCTACAGCCTGGCCTGCCTGCCAACATGGTGACCCGAGTCCGCTCCCAAACCTAGGATGTCTGCAATGTGCTGCTTCCAGACCATTGGGATGGCCACTGTACAATATATTCCTGAGTGATCTGGAGGTGACTAACAGCAGATGGATTACCACCTTTGCCAACAGTGCCAAAATGGAAAAGCAGCTGCATCATTGTAGGAAATAAATGAAATGCTGAGTTACCTTCACAAGCTACTGGAGTGGGCAGAGAAATGGAAGACAGGCTTAAATGATGAAAATGTAAGATAATGCACTTAAGAAAGAAGAATTTGAAAGAAAAATACTACCAAAATGGGACAAATACTGAAACCCAGCAGGAAAAAGATCTGGGTGCAGTGATTGTCAGAAATTTTGAAGGGCAACATTTATGGACAGTGCCCATCATAGTTCTAGAGTCAATGAAAAAAAAATATATATATATTTTTTTAAATGAGCTATTTGATGCCTATGTTGCTCACTGCACTCCAAATATATTGATGATTAAGGTTGCCCCATATTAACACTAAATTGCCACCATTTTAGAACATTTTGATGTCACCAATCAGGCTGTGCTTGACAACAATGTGGTTCGACAGTAGAAGTCTAGTGCCAATATAGGGCAGACATATAGGCAGGCTTCAATATCTTTGGACTGCTGACTGCTACAGGTAAGCCCAATACGTCATGCAAAAGAGATTTTCGTGGGCTTTCAGGCTATGATGGGCACAGTTCATGAAGGGTCCACTTTAAAAAAAAAACTGTGGGTCAGAAGCCAGCAAAGCAAACAAAATCATGGCATAAATGAAGAGAAACTTCATAGGCTAGTCAAGAGATGTTACAATGCCATCATACAAATCCTTATCACTAGTATAGTGTGCGATGTGCAGTTCAGGTCCATATATCTAATGAAAGAATATTGATGAATGAAAAGATGCAGAGTCGAGCAAACAATGCGCTCGGAGGGTTAGAAGGCAAGAACTGTGATACCAGTTAACACAGTAGTGGAAAAGAGGAGACTCAGGTACATATGATCAAGGAGTCAAGAACTTTTAAAAGTAGTCGACTGTTACTTTTGGTATCTTACACACTTTTTTCTTCCGTCTTGCTAATTAGAAGATTCGCTACCAAACAGTTCTGGGAATTATGCATGGAACAGTACTCTATCTAGAGACTGGCATATATAGAGGATATGTAATGGTGTGATGCTGAATACATGATTTATTTGAACGAGCTGTGAGTTACCTCGGATGACCTCACGAGTGGCAGAGCCATGAGTGAGGTCCTGAGGTCACTCACAGTGAGTTCAAATAAATCACATATTCAGCATCACACCATTACGTATGTGATTTATGCAATAGGTGGCTTAGTGTTTTTTGTTTTTTTTTTTATATTAATTTGTTATTTTGTTTTGGTAGTTTAGTGCTTAGGTTTTTTTTAAGGTCCATTTTTAGTACACTGTTTGTAGTGGGTTGCTATGTATAGAAACTGTTGCTATGGCAGCACGTTTGTTACCTTGAAACACACTATGTTATTGGCTGGGATTTTGAATGTGGACGGGCTAAAGAGTTTGTTGAACATGGCGGTGAGTTTCTCGTTTAGCAAGAGTCAGATGGAGATGCTTTTCATGTTTTTTTTTTTTTCATCCTTTACATTTATTTATCTGGTTGATCCTGTGTTCGGACAGTTTCTGCGCAATGTATCTTGCTGCTCATTGTTTCGGCGGATTGTGTCACAGTTTGTGTGTGGAGGAAGAGTCAGGAAGATTTGTGTGCCCAGACAGTAAGTGCTGTGGGTTGCATGCCAGTTGGGAGGGGAGAAATGACAAGGTGAAAGATTTGAAAAAAATGGACTGTTTGTTTTGTCAGCTGCAGATGAGGAAGTGTATGGAGGTACTGTGAGGAGATGGGTGCAGTGGTATGAACACTTGTGAAGGGCTGTGTGTGAGTTTGCAGCCAAAATGGGCCCTCAAAGGAATGGCTTTGGGGAGGGGGTGCTTAGTGATCTACTTCTGACAGGAGGTGCTGGATTGATGGCAGGGTGTTGGATAAATGGTGGTTGATTGACGGCAGGGTGTTGGATAAATGGCTAAATGTTAGAACCACTGTTTATCCAACACCAGTGAAAATACATGGATTTATTCCACTGGTTATGTGCCCACGCCTATTGCATAAATAGTTCTATTCTCCATACCACATCAGCATTGTGACTGCATAGACTATGACATCACTAGTGACCAAGAAGAACCAATCTTTTTCTCCCAGGTTGGTCATTACTGATGTTAAAATGAGTGATGTCACAATGCTGATGAGGTATGAAAAGGAACAGTACTAAATATGTCCGATTCCCCATAAAGTACTGTTCTCCATATAATACCTATCAATATCAGGTATACAAGCTTCTTATTGTCAAAAAAAAATGTAAAAGTAACAACTGCCTACTTTTAAAAACTATAAATATTTTCTCTCTGCTGTTTTTGACACTACTACTGTAGCTTTTTAATACCTAAGAGGGATAAGGCCACAGAACAAATACAGTTCTTCAGAAGATCAAAGGATGAAAGAACCAGGGTGCCACATAATGTTGCTTAAAGTATGGAAATGTAAAGAAGAACTACTACATAGAACAAATACTGGATTGTGTAATATCTTGAATCCAACAGGTTACAAGATCCAAGGCAGCATGGATTCACTGGGGAGGTCATGCCAAACTTCTACAGAGGAGAGTGGTAAGCAAGCGGCGTAGCTTGGGGGTGGGCAACAAGGTGGTAACCTGGGTAAGAAATTGGTTAGGGGATAGGAGACGGAGGGTAAATGGAGTTCAATCCAAGGACAGGAGGGTGACCAGTGGGGGAACCTCAGGGTTCAGTGCTGGGACCAGTCATGTTTAATGTCTTTAATAAGTAACATAGTAGAGGAGCTGGAAGGGAAGGTTTGCCTCTCTGTGGATGACACCAAGATCTGCAAAAGTATGGACACTCGGGTGGGGGGGGGGACATAACTTCAGTGATTTGAGAAAACTGGGGGAGTGGTCAAGGGTGTGGCAGCTGGGTTTTAATGCAAAAAAAGTGCAAAATAATGCACTTGGGGCAGAGTACAAAAAGGTGGGCGTGTTATTGACAATGACCACGCTGGAGTAAGACCTGGGGATAATCATATCGAATAACCTAAAGGTGGCCCGGGAAGGCGATAAAGCAGTCGGGAGGGTGAGTGGGATGCTGGGGTGCATAGGTAGGAGTATCGCTAGCAGAAAAAGGGAGGTGGTCTTAACCCTGTATAGATCAATATTAAGACCCCACCTTAAGTAGGGTTTTATTTAACTCTAAAAATTGATTAGCATTTTGCTCATAAAAGTGCTAAAACATTATGAAAATGCATAGCACTTGCCTCACTGTGTTTAATAAACATAACACTTAAAGAAAATCTATATAAATATGTTCTGTACAGTTAGTATTGTCCCAAGAAAAAAACTGCTAATCAATTATTTAAAACCCTGTTAAGTACTATGTCCAGTTGTGGAGACCACATCTCAGGAAGGACACAGAGTTGAGGCAGTCCAGAGGAGGGCAATCTAAAATGGTATAGGGTCTGCATTAAAAGCCCTATGAGGAGAAGCTATAGACTTTAATATGTACATTCTGGAATGGGGGGAATGTGACAGAGACCTTTAAATATCTCAGGGGAAGTAAATAAGGTACAGCAGCAGATTATTTTTCAGAAAAAAGGTGCTCTAGAACAAGGGGACATGCTATGAAGCTGGAGGGGGGTAGATTCAGGAGAGATGTGAGGAAATGCTTCTTTGCAGAAAGGGGGGACATGACAGAGATCTTTAAATATCTCAGGGGGTAAATAAGGTACAGCAGGTGAGTATTTTTCAGAAAAAAGGTGCTTTAGAACAAGGGGACATGCTATAAAGCTGGCGGGCGACAGATTCAGGAGATGTGAGGAAATACTTCTTCACAGAAAGAGTGGTGGCTTCCTGGAACAGCCTTCCAGAGGAGGTGGTGGGGATGAAAACAGTGGGGTCAAAAAATGGTTGGGATAGGCACAAGGGAATCATGGCAGGAAGGAAGGTGGGGAAGAAAAAGCTGTAGATCAAATAGGGTCTGTAGCAAGGATGAAGTTATTAAAAAAAAAAAAAAAAAAAAAAAGGCAGACTCTGTGGGCCAAGTGGCCCATATCTGCCATCAGATTCTATGTTTCTATGTTAGTGGATACTTGCAACAGTCTGCAGAGCTGGCAGTATTAACCAATACTGTTATTACAATTAAATGTGTAAGACTAAACTCTTATTTTGAAGAAAAAGAGGCAACAGGGTATTCCTGTGAGCTGGTAGGCGAAAGGGCACTGTGATCCAACGGTCTTTCTTTCCTAAGTATGCATTTATGTTATGCAATTTAGTGAAGTTAGCTTACTTGCTCAATGTCACCCAGTAAGTGGCAGCAGCGGGATACAAAACTTGCCTCTCCAGCTTCACAGCTCTGTGCTCTGAGCACAAAGCTATACTGCCTGTATGGCACAGTAAAATTATAATAATCAAGTACACATCTAAAACCATCAAACACCTCTGTCTCTCCAGTTAGCCCTTTAAAGAGTCTGTACGTGTTTTTGCACGTCTGGCACGGAATAGCGCAGTGCTTGTGTGAAATCACATTTTGTGACAGTGTAATGAAATGACATTGTGAGCGTTCATGAGGTGGGGTCCTAAAAAGCCCATGTTGAAAATTTGGTGCAAAAATACCCCAAAAAGGCAGAGTTGCACACAGTCATTCAATAATTTCTATGCACGCTTGCAACTTTGTAAATTTTTAATATTTTCACTCCAAATTTTCCACATTGCCATTTTTTTACACAAACTCATGAACTCTACAGCTGTCATTTTTCACATCCTGCACAAAATGTGTGGCCACACCTCTGGCACAGAATGATGCGCTCGCTGTGCAACATCACAGTTCAGCACTGATGAACAAAATGGCAGGTGGTGTTCCAGAAAAGCCATGTTGAAAATTTGGTGACAAAATTCCTAAAAATGCCAGAGTTACATATATCACTTGAATTTATTTTATGAACTCGCATAACTTTGCTACTTTTCAATATTTTGCCACATAGTTGACAACAGGACCATTTCTTCACACCACCTCATGAACAGTACAGCTGTGATTTTCCACATCCTACCTGAAATGTGTTTACACACCTGTGACGCAGAGTGTTGTTGCGTTTGTGCATAATTACATTTTTCCTTGCATTTCACAATTTCTCTGTATTGGGGTACATGAGGTGGGGTAACATGGCTATGCTGACAGTTTGGTCTCTGATGTTCCACATGGAGCTGCAGAGCCAGGATCACATCTACTCCTGCACTTTGCCAGCACCCCCATCTTCACCTCCCTGCTGGCCCATGACAAATGCCACCCGGCTGCACTACCTCTATTCTTATCCGCCTTCCACCTCTCTCTCTCTCGTCCCCCAACCTTCCTCCCTTTTCTCCCATCCACTTATTCTCCCTGATTTCACCCTCCTCCTTTCCCTCCCCAAAGTTTCACCTTATTGTTCTTTTTTCATCTACATGACTATGTTTTTTTTTTTTATAAACTGTTATCTTTGCTTATGATTATCTCAGTTGTACCAATGACGTGGAAACTTTGTAAAAGAGCCTCGGCTCAAAGGTATTTGTAATCCTAGAACAAATAAATAAAAATAAATAAATACAATAAATATATATATATATACTTACATATCTATAGAGGGATTGCAGCATCCCACAGTAAAATGATGATACTGTTACACTATTTAAGAAAATAACTACTGTTCTCTGCTCTACTTCTTTCCATTACATTACCTGTTCAGATATTTATTTGTGTTCACTTCATAAAAAGTATGGAAATGAAATATACAAAACTGGTACTGCACTAGTTAGAGTTGATATTATGCCTTTCAAAGTATGGAAATGTGGTGTTAGGGTTCTCAACTCTAACACCCCACCCCACCCTCCTCCATCCAACCATACCACCCTCATCCCATTCCTCCACTCTCCACACACCAACAGTCATCAGGGTGTGCCTTAGGGTTGTCAGCCCTAACACTTGCCCCATTCCATAAGTAAATAAGCTGAGATGGACCATAACGCTCACCCCATTCCATAAGTAAATAAGCTGACATGGACACAGTATAGGAGAATGGGGTGAGCATTAGGGTTGCTCTCAGCTGAGGAGGCTGAACGTTGAAAAGGATGAAGGCAGAAAAAAATGGGCAGACTGGGTTGCCAAGTGGCCCTTATATGCTGTCTGATTATATGTTTCTATGTTAGTGGATACTTGCAACAGTCTGCAGAGCTGGCAGTATTAGCCAATAATTTTGTCACAATTAAATGTATAAGACTAGACCCTTATTTTGAAGAAAAAGAGGCAACAGGGTATTCCTGTTGGCTGGTAAGTGAAAGAACATTATGGGCCAATGGTCTTTCTTTCCTAAATATGTAGGTACTTATGTTATGCAATTTAATGAGGTTAACTTACTTGCTCAATGTCACCCAGTAAGTGGCAGCAGTGGAATACAAAACCTGCCTCTCCAGGTTCACAGCTCTGTGTTCTGAGCACAAAGCTATACTGCCTGTATGGCACAGTAAAATTATAATAATCAAGTACACATCTAAAACCATCAAACACCTCTGTTTCCCCAGTTAGCCCTTTGAAGAGTCTGTACGTGTTTTTGCACCTCTGGTGCGAAATAGCGCAGTCCTTGTGTGAAATCACGTTTTGTGACAGAATAACGAAATGACTTTGCCAGTGTTCATGAGGTGGGGTCCTAAAAAACCCATTTTGAAAATTTGGTGCAAAAATACCCCAAATTACATTTTTCCTTACATTTCACTTCTCCTGGTTAAATAAAGATTGATCGATTGATTCTTTGATACCCCAAAATGGCCACGTTACACAGGCTCATTCAAAAATTTCTATGCACGCTCGTGACTTTGTCAATTTTTAATATTTGCACTCCAAATTTTCCACATTGCCATTTTTTACACAAACTCATGAACACTGCAACTGTCATTTTCCACATCCTGCACAAAATGTGTTGTCACACCTGTGGTGCAGAATAGTGCGCCTGCTGTGTTACATCATGATTCAGCACCAATGAACAAAATGACAGTGGCAGTGTTCATGTAGTGGTGTTCCAAAAAAGGCCATGTTGAAAATCTGGTGAAAAAATTCCTAAAAATGCCAGAGTTACATGCGTCAGTTGAATTTGTTTTGCGCACTCTCATGACTTTGCTACTTTTCAATATTTTGCCATATAATTGTCAGCAGGGCCATTTTTTCACACCAACTTATGAACACTACATCTGTGATATTCCACATCCTGCCTGAAATGTGTTTACACACCTGTGACGCCAGAGTGGTGTTGCAGTTGTATATAATTATGTATTTCCTTGCATTTCAGAATTTCTATGTACTGGGGTACATGAGGTGGGATAATAACATGGCTATGCTGACAGTTTGGTCTCTGATTTTCCACATGGAATTGCAGGGCCCTATACATATACATATATATATATATATATATATGTATATGTATATGTATATATATGTATATATGTATATATATATATATATATATATATGTATGTACACACACACACATATCTATGGAGGGATTGCAGCATCCCACAGTAAAATGATTATACTATTACTATTTAAGAAAGTAACTACTGTTCTCTGCACTACTTCTTTCCATTATATTATCTGTTCAGATATTTCTTTGTGTTCACTTCAGAAAAGTATGGAAATTAAATGTAAGAATCTGTTAATGCACTAGTTAGGGTTGATATCATGCCTTTCAAAGTATGGAAGTGTGTGGTGCAGGGTTCAACTCTGACACCCACCCCTCCCTACCCTTCTCCACCCAACCATATCACTCTCATCCCACTCCTCCACCCACCACACACCAGTAGTCGTCAGGGTGTGCCTTAGGGTTGTTGGCCCTAATGCTCACCCCATTCCATAACTAAATAAGCAGAGATGGACATAGTATAGGAGAATGGGGTGAGCACTGGGATCCATCTCAGCTTATTTACTTATGGAATGGGGTGAGTGTTAGGACCATTGACCCCAAGGCACACCCCGATGCCTGTTGGTGTGTGGAGGGGTGGGATGATGGTGGTATGGTTGGGTGAGGGAGGATAAGATGTTAAGAGCTGAAACCCTAACACCACATTTCCATACTTTGAAAGGCATGATATCAACCCTAACTAGTGCATCAACATAGTTTTGCATTTAATAATAAAGTACACGTTTAAAACCAACAAACACCTCTGTCTCCCCAATTAGCCCTTTAAAGAGTCTGTAGTACCATTTTTCTTTTTAAAAAATGGTTAGAATGGGCCGGCCCACTGGCACAGCAGTAGCGCTACCACTCACGATGCTGGCGACTCGGGTTCGGGAACAGACTCGGGTCACTGGAGGGCCGGCCGGGTAGAGGAGGCTTGAGCGTCCACAGGACTGCTTGTCTCCTTGGGTTGGGTGCCTGTGCCTGGCTCGGCACATGACCAATCTAGGGCAGTGGCTGGAGGCTTGGCAAGACCTGGCCCTGAACAAGGGGGAAGGGTGTGATGGATGCCAGCATACACCTTGGAGTCATGCACTCGTCACGCCCTGGGGGGGTGTACATGGAAAAATCCCTATCCCGGCGTGACACCGACTAGGGGGCAGCTTAGCCCTTGCCGTCCTCAGAGCTCGGCTACAGAAGACGACTCCAACGCAGATTAAATGTACAGGGGCCTGGGGAGCAACCCACGGCAGGATGGGGGGTCTCTTTCGAGCCAGCTTAGGGGACGGTTAGTAGAGTGACAGTGCTGAGGTGGTGAGGACAAAAATAGAAATTGGGGGAAAAAATGGTTAGAACAGGTGCTGAATAGATCCAGAATTGACTCTGCAAAGCAGTTGTTTTACATTTGATCTGACTGTCGCTAAGGGAGCTGAGCCTCTAACCATACCACAATTTTTTTTTTTTTATTGTATTAATTTTTAAACTGTATTTACCGAGGTAGTGCGCAGGAAGCCAGTGCCGACTTTCAAGGAATACCTGGACAAATGTCTGCTGACCAGGGGAATTATAGAGTATCCTTTATAGTAAGGTTAGAGGAAATCCCTAAAAGTAAGAACATGTTTGCACAACATATGTAGATATTGGTCCTGGTATATGAAGTGGGAGTGATCGCTGGGACATGAGGGACCTAGAGTCCCTTCCGAACTTTTATGACGATCAATAAAATAATTGTCTACCTAAAGGGATGTAGCCAGAAATTTCTGTTTTGTACCCAGTCTCTAACAGTTGCACCCGCCCCAATTAAGAAATGTACACATCCTATCCAAATGGTACCCCATTCCAAACAAGTCAGACTGTTGTCAGATGATTCTTCTAATCTCTAGAGGTTATACATGTATCTGTCTCCTAAACAACAGAAGTTTGAACAGAGACACTCTTCAGCGGTCTAAAGTAACCCAAATACTACGGATTAGAATGAAAATGTTAACAGAAAGGTATATGGTTTTTGACAGGCACTCAACAAAACTGTACTCAAATGTGTACAGTGAGTATGCCTGCCTAAACCCTTGTCTACCTACATATTAAGCCGGGGGAGACCACCTGCTACAAGTACTATAGAATGGACCTTCAGTTGCCTGTTAAAAATAACACTCAAAAAACCCTTTCAACTTGCAAGATGGTCTATTTAAAGTTTGGTAAACTTTTCCTGCACAATGACAGGAACACTGTACCACTACAGCATCTCGCCTGCAGGTGTTCTCAGTTGTTTAGCGAGACGTCCTCAGATACCCTTGGTGATGTTCCTGGCTGCTGTCTATGCGCGGCCACGCGGTCCAAGTGCTGCGCGCGAGCGCGTCAGGGCGCGCACCCAGGGCCCCGGCGCAGCAGGCGAGGACCGGCTGTAGCCGGTATACAGTACTCACAAAGAAAAGCCGCTGGGGGCTGAAACAGATAAAAGGGACCGGACTCGGCAGAGCCGAGCATTAGCAACCGCCACTTCAGCCTCCTCGGCAGCAGCAGAGTTGAGGCAGACACTCATGGATTATAACAGGATTTTTATATTCATTTAAATTATAGTGTAGCGCGCCTCGCACGCAGGGGCCGAAAGAGTTAATTTTATTTTACTGTAATTTAGGCAACATGTTATAAAAGGGAATCTTGTTATTATTTGTCGTTATCTGTCTTGACTCGATCAGTAGATCTCAGCCGGGGTAAGTGGTTGTAGGTGTTTCATTGAATTATAGTCCTTGGCTTGTGTAAGTTAAATAAAAAAAATATTATTTCCCACCAAAATGGGTACTAGAACTAGAATTATTCGGGCAAACCTTTTTTCCACAACTTTAACCTTTTCCTTTTTAGCTGATTGAAACTGGAATAACATTACTGTTTAAAAATAAAATGGGGAAGGTGTGCAAATCGTCCTTTTGATGGTTTCTCTAAAAAAAATTTTATAGGACCAGTGTGTTCATTCACAAAGTGCTGCATTAGGGTTTAAATCCTATTTTAGGATCTCTTTAAGTCAGGACTTTTAAATTCTATTTCAGGAAGTCTCGAGCCTTTCTGGCTAACGCAGACCGGACTGGAGCAGTATGTGTGGTCGATCTGTGACGTTACTGTACAGCAGTCGAAGCGTGACCTTCCCCTTTAACGTGGGCAGTCCCGGGGTTTCTGCTCCACGATGACAGCGGCAGTTTCTCACGTTCCCAGAGCTGGCTGCAAACCATTATCTGTAGAGAAACTTGAAAGGCGGTGGTATTGCTCTGAGTCATGGTATAGTAGTTTGTGGAGAAACCGGCAACTACTGTAATTGGCTACCGAGAAGCAACATTTCTGCTGTTTTCTGGTAACACGATTCCGAATCATACCTCTCAACCTTTTATCACCCAAATGTGTGACAAGATGTGTGAAAACTGGACACAATGTGTGACACATCATCAAACATGACATTGCAAGCTCAGAATATTGTGGAAACAAGTGCACTAATATTTATAATGTTTGTTGATAACCTAGCATCTTATATTATTATACATTTCTGCTTAGAAGTCTCAGTGGTCAGTGTGGAATGTCACTTTCCCAATGTGGGACAGAAGGTTTCTGAGGGATAAAATGAGTGACGTACCTCGTAATGTGTGACAGTTGAGAGGTATGTAATCCGAATAGTCTTTACCCACCTGAATTCGTGCTGTGCTGGAAAGGAAATGGAAGACGCCTGGCACACTTTTCCAAGACTCTGTAGTAGTACTTGATGAAGAGGTGTGTGATGCAATCTATTACAAAAAACTTTTCCTCGCGACCAGACTGGCATGCAATTGTATCTCACTTGCATACCTTCCAATTCAGGTGGTATCCCTGATTTGTGTACCCCCCCCCACCAGCTTTTTATGGCACATGTCTATACAAAAACATCAGAATTAAAGAACAGTGTTTTAGGAATGCTTTTCTAGTGCCTAATGTCCTGTACACATTAGAGCTGAAGATTTGCACTGGTTTAAAAACGTTTTTAAACTCACCACAGCAGCCCGTCCAGATCAGTCTTCAACCAAGAGTACAGAGAGCCTGTTTTTCTGCCTTGGGTGAACTGTCAAGAAAAGCCAGTACCACAGTAATAATGTTAAAAAGAATTCAATGGCTAGCCAGACACTGCACTATTTTAATATGGGCATGAAAAGTCAGCTGGGCTAGACCTTTTAAGAAGCTTGTATACAGCACTTCTTTTTAAATCAGTAAGGGAAATAAACAGCCTTTGGAAAAGAATATTGCCTGTACCTTGTTCAGAAAAGTCATCACATGACTTGACTCTACATGACTCCAGTACATACCGACCCATATTACTGACAACCTAAACAAGGCACTGTGTCATTATTCTGGTGGCTGGAGTACTTAATTTTGAAGCCGGAGACTCGGGGTAAAATCTAGTTATTGTGTTAAATGGATCCATAATAAACCGGTAGCAGTAGACCCCTGACACCCAAATTGGCATGCTTCCACAAGTGACCCTATAAACCCATCTGCATAAGATTGCCAAAGTCCTCGTGGCACTTGTAATCCACTTGCATTTTATAGAGAGCTCAGCCCTGCAGCTCTGCAAAGTATACTAAGCTAGTACAGACTTAAAGTTTTTTTTTTTGTGTGTAAAATTCAAACTTGATACAGTTCAGGTCAGTCTCAAGGCATAGAACACACACACACACACACACACACACACACACACACAAACTCTCATGAAACTGAAGGGCACCCGAGGCAGAGTGGTCTGAGTCCTGATCCCCTTCTCGCTCCAGTTCTGTCCTGTGGGGCACCCAAAAATAACTCTGGAAGAATGGTATTTCAGAACAAAACACTGCATAAAGTACATTTTTTCACCTCTATAGTTTTTCATTTTTTATCTCCCATCTCTATAAAAGGCTACACTTGCCTTTATCTGCACTGAACCATATTGGCAGGCTTCTATTCTTCAGCAATATGGGCCTCAATACACAGGTTGTTTAATCACTTTTAAGTTACAGATTTAAGTAGATTAATAGTGGAGTGCAGAAATAATCTATTTGTAATGTATTTCTAGTTTTTTTTTTCTGTCTTGAAAATGTGAAATTATACCTACTGTATGCTCTGTTATTTTGTGGCATATCTCCCATATACCAGAAGCTAGTAGTAATAGTAGTAGCAGAAAGCATATAGCAGGTATAATTTTACATTTTCAGAAAGTGATGTGAATAGAAGCATGTCAGTATGGGCAGTGCAGACAAATGTGAAGTGTTGCCTTAAATTTATAGATTAGAAATGGAAGATTTCAATGCAAAATGAAATAATGTACAAAGGTGGAACAAATTTTACATCATGTAGTTTTCTGCCCCGAAACACCATTCTTTCCTGTTCATATATTACTACACAAAACATACACTGCTTTCACTTGATCTGGACCGCAGGGTACTTAATCTCTGCTGTATGACACTATCATCCTAATCTGCCACCTCTGCTTCTCAGTACCTCCTCCAGCAAACAACTGCATTACTGGCTGGCAAATTGGAAAAGTCACTGGTGTCCTCCACATAAGCTTTAAACAACAGAAGCAAAACAAATTGACAAGACCATTTATACCAGGCATTTTAAAAGCTACCCTGTGAAAAGTACAACTCATAGAAACTTGTGTGAGCACCTGGAAAATTAGTGTGGTGCTTTTCCGTATGCAGACTCACAGGAAAAAAAAAATAGATAAGCACCCACACTCCAGACAGAAGACCAGGACTCCGTGAATTAATATACTGAATCCTTTATGTAAAAAATGTGCAGATGAATCACTGGCCAAGTGGCTACCAAACAAACATACGTTTCTCTTGGCATGCTGCCAGGCTTCTTCAGAGTAATTTAAAACATAGAAAAAGTGCTCATTTTATAACAAATGGGTTCACAGCACATGCTACTTACAAACCTATCACCTCCTATGTTTTAAATTACTCTGAAGAAGCCTGGCAGCACGCCAGGAGAAACATCAGTTTGTTTGCAGCCACTTTGGCCCGTGATTCATCTGCACATTTTTACGTAAAGGATTCAGCATATTAATTCATGGAGTCCTGGTCTTCTGTCTGGAGTGTAAGTGCTTATCTGTCCCCCCGTGAAAAGTAATAGCCATGTACAGAATAAGACTTTTAAAAGAAGTTAGACATCTGACTAATACTGACATTCTCTATAACCCCTCCCTGACTGAGTCCACATGTAGCATAGTATACAGAACAAACTGAACAGCAACTGGATGGAAAACAGGATTACTTTACACACCCCAGACTCCTCAATAGTCTGTTTTCAGTCTGACTCTGGACAATAGAGTTGTGGTCCCGTCCCACTGCTGAGTGAGTGGGTCATCGATCAGTGGCTGCCTGGTATTGTGGTGGTGTCTGTTCGATGAGCGATCATCCGACGATACTCCCATCTCCCATCCCCACAGCCGACTTGACCCAACTAGTGACACACAGTCCCAGTCACTGACTCAACACAGGGCAGGCACAGTCAGTAGGCAGGTTCTCCCTCAGCTCCACTGACCGTACTGCCTCCCGTCCCAGTAGACTGGCCTGCTGGTAGCTTGGTTGGTTGGTCATGGTGCTGCAGTCCAGAGTGCTATGCTGCACTCGACGACCTGGTTAACTCGCTCCTCACTCAGAGGACCAGTAGCGTTTGAGGAGTGTGGAGAGGCAGCGAACGGAGCAAGACAAGAGGAACTGGCAGTGAGTGCACAGGCAAGCAAGAGAGACAAGAGTCAGTGGCAGAAGAACCAGCACTAAATCAAGGCAGCAGGCAGCAGCTGGACAGATTGGGGGTCAGTGAATTACAGCTCTTTTTGGCTTTGCTGCCCGTGCCTGTAGGTAGCTTGCCTCAGTTGATTCTAGCCAGTTGCCACTGGCCACTGCTGTTCGTTCTCTTCTGAGCTCTGGCTGCCAATTAAGGTGTTCACTTCACCGACTGTTAAGGGCTGAGTCAGAGAACTGCTACTGCGCTCTTCTGTTGCGAGTTGCAGTGCTCCGTGGCTGCTCTCGGCCCAGTGCTGTTCTCTAATCTCCATCTCTGTCCGACTCTCTGGCATCCAGACTGGGCTGGCTTGAGTTGAGTGGCTCAGCTTCCACTCCTGTGCACTGCTCGGCATCCAAGTACTCCACAGCTACAGCACACCTTCTTCACCTGGCAAATCTTCCTCCAGCTCCTACTAAATAGAAAGATATAGTAGTGTACCGGGGCATTTAAACACGGCGCCCCATTGTAGCCATGCCTCCTACCCTTGCATCAGCCAATCTGAAGTTTTGGGCTGGCAGTATAGCCTAGAGGTTAGAGGAATGAGGTGTGAACGTGCTTGATACATCCATCAGACCAGACCTGAGTTTGATTCTCACAAACCTCCACTTGCATACTGTGTGAGTCTGAGCAAGTCAGTTAACCGCCCAGTGCTTCCAGGTCGCCCCCCTGAAAACAGGCACTTGTGCCTAGTGGGCCTTACCCGGTTACCAAAGACTAAAATAAAAAAAAGTGCTGCACCACCGCAAACCTGATTGAGAACTTATACCTGACTTTCTCAATCAGGTCCACGGGCCGCCCCCCGCCCCCCGACGACAAAGGAATATGTGAGGCCATGGGAGACTAGCACGTGGCAGGAAAAAAAAAAATACTAAAGGAGACAGCGCATGGAGTCAACAACCCGGTCGACTGCTACCCCCTGCTGTTTTGGGCAGCATACCATGGCGTGCGTGGCGTATCAGTAGCTACGCCCTTGCAGCCTTCCTAGTTGAAGGAAAATTACACAATAAATCTAAAAACCAATGTGCGGATTTTGTTTATCCGTTGGTCCTTCAGTCTGTTCCATGTGTCTGTGACAATGTTTTTTTTGTCCTCCCCTTTCAGTTTTATTTTGGGGGAGGGGGCGCGGAGCCATTCGGGCTTCTTTCGTTGGCTTTGATCCGTTGGAATCTTCCCAGAATGCCTCTGGGAATTATGTAAATTAGACCCAAGTCCTTCAAAGGTGTATTGACTTTATCACCCAGTGATGGCACTTCACAAAGAAAATTGACACACATCCAGAATAACAGCAGTTGACACTTAGAAAATCTGACTTCGGCTAGGGAGGGAGGGACAATGGGTGTTAACATCCTCACTAAGACCAAAATCTGGAATTAGGACAGCAGACTTCAAGAAGATGAGTGAGATACTAAGGAGACACCTGGCGGGCATCAGAGTAGATACAGGGGTGGACCAAAAGTGGTCCATCCAAGGATGGAATAATGGTTGCCCACATAGGGGGTACGTTAGGCTTAAGGGGAGGAACTTGAAGATGGTTCAGTTCTGAGGTCGCCCAGGCAGTAAGGAACATGAGGTTAGCCTGTGGGAAGTTTAGAAAGACCAGGAATGTGGTGGATAGGGAGAATTAGCTAAGGTTGGCTAGTGTGGCCAATAAGGTAGCCCGGTGGGCTAAGGTACAGAAGGAACTGCAGATAACTAAGGGAATTAAGAAGGGGAGAGGAGATCTTTTTTCACTGTATAAGCAAGAAAAGGGTTAAGGATGGGAATGTGAGGCTTCTGAGAGGGAACAAGTGGGTGGAGAAGAATGGGAGAAAAGCAGAGGTAGCGAGCAAATACTTCTGTCTTCACCAGGAAGAAGGATAGACTGGTGCCTGCAGAGGGGAAAAGAGGTGGTGGGGAGGGGGAGCATGGAGTTTGGAAGGGGCTGCGAGCATTGAGGGTGGACAAATCACTTGGCCTGAACAACATACACCCAAGGGTACTGTGGGAACTGGCAGAGGAGCTTGTGGGGCCTTTGGCAGTCCTGTTCAATAGTTCAGTGGAGTTGGGAATAGTACCACAGGACTGGAGAATGGCACATATGGTGCCCCTTCATAAGTGTGGTCCCAAGGATAAGGAGTATGGTTCCTAGGATGGGAGGTAACTTGTATTTTTGAGAGAGAGATCCTGTCAAATGAATCTGATTGTCTTTGACTGGGTCACTAAAGACCATAGACGGGCAAAGCAGTGTACATCCTGTATCTGGACTTTAGCAAGGCTTTTGACTCTATACCCCACAAAAGGTTGATCAGGAAGGTGACGCATCTTGGGGTTGGGGAGAAGGTGAAGAGATGGGTAGAAAACTGGTTGAGGAACAGGAATCAGAGGGAGGTAGTGGTGGGGGAAGAGTTATCTAGCATCAGGAAGGACACCAGTGGGGTCCCACAGGGCTCAGTGCTGGGGCCGATGTTAAGTATCTTTAGTGATATTGGGGATGGCATTATAAGGGCAAAATGTTCCTCTTTACAGATGGCCCCTGCTCTGTGGGAGGGTAGACAGAGCCGGAGGGATAAAGGGACCTACAGGATGATCTGAAAAAGCTTGAGAGGTGATCCTGGATTTGGCAGCTTGGCTTCAGTGTCAAGAAGTATCAAGTTATGCACATTGGAGCCAAGAATCCCTGGATAAAGTACCACTGAGAACAGCTTGTGTTGTATCTGCAGCTGAGGAGGAGAAGGATCTTGGTGTGAGTTTGTAGAGTGCAGGGGCGCACTGTATTGCCGTCAGTGGGGGACAGATGGTAATTTTATTTTTATATACTGTATATGTTAAGGTGCCAATGAATTCAAATCAATGCTGCTGCTCAACTAACAAGGCTCTTGTTGGTTGAGCAGCAGCATCGATTTGAATCCAGTGGCACCCTAACATATATATTTTTTTTAAAGTACAGTTTACAATCTGGCACCCTGGCGCCCCCCCCATCGAAAGCAGTAAAGTGTGCCTCTGTACTTGGCAAACTCCTACATCACAAAACATATGAGTATGGGGTGGAGCTGCGTGTGAATTGTACCAGAAAGGGAACTGATCGAGTGGCCATCTCCTGGATATGAAGATTTATGTTCCCTTTCCCAGCAAAAAAATATGCAGGTAAAAATTGTGAAACTTGCCCTGTGTAAGTCAAGTGTGGTGGTGGTGGGGGGTTTGGAGATTGCACTGAAACAGGTATTTTTTAAAGAGCACCTTTCCTGTTTTTTTTTTTTTTTTTTTACAATTTCAAAAAAGAGGAGCTCCCTTGCGTCATGAAGCTGCTCCAGGCTATTTATGCTTTTTTTACATTCATCTCTAAAAGGAAGGGAAGGGATCGTAATTTTCCCCCAAGGGATTAGCTGCACAATCCCTCTCCGCTTCCCGACTCGCCAGTCCTCCCCCATGCTCCGATGTTTTGTGATGTCATTTTAGGTTGAGCATGGGGGCACGCTAAATTCACCTGAATGGAGCATCTTTTTCAATAATTTCCCAATTTGTAAATTGGGTTTTGGTACCTATTGATGCCAGGGTTCAAGTAACAGGTGTTACACTGAACATACCTGCTATTTTTAGGAATGACCTGAACTGTGGCACAAGTATATAGAAAGCTAGACAGTGAAAACAGCAGGAGACTGTGCCCATCGAGCTTGCCCTGAGACTTGTATAAAAGTAAACAAAAGATTTTTGGACACGACTTATTGCATTATTAACTACTTCTGCAGTCTTCACTTTATTAATTTTTTTCCCCCAGCTCCTGTATCAGGGAACATGGCATCCACTGCGAAGGTAAAAAAAGGATGTTGCACTGCAAATGTTTACAGTAAAGTGCCAGATGGAGGCTGGGGCTGGGCCGTAGCAGCGGCCTTCTTCTTTGTGGAAGTGATGACATTTGGCATCATCAAATCATTTGGTGTATTCTTCAATGACCTGGTTGTGTATTTTGGTGAGACCAACAGCAGGGTATCCTGGATATTGTCAATAAGTGCATTTGTCCTGAACATATCAGGTAAGCAAACTTTCCATTGAGGACTGAAACAATAAATAGATTGATCTGCTAATGTCATTTTTTTTGGGGGGGGGCTGGAATGGTGAGGCGGGGGGAGTCTCCCTCAGGCTTTAGTATTCATGAACACATTGCATGTTACTCAGAATGATGAATGGTTGAACAGACCATTCCAGAAACTGTCACCATATCTTTCGTATTGCACAATGGGATTAGTGGCTGAACTCGCAGTTGCTTAGTTTTGTTTGAGGCAAACTCCTTATTTAGTAAGCATGATGGAGAATGAAAGTAATTTTTGGCAAGCTTATTACCTTATTGGATAAGACAAAAGATTGCTGCTGTCCTTACTACAGTACAGGGATAAGGTGAGAATGGGGTTTACATTTCAAGTTTAAAGACAGTAGTCAACTTCTGTGTTGCTTCCCTCGGGTACAGTAGTACTTGAATTGCCACTTAAGGATTTAATGACAAATGGAGACTGAGGGAAGAAAGGAGCATGTTTTTTATCTTAAAACTTCACTTTGTAAGTAAACATATTTAAAATGTCTTGGTTTAACATGCCTGATTGGTCAAACTAATCCAGTGACTTTAGATAATCATTTTGCAAGGATATAAAATGTTCTTTAAAACTGCAGTCCTGAGATATTTGCTTGCGTCTTGTTTGTTTGTGTGAGTGTGATCCGAGTCTGTTATTAAAGAGTTGCTTTGAAGATAAAATATGTGTGGAATTTATCATGTATTTTTTTTTTATTTTAATATTTAGAATGCACTATTCATGGAGAAGTATGAAGAACTTGATTCCAGTTGGGGGGAAGGGGGATCACTTAACTGCCTCTTTGTTTTGTTTTAAAATATAGGACAGGATAGGAACATTTTGTAGCGCCTTTCCAGAACTCAAAACACTTTATAATAAAAATAGGTTTAAATCACAAATCATACGTAACAGTGTCAGTAAGTCTCTTAAGGATTCCATAAAAATATATACAAATATGGAGATTTTATTTGTGTTGGTGATCTTACAGTAAATTAACGCGAAACACAATTGAATGTACGCATTCAAGTAGGGATGTCACGTAGAGAAATTGCTCTTGTGATTAGAGGGCTGTGGTCTCCAGTACCATCAATCTGGTACCTTTCATGGCAGTAGTCACATAAAAATCCTTTTTTTGGGGGGGCTGGGAGGTATTTTTTTTGTTTTGCAGCAACACTTGTCCTAAGTAGAGACTTGTGCTCAAGCATACTAACCCCCCCCCACACACACACACACACAATAAAAAGATGTAGTTATCAAGCAAACATTTTGTCATCTTGTAACAAACCCACTTTTATTGCAGCTCCTTTGTCAACAATACTGAGTAATCGCTTTGGACATCGTCCTGTTGTGATGTTTGGAGGATTCCTCGTTAGTCTTGGAATGATAGCAGCATCCTTTGCAAGTGGCGTTGTTGAAATGTACATCACCATTGGAATCATCTCTGGTAATATTTCACTTTAAGTGACTACAAGTAAAAAAAATATATAATATTGGGCACATCTGAAATGTAAACTGCTTTTAAATAATGTACAGGTAGTGTCAAAGTAGTAAAGCCTAAGAGTAGCCCTTGCGCTACAGAAGACTTGGCTATGTGTTTTATTGGGGAAGAGGATGTGAAAACTCTTAAATCCCCCTCAATAGGTATAGTGTTGACGACTGCAAAGGAAAATACCATGGTTCCCTGTTCAGGAGCCAAACCAAAAACAGCAAATTGCAGTCAGGTTCCTTAACTGATTATACTGCAAACAAAATGCATTTTAAAGCAATCAGTGCCTGAATCGGAATTTTTTTTATATGGCATCTGAAAAAGGATCAGAAATTTGGGCCCAGACTTTGTTGGATTGGTTCAAACCACTCAGAATGTTCTTTGAGTACAACTCCAGTTTCCCCTTAATAGGACAAGATGGGGCCAGAAGGGCTGCTCCAGTGGCGTGGAAGGCTAAGGCGTTCTAATGCCTTACCTCCTGCCACACTGGTGATCTCTGTTTGGGAACAAACACAGGTTGCCAGGGGTCAGCGGGAGAATACTGAGTGTCTCGGGGACTGCTCTCTTTTCCTGGGGCAGGGTGGCCAGCTGGCTCGGCCTTTGACTGCCACTGGGTGGAGGCCTGATGGTAGTGCAGGCAGTGAGAGGCTTGAAAGAAGGGGCCACGGTTCCACAGGATGTGTGCACCTCCACGTGCATGTTCTGACATGCCACTGTACCAGGGCTTATGGGAGAAAAGCAGAAAAAGGGATCCAAGGTGAGCCACCACCTGCGCACCTCCCTAGACCTATGCCACCACCCAAATTCTTGGAGCTGTTCTGGATGCGGACTGGGGGAGGGGGGATGTCCCTCTTCCTCCAGCCCTGCCACAGAGGGCAGTGAGGGGGAACTGGCCTCAGGTGGGTCTGGGGAGGTAAGGACAGGTGCAGGACTTTGTCTGTGGAGTAAAAAGCTGGATAAAAAGGGGGGTCTAAGTGTATTATTTCAGGGGTCAAAATTAAGTTTTGCAGCCACTAGCCAGCAGGGCTACTGACTGGGAAAATCCACTGGCCCAGCTGGTGTACATACTGAAATGCTGACTTCAGTACAAGCCCGCAAGGCTAGTTAAATGAAAATATTACTAGCCCGATACAAAATCTACCAGCATTTGCATGCTCAAGGCAGCAGATTAGTAAGTGAAGACCATCTTGGATGAACAGGCTTATGAAAGAATAATGTACTATGTGTTTGGGGGCAGGCTGTGCAGAATAGTCCTACACAACAAGTTAGACTGCAGTGCTTGACATTTTCCGCAAAATATAATTGTGTACTGTTGTTACTAAAGTACATGTTTGTTTTCTTACTTGCTTCTTTGCGCCACATAGTACTGTTCCTTTTGCGACTTTAATCACTTTGTACTTGATATATTTTTTATGATGTATAGCTCTATACCACTACTTGTGTGTCTGACATACCTTTTCCCCCCTCCCCCCACACCATGGATGAACTGCTGGAAACCTCCCACCAAATATTTTAAATAAAATACAGTTCATTAGAATAAATACATAATACTTATGATTGGAGATGAAGAACAAGGCGATAGAACAATAAACAATGGATTCTCATGTATATCAACAATTATTTATCTAGTAAATGAATAATATTTTTGCGTGAACGTGTGCCCCATAGAGGTGACATTCTCATAAAGGGGCTCGTAAGCTTTTTTTTTTTTAGCATCCTAATTGTTATGATTGCGTACCTTCTCTAAAATTCAGTAGAACTGAAAGGCATGCTAATGGTATAGTTGTACCTGACCTTGTTTTGTTTAAAGTCCTTGATCTACTCTTATCGCATATTTCCTGAACACTGGGAACCCCCCCAAAACGGTGCAGCCACTCTTGTAGTCTCATCTCCTGCTACTGTGTTTTGAGGTGTTCTCGAGTCCAGGAAAGAAGCAGTGTGAGTTAATCAAGGATTGTGAACAAACACATTTTTGTGTGGAAACACCAGTGTGGTGGGCAGGCTCTTTCTTTTTTCATTTTTAAAAAGAAAAAAGGAATCGGAATCAAATTACCAGTGATATCACAGAAACATAGAAAGGTGACCACAGATGGGGACCAAAGATCCATCTAGTCTGCCCTGAGTGCTACCCCCCAAGAATTTCTTAAAGACAATCCCCTTATGCCTATCCCAAGCAGATTTGAATTGCCCTACTGTTTTGGAGTCTGACTTCTGCAGGTAGGCTATTCCATGGAGCCACCACCCGCATGTTACCCCGGAACCTCCCTCCCCTTAATTTCATTTCATGAACCCTTGTCCTTGTGGAGCTATTGATCAGACAAATCTATAGAATGTGACCAGTCATAACGTGATTTTTTTATTTTAACTAGGGACACTGAGGACTAAAGGGGTTGACAGTGTACTTTTAAATGCCTGATAAAAGAGCAGAAGGTTCAGTGCAAAATGCTAGAATATTTTCAGAACTGATAAAAGAACATTTGTTAAATGAGTACATTTCTAGTGTAGCATTTTTTTCCTAATGCAGTATTTTCAGCACACTCATCTTAAAGGATTAACCAATGAAATAAAGATTAATCCAGTTACAAATATTAACATCTGCTGCACTAAACAAAAAAGAAAATACTGAGCAGTTGGAGAAATTAAGACATTAAAATGATTACTTTAAGTCCTACTAATCTAAATATTTGATTATGTGACATTGTTTAAAGCTGCAGCTGACAGGCTGGCCTAGAGGTATCAGAAGTACCACATTACACTACTTTGAAGGGGACCAGGGTATAATAGAGAGTCAGATCTGTGGCTCTGGGACTTGGAGGTATGGGGAAGCAAACATCCCCAACCAGAGGAGGTGTTACTAGGGTGGGTGAAATGAGTCCTGCACTGAACGAGGATAGCGAGAAAATGGACGTGGTTGGGCATGCGATATTGGCTGCTTTTCATCCCACCAAATAGAGCTGCCCAGCCTTAACTTGGCACCTGGGGTGGACAAGCTCAGCAGTGGCAAGCCTCTAGGGAAGAAGTTTGCCCTGCCCTTTGAGGCGGGCACGATGTGAGTAAGCCCCTGGGAGGTCTAGCTGTGTGTGGCCTGCCAGTTCGTTAGTCTGTCAGCAGGGGGGATGTATAAGCAGAAGAGGTGCAGGGCTTGTGAAGGGATGTCCACTCAGGTACAGTGTCAACTTTATAGGCACCTGGGGTCATGTCACTTCAACAGAAATTATGGTCCACTGAAGGAGGTCCTTGCCTTAGCTACTGGGGTCAAAAACTGGGAGAAAAGAATTAAAATACAATTTTGACACATTCCAGCATATAAAAAATTTCCATCAAATTATGTAGATCATGATCTAATGGCGGAGCTTTTCAACAGGTCACTTGAGACAGGGAGGGTACCTAGGGATTGGCGAGAGGCACATGTGGTACCAATCCATAAAGGGGGGTCGAAGGAAGTACCAGGAAACTATAGACCCATCAGTTTAACCTCGGTGGTGGGAAAATTAATGGAGAGTATACTAAAGGAACGATTGGGGGTTTACTTGGGGGAGGTGGGAGGTCTGGATAGTCGGCAGCATGGGTTTGTGCCAGGTAGATCATGTCAAACCAACCTTGTGGAGTTCTATGAATGGGTAACATCAGAACTGGACAGGGGTAAGCCTGTGGCTGTATTGTTCTTGGACTTCAGCAAGGCGTTTGACTCTGTCCCCCACAATGGTCTGGTGGAGAAACTGATGGGGTTAGGAGTAGGCCCTTTGATGGTCAGATGGATTGAAAACTGGATAGCTGGACGCACTCAGAGAGTAGTGGTCTGTGGGGAGCTGTCGAACCCTACAGAGGTTGGTAGTGGGGTACCACAGGGCTCGGTCCTGGGTCCAATCCTGTTTAATGCATACATATTGGACATCAGGGATGGTATAGGGTGTGAAATGAGTCTCTTCGCGGATGACTCCAAGGTGGGAGCAGTAGTTGAGGGAGAAGAGGGGAGGTTGGCCCTGCAAGGGGACCTGGACACCCTGGAAAGCTGGGCTCACACATGGAAATTAAATTTCAATATCACCAAGTGCAAGGTGTTGCATCTTGGTCGGGAAACCCTAAACACAGGTACACCCTGGGAGGAGGTGCTGAAGCCTCAACAGGGAAAAAGACCTAGGGTCATGGTGGATACATGTATGAATAACTCTGAGCAGTGCAGGAGAGCAGCTAGCAAGCAGGATGTTGGGATGCATCGAAGGGGATCACCTCTAGGAGCAAGGAAGTGATTCTGCCGCTGTACAATGGACTGGTTAGACCACACCTTGAGTACTGTGTACAGTACTGGAGACCACACTTGAAGAGGGACATACAGCTCCTGGAGAGGGTACAGAGGAGGGCAACAAAGATGATACGAGGGCTAGGGATTTGACTTACGAGGACAGACTTGAGGAGCTCTGCCTGTTTTCATTGGAAGAGAGAGAGAAGGGGACATGATTGAGGTCTTCAAGTACCTCAAGGGAATAAATAGGGTAAACATAGAGGGAATCTTAGACTAAGGCAGGGAGGCATCACCAGAGGGCATGGTTTGAAGTTGGAAGGTGGAAGGATGAGGGGAAAAGAGGAGGAGGTTTTCACTGAGAGGGTGGTGGACCCTTGGAATGCTCTGCCTGGTGAGCTGGTTCAGAGATCCACAGTGGAGGCTTTAAGAGAGGGTGGGACAGACACAGAAAGTGGATGTATCAGATGATGGCCTGTCCCGGGGGGGTGGGGATGGATGATAGGGGTTTCTGGAGCACAAGGGATGGGAGGGTCTCGGCACCCAACTAAGGATCTAGGTTCGAGCAGACTTGATAGACCATAAGGCCTAATCTGCTGGCAAATAGTATGTTAGTATAATTGGTGAAAAATCTTCTGGCGCTTGGATAAACCTTATTACAGCTTATGTCCATACAAAAAAAAAAAACTGCACTAAAGAACCTTTGTACTTTGGCACCAACTAAAAAAAATGCCCTTTAATTCTGGGAGTTTGTTTACTTTTCTGAATAAGAATGAGAACTTTAAAAATCTTTTGGTGTTTAATATAAATCTCTTACAGGATGGATTCTTTGATCAGCAAAGTTGATAAATCCAGAAGGCATCGAGCGGAAAGTCAAAAGTGCAGTTGTGTAAAGTACTTTGAAAACTGCCACTTCATCCCACTCCAGTTGCTGTCATGTCCATTTCTGCTATTTATTCACAGGCTTTGGTTACTGCCTCAGTTTTCTGCCAACCGTCTCCATTCTTACCCTGTATTTTGATAAACGACGATCACTAGTAACAGCTGCTGCCTCTACAGGAGAATGTTTTGCTGTTTTTGCTTTTGCCCCAGGTAAGCTGATCACATTGCATTGCAACATTGCTTTTATAGTTACATATCTGCAGACATTTGTGCTGATGCACTACATAACACAGTGTGTGTATGTATATATGTGTAAGTATATTATAATCAAAAGCTAGTAGTCATCCTTTCAGTATACAAACTGAAAGTAGATGGTGCCACTTGTTTCTGAAGTAGCTGACAGGATTTTCTGCCTGACTGTTCAAGGTGTGATGTGTGGCACTTTTCATGAAGGCTAGTCAATCTTGTTCACTTTCACAGCTCAGAGTTGTGACCTCACATACTGTGATATTACAAATGAATAAGAAGTAACCACTCATCCTTTATTCAGAAGGAAGAACATTCCTTCTGCCTGGGACTTGGCTGTATATGGTGAATGGGTAAATAACCTGATTAGTGTGTGTGTGTGTGTGTGTGTGAGCGCGCGCGCACTGCAGTATTGTGTACACATCTGTTTTTGTTGCAGAGAGCAAAACCTCCTTCTGATAATTTGTGACACTAGTGTGTGAGTTTGCAGTGCTGATGCATTGAGATAATGAGAGAAATGAAACAAAATGTCAAACACCAGCCTTGCAATGTCAGGCAGAATGTTGTCCTAACTGTTAAAATAGGAGATATTTAGTTGTCAGATAGAAAATGTGGAACAATTTGCTTTAGAGTGTTGAGCTCATTAATCCTAGCAGTGAGTGGCAGAGCACAGCAGAATCATGCGTGTTGACCAGAAAGGTTCCCATTGTAAAGAATTGCCATATTGTTAGGCAGGCCATTGAATCTACCACCTGAGTGGCCCAGTGGCAGTGTCTTGCTGGTGTACAGGTGACCTGTGTTCAGAAGTGGACTCTGGTCACCACATCAGGAGGCGGCCCTGGCTATAGGCAGCTGCCAGAAGGCAGCAGGCCTCTGGGGAAAGTTGGTTTGGCATGCAGAACTCCTGCGGGTGGGCCAAGGGAATTTGCTTCCTCAGCAGATGGCACACTGCGTCACCTAGGCTGGCCTGGCATGGCTCACACCAATGGGAAAAGGAGTACTTGAGGGAGAAAAACTGGGTAGGAAAAAACCTGCTGTCAGAATGAAGGTGTAAATTACCTGAAGTTATTCCCGAAGATAATAGGGAGAGGGAATTAATAAAAAAAATGTATTTTATACACTGTAAGGTACAGCATCCTTTTCTGATGTCACAACTGGCAAATGTATGTATTCACAGTGGCGACCTTGTACCAATAATGCCATTTATTTTATTTATTAGTGTGTGTGTCTCAAATGTACACATACTGTTTGCTATTCTCGATTTTTATAAAGACCCATATGTAGTGGTTTCAAATTCCATTATAATAAAAACAGTAAATGCATACAGTAAGCAATCGCTGGCTAAGTGCCTCATGCCATTTCATTTGTTTACCAGGTAGGTACACTGGACCCAAAGTCAAGTTTACAGGCGTGACCCGGGTGTTTAACAAAATGCAGAAGTTTCTGATATTATTGTATTTCTAGATTTATAACATAGAGAATAAAGTATGGGTCGGGGTGTGTAGCGAGATTTTATACACACCCGAGTTGTGGGATGCTGCATAAACCCGAGGGGATTTGTGAAAATATTAATAAATCGAGTTTGATATCCGACCCATATTTATTTTATATAATTGCTAGGTTTCCTTTTTCAGCTCAGCAATTATATAAAATAAAAAGCTTCGATGCATTTGTGGTGTGGTTCTCAGGTGCCGATTTGAATCGGCATATTTTAAAACTATTTTTGCCCTGGTTTGTGAGGTTTTCACTGTGTAGGGGGAAAAAAAGAACTTACTGCCAAGTTCTTCTGGCAGTCGCGGTGCTGTTTCGGGAGAGATGGAAGCGGTCAGCGGTCTTGAGTGGTGGCGCTGCTGTGTGAGCATGCGCACAGTAAGGGAAACCGTGCGCGTGTTTGCCGTTATAAACACTCCTTTATAATGGCAAATTACGCCACGGTTTCCCTATGGGAAAAAGGGAAGCTGGTTATTATAGTATATTTGCACATATAAATGTTGTGTTACTATAATATCCATAACAGTGAGGACACAAGATAAATAGGCTAGCAAATTTTCCCTAAATATTGCTAAAGAAGGGGCTATTGCTTGATAGAAAAATGCTGTTTGCCCCATTACTGTCCTGACAGGTGGTGTTACAATTGCTGATCTGCGGATCTTATTTAAATCATGTTCTTTCACCAAATTGGCCATTTCATTGTACCTGAAGCCAGCTGGGATCCCCCAAATCTTTGAAGCAGCTTAATTTAGTTTTAAGTAGACATCCACAGCTGACTTGCATGATATAAAAGGGGACGATCTGAACCTAGGAGCACACCTCATGATGAAGCTTCATGAGCAAAATGAACACTTAGCCAGTGATTACTGACTGTATGTATTTGCTGTTTAACCTCAGTAAATGCATATTTTTGCAGTAGTTCTGTTATGAAGATCTATGTCCGACACTCGGCAACTTGTGGCTGGGCTTCTATACCATGCAAGTGTGCACCATCCTCTGACTTGTTTACTCCTGTCATGTCCTGCTTGAACAGTGGGTATACTCCCAAACATACACCCGTAGTCTTGACATTTGTGATACAGGTAGGAAGGGACTACTGTATCACAAGGTGTCTGGTCTGGACTGCTTTAAGGTATTTAACTAGTTCAGGAAGAAGTCTGTGTGAGGAGCTCAAGGGCAAGGAACTGAACTTGTCTTGGTATGATTATACCTATGACATGCTGTTACCAAGGAAAAAGAAAGTGGATAAAAAAAAAATTAACCAGCTGCAATAGGGCAGCAGATTCTATGGAAGGCACACAACTTTTTTTCCTTTTATTTGCTTTAAACTAGGGACAGTTTAAGTCTTAGGAGGTTTACAGTTGTGCTAAATGTACTCATGCAAATTTAGTAAGTCATTCATGAGCTTACCGAGCACATGGTAGGAACATGGCTTGTAATTATTTTTGAGGGGGAGGAACAAATGAGAGCCTAAATTGGTTTATGGTGTGGCATGTTCTCTCTGGGGTTTGTAGCCTCCATATCTAAACTTTGATTAGTTGTATATTGGTTGTCCTGCCGTGAAGCTGTGAATCACAAGATCCAGTAGCATGTCCTGTAACAGGATCCAGGCAACCTTTTCAAGTTCCAACTCACAAGGCCCTCTGGCATGTTCAGTAACTGGATCCTGCCTGATCCAGTGGCATGTCCCGTAACAGGATCCAGGCAACTTTTTTCAAGTTCTAACTCGCAAGGCTGTCTGGCATGTCCAGTAACTGAATCCTGCCTCTAAGGCAAGCAGTGCTGCATTGTCAAGAAATGACAGAAATACCATCATGAATGGGCAGTCTTCCTCAACTGGGGGCAGAAAACAAACCCTGCATATGTGTACTGCAATGTTGGCATGAGTCCGTCTGCCACCAAACCCCTCCCACCAAATGTTTGGTGTGCCCCTTGCCCTTCAGTGGCAGGGTCTCTGATTTCTAATCTGTTTCTTGACAGCTGCTTCTCCCTTCTTCAGTTCAGCATAACTACAGCAGTTTACACCTGGTTCAGGCTGGTGTTTCCACAGCTGAAGATAAGCTGTATGCACAGATGCAAAAATCGGTGACGTGCGCATGAATGCATAATATGTTCTAGAATGCCAGTTTATATATTACTGGGACCATGTGAATAAACTGAGGTGCAAAAGAAACAGTAACATATTTAAGGGGGGTTTAGATTCCTGTTTTGTTTAGTGCGACTTTGTGGGCCATGGTTGGTTTTATTTTGTTTAACATGGAGAAAAAACAAATGGTGTACCTATTTATAAAAGCAAGACAGGCAAAACAATTATTCAGAGTGCAAGAATATTTAGCTATAATGAAATTACTTCAGTAGTTTTAAGTCTTTAGTGGGCAACATATTCGAATGTTGCCTATACTGGCAAGCAGAGTACTGTGTGCTGATACTAATGATTGTGATGCATAACAGAAGGACAGTATGTTGGAAACCCCGTGCAGACAGCCTGGGCTGCACAGAGGTTTCAAACATGCCTCCTCTCAGTGCAATTTACAGCCAAGCCTCAACTTTGTCCTAAGCGCAAAACAAAGGCTGAAGCAGTCCACCCCACACTAGGCAGTTTGTGTACCACCAAACGCAACAGGGCTGAAGCACTCAACTGCAGTTTTGGTGCATGAAATGCTTATGGAACCCATCCCACATGCTGGGTGCTAGCAGCTACTTACTATGTCATTACCATCTAATCAGTCCTCATTAAATCTGTAGTTTGTGCCGCACTGATTCTGCTGTTAGGATTGTGATTTGAGTGGTCAGTGCTCGTCATTGTGGGGTATAATAGCAGTAATAACACTCCCTCTCCCGGCCCCTGTAACCATTTCTCTGGCATTAAGTTGCCATTCCTTCCCTGATCCCCAGTTATTGTATTCCCTAGGGTTGTATTCTGGTGGTCCTGTTCTCCCCCCAATCCCCTGGTAGTGATGTGACTGGCATTTGGTGCTCCCAACCTGGTGACAGTGGCGGCACATGCCTGCCATTCACCACCACAGCGGTCTGCCTTCTTAGAGTACTATAGGGATATGCAGCAAGGCATACTACTACAGTAGTTGTGGGATGTCTTATAAGAAATTGTGCCTCTCACAAGTAATGTAGTGGTATTACTTACTGCGTATCCCTTGATGAAGTCAGGATGTGTGTTATTGTCCCCTACAGTTGAGCTTCTGCTGTGACTGCATCCTTTGCTCAGGTCACAGACCTCCATTTGTGACATCTTCCCGATATCCACAGCACCAAGCCCATGCCATAAGCAGGATTATGACTTCAGCAAAGGATTAAGCAATATGATCAGATCAACTCTAGGGGACTAGGACCCTGCATCTATGCAAATTAATCTGCTAATGAAGAACAAAAAGAGGGGAGATGTAAAAGTAAAAAAAAAAAATGTAAAATCTAAGCTGAGTTGAATCTAAATATTGTTTTCTAACTTGTCAAAATTGACCACCTCACTTAGACACTGCCACCCTTTTTGCATTGTATTACTTCAAGTTGAAAACCCACATTTTTATTTACCTTCTTGAAAATTAATTTATGTTGCTGGTTGCTTTATCTGCTTTCTTTCTAACTAGAACTGAAATATATGCTAATGGTGTAATTTATCCAACCTTGTTTTGTTTCAGATCCATACTCTATTCTTATATTTATAGCATACTTCTGTAACAGTAGGAAACAGTGCAGGCAGTCTCATGGTGCCATAGTCTTCTCTTCTTCCACTGCATCATGAGGGGCTAAACAGTGTTAGGGCAGTTCACAAGTCCAAGATAGATGCAGTGGAAGTTGATCCAGGACTGTAAAAAAAACACATTTTTGTCTGGTAACAGTATTGTGAGCAGTCTCTTCACTTAAAAAGAAAAGGTCTGAATCAACTCACCAGTTACATCCGTAATCTCCACAGTATGTGACCAATCAAGCAATGTGTTTCGTAAGTTAGCGATACTTTGAGGCTTAAGGGTGTTTGACAGTGCCCCTTTAGTGCAAGTTTCTATCCCCCTCCCCAGAGCCTTCAACTGTATAATATGCCTCATTCCGTAGGACACATCAAGACTTTGTTTTTTTTTTTTCCCCTGCAGCTTTTACTATTTTGAAGGACCATGTTGGCTGGCGCAATTGCCTCTTAGTGGTGGGAGCACTGCAGTTAAATATCATCGTCTGTGGAGCTCTGCTTCGACCAGTTGTCATCAAAGAAGAGAAAGTATCTCAAACTGAAAAAGAGGAGAAATTATCTCAAGCAGACAGTTTGGAAACCAAGTACATGCTTGAAAATGAACAAACTTGTACATCATTTAACTCTGTAGATTCAGGAGTTGTATTGTCTACCTCATGTGCTAATATTCCTGCAATTGTAAGTGCAGAGGAGAAAGAATGTGAAGTTCCAAAGGAACACACAGAGATGCTTCCAACAGCTGAAGACTCTGAAACAAAACCGAAGAGCAAACTTTTAGACTTCTCTTTGCTCAAAGATCTCAGTTTTATCTGTTATGCACTTTTTGGACTCTTTGCCACACTAGGATTCTTTGCTCCTCCATTATACATTATTCCTTTAAGTGTTAGTCTTGGCATTGATCCAGACCGGTCATCCTACATGCTTTCCACCTTGGCAGTTGCCGAGCTGTTTGGCAGGATTACTGCTGGTTGGGTCCTTAACAAGAAGCCAATACGAAAAATTTATATTGAACTAATCTGTGTAGTGCTGCTCTGTGTGGCATTACTTTCCTTCCCTTTTGCTTCTGGATTCTGGGGACTGATAGCCTGCAGTGGCATATTTGGTTTTATGTTGGGAACTGTGGCTGGCATGCACATTCCTTTGCTGGCTGAAGATGATGTAGTGGGGATTGAGAAAATGTCTTCCGCAGCTGGGGTATATCTCTTCATTCAGAGCTTTACTGGACTTGCTGGACCACCCCTCTCAGGTACATATCTGTTATCTTAAGTAATGCTAAGTTTATTGGATGGAAGGTGGTAGGAAATAGCTGTTCAATAACACTGGAGAATTGTTGCATGCAAACTTACCACAATTTAAGAAATCTGTTCACCCAGTGCAGGTCTCAGCTATTCAGAAAATGTTTGCCTTGCATGTAAAAAGGTGACGTACTGTGGGTTGGTACACATTATTCTTGACTCTGTACTACATGGTTGCTCCATCTGGGGTTGGGAACAGTGCAACTTTTTTTTTCCCCCAACATTCCCTTTTTTGGGAGGGGACCCTATTGGGCTTAACTTCGGGCTTCCTCCAGCCTGCATCACGGTGGCCTTCTAGAACTAGTCACCCCTTTCTGCATACTGATCTGCATGATCTGACAACCCTTCTGGCCTCGCCGTGGCATAGTCGAGGATGTTTTATAGATTACATGGGCATACAGTGACAGATGGGGGCAAGATATTCATCATGCCCTAGGGACAGGGCAGATATTGGCGTGCACCATCCTCCTATGCCAGAGGGGAACTTTTCCCAGATTACAGATCCCACCACCCCCTGCCTGAACATGCAGACTCATTTAACCTAATGTTGGGTGTGGTAGCCCACTCCAGCGCAACACTCCAACAGCGAAACCAGAAAACAGGTTGGAGCATCCTGCCCCCTTCCCAGAACAACTCCAACCTGGAGTTGATAATAGAAAGATCCGGGGAGGGGTGCAAGGGCATACACTGCCATTTCAGACAGCACAATACCGATGTTGGTATTGTGCCATCGCAGTGTGGGAGGGTGACAGTTACTATCTCCAGTGGTGCTTCCTGTTGGGTGCCAGGTGGTATGTGGTAACCAACTGTTAGCAGTGTCTCTACCAGGCCACTGCTAGGTGTTGTTCCCTGAATGCCATATCAGTGCTTCCCACCCAAAGAAGGAGGGTGTCCTTACACATACTACCTGCTATCCTTGCCGGCTTTCTGGTTGGGAATCAGGTTTCCAGCATACCAGGCAGTTTGGTGCCATGTGATTGTCCAGAGAATAGCTTTAAAGAAAGACGTGGTTCTTACCAAGTCTTTCATGAATGTTTTTATTGTAAGCTCATTGCATTGCAGATAGGCAAGCCATGATGGTCTGGCCAAGTGGCGCGGAGATGCTGGATGCCACACTTCGTGCCATGCTGGCAGCCCAGGTTCAGGAGTGGATTCTAGTTGGCCAGGGAGGAGTAGGATCGAGTGTCCAGTGGGCTGCTTTCCTCTCCTGAGTGGGTGGGGCATGCTCCGCGCAGCTCTACTGGGAGCACTGCAGCTTGCGTGGGCACATATGCAGTTTATGGTGGTGGCAGGTGTCTTTGCACGGGCGCAGAAGCGTACCCATCATGAGTAGACGCTATTGCATGTCCACGCCCCTGGAACACAGTAACCAAGGTGGAAGAACCCCCGGCTCTCAGGAAGGCAACAGTAGCGTCAAGGGATCAAGGCCCACGTGCCCAGTACCTGACTTTTCCTGACCGGCTCTCCCGAGCCCTCGTTCTGCCCCCAAACCTCAGCAGACTAGATTTCAGAAAGAGCACCCAGGTAGGAGTAGGGTAGCCCCGCCCTGTGGGGTGTAGATCCAGGAGGGCTAGCCGTGTCCAAGGGTGGGACGGGGGTGTCTCTATCCCAGATTTCCTGGTCAGGGAGGTTTCAGGGGGGCAGTAGGTGCCTTGGTTGGGGTGAGGTACACCCAAGAGATGCCCTGGGATGCTGGCGATGGGAGGATAAAGTTTACAAAAAAAGGAAAGCCATGGTGCAGGAATGTCATGCCGGATGTTTCTTTGAGTGGGTTGATAGTCTGCATTGCTGACAAGCATACCTGGTAAGTTAAGTGTATAAGAATATTTTGGAGGCGGCAGCTTGCCTAGGGTTGTGCAGAGACATTTATTTTTTCCAGCCTTTACAATATTGCAGTGTAGCAGAGATGCATGCCAGGAAATGCTTTTTACAGTGTAGAACAGTACTGGAACAAGTATTTGAAATTATAAGCAGCTCCTATTTCAAGACGAGGCAGTATAGTGTCAATTGGTGCACAAAGCTGCGAACCTGGAAACCCAGCAGACCTAGCCTTGAATCCCACGTCGCCTACTTCCATGTGGTTACCCCCGAGCAAGCCACTTCATCTTGTTGTGTTCCAAGGTGCACCTGGAAATGAGCTCAGACTCGCTGTGCTTTTTCCCAGTTTAACATTTTTTTAATGTCAGAAGCCCCTTCGTAACATATAAATTTTGACTTTTTATAAACACATAATAATTATCAAAACCTGTTTGACCCCCCTTTCCCTGTGCAAATTTTCTGGTCAGTGGGGTTCATTGAAAGGCTGAATCAGTATTATCATAGTGCAGTTCCTAAGTTGGCCAGCAGGTAGTGCACCATTGTACCCAGCCTCCTGCCACTGAGCAGTTGACCCACTATCCCTATAAGACAGTCTTTTGATTTTTGGACCAAGACATGAAACTAGCAAGCTCTGTTGTGTATGTATTTATGTATTAAAGTTTATTTTTAATTTTTCTCAGGTATGTTGATAGATACAACACAGGATTACGGGTCCGCTTTCTATTTTTGTGCTGCTGGAATGGCAGTGGCTGCTGTGTTCCTGGCATTAGTAAGGCCATGTAAGCTAGGACTTTGTGGAAGAAAAAGAAGACCGTCTGAGACAGCAAACCATAAAAACCCTAATGACTTCAAAGTTGCTGTACAAGTGCCTGAAGATTTTCTGGAACTGGACCTCAAAACAGATAGTGAAGATGGGAGCTAAGTGCGTGGCATGCCAAAATATTATAAAGGTTCAGTTTGATGCTGTATTTAGGCAACTGACTGAATCTGTGACACTCCTAGGAGCCCGTTCACACTACAGCACGTTTCAGCAATCCATTTTTGAAAATGGATTACAGCTTATCGTGTTGCAGGGTTCACACTGTAGTCCATTTCATTGACCCGTTTCAGCTGATGCACGCTAGAGCGTTCTCACTAACTGTTAATCCCTTTCCCCTTCTATTCAGATTCAGTAGCACTTGCACAGCTGCTTACCATGATGCTTTGCGCGATCAAGTGGTGGGAGGACAAACCAGCATGAATGGATGTGACCCTGTCTGTTCACATTGTGAGTAGCTCACTTCACTTTTGGAACGGATTTCTGGAAGCGTGCTCAAGCCCTGGTCTCAACAGGGTTTGAGCACACTTCCAAAATTGCGAACTACAACAGAGTTATGTGCGAACGCGATCCGAGCCAGCACGCATTTGAAACGGTTCAAGCGCTCAGAACCGTTTCAAATGCCCTAGTGCGAACGGGGTCCTAGAAACATTTGCATGCTACCTATGCAAGGACTGTCAACATATTCCTTGGTATTCAGGTTTTTTTTAAGGAAGTTGAAAATGAAAGTACTCAAAAATTCACTTAAAGGGAATTTCCAGTCTGTTAAATGATATGGTATACATACATACATTCTTCAGTAGTCATTTGATGCCCTTCCCACCACATGAAGATAAGCAGAAGGAAGATCATGGGATACAGGAGATCCCAAACAGGAGCTGTCAGTTTGTTTTTCCTCCACATACTGCAGAGTCCTCCCTTCAGTCACTTTTTGCATTTATAAGTGTGCTATACAACATTTAAAGTAGTGTTAAAGCGTATGAAACACCAGTGATGATAACATCATCCCTGATAAATAAGGCATACGCAATGGCCTGACTCAGGATATTTCAGAATATGCTTTTTATCTTCATGAGTGCGGGGCCAGGAGGGCATAACTCGCAAGTGACGGAGCTCAAGTGAGTTATGCTGAGTCCTGTCCAATCACAAATAATAAGTGGCATATTTTGAGATGGGCAGTTGTGTGTCCAAGTTAGACAGTATAGTTTAAACTGTAAAGCTTTTTAGTTCTTTCTTAATGAAGACTTGTTTCTGTTAGATTTCACTGCTGTGTTTTGAGTGCAGCAGGATCCTTTGTGATGTCATCAGGTGTTGTTCTAGCTTCTCCCACTGGTTAAGGGCTCCTTTGTGACCTGTGTAAAGTGTAGAGAAATGCCCAAAATGAAGTTAAATGATCATCTTCCATCAGAATACTTCGTTTGCTAAAATAAATCTGACTGTAAGGTTTGACTCTTGCCTGCATTGTATACATTTGGTTTACACTGTCCTGCATATATCTAGGTAAAGTTTAATTACGTTACATCATTAGTCTAAACCTAAGAACCAATCACAGCAGCTTTCACGATGGTACAGTAGCCCTGTTCTGTGCAACACCAGCTGACAGTAAGATCAACAGTAAATGTTCATGCAAATGGCTACTACAGACGTCATCATAACTTTTAAACTGTTGCCGTACAAGTAGAATACACAATGGCTTGACTCAAATCTTAAAATGTGGCTAACTAGTACTGTTGGTTTAAGGAGGAACATTGAGAGGTCATCTTGACCTGTCAATCGGAAAACCTAGATCATGTAGCCATTGGTCAACTAGAAATGTAGCATACTGTACTATTCCTGTGCCTGCCAAACCAGAACTTTCCACCTCGTCGGCTGAAAACGAAAGCTGCCCAGCAAAATTATAGCTACGCACAAGACAAACTGAACATGAAAAACCTGACTTGAGCTGTCAAAACTTGAGCAGACTGTTCATAAGGGTGTAATACTGCGAGACAGTGAGATTTTTGAGTACACTATCACTGTTTTGTAGCCAGTGAATATAATATCCTCATTGCTTCCTGGTAAGCAATGAACATTTCTCTGGGAAGAAAAATGTTATACCTAAACAGTCCCCTAGTTTACATACAAAACAAAAACCTGGTGATTTTCCTCATAATTATCCAATTGTCATATGAAACATTCTATAAATTGAATTCCAAAGAGAAAATAAAGAACCCCTTTCATAGGGAGAATCTACTTGACCAGACAAATTGGATAAAAGCTGTTTAGATAATCACATGGCTACATCCCAATAATTTTTTTTTGGGGGGGGCGGGGTGTGGCTGAATTCCAAACTACTGCAGGCTTGGACGGCATGTAGACTCCGTCTTGACCTCATTTTATGAACTTTGCAATGCATGCTGGAAGAAAAACGTAACATGGGGTCTGGCTAACAATTTGAAGACATACATGCAAATATGGTTTCTCTACGTTTCTCTCATCCCAGCAGCAAGTCTTTCATGAACAGTTTTGCCTGGGTTCAGAAAAGCCCTAATTTTTCCTGAATTTGAAGAAATTTTTAGGATTAAGCCCCCCCCCATTAGTATTATTTGGAATTTACACCTCCTGTGATATTAAATTGAGGCATTATGTCTGCGTGGATCAAGTGTAGCACTCTTGGATCTGGACCCAGAGGTTATGGGGCTGGGCACAAGTTACAACCCAGTACTTGATCCCATCCTCCCCAGTGTGAACACTGCAGTGAAGAACTGGGGGATCCTGCACTTCTTGTAGGGGCAGTCACTAAGCCACCCCTTCTGGTGGCTTTCCAGATGGTCTAGTGCCACACTTAAACAAGTTGGCAGTACACCTATTATCCTATATGATCATTCCAGTCAACATTGTCTTACAAAAACTAGTCAGGTTCTGCAACTGTTGGTGGCAGTCTTGGTGAGTGCTAATGGCTGCCTGTCTTGCATTCTCACAATAACTAGTCAGGTTCTGCAACTGTTTGTGGCAGCCTTGGTGAGTGCTAATGACTGCCTGTCTTGCATTCTCACAATAACTAGTCAGGTTCTGCTGCTGTTCTTGGCAGTCTAGACGAATGCTACTGCTAATGACTGCCTATCACACATTGTCTCAGAATAACTAGTCTGGTTTGTGGCAGTCTGGGTGAATGCTAACGGGTTGCCCTATCTTGCTGGCATACCGTCTCTTCACTACCAACATATATATATATTTTTTTTAATCAGCATGTATGAAAAGCACCCTATTAAGTATTTTATATATACTCGATACTCACAAAGGCGTGGTTGGTGGTTTTCATTTAAAACCATATCTTATCAAGGGTAGGAATACTTCTGCTATACTGGATGTCTTCTTTGTTAAAACAACCCCCAGCTGTATTTTAAATGCTGCTCAGTTTAAACTGTCTGTGCACGTTTATGAATTGATGTGTTAACAGTTGGAGCCAGACGTGAAGGGCTTCATGAGAATTCTTTATTTTTTGTGTCTACACTTGAATATTTATTAAGGATGCCTCACTGATTTTTTTTTTTATAACAATATTCACTGCAGTTAACTTATTCAGATAATCCTATGTAAATAAATCTTTTTATGCATGTATTTTCTGTGAGATTAACAGACAGTACTGTATTCAACTTCCCAGCCAGTAAAAAAACTTGACATTCCTCCTTTCTTCCAGTAAACGCTGTACAGTGGTATGTAGAAAAGCAAAAATTACATTGTTCAATACTAAAGGTAACCAACCATTCAAAAGTGCTTTCCCTCCATTAGTGAGCTGTTTTGATCCATTCTGCTGCTCAACATGTTATACGTGCCACTGTTAATTTAACACTCGGGATACCAGAAAACATGTTTTCAGTCAGTCTTACCATGCAACAGTTAAAGAGGAACATTTGTGACAGTTTTTTGCCTGCAAACATATACCCCCTTGCATTCGGGTAGTTTTTAAAGATTTGTCTACATTCAGACCATTTTATGTTTTATTTTGTTTTTTTGTTGTTGCAGGCCAAAACCAGAAAGTAGTGTGGATGGTAGTAGAGGACTTTTGTTGCCTGTTTGTGCCTTAAGTCCATGGAAAGGTGCAACACAAAGGTCTATCAGTTTTACATCTGTCTGACTCCTTTCAGAATTACATTATACAAATCTGGTGGCTTGTTCGTTTTATAATGTGAATCTTGGCTACTTTTAATCTCTTACTTTAGAACTTTCTACCAGTCACTGGCTGGGAATGTGCAAGTACACCTTATTTCGTTTACCTCAAGCATTTTTGTAACCTTGACGTAAATGTTAATGCTATTTAAAAATGTGCGTATGTAAATTATAAAATGCAGTTTCTGTATATATTTGTAGATATAGTAGCAGCAATATTTCATGTCTGAAGACAGCGAGACTGACATTTTTATACTTTACTGTATAAAATGAAACTGTATTGATGCAGACTTCTGAACTTTTTCAATAAAGTATGTAACTGATTTTAGTAAATTGGAGAAGCACTGTATGATATTAAATGCATTCACAGTAATGATCTGTATCGTATCCTCTCAACTCTCACCACTGCTGTTATGCCTTCTATCCTTAGCATTACCCCAATTTCGTTACTCCAAGAGTCTTAGGAATGCACGCCTTCAGCTAGGTACATTGCTTTGCTCTGAGTAACTGGAATAATCTGGTAGCCAATCTTGGGTTGGTCGCTAAATTTCTTGGTTTCAAAAGGGGGTTGTTTAATAATTATTATCCAGTCCATGTCAGTGTTTCTTGCTGTGGTAGTATTTGATTGTGGGAACTTCTTGTTCACAAAACCAAACTGCCTCCACCAAATGTAATCAAGAACTCTCTCTCTCTGTTCTAGGTTGTGCCCCCGCCCCCCAAAAAACCTGCCCTGAGATCAGTTTCTGCCCTTCCCAGCTGCAGTGATCTTGATCGGTTACAAATGTGTCTAACCACAGACTTACTAATGAGCACCCAGCATAGCTTTGTGGTTTGGGCAAAAGGCAGTGAACCTGGAGGTCTGGGTTTGAATCTAGACCCACCCCTAAAATTCTTTTAACCTCAGATTTATCGGGAGTGATGATCCATGGCAGTGTGGTACTGGAACAATAACTCTGTACTAAAGGGTGTAAAATGTAAGAAAGAAACTGATCTCACAGCAACCAATCTCACAAACTGGCCTTAGACAATCTACTTGGAGCCATGGACTGTTTCAGTGGCTGACATCCAGTTGGGCTTGTAGCTAAAGCTGGTTATTACATAGAAATCTAGATGTTGGCAGAAGAATACCCAGAAATCCATCCGGTCTGCCTTTTTCATGCCTCTGCCTAACACCATGCTGGATTTAGAGCTCTGATAAGAGGCTAATTGTTGGCTCCCGCACGTATCTCTTCCCCTCGTGTGCCTGTAGGTCTTACTGTTCCATTATATCTGCCCCAACCATGTTGTAAACCCCGTTACAGTCTTGGCTGCAACAGCATCTAGGGGCAGTCTATTCCACTCATCAACCACTTGCTTCATAAAGAAGAGCTTTCTCGCATCCCTCTGGAATTGTCCCCATTGGAAATGCCAGTAATAGGGGTAGCACTCCATCTGAAAACTTTGTGTACAGTAGTTTGAGAATACAGCAACCAGTCAGCATCAGTGCATATTAGCAAAACTACTTTGTGGGTCTGGTCTCCCACTACAAAATAGCCATGGTAGTTTTGATTGCTCACTTAACTTTTATTCAGGACAGTGAGGCCTTGGCCCAGACCATTGTCATGATTCCAGCTTTTAACTTGTCCTAAACCTGGATTTCCAAAGGGTGAATACTAATCCTTATCCAAGCAACAAAAGTAGGCAGGAAAAGAAGTCTGATAAATGTGCAACCAAGGCTCAGGAGCTCCTGAGAACACGTTTTAGCCTCTGTGGCTGCAGGCTCAAACCCCTTACTGATACTCGGGGATCCCTTGAATTCCTTTCCTCCATTCTAGGTCACACTGGAAAAGTATGGTTGAGCTCTTCAGCTTCAAAGTAGAACAATCCAATTTGGAAATTACTCCACTAAGTTGGGTGGGAGGACTCCAGACCTTCTGAAATTGATCCTGTATAAGTTGATGAGAAATGAAGATATCTGGGAGTGTATATCCTAACAAAACTGGCAGTGTAGGTCAGAGGTTAGTGTAAGGAGCTGTGAATCAGCTTGGCATGTCCAGCAGACCTGGGTTCCCATGACCTCCACTTGCACAGTGTGACTCTGAGCAAGTCACTTAGTCTCCCAGTGCTCACGGGTTGCCCCTGAAAACAGGCGTTTGTGCCTAGGGGGCCTTACTTGGCTACCAAAGAATAATATATTTCTAGGGATATGGATATCAATCCACACTTCATGGCAGGTTCCTTGCCGCTTTAAATCTTGCCGGAAGGTCTTCAAGCTGGCTCCTCCCACCCACCCAGGTGGTAAAACTCTCGGCTCCGCCCCATGACGCTAGATCTTCCTTACCACTTGGAAGGTCAGGTTCCCTCCTTAGCACTCTGCGTTTTAGGCCTGGATCCAAACTCATCGGTTAAACCGAAACTTATTCTCAAATTTTCTAGACTTTGCACTGTTTCTTCCTTCACGGCTGTGATGGATAAGTAGACTCCCAGATTTCGGTGGTGCCCATGTGGGCAGAAAATGTCTCTGACCGATCCGCACTCCACGTGCGTTTATTGCCTTGGACTCTATCACGATCCGCAGGCCTGCAAACTGTGCAAGTCCCTCTCGGTCAACGTCCTTGGAAGACCATGCTGCCAGACTCCAACTTGGGCGCCCCGAGAGACGTGTTCCTTCAGTGAAGTCAAAGGAGGCCCATTGGGTGGTGTCCGGCAGGCTCAGCTGAGCAACTTGAGCAGATGATCGCCCTCGAGGAGAAGGCGGCCCAGGCCACATCTTCGGCTTCCTCGGCCGCTGCATTTATCCTGCTCTCCTTGGGCTCCTCCTACACTGCTTCTTGTAAGGAGCTTTGTCAGTCCCTCTCTACAAAAGGTGAGGGTCCATCGGGACATTCCTCTCAGTCCAAGAAGAAGGACTCAAAGGGTAAGTCCCACCGTCGGTGTTTGTGGGAGCGGGAGAGGTCCCCTTCCCTGGACAGTCAACACTCTACTTCGGTCGAGGTTGCGGCTAAGGCAGCTGGCTTCATGGTGTCCCCGTCAGGTCTGTTGGCTGAGACACCCATTGACGCGGTTGAGATTTTTCTCGACCCGTCGGATGGGCTGTCGACTGGAGAAGCCGACAACCCTTCTTCACCGGTTCCCCCGGTGGAAACAGAGGACTTGCCTGCGCCTCCTGTGCCGGAGTCCCCAGTTAAGGTTCCTGAGCCAAGGGAGGAAATGGTTACCCCGCTCCCTCCCAGACCCACCCTCGGAAACACAGACTGTCTCGGACCTCTTCTTGGTCCAGCCAATCCCGCCAACATCGGCGGTCTCAGTCTCGGCACCGAGGAAAGCGGCGGCGCCGCTCGTCCTCATCTTCTTCCTCCTCGGAGGAAAGGCTTTGGTGCAAATCGCGTAGACGCTACGAGGACTTGATGTGGCAGCAGCTCCTTCTGTCTGGGAACAAGCCGACCCCGTCGCCTTCCCCAGCCATTAAGTGGCTGTCACCTGAGCAGCCGAAACAACCACTCGTGGTCAGAGGAGCCGGCGCCGGTTGTTCGGCCGAAACCAGCTGCACCACCCATTGTGGTGGAACCCTGCCTCCACAACCAAAAACTGGGGCTCCGACCAAGGATTCTCGGTTGCGTCATGGGTTGCCCCATCGGTTGTCGGTCACCCTCACTCCCGATCGCCCTCAGAAGGTGGAGGGTGGCTCAGGCCCTCGGCAGCTGTTCGCAGACTCCTCTGAGTCTGACGATGACTCTTCCATGTTCTCCAGGCCTCTCGACCTGGAGTCCTCTGGGGGACAGTCGGTGGACGAGAGTCCATCCTCGTTCATGGGATTACTTCGGCTCATCTCAGAATCTACTGGGATGAAGCTCGAACCCGTCAAAGCGGGCCAAGTATCCCCTCACGGAGACACTGGACTGAGGGGATTCTCCTACGGAGGCCTTTCCTGTGGCCGAAGCCAGTGTTGGCCCGGCCCTGGAGTTATGGCAGCGGCCGGCTTCTTGTCCAGCTCCTTTGGCCAGGAAGTATGCCGTTCCCAACGGCTCACTCTTCGGATTCTCAGAGCACCCCTCTGCAGAGGGGTTGGTGACCAACAGCGTTTTCCGGAACTCCGGAAATGTTCGGGACGTGGACAAGCCACCGGATAGAGTCCAAGAAACTGGACTACTCCGGGCGTAAAGTTTATGCTGCATCCTCCTTAGGCCTTCGTCAGGCCAGTTCGGCCATACTGATGGCACACTTTCCCCATGCCCTTTTGGGCTCCCTGGATGAGGTGATTCCTCATCTCCCGGCTGACCTCAGACCTACAGTCAAGCAGGTGCAGGATCAGGAAGAAGCGGTGGCAAAACAACTGCTCCAAACTGCTCTCGACATGGGAGACTCTTGTGCCGGTTAGTAAGCGGCTGCAGTGGCCATCGCCCGCGGAAAGCAGCTGCGGATCTCCACCTTCACGGCGGATACCCAGCACAAGCTGGTAGACGTTCCCTTCCTGGGTACCGACTTGTTCATACCTGGGGTGAAAGGACATCTCCAGAGGATCGAGAAGTCCAATGCCACCTTGGACTCAGTCACATCTGCCCATAAGGACAAAGGCCGCCAGCAGCAGCATAAGCCCTTTCGGCCTTCTGCCCCTGTGGCACGTCCGGCCCAGCAACACCAGCATCAGGGCCAGCAGGCACGCCCTTGGCACCCCAAAGCCAAGCCTGCAGCTTCCTCCAGCAGGAAGCCGGGAGGAAATAGCCCAGGAGGTCCCTCAGCGGTCCTTCCTCCAAGCCTGCCCAGTGACTGGTTGAGGGATGTCGCCCCCAGCCTCGTCACTCCCCCCGGGTTCCCCCCGTGGGGGGACGGCTCTGTCACTTTCTTTCCACCTGGTCTGCTATCACCGTGGACCGCTGGGTGTTGCAAGTGGTAGGGAAAGGTCTGCCTCTGGAATTTGAGCAGGCCCCACCCTATCGGGCCGTCGCCCCACAGGGGGCTATGGGGTCCGCAGCCTCTCTGTCGGCTCGTCAAGCCGACAGTGCTGTGCTCCTCCATAATGAGGTGATCAGGGAGTAGCGGATCCTCCACCAGACCCAGGGTTTGTGTCCAGGTATTTCCTGGTCCCAAAACGGACAGGGGGCTAGCGCCCCTTTCTAGACCAACATGACCTAAACAATTTCCTAAGGTCTCAAACCTTCAGTATGTTCACTCTGGCACAGATCATTCCATCCTTGGAATGAGGCATTTGGTTCTGTTCTCTGGACCTCCAGGATGCGTTCTTTCATGTCCCAATCTGTCCGTCCCACCAGCGATTCCTTCGCTTTAGAGCGGAGGGGTCCCTCTACGAGTTCCAGGCCATGCCCTTCAGCCTTTCTCCAGCTCCCAGGGTCTTCACCAAATGCATGGCAGTGGTGGCAGCATTCCTCTTGGCGCGGAAGGGTTCAGGTGTACCCTTACCTGGATGACTGGCTGATTGCAGCCCCTCAGGCTGGAGGTGGGCGGTCAGGATCTGGCCTCTAGGTCTGCTCTCAGATTGGCCTCCTCATCAACGAGGTCAAATCAGAACTTGTGCCAACGCAGGTGATTCAGTTCATCGGGGCAGAGCTCGACTCTCTTCGAGCCAGAGCATGGCTCCCGGCGGACAGGGCCGAGGTTCTCTCCTCCTTTGCCCAATCATTTCTGGTTGGGCAAGTGCGCCCTGCCCGGGAATTCCTGGGTCTCATGGAGGCCTGCACCAGCGTGGTCCATTGGGCCCACTGGCACATGCGTCCTCTTCAATGGGGGCTGGCCCGCCAATGGTCATAGCGCTCTGGTCCTCTGGACCAGCCACTGGCGGTGACCCAGGAGATGTGGAACACTCTCCAGTGGTGGATCATTACAGCTCATCTGCAGGAGGGCATCCCATTTGTCTGCCCCGAGCAGATGGTCATTCTAACGACCGATGCCTCTCTGATGGGTTGGGGTGCCCATCTGGGGGAGTACAGAGCACATGGCCTCTGGTCCCCTCAGGAGTCTCAATGCCACATCAACCTGCTGGAACTTCGAGCGGTCAGACTAGCCCTCACCGCCTTCACTCCGTTTGTGTGGGGTCAAGTGGTCCAGGTCCAGATGGACAATACCAGGACCATGTACTACCTAAACCGCCAGGGCAGGATGCACTCCTTGCCCCTTTGCAAGGAAGCTGTCTGCACTTAGTCCCTTGTGAGCAGACTGGAGGCGGATCTCCTAGCCATCCATGTGGTGGGAGCCTCCAACACTCTGGCCGATGCCTAAGCTGGATAGGTGCTGCATTTCACGAGTGGTCTCTCCTGCGGGAGGTAGTACACAATCTATTCTCCTACTGGGGCACTCTCAGGTGGACCTGTTTGCCTCCAGGGAGAATGTGAAGCTGAGCCTCCTCGAGGCCGTGGACCCCAGGCCTCTTCTATGCCTTTCCCCCATTTCCCTTGATCCACAAGGTGCTTCTCAAGGTGAGGAGGGACAAGGTGCAGGTGATTCTGGTAGTCCCAGACTGGCCCCGCCAGTTCTGGTATCCAGATCTCCTCAGCCTCAGCTCCAGGCTCCCAGCCTGCCCGGACCTAATCTCAGTCAACCAGGGGAAGGTACTCCCCCTGGACCTTCAATCCCTGCACCTGATGGCCTGGTTCCTGAGCGGCTAGAGTTCCAGGCCTTGGGTCTTTCCGACGAGGTCCTCAACGTTGTAGAGGCATCCCGTAAGGAGTCTACCAGAAAAATGCTATGCCTTCAAATGGAAGAGATTCTCCATTTGGTGTCAGGATAAGGGGTTGGACCCTTCCTCCTGCTCCTTGGCCAGCATTCTGGACTACCTATGGTCCCTTTCTCAGCAAGGGCTTCGGTCGATGACCCTTAAGGTGCACCTGGCAGCCATCTCTGCTTAGCGGGCGCAGGCCAGAAAGCAGTCGGCACAGGAGAAGGTGGTAGGGCGCTTTTTCAAAGGCCTTGATCACATGTCCCCTCCGGTGCGAGAACCTCCACCTCCGTGGGATCTACTGCTGGTATTGTCTAAGCTCATGGGCAAGCCATTCGAACCGATGCACAGGTGCGATATCTCCCACCTGTAGTGCAAGACCGCCTTCTTGGTGGCTATTACGTCAGCCAGAAGGATGGGAGAGCTCCAGGCGCTTTCCATCGAGTCTCCTTATCTGGTCTTCCACAGGGACAAGGTTGTCCTGCACCCCCACCCGAAATTCCTTCCGAAGGTGGTGTCGGACTTTCATCTTAACCAGGTGTTGACTCTGCCAGTGTTCTACCCCAGTCACACCTCTGAAGGCTGAATATAGGCTCCATACTCTGGACCCTAGAAGAGCGCTCTCTTATAAGGAGCGGACAGCTGAAGTTCGGGGAGAGTTTCGCCAGCTGTTTGTCACCTATGCTGAAGCCGCACCTGGCAGACCTGCAGCTAAGCGGACAATAGGCAGGTGCGTCACCTCCTGCATAGATCTCTGCTATAGGTTGGCAGGCATGGAGCCTCCCAGAGGGATAAGAGCTCATTCTACCCGCCATACCGCTGCTTGGTGGCTGCTTCCAGGGGCGTCCCTATCCAGGAAATCTGCAGGGCTGCTACCTGGAAGTCAGCACACACCTTCATCACCCACTACCACATCAACCTTGAGTCGCGGGATGCTGGTTTTGGGACCTCGGTTCTCAGTCCTTGTTTCCTAAATAGGATGCCTTGCCTCCCTCGTCCCGGAGAACTGCTAGAGTCTGCCATGAAGTGTGGATTGAACAACATATCCATGTCCCTAGAAATACAGGTTACTCACCTGTAACAGGAGTTCTAGGAATGGTATATGTTCATCCACACAACCCACCCGACCTCCCGGCTTTGGCGCTTTAGCCTGGCTTCCAGCGGGCTAGATCTGGCATCATGGGCGGGCCGAGAGTTTTACCCGGGATGGGTGGGAGGCCAGCTTGAAGACCTTCTGGCAAGATTTAAAGCGGCAAGGAACCTGCCATGAAGTGTGGATGAACATATACCATTCCTAGAACTCCTGTTACAGGTGGAGCAACCTGTATTTATATATATATATATATATATATATATATATATATATATATATATATATAAATTATATGGTAGTGCTACCATAGTTAGAGTTGAGGAGCCATTTACATATTAAACCCAAAATTTTACAGCTTAACTTTGCAGCCGTTTGTGGTTGCCTGAAATTTGGAATACATGATCAAGACCCATCGCCTTGGGATCTGCCAAGTTTCATATCAGTCGGATACACAGCTGTGGAGTTATTAAAAGCGTGATCTGCGGCGTGCATTTATGCTTTTCTGGAATTCTCGTTTTACCTACAGGTAGCACGGTTTGTGTGAGGTCCGAAATCTTCAGGAGCAGCGTGCAGCGGGGTCCCGATGTGCCTTTTGAAATTCGTCAAAAATATTAACGGTTCAAAAGTTATTCAAAAAACAAATTCCCATTATAAGTCAATGGGAAAAGTTAACAAAAAGTTCGACAGTGTCGCAAATCCGCCATTTTGTTTTTAGTTAGTGATCAGAAAAATGCTTGGCATTTAAAATTGGGACCCTCTAGCAACCTAATTCTTTTTGTATTCACCTAGTCGGGCCCTGAGGATGCTAGCCATGTCTTTATTTCGGGGTAAAACACCCCAGAAATATGTTTTTAAAATTCTGGAAAAAGTACTTTCGCGAAGTGCGACACTGTCGAATGCATTTGTGAAAGCTGTCGCAAATTGCGACAGTACTTTTCTGGGCTGTGGGAAAATGACAGCAATTCTTTGGCATCCTGCTGCAAAAGAACGGTTTGGTGCTTTGGCCTGAAATTTGGAGGGAACGCAGCCAACATCTCACAGATGTGACTTTCAGTGTTTCGTTGAAAAAAAAATGTTACACGACGGCAAAGCTACAGCACTCCAAAGTTGACGCTTTTTCCCATAGAATAACATTACGGCGTCTCAACGCATTGCAGCAATCCTTTGGCGCCCTGCTGCACAATAATGGTTCTGTCTTTTGGCCTGAAATTTGGAGGGAAGACAGCCAACATCCCACAGATGTGCCTTTTAGTGGTTTGGTGAAAAAATATTACAGGGAGCCAAAGTTATGGCACTCCGAACTTCTCTTTTTTTTCCCATAGGATAACATTACAGCGTTCGCCGTGCCTTTCAGGGCCCGTATCTCGGAAATAGTGCGAGATACAGACTTTTAAATCTGAAAATGCTTAGCCCCCTAGTAGAGCTAAATGAAAAACAACCAGGAAAGTCGTAATCATATGACTTACATTTTTTTTCTCGTCGTACGGTTCCTGAGATATAAGCAATTTAGTATTCCAACTCCTCATTTCCTGCTCCGAGACCCATTATTATGCATACATTCTTTGTACTCGCTGTCTTTCTCTATGCAGCTTTTGGAGAAAACCAGCCTGTGCGCTTACATTACTGTTACTGTTGCCCTTTCCACTTGCGGTTCCGTACCTGTTTCACTTACTGTTCACGTCTACGCCACCATGTGCGTTATCCTTTGTGTTTTCATTTGCGTTGCGTTTCCGTTATTTTTTGCCATTTGTGTCTACAGTACTGTTTCACTTTGCGTCACCATGCCCATTGCCATTTGCGTTTGCGGGCACCATGTCACTATGTGACAAAACATCACGTGGCGGACCGTTCCCGTCTATGCCACCGTGTGCGTTACCCTTTCTGTTCTCATTCGCGCTTGCATTACCATGTGCGCCACTGTTAGAGCTCCTGTTTGCGTTGCTGTTCCTGTTACTATGTCACAAGACATCACGTGGCAGGAGCGCGGGGCTCTCCCGCCGCAGTACATTCACTATTTCTCGTTATCATTCTCAAAAAGAAGGGAAATTAGAGGCAAAAGCTCCGTTTAATGCATCAGTTAGGGTTGTTCCACAGCGACAAGAGTGAGGAAATTCGGTGTTAGGGTTGAAAACTCCTCTTGGACCCCCCAGCAACATAACCAGGTGTCAGGTTGTAACTGCCCTGAGGGTTTGGAGGCCATGACCTGGGTGGATGTAGTCACAGAGGTTGGGTCAATTGGAGGACAGCCAAACCTCTGCCTGCATCCCCATGGGAGACACCAGGAGAGGGAGTAAAAAAAGGAGAATGGGGAGATGGACCAACTAACCAAGCAAGACTGCTGAGAGCTGTAACTGAGCCCTGCACTGGAAGAGGGAAGGGGGGAATCCTGTGTATACCAGAACCATTAGTACAGCCAGAGTTTGCCCTGCAGCTAGGACTTTCTGTAAAATAGTTGTAAACACTTTATCTGGATTCAGCCATCTGTCCCAGAGGTTACACATACTTCAGTTTGAAGTTTTTCCGTTTTGCAATTGCATGGCCTTTGGGTTTCGAGATTTACTGTTTCATTAAGTATTATATGCTATTAAGTGCCCCACTGCTGGGAAACCATCTGCACCACCAATGGGCATACACCAGTTCAGCTACTGGATACCCAGTAACTTACTGAGAGCACCCTTGTAGTAAAAGAAAAAATTACTCACCTTAGTAATGTTGTTTCTTCTAATGGAGTCTTACTATATTCTGACATATGCAGTGTCCCAACCTTCGAACTGCTCCGGAGGTGAAAGAGTTAACTTTCTATGCCAGGCATGGAACGCTGAGCTCGAGCTCGGTTGAAACTCTGTCTGTTGTTCTTCAAACTCAAACCGTCAGATCTTTATGAGCTAAACTCACTGAGGTCCTGTGTGAAAGCTGTAAACCTACACTAGCCAACTGGCTACTAAACATAAGAACACATTTTTTGGTCCCAAAACCAAGACTCAAGTCAGGAGACCCAAAAAATGAAAAACACAACACCAAGTCACCCCAAGAAAGGAGGGGTGAAAAACAACAAGGTGGCACCTACTAAGTGCCAACACTGCACTGCCCACCCACATCCCAAAACAGAGGTTCTGAGAGGGCAGGCGGGGGAGGTCAGAATATAGCAAGACTCCATTAGAAGAAACAACATTACTAAGGTGAGTAATTTTTCTTCAAACAACATAAGTCTTGCTATATTCTGATTATATGCACATAAAGCAGTACCTCCATGGAGGAGGGACAGAACCTACTTAGGAAATAGGCTCTGAAGCACAGCTGTGCCAAACCGAGCATCACTCCTAGCCTGGATGTCCAGGGTAATGCTTGGTAAAAGTGTGAACTGTTTTCCAGGTAGCTGCTTGACATATCTCTAGAATAGGGATGTCCCTGGCAGCAGCCAGGGAAACAGCTGTACCTCTGGTAGAGTGAGCCCTTAGGCCTGAGGGAGGAACCTTACGCAGTTTTCCATAACAAAATTGGATACAAAAGACAATCCACCTGGCAATGGATCTTTTAGTGGCAGGTTTCCCTTTAACAACCTCACCATAAGTGAGGAACAGTTGGAGGGAGTCAAACCTGTGACCCTCGGTACGCTCTATGTAGTAACTAAGGGCTCTCTTCACATCTAAGCTGTGCAGCCTCCTCTCGCCAGAGGAGGAATGGTCAGTGAAGTAAACTGGAAGAGATATAGATTGATTAAGGTGGAAATCTGAAACCACCTTAGGCAAGAACTTCCTGTTAGTCCTGAGGACCACCTTATCTCTATGATAGGAGATAAAATCAGGCTCCACTGACAAAGCTTGTAATTCACTTTTGCGTCTGGCAGACGTGATGGCTACCAGAAACACAGTCTTCCAAGTCAAGTACTTAAGCTCTGCTGAAGACAAAGGCTCAAAGGGGGGTTGCATAAGCTAAGCAATGCAAACATTAAGATCCCAGGCGGGGGCAGGGTCCCTGAATGGAGGGTTGGTGTGAAGCAATCCTTGAAAACTTGGAGAACACAGGGTGAGCTGAAGAGAGAGGGCTTACCTGCTGAAATAAAAGCAGACACAGCTACAGATGCACTTTTAGGGTAGCTGGCCTCAACTAAGGTATTTAAGTGGACCATATAATCCAGGACTGTGGGTAAATCAGCAGATTCTGAAATATGCTTTCAGAGCACCATATGGAAAACCTTTTCCATTTGGAATTATAAGTAGCCCTGGTGGAAGGTTTTCTAGAAGCCTTCAGGATATCCATTACACATTGGGAGAGGTGTAAATCAGCAAACTAACTCTTCAAGAGCCAGGCCTTGAGACTGAGAGATTTGAGGTTCGGGTACCAAACCCTCCCCTGAGCACAGGTTAACAGATTGTAATTCCTGGGGAGACATGGGGGAAGATGGACTGCTAAGGACAGTAGGAGTGGATACCAGGGTTGTCTGGCCCAATCTGGAGCAATCGGGATCATCCTGCAGGGTTGAGATCTGATTTTGACTAGCACTTTGAACAGGAGAGGGAAGGGGGGAAAGCATAGAGAAACTTCCCTTCCCAATTGAGAACTAAGGCATCCAGAGGGACTGAGACCAACACTGGGGGCCTGCAGCAAAAAAGGGGAAGTTGGTGGTTGTCTGGGGCTGCAAAAACATCTATCTGTGGGGTGCCCCATCTGGAAAATATCACCTCCAAGACCAGGGGGTCCAGTGACCATTCGTGATGGCCCTGGGAAATCCTGCTGAGAGCATCTGCCAGGACATTGTCCTTGCCTGGGAGGTGAACTGCCGTAAGGGAGGTGTTCAGGGAGTAAGCCAGAGACCACAGCTTCAGTGCACAAGGCCGTAGACCGAATGCCCCCTTGCTTGTTGATGTACTACATTGTGGTGGTGTTGTCTGTTCTGACCTGTACAGTTTTGTTCTGAACAGATTTGGAAAAAGTTTGAAGTGCTAGAAAAACTGCTCTGAGTTCCAACAGATTGATGTGGAGCAGAGATTCCTGAGGGGACCACAACCCCTGGGTGGTGAGGTCGCCCATGTGAGCTCCCCACCCCAAGAGGGATGCATCTGTAGTAAGGATTAAGGAGTGAGACTGAGTGACAAAAAGGAACCCCTTGTCTCAGATTGCTCTGATCCTGCCACCAGTGTAGGGCCTGGATCAGGGTTCGAGTCACTGGGATCAATTTGGTTAGAGGGTCTTTCCTTTGAGACCAAAAGGCTCTCAAATGGAACTGAATGTCCCTCTTCTGAAATCTTGCTCCCTGCACTACTGCTGTAGAAGCAGCCATGTGCCCCAGGACCTGTAGAAAATGCCTTGCTGGTCGAGACACCTGCAGGGTGAATGAGGAGGCCAGAGAAACCAGGTCCTTGCCCTGTCCAAAGGAAGGAAGGCTCTGCTTTCTCTGTGTTCAGCTCTGCGCCTATGAAGGTGAGGAGCTGGACAGGCTCTAGAACTGACTTTGAAAGATTCAGAAGGAAACCTAGAGAGGTGAGCAGTTGCTGAGTTATCTGTAGGTGTAACTTGACTTGGTCTGGGGACTGGCCCACTATGAGCCAGTCATCCAGGTAAGGGAAGATGGCAATTTTTTGCCTTCTCAGAGCAGCAACTGCTACTGCCAGGCATTTTGTGAATACCCTTGGAGCAGAGGTGAGGCCAAAGGGCATTGCTCTGAACTGGTAATGGCCTGAGGGCAGCTCGAACCTGAGGTACTTTCGGTGGGAACTTCTGATGAGAATATGGAAGTAGGCATCCTTGAGGTCCAGGGATACTAGCCAGTCCCTGGCCTTAGAGAGGTAGAGAATAATTCCCAGAGTCACCATTTTGAATTTTGGTTTTAAAGGTGCTTGTTTAAGTATCTGAGATCCAGGATGGGCCGCCATTCTCCTGTTTTTTGGGGGTAAGGAAGTACCTGGAATACAGTCCTTTGCCCTGGTGTAGGGGTGGAACCCTTTCCACAGCTCTGAGAGCAAGGAGGGAAGAGACCTCTGCCTCTAAGGCAAGTGCCTCTGATGGATTTGCAGGTGGAAAGGATCTGGTTCTCAACTTTGGAAACTTTTGAAGCTGAGAACCAGTCCTGGCTTGCTACCTCCAGGACCCATTTGTCTGATGTCAGAGACTCCCAGTCCTGGACAAAGTAAGCCAGCCTGCCCCTACAGGTAGCTGAGAATCGGCCCTGGCAGCCCCATCAGGGTGCCTGCTTGGCAGGGCTTTGGGCTGAGGGTGGAAGCAGGCCTGCTTGTGCCCGTCTGCTCCTCTCTAAAGAACCCCTCTGGGCATAAGCAGAAGAGAGGCCTGGGCTTGGTAAAGGGCCTATGAAAGGCCTGCCCCTGCCCCTGGGAAGCTGCCTTTGAGGAGTGGCCTGCCTTTCCTTGGCCTGTGCACTCCTATAGGTGGTCCTATACTCATCCATTTTCTTCATGTAATTCTGTCTGCTCCCCAGACAGGGAATTACCCACAACAGGAAAATCCATGGCCTTAGTCTGGGTATCCTGTGACAGGCTAGTATATCTGAGCCAAGCCATTCTGCGAAGTGCCACAGATGTAGCCATGACTCTTGATGACACATCATTTGAGTCCACTGCAGCATGGAATTGCACCTTGGATGCCTCAATATCATCAGCAGCCACCTGCTCCAGCTCCTTGGATAGCTGGCCAGGGACCTGTTTTGCTAGAGCCATAACAGTATCCCATCTGGTTTCTGATATCTAGCAACATAAGCCAAATAATTTGCCTGTCTGAGTCCCAAGGATACTGCCATGTACTGTTTCTTTGCCATGGCATCAATCCTCCTGGAGTCCTTGTCGGGGGTGTGAAGCCAAGGGAATATTTGCCTCGTCACAGGCTGCAGCCTGCACTACCCCAACATGGCTGCATTGTTGTGTAAGGAACTCAGTATCAGAGCCTGACAATGTGTACCTCTTGTCCATTCTCTTATCCACAGGAGGTATAGTGTGAGGAGTTTTAGAATTTTAAATGTCTGTTTCCCAAAAGATTTATGCAAGGAATAGACAGTCTCCTAGACTCTGGGATATCCATCATTTCCACATAGTCAGGCTCCTCTTGATCATCCACAGCTTCCTGCATAGGGAGCTGGAGGTTCAGCCACTTTTTAAAACATAAAATGAGAAGGGGACTCCAGAAAGCCTAGGAGGAACCTCCTGAAGGTCTGTCTGGGGAGATGTCCGGGTCAATGGGCACATCCAGACTTTCAAATCCACATTCCTCTCCTCATACTCCTCTTCCCCTCCTCCGGTTCATAATATTCCTCTAAATCATACTCTCTTGAACCGGCCCGAACGAGCACCTGATGGTGCCGATTCGGTCGGAACTGAGAAAGCGACTGGACAATTTTAATCGCTTTGGCTATTTCTTCAGCGGTTGGAGAGGAAAGTTTGGCTCCACACCAGCTGATTTCCTAGTCCTTTTGCTGGAACTGACTCCTCAGAGACAGATCTCCTTTGCCGAAGAAGTCTAGCCCTGGTCAGAGGGCACTCCCTCTGGTTCGGTTGGAACCGAACGGGCTATGCATCGGTTCAGCGGACTTTGGCCTCCTTTCCTGAGCCTACCAACTCTCTTTTCCAGGGTAGCTGCAGGAAAATTTTACAAATCTGGCAGTCTGCATTGAGGTGGTCAAACCCTAGACAATAAACACAGGTGGTGTAGCAGGGTCATGCTTGGCAAAGACTTCCCCACACACACTGCAGTGTTGAAACCCAGTGGGCCCGATTTTTCTCTTGGGTTTCTCAGACATAGTGCCAGTCCTATCCAAACTTACCCGGTTATGGCAATCTGCCAGGTAAGACCCTCTTATCGGTTCCCAACCGTGTCACGGGTCATGGAAAAAACCATAATAAAATCAGTTTTTTTTAGAACCGATAAGAACTGGTAACCACACTAAATCACAGATTAAGATAGTTTAAACAACCTGATCGGTTCAAACTGAACCGATAAACCACTTACAAGTTCCACACAGAAGAGAATTAATGTAAAACCTATCTAGTACTCACAAATACCACAGACAGAGCCTGAACCGACCGGTTGCGGTTTAAATTCGGTCGAAAACCGAGAAAACAATACTTTAACTGACAAAATGAACCCGGCAGAAGGAGAAATCTCCGGAGCGACTGTTCAGTGAGGCGGAGTAAAGAATCTGACGGTTTGAGTTTGAAGAACAACCGACAGAGTTTCAACCGAGCTCGAGCTCAGCGTTCCATGCCTGGCATGGAAAGTTAACTCTTTCACCTCCGGAGCAGTTCGAAGGTTGGGACTCACTGCATATGTCAGAATATAGCAAGACTTCATGTTGTTTGAATAGGGTAGAGCGCTGGTACCAGTGGAAAAAGGTAGCACCTTCAGCACAGGAGAATGAGAGTTCAGTACTGTGGTGTGTGTGTGGGAGGCGAGTGTCAGGGCTGTGCCTTGCTGGACATTTGTAGTGACAGCCCAGTGAGTTCTTAATTTGGCTATGCCTGCACAGGGCATGTGACGTGGCCACTGTATTTAGGCTGAGCCTTTTGCAGCTAACTACCTCACCCTTCCAACTAACCCTTTTTGGCTTGCAACCCTAATAAAGAGTTGTGTTCTTTTTGTTTGAATCAGTGTCCATTGGTATTCCATATAGAACACAACAGTAAGCTAACTGGGGAACTGCTAGCTCTGAGAGTTCATGATAGGGGTGACCTTAGTAAGGAGGCACAACATCCTAGGGTGTTGTAATGACTTGTCCCTAGGCCAGTGCAACTCTTTCTCTGGGTGGAGACACTGCATTATTTCTAATATCTGGATACAACCCCCCCCCCAATACTGAGCAAACAGATAAGCCCGGGATGCACTATGACATATAGATCAGCCCACTGGTGGTCGGTAACTGTGGCAAAAACCTGCAAAGCATCTGGGTGGGTGCCCCTGCAAGGGAACTTGCACATAAGTAAAGGTTTGGCCTCCTATGTATATATACATATATATGGTAGTAAAGATCACTTCACACCATTCAGTTACAATTGTGTATGGGACCCCAGAATGTTTCTCTGCACAGGTATTCATCCTCTGTGCTCTCTGTATTCACTGCCCCATTTGCGGTGTTCTCTCATGAATAACACGTCTTTACTCTTTTAAAGTTAGAGATTTAATTTGTTACAGTATCTAAAAATAGATCCAATGGGAAATCCAGTTTTGGTCTTCGTACATCATTTGAGGGCGGTACAAAAGTTTGAAAAAGCATGATTGTGTAACACAGCAGGCAGCTTCCATTTGATTATTTTGTTCTTGTTTGTACGTGCGTTTCACATAACTTTTATAGCAGCCACGCTCCAAGTATAAAACAGAAGTATGTGACTGTAAAAGTGATTTTCAAAAGTACCTTAAGTAATAACTAGATCTAGTTACTGTGTTCTCAACAGCGCTTTTCAAGCTTGTGCGACTCCCACCACACCCACCCAGCCATTAATGTGAAGAAAAAAGGTCAGAACTCAGCTTCTTCAGCAGGTCCATTCTACCACACATTGTAACCTCATTTTCTCTGGAACTGCTTGGCACGCAGTATCATTTAGAGGTTAAAAATTACATTTGGGATTTTTTTGATGGTGTTTTTTTCCAGTGTAAGACTTCCTTCCTCTTGGGGATTTTTTGTGTGGGCTCTTCACCCATGTTTCTCCATCTCAACTTTGGGGTCACAGCAGTTCCATCTAGATCTCCAGCTAATGTCACCCTGTGGTCAGACTATAATGGGAACCATGGTACTGTGTGGCCCAAACCTCGCTCCTTGTGGGCCAGGTATCTTGCCTCCATGATCAGCCCAGCTCCCATGCTGATTTCAAAGTGGACAACATATTGGCATGCAAACTCAGCTGTACTGAGTGGCAGTGTAGAGTATTGATCACTAGACTAGTCCATATGCCGAGAATTTCTAGATAAATGAAATTATGGATTTTCAAGACAGGACTGGCATTACAAGGACTAGATTGTGAAGTAGAATCAAATAGTAGAATATTTATTTTAATGTCTATACTCTTCAACAAGTTTCAGCCAGTTTGCAGGATGGTTGTCCCACAAATGTTTTGAACGTGGTTGGAACTGTTGCAAATAGTGGTTCTGTCAAAACCCACCACATGTGACTGAAAAACTGGAGGTAAAACTGGTGATGTCAGTCATTCATTCTAACCCCAGGAATCCACTAATATTATTACTCTTGCAGTGCTCCCTTAAGCCAGCACCGCCCCAGAGAGAATAGAATGCTATGCTAATCATGGAATGTTTAGCTTGTGCATCTGTTTTCAAACTGCCCGGTGTTAGCTGCCTACATTCTACCTCAGATTTCTTCTCTCTGCTGCAAAGTTCAGATGCCCTGGAGATCTCTCTCAATCAAGACAGATTCCTGTAGCGCGTACAGCAAAAAAAAACACAAGTAGTTTTGTTTTATTTTTCATTACTGCCTAGTGTCATTGTTCTTTAGTTTTTTATACCTCAAGTTTTAAATTTAAACTTGTTTATCGGTTCCTCGTGGTTCCTTTGAACCGAGGGGCAACCAACTTTTTTTTTATTTAGTTGGAACCTTTTTAGAGGATTTTGGTTACTTTATTCTTTAATTTTATTTCATTTTAACTGCTTTTGAGCCTAGGTTTATCAGTTTTCCACAGCGATTTCTTGGTTCTGGATCCGATCGAAATCAACAGTTTTTTTTCCCCCCACTTTATCAGTTCCTGAACCGACTGCAAATATTTAAATTTATTTAGTCTATTTTTTGGTCGGTTACTGGTTCCTGTTTTCTATAATGTCAGATGAGCTTAAAAAGAAAACAGGGCCCCCTGGGTTCAAGAATTGCCTGAAGTGTGCAGAGGTGTTTGCCAAGGCAGACAAGCATGATCTTTGCTTGATCTGCCTTGGGCAACAGCACTTCAATGAAGACTTTGATATTTGTACATCTTTCCCTGTTAAGACAGTGGAAAAATGAAGGGAGAGGCTTAAAAGAAAACTAGAGGAGGAGGAGGTCCATGGGCTCTAACTAATCCACCCCCTCTAGGGCCCTGTCCACAGTACACCACTACGACCCAGTAACGGTTACAAACTGTTACGGCCAGTAAGCGGTACAGTGTGTCCACACTGAGGCAATGTTCAGTATGGGTCTGTGACTGTTAAGGTTGGCAGCCAATCCCCCAATGCAGCTCGTGTTGCACTACGGGCACTGCTGGGGAACACATTCACACATCCACACTACAGCTGGTAATGGTACAGCGGCGGATCCAGTTCCGTAACTGTTGTCTAAACCACCTCACGAGTGGTTTCGACAACGGCTACGGAAACGCCTCCTGTAATGTTACAGGTGTAAACACAAACCGTTGCGGTAACAGTTTGGACCCCCTGTAACATCACAGAGGGGTGGATCCAGTGTAGTGTGGACAGGGCCTAAGATTGTGGCAGTTCCTTCCAGAGCCTCTAAATCCACTCCTGATACGGGTGAGGTCTCTGGTAAGAGAGGCAATCAACCGGCTGACTCCCCGGTGCCTGCCAAAAAAATTAAAACCAAACACACTGACACCCCGGCTGAAACGTCTCAAGGGGTCCCTCAGGTGCCTATTAATGCTCCTTCTCCTGCTGAGTTGACATAGGCTTTCACCTTACTCCAGGTGCTGCAGGGTTTACTACCCCCTCAGCAGCCTGTGATTACTACTGCTGAAAAAGCAACTGTTGCTGCCCCTCTTTTGCCCACTGCTACAGTGGCATATGAGAAGGATGACCTGGAAGAAGAGGGAATTAAACCTGAGGTGTCACCAGAACAGGATTTTGGCTCCCCTCCCAGACCCTCGGAGGATTTCACTTCCCATTTTTTCTTTTAAGAAAGTGGTAGAGACCCTGGATCTGCAAACAGCTGAAGTAATCCAGGATGAAGAGGAGGCATAATACATGGAGGTTATGGGGCTGACACCCTCAAAAAGGCTCCTTCTGCCTGTCTACAGATTTTTTAAGAAGGATGTTTTAGAAATCCTAAAGGCTCCCAATACAGTCACACCCACAGACAAAAAAGTGTGACAAGAAGTATCAGAAAGATCTGGTCCCGAGTTTCTTTTTAGTCACCCAGACCACCAGGGTATTGTACAGCAGACTGCCTGTGAGAAAGCCAAAACTCCCTTATTCTTTCACCCCCATAAGAAGGATTCAAGAAAGGTGGACAGCATGGCAAAAAAGGGGTCTTTCAGCATCCCTGGCAATTCATCAAGCCAGCTAACAGGCCTATGCAGCCCTTTATCAAAAAGCAATCTGGTAGTCAGTAGTGGACAATGCTGAGACTAACCCCTCTTTAACAGTGTCAGAGCTGCTAGGCACAGCAAAATTGGGCTTGGAGGCTTCCAAACACCAATTTCAGATGGCAGCTGACACCAATGATACAGCAGCAAGGTGGATGACTGGTACCATTGCTCTAAGAAAATTTGCCTGGCCGAGGGCTAACAACCTCACCCAGAACACCCAAACTAAGGCAATGAACTTTCCTGTGGAAGACCACTCTCTTTTCAGTGCCCAGACTGAGACGTAGATGAATATAAAGCTACGTTTAGGAGCAACTCAACCAGAAACAGGCCCTCTACTTCAACTTCATCTTATTCTAGGGGAGGCAGGGGCAGGTCCTCTTTTAGGAGGCCTTTCTTTCAGGTACAGGCTGCTTCCCTGTAGCAGTACCAACCACAGCAGACTGGATTTTACAGAGCTAGAGGTAGAAGGGGTTCTCAGAGAGGATCCCAATCTGCTCAGCCTCAGCAGCAAACAAAACAGAACCCCTGATTTTTTCCCTTCAGGCTGCCTTTCCACATCCTGTAGGGGGCAGACTCACCCACTATTTCCAGGAATGGTTAAAAATAACCACAGACAAGTGGGTCTTGGAAATAGTAAGTCAGGGTGTCACCCTTTGCTTCAAGTCCCTTCCTCCTCCAAGGTTAAAACATTTTGCACCAGCTCGCTTCTCAGAAAGAAAACTACTGGAGCAGGAGGTACAGTCCCCTACTTCTGGCAAAAGCAGTATAGCCTGTCCCCCACAACCAAAGAGGTAAGGGTTCTATTCCAGATATTCCCTAACAACAAAAAAGAATGGAGAGTGGCGGCCTATACTAGACCTCAGACTGCTAAACAGGTACCTGGTAAAGCCCAGGTTCAAAATGGTCACAATGGCCATGATTTTGTCAACTCTGCAAAAAGGGGACTGGCTAGCCTTCTTGGATCTAAAGGATGCAAATTTCCATATTCCCATAAGGGAGTCGCACAGAAAGTATCTCAGATTCAGACTCCCATCAGGCCACTACTAATTCTCAACACTTCCCTTTGACCTTACCTCTGCACCAAGGTTCTCTTTACCAAGTGCATAGCAGTAGTAGTGGCACACCTCAGAAGACTGGGTGTCACAATTTTTCCTTATCTGGATAATTGGCTAATCATAAGGAAATCCCACCAACAGGTGTCAGACCACCTTCAGGTAACCCGGGATATGCTGCTCTCCCTGGAATTCCTTCTCAGTACAAAAAAGTTAGTCCTGACCCCTCTGCAGGTTCTGTTGTTCATAGGTGCAGAACTGAATACAGTAGTGGGAAGAGCTTTCTCCCTCAGGAGAGAGCAGAAAGCATTCAGCTTCTGGCAGGCTCATTTGCCCTGGGCAGGCCAAAGCGAGCAAAACAGTTTCTTCGTCTGTTAGGGCACATGGCTGCAGCAACAAGCACAGTCATAGGTGCAAGGTTTCAGATAAGAGATATTCAGTTCCACCTCAGAGCACACCAGTGCCAAAGTTGGGACCCCCCTCTCAAAGCCAGTACCAGTCACACAAATGTTACTACAGGCCCTCCAATGGTAGAGGGAACCAGAAAATTTAAGGGAAGGGGTTCCATTTCTGCAGGAGCCTGCCTCCCTGGTTCTCACAACCGATGTTTCCTTGCTTGGATGGGGTGCTCACTTAGGGGATCACACCATCCACGGTACTTGGGGGAGTGCAGACTCACTCCTGCACATAAACCTTCTGGAGTTAAGAGCTGTTTATCTGGCTCTTCAGGGCTTCTCTCATCTCATACCGGGAAAGTTGGTACAAGTCAGAACAGACAATACCACAACAATGTATTACATCAACAAACAAGGATGGACAAGGTCCACTCCTCTGTGTACAGAGGCAGTGAAGATATGGAGTCTTGCTTACTCTCTAAATGCCTCTCTACAGTCAATTCATCTGCCAGGCAAGGACAACACCTTGGCAGATGCCTTGAACAGGATAAACCAGGCCCATCATGAATGGACATTGAACAAGCAAGTGGTGAATGCTCTACTCAGCAGGTGGGGGACCCCAGAAATAGACCTTTTTGTTTCCCACCAAAATCACCACTTACCTCCCTATTGCTGCAGGCCCCCAGTGAAGGAGACCGTTCCAATGGATGCCCCGATTCTGGATTGGACAGGCAGGTACCTCTATGCCTTTCCTCTGATACTCAGGGTGCTCATCAAGCTCAGGTCACAACCAGCTTCAGTAATTCTGGTAGCCCTGGATTGGGCGAGACAGCCTTGGTACTCCCTGCTGCTCTCAATGTCTGTGAGCAAACCAATTCACCTCCTTCAGACGTACAATCTACTGACTTCCTTTCAGGGGATGGTAGTGTACCCCAATCTCAGGTCTCTCAAGCTCAAGGCCTGGCTCTTGAGGACTTGGAATATGCAGATTACCAATTCTCTGAAGCAGTTTTAGAAGTCCTTAAGGGTTACAGGAAGCCTTCCACCAAGAAAACCTATGCCTCAAAATGGAAAAGATTTTCCATTTGGTGCAGTGACAAGGGTATAGTCCCAGCCCAGGCCAGGATCCCAACCCTTCTTGTTTATTTGTCTCACCTGCACTCCCTGGAGATGAGCACTCATCTCTGAAGGTGCACCTGGCTTCAGTTTCAGCATACCTTTCAGCTAGAAAAGATACCTCCCTGGCATCAAACCCTATATTCAAAAGATTCTTTAAAGGGCTGTCTCATTTGTTTCCCCCTCACAGGGAACCAGTGTCAGCATGGGACTTTAATATTTGCATTGCCCAGCTTATGCTTCTGCCCTTTGAGCCTATGGCATCTGCAGAGCTTAAATTTCTTACCTGGAAGGTAGTTTTTATGATAGCAATCATTTCTGCCAGAAGGATAAGTGAGATACAGGTCCTCTGTATCTCACGTATCTGTGGAAAAGAACTATGTTTCTTTCAACAGGGACAAGGTAGTGTTGAGAACTAATAGGAAGTTCCTCCCCAAGGTGGTTTCTGACTTCCATTTGAACCAGTCTATAACATTGCCAGTTTTCTTTACTGAACACTCTAGCTCAGGTGAGCGTAGATTGCATAGCTTGGATATAAAAAGAGCACTGAGTTATTACATGACTAAAGATCATAGGCAGGACAGACAACAACTGTTCCTCACCTATGGGGAAGTAGGTAAGGGTATTCCTGCTTCAGAGAGGACTGTCTCTCGATGGATAGTGTATTCAGTTTTGCTACTCAAAGGCAGGCAAGGTTGCTCCCTCTGGTGTTAGGGCCTACTCTACAAGGGGCACAGCTGCCACTATTGCAGCTCCCCGAGAGGTACCGCTAATGGAAATACGTAAACCAGCTACCTGGAGGTCAGTCCACACCTTCACTAAGTATTATAGCCTGGACACCCAGTCCAGGATTGATGCCAGATCTGGCACATCACTCTGGCAGAGTGTTTTTCCTAAACAGATTCTGACCCACCTCCTTGAGGTACTGCTACATAGTCGGCAAGAGTAATAATATTAGTGGATTCCTGGGGTTAGAAGAAAAAAATTACTCACCTGTAGTAATCTTGTTTCTTCCAAAGGGATCCACTAATATTATTACTCCCCACCCTTGCTTCCACTTTCAGAATCAGTAACAAGAAAAATCCTCTCCACAGCTGATAAGATGTATGGTTGGAGTGGCATGCTACCTGCTGGCACCTTCTAGTAATGTCTTAACTTGTAGGTTCTTTTCTAAAGGCATATCTGACTTCAGAAAAAAAGGGGACATTTGTTTATGCTAGTCCTTTGGTTAATGCTGTTATTTGCCCAGTTGGGCATTATTTTTCTATAATTATTTAAATAGTAATTCACATGTTGTTATGGCCTCTTTGCAGGCTTCTAAGAAATCTGAGGTAGAATGTATGTAGTTGACACTGGACAGTTTGAAAATAGATGCACAAGCTAAACCTTCCATGATTAGCATAGCATTCTATTCTCTCTGGGGCAGTGCTGGTTTAAGGGAGCACTGCGAGAGTAATAATATTAGCGGATCCCTTTGGAAGAAGGAAGATTACTACAAGTGAGCAATTTTTTCTTTTCTGCCATTGTTCTGTAGTTATTGGTGGTTTGGTCAAAATCTGCTTCTTAAAGCACAGTCCTCAGAATGTTCAAGGATGCACACCATCTGGGTACTCCAGGTAGAGGATGCATGCCCCTTCTGCACCTGATTCCAAGCAATGCCCCTGATTAAGTGGGTGGCCGGGACAAGGGCAAACCAGTGTGGACATGTGCCCTATTCCCAAAAAAGGCACCATGTTGCAGAAGGCCGTTGTAGGCTATGCAGCCTTAATAGCTGCAGTAGTGGCTACATGCCTCACTCTGCCTAACCATAACTTTTTGTCCTGGGGCCTGATTGCCCTTCCACCCCAAACCTACGAGCCTCCGCAGTAGGCTGGGGACAGCACCAGCACTGTCTGAATGTTTTCATTTCTTTGGCAGTCTATTAGGGATTTGGCAGTCCTTGGAATACTGCTGTATCCCATCATCCCTGTTTCCTGTTAGGGTTTCCCTGGCAAGCCAGCATGTGCATCCAACTGGATGCCCATAATTTGGTACAACTCAGCCACCCCACAGTCCCCTGCTTATAGCAAGTGGACCACAGTGGTGAAGGTGCTGTGGATCCCAGCAGGCACGCGGACTCCTGCAGCTGCAAGTCAGTGCACCTCAGATACACACAAATTATAATATGGATAGGGAGGATTGTAAGGAGAATGGGAATGAGGAAGGGCTGTGTAACTGGTCACCTGGGGATTATTAACCTGGTTAAGGTAAACCCTTGGGTAAGGAAAAAGCTTTATGAAACTGAGAGATATGACAGCATCCTTACTATCTTTTTCTGAAGTCCTGCCAGTTTGATTTAAGGATGAGGACAGATGTTTCCTGATCACTTGCTTCAGTTTACAACAGGAAGAGTGGTACAGGAAAGAAGGCTTTGGGTTTGTGGGTGAAGGAGGCACTCCTGGTGGGACAAAAGACTATACAAGTGGGGTGACCTTCACCCAGTGAGAAGGGCACCAACTAGCAAGGGGGGAGACAGTACAATCACTGATAGATACAACTACTTTGTTGAAGGAGGCAAATCTGGCCTCCCCTTAGTGCTGGTAAAGATGGGGAGGATGACCAGGCAAAACAGATTGGTGCTGGGTGGGCAGAAAGTGATATCATGACTTTTGGAGGATTTTTCTATTTACTTCCATGACACATTATAGCTGAATACGTCGAATATGCTTCCAAAGAAAAACTTGTATTGTCTTATGCAAACACAATAAAATACAAGTTAAAAAGGCAGTTTTCCAGGGCTTCAGGCAGGAGCCTATAAAGGAGGAAGCCATGCCTCCTGTTCTCTAGGGAGTCAATTCTGGGTGTCTGCTAGCCCACCACACCATTTCCTGCTGCTTCAAAAGGAGTAGGCCAACAAGCGGCCTCCCACGTGAAGGACTAACGCACTAAGGACATCGGAGTCTGCACACCATGGGACTCTGAATCCCAGAAGAGATGCCGGAGAACAGTAAGGGACTGAGATAAGCAGAGGGTGGAAGCAATGAACCAGGAAGTCGTACACAACTGAGGTAAGATTCCTGCTAATCTACTGTCATAGCTTGCGAACTACAGGGAGGGTTAAAGGTAAGGAAAACGTTTGGATTAGGCCAAATGCCCTATCTAGAGTGGGAGTAAAAAGGGATTTAGTAGTAAGCAAAAAGTGGGACTCTGCCAAACACTGTCAGGGGTAGGAGTAAAAAAGGGGTCTAATAGTAGACAAAAAGTTGGGATTAGGCCAAGCACCTTATCTAGGGTACCAAAACGATTTAAAGTAAGCAGAGTTTGGGAATAGGTGAAACGCTGTATCTAGGGCAGGGGTAAGAAAGGGTTTAATAGTAGGTAAACAAAAATAAGCTAAAAATTAAATATGCTGGGAGTGGTGCAGTGCAGTGACTCTGGGGCAGCAGTTTTCCGAAAGACTTTCAGGAGGCTGTGGTGCTGCTCCATTTGCGTGTACCTCTCTGAGGGCGGAGGTTGCTCAACTCCATGCCGAATTGGTTAGGATTCAGGGAGCCTTCTCCCCCACCCAGGGACCACCTGATCTGTCATCGCTGCCTCAGAGGCTGCCAAGGAGGAGGAGTGGCTGGACCACAGTGGGCTGGGTGAGGGCGGATGATACCACTACAGAACTCCTACACTGCTCTGGTGGGGCAGGACTGTCCCATGGAGGCACCTGCAGTAGTGACCAAGGAGGATGGTGGGGCTCCTCCATAGTGGAGACACCAAGGCGAGGGGCACAGGACCTCAGAGGAGAAGTAAGCAACTCCTGGTGGGGGGACTCCCATCATTAAGGAGTAGATTTGGGGGCAGGAAGGGAGGGAGAGAGGGAAGTTAGGTGCCTACCAAGTGCCATGGTTTGGATGGATAGAAAGCAAATCCTGGGGATCGCTGGGACAGCAGGACAGGATGGAGAGTAGATGTCATTGTCCACCTGGGGACAAATGCCCTGGCAAGGGATGAGGGTAAGGTAGTCCAAGAGGAGTTTAGGAAATTGAAGAGGGGTCTAAGGCAGGTAGCACACTCCGTGGCCTTTTCTGAGGTGTTTCCAATCTACGACAGGGGGAGGATAGTGTTCTCTGCACCAGGAACTTCAACTCATGGTTGAAGGAATGGTGCAGAGAGGAGAGGTTCGACTTCATTGGGGACTGGGGTCCCACCTGGAGGGATGTAGGCTTATACAGAGAAAATGGCTTGCATCCACCCAAGAGGGAAACCAAGGTCCAAAGTGAACAGTTTAGTTGCTTCATCAGCAAGCATTTAAACTAGCCGAAGGTGGTGGAAGGAAGCAGGGAGAATCAAACTGCCCTCCTCCCACAAATGGAAGTGGTAAGTAGGCAGACCTCCCCCACACACACACACACATGTACACACACACACAGGCTTACAAGGTCAGTAGTGCAAATCTGGAAGGAGAAAAGACCCAGAAGGAACTGATTTAACATAAGAATCCAGGAGGTAGAAGGAAAGGGAGATAGAATAGTGGAGGAAATAAGGGAGGCCAAATGGCAAAAAGGTGGGGGGAGGTGACAGTACAATCTGGAGAGCCATGTGTGCAAATGTTCAATGTCTGGTCAGTAAGATTACAGATCTAGTGGGTGGTGGTAGATGGTGTTCACTCTGAAGAAAGCAAGGTGACCAGCGGGGTACCGCAGGGGTCAGTACCAGAACCAGTCCTATTTAGCAACATTGTAGGAGGGCTGGAGGGGAAAGTATGCCTGTTTGCGGATGACACATAAATCTGCAACAGAGTGGACCCCCCCATGGGGGGGGGGAGGGATGATCTGAAAAAGCTAGAAGACTGTTCGAGGGTTTGGCAACTGGGTTTCAATGTAGAAAAGTGCAAAATAATGCATTTGGGGCACAGAAACCCAGGGGCAATGTACCAGTTGGGGGGGGAGGTATTGGCAACCACAAAACAGGAAAGGGATCTGGGGTTAATCATTTCTGATGAAAAGCAGTGTAATAAGGCAGTGGGGAAAGCTAGCAGGATGCTTGGAGCATAGGGAGGGGTATTACCAGCAGAAAGAGGGAAGCAGTGTTACCCCTCTATAGATGAATGGTGCGGCCCCACCTTGAGTACTGTGTCCAGTTTTTGGAGGCCTCATCTCTGGAAGGGCATAGATAGGGTGGAGGTGGTACAGAAGAGGGCAACCAAAGTGGTGCAGGGCCTGCATCAAATTCCCTACAAGGAAAGACTCAAGGAATTACATATGTACTCTCTAGAGGAAAGGGGGGGGCATGATAGAAATGTTCAAATACCTCACAGATATTAATAAGGTGCACAAAGGTGGCATTTTACATAGAAAAAGATGCTCGAGGACAAGGGCTCACACAATGAAGCTGGGGGGAGAGTCGGAGATGTGAGGAAATATTTCTTATGGAAAGGGTGGTGATGCTTGGAACAGCTTCCCAGCAGAGGTGGGTGTGATTCAAGCAGGCATGGGGTAGACACAAGGGGACCATAGTAATAAGGTATGTGGGAAGGGCCAGAGATCGAGTAGGGTCTGTGGTGGTATTGTAGCCATGGACTCTGGCTAATGCAACTTATTTACTTGCATTTTGACTTTTCTTTCCTGTGGTCTGAGAGTGCTGCCTGCTTGTGTTCTTGGTGGCACACTATGTAGGGGAAAACAAGGAAGACTAGGTGGGCCAGGAGGTCCTCTGCCAAAAACGTCTTATGTTTCTAAGAAAAAGGTATCAGGAAGGTGGTGATAGGAGTCCAGGATGGGCAGTGATGAGGCATGGCAGGGGCAGAGATGAGAATCAGGATGAGAAGCCAGCTTGTTGGCACAGTGGTAGCACTACCACTTGCGATGCTGGTGACCTGGGTTCAGAAGTGAGCCTGAGTCATCAGGAGGCCAGCTGGGGGGGAGGAGGATTGAGCACCCCAGAGGGCACACTCTTCCTCCGGGGAGGGAGGGCAGCCAGTGCCAGTGCACGACTGCCATGTGGGTGACCACAGGTGGCAGTACACCCACAAGCAGCATGGTGGCAGGGGAAATGGTGCATGATGTGCACCATGCTGGCTTGCGTACTTGCAGCACTCCTCTGGCTGACCTCTTGAGGGAAGGAGAAAATCAGAGGAAAAACAGTGGCAGGTCGGGGTAGAGTGATGGACTGAACCATTGCAGGCCCCGCACCAGTGAAGTGGCACACTTTGCCAGGAACCTGATACTGTTCAGCGGCAGTTGGGGGTCCTGCTGCACCCCACTGTGGGGAGGGGGGGCAGGCCATGGGGGCAGACAGGAGAAAAGCAGGTGAGACCATGAGAGGTTTGGTGATGGGGCTTGGGGGGGGTGGTCCAGATGGTGGCACAGCCTACCAGGAGCAGGTGAAAAAAGAATTAGGATGAGGGTAGGTGGCAGGTGGGTATAAAGGAATCTTGGGGAAGGAGGGATCAAGTGGCCTGGAAGGCTGTGTGCACCAATGCCAGGAGCCTGGGAAACAAAACCTGCAATTTTCAGGCTATGATGGCAGAAGCCCAGCTGGACTTGGCGGCAGTCACAGAGATGTGGGCAATGGAGCACCATGACTGGAACTTTACTGTTACAGGTTATGCAATGTTTAGGAGGGATAGGAAACGAGGAAGGGGGAGCATTATTTGTAAGACAGTGTGTCAAAGCTACAGGGCTCAAACAATTTTGTGAGGGGGCAGGACCCAGATACAGTGTGGGTGCAAGTACTGTAGATCTTACTTCGAGGGGGAGCTCTTGCAGCAGGCTATAACCATTAGGACTAATACCGCAGGCCTTAGGACCCACCGGAAAAAACTTAGCTATCAGTACCCAGCAGGGGCCACCCCCAACATCGGTCATGCCATAAAAAGGGGTGGTCCCTAGCTCCACCTCAGTTTTTTTCCTGCCACAGACCCGCTCTCGTTGGGAAAGTCTTTGTGTGTTCTTCAGCAGTTCCAGTGAAATTTGGTGAAAAGGTTTTGTTTTCTCTCTGATTCTCTCGTTTTTGCAGTTTGTTTTCTTCATTCTCTAGTTCTTCCTTCATCACATGTCATCCCCATCGTCTGTCTCATCCTCTGGTCCCAAGAAGACTAAGTGTGCCTGTGGCTGCCAAATACCATAGAAGGATGGCCACGAAGCCTGCGTCTTCTGTGTGGGGCCAGACCATGACCTTCTTTCCTGCAAGATCTGCAAGGGCTTCACCAGCAGGACTCGTATCCAGCACATGAAAGCCTTAAAAGACCACCTTTTAGAGAAGAAAATGGATGTCCTGCAGAGCTGTCCTGGGGGAAAGGGCAAGCACCAGGACAAGTCCCGTGAGAAGGACCGTAGCCAGTCCCACCAGCGGTCCAGGTCGTGCTCTCCCCATAGGAAGGCCTCCTCTTCCCGCTTGAGCAGTTCTGACAGTTTGAAGCACTCCAGACTTGAAGAAAAGTCGAGACCCGACACCCCCTTCAAGACACTGACGCCAGCCACCGGCGGGGGCTTCTACCGACAAAGTGGCCAAGGTGAAGGTTACGCCAGTGCACATCTCTTCTACTTCGGCAGATTCCACCAAGGCCTCTACCTCGGTGCATGCTTCAGCCCCGCCATAAAAGGCCTCGGTTATAGCTTTACCCAGGTTGGGTAAGCAGTCAGGCAAGGACCGGGACTCTCAGGATAAGGCCCCTTCTGGGTCCCGCTCTTCCAAATCGGCTAAGTTGGAGCTGACACCAGCCCCCGCACCGGCTACGGTGTCTAAGGCCAACATGACTAAAGGTGAGCCTGTGCCGGTCAAGGTACCATCGCTGGCCCCGAAGTCTTCCCACTCCGGAGGGCTATTCTTCAGGATCTTCCCTTAAGGCCCTGCCGGACCTTCCGGCTTCACCTATTCCCCCACAGGGGATGGCGGTCTCTGTTTTTAATAAGGAGGAGTTGCAGGAGCTCTTCTCCTTCTGGTGGAGCCAAGTCAAAAAGGATGAGGCTACCCCGAAGCCGGACCCAACACCCGTTCCCAACTGACCAGACATACAGGACACTGGGGATCTTCCCATTGGGTCACGTGCCAAAACCCCCGACGAGCACCGTAAGCCTTCCAAGTCCCACTCACCCTCGGTGGTTCAATTCCGGTCTTGGTCCAGGGACCACCGACAGCACCACTCACGGTCCTCCAGCTGTCATCGGTCCAGGCCTAAGAGCAAGTCCCGCAGCTGCATAGGTCTGTCTCTAAACGGGTTCGCTCTTCTAGCTGCCAGTCCCCCAACAGACACCGGTCTTCGCTCCATCATTGGTCCACAAGCCATCGTTGGTCCAGGGACCAGCGTCGGTCTGGGAGTACCCAACGCTCTAGGGAGGGTAGTCCTTATTGGCACATTTTGGACTCCTCACATTCCAGGAACCAGTCTACCTCTTCTTCCTTGTCCCTTTCAGGAGTTGGGGGTTCTCCTGAGGATAAGGAACTACCTCATTTGCCTCCTGACGATCCTTCTTTCATGGACGTCATGAGACACATCCATGGGAGACGGAGGACCTGGATCCAGAATGCCAGAGGCTGGCACATTACCTGAGGCAAAAGGAGCCAAAACCTTTGGTAGTGCCTTCTTTGCTGGATACATTCCAAGACCTTACCAGGATAACTTGGAAACATCCAGCCACAGTCCCAGCAGTTCCCAAAAAATCAAACAGGCTGTATACAGTGCAGAGGGACGAGCCCTATCTGGTGGAAAACCCTCAGGCTGACTCTATGGTTATAGCAGCTGCTCATGAAAAATCTTGACAGTCCAAACACCTCAGCTCTCAGCCTCCTGATCAGGAGTCTCGCTATTGGATGCAGAGTATACCTTTCTGCCCACCTGGACCAATCTGCTCTATGTGTTCCCTGAAGTTCCTGACGCATATGGTCCAGTACCAGAATGGGCTATGGGAGAAGGGACAAGAGATAGCCAGTGCCTTGCAAGACTCCACCCAAAAATGGAGTTCCTGGACATTCTCAAATTGGGCTCAGACAAAGGCACCCATGTTCTGCATGCCTCGTATGACACTGCAGATATGGCATCTAGGGCATCAGCGTCAGGTGTCTGCCTAAGGCACCATGCCTGGCTTCGAGTCTCAGCATTCTCCCAGGATATGCAGACTGGAATCAGGGACGTTCAAACAACATGAAGTCTTGCTATATTATAGACATTAGCAGTTTGATCCAGCTCTAGAACTGCCCCGGAGTGAGATGATTAAAACCATTCCAAAATAGAATTTTGGCACGAGAGCAGCTCTATCTGTGTCATTTCAAACTTGAACTGTCAGATTCTTTACTCCGCCTCAGTGAACAGTCGCTCCGGAGATTTCTCCTTCTGCTCTGTTCATTTCTCGGTTTAAAAAGTGTTTTCTTGGTTGGATTTAACCGAGAATAGTTTTATTTTAACCGCAAAACCGTTCGGTTCAAGCTCTATCTGTGGTAACCGTAAGTAAATGAAGGTTTTGTCTGTGTGGAACTTGTAAGTTATCGGTTCGGTTTTGAACCGATCAGTGGGTTTAAAACTCATTTAAAACTAAAAGTTACTATTTTAGAGTGCGGTTCCCGGTTCTTATCGGTTCTAAAAAAAGCGGATTTATTACGGTTTTTCCAATACCCGTGACACGTTTAGGAACCAATAAGGGGTTCTGCCTGGCACGCGTTAAAGGGCAAGTTTTTGGTTAGGCTGGCATTATGTCTGAGAAACCCAAAGAAAACCGGGCCCACTAGGTTTCAACACTGTGATGTTTGTGGGGAAGTCTTTGCCAAGGCTGACCCACACACCTATGTGTTTATTGTCTGGGGTTTGACCACCTCAGTCAGACTGCCAGACATGTAAGAACTTCCTGCAGCCACCCTGGAAAAAGATTGGGCAGGCTCAGGGAGCGAGGCAAAAAGTCCGCTGACCCGGATGGCCAGCCAGGTTCGGTGCCAACCGAACCAGAGGGAGTGCCCTCTGACCAGGGCCAGACTTCCTCGGGCCAAAGAAAAGCTGGTTCTGAGGAACCAATTCCAGTAAAGAAAACAAGAAAATCAGCAGGTCTGGAGTCCAAAATTCCTTCTCCAACTGCTGCAGAGATAGCAAAAGCCATACAAATTGTCCAGTCACTGTCTCAGGGTCCGTCCGAACCACCACTATCTGGTAAAAGGTCGGTTCGTCCGGTCCCAGTGGTTCAGGATTATGATATTGAGGAATTTTATGAACCAGAGGAGGGGAGGAGGATTATGAACAGTATGAATGTGGCTGGAAGGTCTGGGTGTGCCCATTGAACCGGACATCTCCCCAGACAGACCTTTAGAATCTCCCCCTATGCTGTCTGAGTCCCCATCTCATTTTATGTTTTATAAAAAAGTTGCTGAAACCCTCCAGCTTCCTTTAGAAGAGGCTGTGGATGAGCAAGAGGAGCCTGATTTTGTAGAAATGATGGATATTCCAGAGTCTAGGAGATTGTCTATTCCTTTACATAAGTCTTTTAGGAAACAAACAATTAAAATTTTAAAAGCTCCTAATTCTGTGCCTCCTGTAGATAAAAAGATGGACAGAAGATATACATTGTCAGGCCCTGATACATAATTCCTTTCTCAGCAATGCAGTCATGTTGGGGTAGTTCAGGCTGCTGCCTGTGATAAAGCTAATATTCCCTTGGCTTCACATCCTCCTGACAAGGATTGCAGGAAGATTGATGCCATGGCAAAAAAAGAGTGTATGGCAGCCTCTCTGGGACTCAGGCAAGCAAATTATATGGCTTATGTAGCTAGGTATCAGAAATCTAGATGGGATACTGTTATGCAATTGGCCAAGCAGGCCCATGGCCAGCTGGCTAGTGAACTAGAACAGGTGGCTGCTGATGGCATTGAAGCCTCTAAGGTTCAGTTTCATGCTGCTGTGGATGTTAATGATGTTTCCTCTAGGGTCATGGCCACATCTGTAGCTTTTCGTAGGTTGGCCTGGCTCAGGTGTACTAGTTTGTCACAGGATACCCAGACTAAGGCTATGGATTTTCCTGTGGTGGGAAATTCTCTGTTTGGAGAGCAGACAGAGAATTACATGAAGAAGATGGATGAATATAGGACTACTTACAAGAGTGCCCAGGCTAAGGAGCGGCAAGCCACTCCTCAAAGGCATGCCCCAGGGGTAGGGGGTAGGCCTTTTCACAGGCCTTTCTACCAGACTCAGGCCTCCTCTGCCTATGCTCAGAGGGGCTTCTTCAGAGGCAGGGGCAGACGAGGGGTGGGCAGACCTGCTCCCACCCCCCAGCCTAAGGCTCCTGCGAAACAGGCACCCTGATGGGGTGCCCAGGGCTGATTCTCCTGTACCAGTGGGGGGCAGGATGGCTTACTTCAGTCAGAATTGGGCTTCTTTAACCTCAGACAAGTGGGTTCTGGAAGTAGTTAGCCAGGGTCTGGTTCTCAGCTTCAAAAAGTTTCCCAAGTTGAGAAGCAGACTTTTTCTACCTGCAAGTGCTTCAGAGACCCTCGCTCTGGAAACAGAGGTCTCATCCCTGTTAGCTCTCAGAGCAGTAGAAAGGGTTTCTCCTGCATCAGGGCAGGGGTCTGTATTCAGATACTTCCTTACCCCAAAAAGACAGGAGAATGGCGGCCCATTTTAGATCTCAGATATCTGAACAAGCATCTTTTGAAACCAAAGTTCAAAATGGTAACTCTGGCAATGATTTTACCTTCCCTAAGGCCAGGGGACTGGCTAGCCTCCCTGGACCTCAAGGATGCCTATTTCCATGTCCTAATCAGAAGATCCCATCGAAAGTACCTCAGATTCGAACTGCCCTCAGGTCATTACCAGTTCAGAGCAATGCCCTTCGGCCTTACCTCTGCTCCAAGGGTATTCACAAAGTGTCTAGCAGTGGCAGTGGCCCACTTAAGGAGGCAGAGGATTGCTGTTTTTCCCTATCTAGACGACTGGCTCATTGTAGGCCAGTCCCCAGAACAGGTAAAATCTCACCTGCAGGTTACCCAGCAGCTTCTCACCTCCCTGGGTTTTCTGCTAAACCTACCAAAGTCGGTTCTGGAACCAGTCCAGGTACTCACCTTTATAGGGCAGAATTGGACACAAAGCTAGCCAGGGCCTTTCTTCCCCAGAAAGGGTAAGGAATTTAGTGGCTCTGGCCTCTTCCTTCACTCTGCAGGTTCTCGACCAGCAAGACACTTTCTGCAGCTCCTGGGGCACATGGCTGCATCCACAGCTGTTGTGCAGGGCCAGATTTCAGATGAGAGACATTCAGTTTCACTTGAGAACCTTTTGGTCTCAGAGAAGAGACCCCTTTCAAGTTGGTCCCAGTGACTGAACCTTGATCCTAGCTCTCCAGTGGTGGCAGGATCAGAGCAATTAAGGCGGGGTCCCCTTCATTTCCCTTTCTCATGACTTGACTCTCACTACAGATGCTTCCCTTCTGGGTTGGGAGCCCACATGGGCGACCTTTCCACTCAGGGAGTTTGGTCCCTCCAGGAATCTCTCTGCCACATCAATTTGGTGGAACTCAGAGCTGTCTTTTAGCTCTTCAAGCTTTTCTGCATCTGTCCACGACAAGGTGATACAAGTCAGAACAGACAACACCACAACAATGTGGTACATCAACAAACAGGGGCACTCGGTCTTCGGCCTTGTTCACGAGGCAATGAAGTTGTGGTCTCTGGCCTATTCCCTGAACACTTCCCTCATAGCAGTTCATCTTCCAGGGAAGGACAATGTCCTAGCGGATACCCTCAGCAGGATTTCCCAGGGCCATCACGAATGGTCCCTGGATCCTCAAGTGCTGGGGATAGTTTTTGCCAGGTGGGGCATCCCTCGGATAGATCTTTTTGCAGCCCCAGACAATCACAGACTTCCTCTGTTCTGTTGCAGACCTCCAGTGCTGGGCTCAGTTCCCTGGATGCCCTTCTTCTGGATTGGGAGGAAGTTCCTCTATGCTTCCCTTTCCTCTCTATTCAAAGTACTAGTCAAAATCAGATCTCAGCCTTGCAGGGTGATTCTGATTGCCCCGATTGGGCCAGGCAGCCCTGGTACCCACTCCTTCTGTCTCTGACAGTCCATCTTCCCTGTGCCTCCCAGGAATCACAATCTGTTGACTTGTGCCCAGGGAAGGGTTTGGTATCTGGACCTCAAATCCCTCAACCTCAAGGCCTGGCTCTTGAGGAGTTAGAGTTTGCTGATTTACACCTCTCTCAGGGTGTTCTTGAGATCCTAAAGGCTTCCAGAAAGCCTTCTACTAGGGCTACTTATAGTTCTAAATGGAAAAGGTTTTCCATTTGGTGTGCTGGGAAAAATATTTCCCCAGAATCTGCTGAATTGCCCATTTTGTTAGATTACATGGTACATCTTAATTCCTTGGGTCTCAGACCAGCTACCCTGAGAGTTCATTTGGCAGCTGTTCTGCTTTTGTGTCAACAGGAAAGTCATCCCCTCTTTCCTCTCATCCTGTGTTTTCCAAGTTTTTAGGGATTACTCCATACTAATCCTCCCTTTCGGAACTGGCCCTGCTTGGGACCTTAATGTTTGCATTGCCCAGTTAATGCAACCCCTTTTGAACCTCTGTCTTCTGCAGAGCTTAAGTACCTAACTTGGAAAACTGTTTTCTAGTGGCTATCACTTCTGCCAGATGCATAAGTGAATTGCAAGCCTTGTCAGTGGAGACTGACTTTATTTCTTTCCACAGGGATAAGGTAGTCCTTAGGACTAATAGGAAGTTTTGCCTAAGGTGGTTTCAGATTTCCATCTTAATCAATCTATCTCCTTCCAGTATTTTTCACTGATCACTCCTCTTCGGGTGAGAGGAGATTGCACAGCCTGGATGTTAAAGAGCTCTTAGTTATTATATAGAGCGTGACCAAAGGTCACAGGTTCGAATCCTCCAACTTTTCCTTACCTATGGTGAAGTTGAGAAAGGCAAACCTGCCACTAAGAGATCAATAGCCAGGTGGATTGTCTCTTGTATCCAATTTGTTATCAGAAAGTGGGCAGAGCCCCCACCCCGGTTTGAGGGCTCATTCTACCAGGGGTACAGCTGCGTCTCTAGCTGCTGCCAGAGATATCCCTTTATTAGAGATTTGCCAGGCTGCTACTTGGAAAACGGTGCACACTTTTACCAAGCATTACTCCCTGGATGTCCAGGCCAGGAGAGATGCTCGGTTTGGCACAGCTGTTCTTCAGAGCCTATTCCTAAGTAGGTTCTGTCCTCCTCCATGGAGGTACTGCTGTGTATTCTGTTAATGTCTATAATATAGCAAGACTTCATGTTGTTTGAAGAAAAATTACTCACCTTAGTAATGTTGTTTCTTCTAATGGAGTCTTGCTATATTATAGACCTCCCCAACCTGCCCCTCTCAGAACCTCTACTTGGTGGGGTGCGGGCAACTTAGTGTGGGCACTACTTATGTCCTGTTAGCATTTTGTCCCCTTTGGGACTTTGGGGTGTGTATGTGACGTGTGTGTGTTTTATTATACTTATGTTCCATTTTCATATTATTAGAATGGTGTTAGTATTTCTGGTCCCCTGACTTGAGTCTTGGGTGTTGGGACCATCAATGGTTGTTATTATTTAGGTAACCATTTGGCTAGTGTAGGTTACAGCTTCCACACAGACCTTAGTGAGTTTGGCTCGTAAAGATCTGACAGTTCAAGTTTGAAATGACACAGATAGAGCTGCTCTCGTGCCAAAATTCTATTTTGGAATGGTTTTAACCATTTCACTCCGGGGCAGTTCTAGAGCTGGATCAAACTGCTAATGTCTATAATATAGCAAGACTCCATTAGAAGAAACAACATTACTAAGGTGAGTAATTTTTTCTTCCGTTCCATGGTTCCGTGCTATTTGGGTCAGAGACCGACGGCCTTATCTCTCATCTCCAGGAGTTGGGAAAATCCATCTGGTCCATCCGACAGATGTATAAGGAGGACCAGAAACGCTTTCGAAAATGGCTTTTTCATAAGTCCTCAGGCCAACCTGCCTGTGGAAGTCAATCGGAACCAGAGAGGTTGCTTTAAAAGGAAGGTCAGAAGCCAGCAACCTGGAGGCGCTCCCTTTTGAGGCTCAAAGTCCTCCCAAACCTCTCTGCCAACCTCCGGCTCTACCCAATGACTCCCTGTTGACCCCCCCTCCGGAGAAGGAGGCACAAGGGGAGGCGGTAGGGGTCGCTTCTCCATCCACCTGGAGGGATGGAGCAGAATCACTTCGAGCCTTTGGGTCGTAGATATTATAAGGAGGGGACATACGCTGGAGTTCACTCAAATCCCCCCAGAAACTCCACCAAGGTCCTCAAGGTATCCTCCTTCTCACATACCTCTCATAGAAGGAGAAATCCAGGCCCTCTTGCAAAAAAGGGTAATAGAGCCAGTCCCCCTGAAGCAGCGGGGGAAAAGGGTATTACTCCCATTTCTTCCTGGTTCCAAAGAAAAGTCAGAATCTTTGGCCCATCCTGGACCTCAGCTCCCTAAATGATTATATAGAATACCAAAGGTTCAGGATGGTGACTCTTCCAGGTCTAATTCCTCTGCTACACCAAGGAGACTGGCTGTGTTCCCTGAACATGCAAGATGTGTACATGCATATTGGGGTCTTTCCCCCTCACAGGAAGTACTTGATGTTCCACTTCCAAGGGGGTGCATTACCAGTTTCGAGTTCTGCCATTCAGCCTCTCATCCGCTTCTAGAGTCTTCACCAAGTGCCTAGCAGTGGCAACTGCAGCTCTAAGGTGCAAAGGGCATTACATCTTTCCTTACCTGGATAATAAGCTCTTGTCGGCCCTGTCACGAATGTGCCTCATTCAAGCTCTAGGAGACACTTATACTGTATTCCGAGAGTTGAGGATCACCCTGAACCTGCCAAAGTCATCCCCCAAGCCCAGCCAAAGACTCGTCTTTATAGGTGCGGTCCTAGATATGGTCCAGGGCATGGCCTTCCTCCCTTAGGAAAGGGGAGATTGCCTGTGAGAAGTGGCCTGAACGGTCCTCGTAACCCCTCAGGTCTAAGCCAGGACCTTCCTCAGACTTCTGGGGCACATGGTGGTGGCCATCCCTGTATCTCCTTTGGCCTGCCTCCACAGTGGATGCTCAGGGTGCAGTGGGACCAAAGCTCTGATGGTTTCAACCATCTGGTCAGAATCTCTGAACCAGTCAGAAGGACCCTCCTTTGGTGGTTGGACACCTCAATATAGAAAAAGGGGTCTTGTTTCAACAGGATCCACAAGGTCATACATTGACAACAGATGCCTCCAACTTAGGCTGGGGGGCTCACCTAAGGGGCTGCCAGACTCAGGGTGTTTGGTCCCTAGAGAAGCGCAACCTCCACATCAATGTTCTGGAAATGTGGCCGGTCCTCAATGCCCTATAGGCCTTCAGGAGGACCCAGTGCCAGGCCCTCTCCTCATTCAAGTAGACAACACAGCTATTGTTTTCTACATCAACAATCAAGGGAGAACACACTCCTACCCCCCCTGTGCAGGGAGACGATGAGAGTCTGGTATTGGGCACCAAAACATCACATCTCTCTGTCCACCGTTCATGTTCCACACGCTCAAAACACCTTGGCGGATAGCTTAAGCTGGTCTTGGACCAAGGCGCATGAGTAGGAGCTACTCCAATCAGTAGCGGACCAGCTCTTCAACACCTGGGGTCAGCCAGAGTTGGATCTCTTTGCGTCTCCACACAACGCCAAACTGCCAATTTTTTACTCGCAAGAGCATGCGCCTGGTGCTTTTTGGCCAGAAGCGTTGTCCCTTTGATGGGCAGGGAGGTTCCTTTATGCCTTCCCTCTCATTCAGAGACTTCTGTTGAAGGTACAGACTGAGGGGGCTTGGATGATCCTAATTGCCCCGCTGTGGCCACAGCAGATTGGGTTCCCATTACTTCAGCGGTTGTCGTCGGAGCCTCCGATTCTGCTGCCTATATGCTCACAATTGCTGTCCCAGGATCAGTGCAAGCTGGTGCATAAAGATCTCAAGTCCCTGCACCTTCATGCATAGCTCCTGCAGACGTAGTTAAATCACGGTATGAGGTCTCCCAAGAGATGGCAGACATCCTCGTTTCACCGAGGAAGCCCTCTACTTGTTTCACTTATGCTATGAAGTGGAAGCATTTTTGCTTATGGGCTTCGTTTCATCACCTTGACCCCCTTACCCGTCCAGTGAACTCAGCATTACAGTATCTCCTCTCCTTATGTCAGCAAGGCTTGAGCTACTCCTCCATTAAGGTGCATACGTGGGCCATTTCTGCTTCTCACGTCCTCTTCGGCGACAGAATCCTAGCCCAGCTAGACGTGGCCCACACCTTTTTACAGGGCATTCCACATTTGATGCCTCCCATTAGGGATCCAATTCCCCCCTGGGATCTCCTTTTTGTGTTAGAGAAGCTTTCTCTCCCTCCCTTTGAACCTGCAACAGAGTGTGAGCTGCGTTACCTTTCCTGGAAGGTATCTTTTTTTACTTGCTGCTACTTCAGCTCGAAGGGTTTCCGCGCTTCAGGCCCTGATGTGCAAGGAGCCTTATTTAATTTTTCATAGGGAAAGGGTTTCCCTCAGGACAAATCCTAAGTTCCTACCCAAAGTGGTTTCTGAATTAACCCTCAACCAGTTTGTTGACCCTCCAGTCTATTATTCAACCCCTTCTAACAGGGGAGAAGCTCTTTTACACACATTGATGTCCACAGGGCACTGAGATACTACCTCAGGCATACAGCGGCACACAGCAAATCAGAGCAACTGTTTGTGGCCTTTGCACCTCAACACCTTGACAAACCGGTGTCTAAACAGACTATATCTCGGGTGCATAATGACTGGGGACAGTCATTTTCCTGGTCAAGGGTGAGTGTAACCCCTTGTTACCCGGGGTTACTAGAATCCCAGTAAGACCTAGTGGTAGGCAGGGAAGGCAGCTTGTGTTCCAGTTAAATGGGTTTCACACTGTCTCACTCTGTTCTCAGTCTCAGCTAAGACTGAGAGATGACATCACCAATAGAACTGTCACAGCTGCATAAGCCACATTGGAATCTGCAGCAGAGGGAGTGAGATAGAACGTTGGGAGTTTTCAAAGTCAGTCTCCTGCTTGCCTTTAAGTAGGAAGGGAGTTCCTGTTTACCTTCTGTCAGAGAAGGAGTGAGTGTCCAGTGTTCAAGTGGTGGAGACCGCTGTCCAGGTCTCAGTGCCCCCCTCCCTTGGGGGGGGAGTGGAGATCCCCATGTAGATTCCAGGGGCAATCCCCTAATTTCTGCTGAAGAAAGAAAGCTGCCTATTACAGTTTCAGTTTGCATTTGAAAAGTGGCAAGAGTTGTATTTCGCCTGTGGGGCACCTGCAACAAAAGGGTGAGTGTTTTACTCTAATCTGAGAGGGCAAAAATTGTGTTTCTTCAGCCTAGGAAATGTGAAGAAATCTGGGATTTGAACTACTATTTGGGAGGCCTATAGTACTAGGACAAGCAAATGGAGTAGTGTCAAAAGCTAAAGTGCTGTGTGAAGTCAAGTAATATTGTAGAGGGGTTGCGACAGTTCATCCACTGTTTAATCTACATTTCGAAGTTTCAGTTTGTCCAGAGAAATGGCCAGGTATGGGCTGTGGGAGCTGGAGGTGGGAACACCCCCCATCTTTAGTAACCAGGTCCACCTCTACGGATTTCTGCTGTGATTGCTACTTGCCTCATGCGCTTGACCAGTGATGAGGGAAGTACCCAGACGTGGGTCGCAAATGGGAAAATCTCTCTAGGAGTCGCAGACTCTAAGTGGTGTGGGGAGCCACAACAAGGGTAAAGAATTCTCTTTGTGAGATGGGAGTCAGAAGAAGTAAGAAGGAAGTCTCTCTAGGAGTCGCAGACTCTAAGTGGTGTGGAGAGCCACAACAAGTAAATTGGGTTCATTCTTCCAGTGGACCGTCAGTCAAGTGGCTGGCAAGGGAGCCGGGCCAGTCGGGCTGTGTACCCAAAGCGCGTGCAAGTCCGGGCTGTGTGCCTGGTGGGTCCAGAGCCTGAAAACAGTAGAACTGGTGCATTCTTCCAGTGGACCGCCTTGTAGTCTCTAATCTGCATTATCAGTAAACGTAGCCCCATGGGGGTCCATCTATGCTTTGTTGTGTTCAGCTAGTTGTGAATAAAAGCCACACTGAAAAATCCCATTCCTGGTTCTGGACATTACAGTTATTGCTTCCTGTGTTCGGATTTACTTGGGTGCCCCTGTGCAGAGTAGCCAAACCTAGGTCCCCTTGTGCCGGGTAACCTTATCCTCCCCGAACCCAGGTCCCCACCAGGTATTGCTGCCAGCGCCAACAGCATGCCACCTGTCATTTTGGCAAAAAGGCAGGGGTGGGGGTTACATAGGCAATACCGTTATTACAGTTCCTGTCATCCTCCTCCTGGGGCTAGTCACCTCCTTAGCATGGGATGGCTTGGGATTCAGTCCTAATGGTTATAGCCTGCTGCAAGAGCTCCCCCTCGAAGTAAGATAGTACAGTTACTTTAGAACTTACCGTACCAGTAGATCTTCAAGAGGTGCTCTTGCAGCAGGCACTGCTTTCCCGGCCTCCTTCCCCCTAGAAGAAGTCATCAGTATGACTGGGGCAAGCTTCACTTGGTTCACTTGCTGGGGTTCATTCGTGGGTCCTCGGCGGGTGAACTGAGGTGGAGCTAGGGACTACCCCCTTTTATGGCATGACCGATGGGGCAGAGCCGACATCGGGGACGGCCCCTGCTGGGTACTGCTAGCTAAGTTTTTTATGGTGGGTCCTAATGGTTATAGCCTGCTGCAAGAACTCCTCTCGAAGATCTACTGTTATGGTAAGTTCTTACACCACTGTACTTTATGGCAGTGGAAGGATAATGAGGATCAGAGTGGTGATAGACCACCATCTCAGAAAGAGGTGAGAGGGAACTGGGGGAGGAGATTAAAAGGGCAGCAGAGTAGAGGGAAGTGCTGCTAATGGGGGTTTCAAAAGGCCAGATGTGGCCTGGAACGTCCCAGTCTTAGCAAGTGCTAGTAGAAGCATTCCTGTTATAGGGAGTTGAAGAACCTACAAGGGAAGGAACCATACTGTACCTGACTTAATCCTCACAAACAGGGACCACATTGGGAAGGTCACACTTCAGGGCCCACTGGGACTCAGATGTTACCAGACTGTGTGGTTCAACATCAGATCAGGGCAGATAGGAAGCAGTCACATGCAAAGCTTTTGGATTTCAGAAGGGCAAATTTTGGTAGGATGCAGAAGCTGCTGAGGGAGAAACTGGAAGGGTGGGGGCAGTAGAGTGGTTGGACAACAAATGGAAACTGATCAAGAATGTGGTATAGTCTCTGTGTAAGTGTTAGAGATGAACAAGAAAGGAAAATAACCATTATAGTGTATAGAGGAAGCTTGTTCTGCATGGATTTTCATCCTAAGCAGAACACTGTTGTACCACAGTGCAAAGGTCATGGGACACAATTGTACCCTTCTGTGGTACAACAGCGTTGTGCTGTTGTACCACAGTGCAAAAGGTCATGGAATATGGTTGTACCCTTCTGTGGTACAACAGCATTCTACACAGGTGAAAACAATGTCCATGTGACCATCTGTAATGAAAAAAGCACTGAAAAGAAAGGAAAAAAAACACTGCACTCCCAACAGATTCCACAAAGCTGAACGTGGTAATGTGGACCTTTTGCTAATTTACTCTCTTTTTCCTCAAAAGTTGGAACAATTTAACTTTTCTATGGACATTAACTTAATGTTTTTTTTAAAAGAAAACAAAAAGCAGCCATTTCTCCATATTAGCTGTAACTTATAATTCACAGTGGAAGAACGGCTGAAAACAGGACGTGACAACGGCAGAATGGAAAACAGTTTAAGCAGTTAAAAAAATAAAATCTTTATTTTTTTTAGCTCTATACATTATAAAAAATACTGGGTGGACAAAACCATGCCTGACGAGCTTGTGCTGCCACCTTGAGGTTCAGATTACAATGGACCTCATGAGCTTCACTACGGCCTAGTCATTTATGGCTCAGCCTCTGAGACATCTCTTAAAAGCATACGCACGGCCCTCAACAATTCCTGCCGTCTAGTCTCAGGTGCACCCAGACGCACGCATACATGTGAGCTCTACCACCTCACCAAATGGCTGAACCTCAGTGGTAGGACTACTTATTATACCTGTCTGCTTGTGAAGAAAATCTCACTGGGGCTGACCCTACCATCCTCTCGGCAGTTCGTCATGCATGCTTCCAACCTGTGCAGCACCAGGAGTGCCTCCAGGCACACTTACCTGACACCTTTCTGTCGGACCATGCAACAGTCCTTCAGGTATCATGCTCCTAAATGGATAAATAGGCTCCCCATTGACATCCTAGAAGAACCTAAATTAGGCCCATTCAAACAGAAACTTTGACAACACTGATATTAGCAGCTGTGATTGCCACACTTAGGCCCTTTTTCGGCCTCACACGTTGCCTTCTCCCTGCATCCTCACCATCCTGACCTTCCCCATCCATTGTCCCACCCCTTCTCCCCCTCTCTGTTTCCCTGTTCCTGCTACTTGTCCCTCCTCTCCCTTCCCCTCCCTGTCTCTACCTTCCCTTCTCCCTTCCTGTGCTCCCTCCTCTCCTTGCACTTCCTTTCGTAACACTGCTCACAGACCCCACCTGCCTTTTCTCCCCTACCCCCACTGTCCTACTCCCACCCATTTCCCCTCCCATTACCCACTACACTCCCTCCCAACCCTCTATCGTCCCTCTCATCTCCCAATTTCTCCGCTTGACAATGTCAGATTCCTGACAGCATTCCTCTCCGCCCTTCCCCCCTGTGTACCTCAAGTCCCAAAATCTACTGCATTTCTTACTAAACTTGAATATAAAAGTTTAACCAGATTGTAACTCTTGCTGTAACCTGAATTGTTGCCTCTTTACCTAACTTTTATGAATGATTGTACCCAGCTTCATGTATCATGTATTCCACTTGTCTTGCATTTAGTTCTTTGTTGTGTTGTTTTTACTCTGATGTGGAACCGCTGTAAAAGAATCTTTGACTCAAAGGTAGTTTATTCCGAGACTTGAATAAATAAATAAAAAAATAAATAATCTGAACCTCCTGGTGGCAGCACAGGCTGGTTGCGCATGGTTGCCCAACCAGTATTCTTTATATGATACAAAAGTGAGGTGGGGGAGGCTGTGAGGGATAAAAAGTCCTTCAAAAAAATACAACCAGCCGGGCAGAGAATAGGGTGCTGTATCTTAACATGATGGAGGAGACCAACAAGGCAGTGAAGGGGCAAAGCCAGATGCTGAGTTGAAAACAACAGAGGGAATACAATGGGGACACAACTTTCTTTCACTACAAAAAAACAAGCTAAAAGACTAAGAACCTTAGTGCGCATATATATATATATATATATATATATATATATATGTGTGTGTGTATACAGCCCATGATGCCTTGCATTATGGGGGTATGTGTGATTTTGTATTTCTTTGAAACTTGGCTTCCCTGCCAATGCCCTTTGGGGTAACCCTTGCCTCAGTGCTTATGCACTAAGATTCTTTGTCTTTTAGCTTGTTTTTTGTTTTCATTGGGCTCACCACAATCCAACCCAAACAGATCAACTTAGGGTAGCTGGTTCATTCCACTGGGGTCTCATACAGACAAGGCATACTGATGAGTCCTGGTAGGACAAAACACGTGTCAATGTTTTCTATTGGCACCCTTTGCAGACTGTGTGAGAGGCCTTTCGGTACCATGCATTTCTGCTTAAAGTTGAACCAGCATAATGTTTTGTGCTGATTTGCATATACAGACCATGATGCTTTGCATTATGGGGGTATGTGTGATTTTCTATTTCTTTCACTACATTCTGAAGAAGTACAAAACAGGACGGGTAGTCAGACTGAGGAACAGGGATGGGTGGGAGGAAGACAAAGGAAGGCAGACATTCAGCCAGTACTATTATTCAGTGTTCACTGTGGCAGATAAGGGGCCACTGCCTGACTGTCTTCAGTGCCAGGGAGATGGGTGTCAGAAGAGAACCAATTTTGGAGGCAAGGGCATTGAAAGGATTAAATCCAGTAAAGGTGGACAAACCAATGGGCCCTGATGGGCTTCACCCATGTGGGCTGAATGAGATAGTACCGGTCCTTGCTGCACCACTGCCAGAGCTTTTTAGCAGCTCACTGCAGATGGGGAGGAGCCTGTCACAAACCCACTCCAGGGGGTCAGGTTCACTGAGCTCACAGTGCCCACCTCTAAGTGCAATCTGTGACAGAGGGAACAGGAATACCCTTCCCGTGTTCTTCTAAAGTGCTTGCTGAGTTCACAACTGAACACTCGCCACGAGGGCCCAGGGCTTCCTCTCTAATCTGGGTAAGGGTAAAATACAGTCAAGTCTTTAGCCAGGTAAGAACCCTCTTTTTGTAGCTGCACTGAGGTAAGGACCCAGGCGTTACAGCTCTTCAGGGCTGTCCTTGTAATCCTGATTGTGTCCTCTTCCCCAGGTGGTGCAGGAACCTAGTTCAAACTTCACAGACCCCTCCCGAGACCCTGTGTATTTCCCCTACTTAGGCACCCAGATTCCCTTCCAGGATCCTAGTCTTTGGTGGCACCTTACCATTAAACAGGCTGTCACAGATTGAATAAACTTTCCCACCTTTACACACACAAAATTACTTCCAGGCAGTTATCAGAAGCATGTGCTTTTACTACTACTTAATTATCATACAAGACTTACAAACAAAAAATTCAGAAATTTGGTTACAGAATAACAATACAAAACACACTGTGAAATTTAACTGTCTAGTTTCTACCTCTGTGGAAAATCAAAAGTCCAGAAAATAAATGAAGTCTGCAAAGTCCCAGTTCTTCTTGCAGCCGCTGATCCTCAATGTATGCTTGGCAGTCTGGCTCTGTGTGTCAGGAAAAGTGTCTGCTGTAAAATGCACTGAGTTTCTGTTTTGAGGGGCCTTATATAGGCCTAAACATCTCCAAGACTCCAGATGTTAATTTTGTAGGCCAGCGGGGGTCTCTCTCGCTCTTTCCCAAATTTTAAGGGAATCAATATCAGTAATTTTTTAGAGTTCCTATGGTCTCAACATCCTGGCTGGCCTTTGATCTTCACTGTCCTTCTTGCCACTTAATAAAATATAAACAGACTGAGGCAGTTCCCAGAAATTGACACTAGATTCACAGACTGGCCATTTGCATAACCCCTGCTCTAAAACCATTTTCTCTTTGATTTAAAGTTTTATGACCAGAGAGGAAATGCCTTCTATCTCCTGCCAATTTATGACACCTTTGCCTTGATCAGCTTACCCCAATCCCCTTTGAAATCTAACTTCAGTTTCCTGTTAAGCAAGCCTTTCCCAGACTCTGGAATAAACATCCTCCCTCCTAAGGTAACCTTTGCAGAAACACTGGGCATTCCTTTTATCAAACCTTATCTCCAGGCCTTTTTGGGGAATTAAACAAACAAAATCACAGAAAAATATAACAGAATTTATGACCGCAGTGGCCAAATCACCACAGAGCCAAGGCACTATAGAACAGCAGATGCGCCCTTCACAGGAGTGGAAACAGGGACAAACCAGGAAACCATACACCTGTCAGCCTGCCATCTATAGTAGGGAAGTTAATACAGACTATAATAAAGGAGAGGCTGATTGGTTTTCTGGAAGCAAATGGACTTCAGGGCACCAGACAGCATGGGTTTAAGGGAAGGAGGTTGTGGCAAACAGTATACTGTCAATAGCACACCGAAAATAGGGCTCTGTGTTTTGGGCACCATCAAGTGTATGAGTGATAGGAGCATGATGGATTTGCCATTGTGTTGTACTGTGAGCGTCTTGATGGGTTGAGTGTGTCACAGCTTTATAGTATGTAGTTTTATTTCAGTTTCCTGTATTTCTACTACCGTAACTGTCACAATATACTTTGCATTGTGAAGAAAGATTGCTGGTGTTCTTCCTTTTTCGCTCGCTTTCACTGTTTGGGGCTGTTACGGTATTGGTCTACTGCTCCCCCATACGGGGCAGGTGGAGATGACTATATATAAGAAGGGGTACAGGGGGTGATAGCATAAACTCAGGGTGAAAGGAGCAAGTTCGGATGACAGACTTGTTTTGGTGTTCACTGGTGTGCACAGTATTTGATTTGCTTCTGCACAAGGGTTTGATTGGGTGGGGTATGCGCTGTGTTTGTGTGGTGGAAGAGTTGGATTTCACTGTTCTTACTGTTAGTGGTTTCCCTGCACTCTGTTTTACCATAGTGTGGTTGTTTTAGCCCTAAAGTGGGTGACCCATGGCAGACAGATCCAATCAGCTTCTTTGACTGGGTGACAAAGGAGGTGGACAAGAATCAGGCACTGGAAGTACTGTACCTTGACTTCAGCAAAGCCCTTGAGTCTGTCCTACATGGATGGTTCATGAAGAAGATGAATGATCTGGGCATGTGGAAAAGGATTACGTGCTGGATAAGGAATTGGTTCAGCGAGAGAACCCAGAGGGTTGTCCTTAGTGGGAAGCACTCAGAGGTCAGGGAGGTCACCAGTGGTGTGCCTCAGGGGGATTGCTCTTAGGACTGGTCATTCTTTCACATCTTTATTTGTGAAATGGGGTAGAGATCCAAGGATAGATCTGCCTCTTTGCAAATGATACCAAGATCTGTGGAAGAGTGGACAGTAAGAAGGAGCAAGCAATATGAGGGAGCATCTGGAAACATGAGAAAAAGTCAATGGTTTGCGAGTTGAAATTCAATGCAAAAAAGTGCAAGGTAATGCACAAGAGACAAAAAAACCTGAAAGCAGAATACAGGATGGGGTAAAACCTGAAAGCAGAATACGGGATGGGGCAAAACCTGAAAGCAGAATATGGGATGGGGTAAAACTTAAAAGCAGAAAACGGGATGGGGTAAAACTTGAAAGTAGAATACGGAATGGGGTAAAACCTGAAAGCAGAATACGGGATGGGGTAAAACCTGAAAGTAGAATACGGAATGGGGTAAAACCTGAAAGCAGAATATGGGATGGGGTTAAACCTGAAAGCAGAATACAGGATGGTGTAAAACCTGAAAGCAGAATATGGGATGAGGTAAAACCTGAAAGCAGAATACGGGATGGGGTAAAACTTGATAGCAGAATGAGGGATGTGGTAAAATCTGAAAGCAGAATATGGGGTGGAGTAAAACCTGAAAGCAGAATACACGATGGGGTAAAACCTGAAAGCAGAATACACTATGGGGTGGGGGTAGGGGTGGAAAGAACAACTGGGCAAAAGGACCTGGGGTGATAACATTAGATAATTTGAAAACATCAGCTAAGTGCATTAGGGCATTTGTTGGGTGAACAAGATGCTAGGCTGCATAGGAAGATTGATGAGCAGCAGGAAGAGAGAGGTGATTCTGCCCCTGTATAGATCCCTAATGTGTCCTCACCCAGAACACTGTGTGCAATTCTGCAGTCCCCACTAGAGGAAGGACAGGAACATAGTACAAACAGTGCAGAAAAGGGTAACCAGAATGATTCAAGGACAGCAGGAAAGAGCTTACATGGAGAGGTTGGAGGACCTCAACATGTACACGCTGGAGGCAAAAAGGGAGAGGTAAGGCATGACTGAGACGTACAAATACCATCACAGGATAAATAGGCAGTAGAAAGGGGTTCACTCCAAGTGGGAACACAAGCATTAGAAACATAGAAACATAGACTTTGACGGGAGATAAGGACTGCTTGGCCCACCTAGTCTGCCCATTTCCCTACCTAGAGGATAAGCTGCAGATCCCATTTAACCAACAGCCTATTTCCTCCTACCCCCAACAAAAATTGCCTTATGTTTGTCCCATGCATTCTTGAATTCTCCCACAGTTTTAGACCCCACAACCTCCTCAGGAAGGCTGTTCTATGCGTCCACCACCCTCTCTGTGAAAAAATACTTTCTCACATTGCCCCTGAGCCATTCCCCTCTATCTTCAAATTGTGTCCCCTTGTTCTTGCACATCTCTTTTTCTGAAAGATGCTACCCTCTTGGACTTTGTTGATTCCACTGAGGTACTTAGACGTTTCTATCATGTCCCCTCTCCCTCCTTTCCTCAAGGGTATACATATTAAGCTCCTTTAGTCTCTCCTCGTATGGCTTCTCTTGCAGACCCTGCACCATTTTAGTTGCCCTCCTCTGAGCTGCCTCCATCCTGTCTATGTCCTTGCGGAGATGGGGTCTCCAGAACTGGATGCAGTACTCCAGATGGGGTCTCACCAACTGTCTGTACAGGGGGATAACAACTTCTTGTTTTCTGCTGGTGATACCTCTCCCTATACATCCCAGTATCCGCCCAGCCCTCCCTACCGCCTTATCACATTGCTTGCCAACCTTAAGGTCATCTGATATGATTCCCCCTAGGTCTCTTTCCGTTGTTGTTGTTGTTACTACTCCCCCCCCCACTGTGTAATCTTCCCCTGGGTTTTTGTTTCCCAGGTGCATTACTTTGCACTTCTTTGCATTGAATCCAAGCTGCCATACTTCTAACCATTCCTCCAACCTTGCCAAGTCCCTTCTCATCCTTTCCACGCCTTTCTGTGTATCAACCCTGTTGCAGATCTTTGTGTCATCTGCAAAGAGGCATACTTTTCCTTCCAGTCCCTCTGCAATGTCACTTATAAAGACATCAAAAGGACTGGACCCAGTACTGAACCCGCGGTACTCTACTAGTAAACCCTCTTCAGAGTGGACTCCATTCACAATTACCTTCTGTGTCCTGTTGTTCAGCCAATGTTTTACCCAGGCTACCACCTTGGGACCCACTCCCAGGCTGGTTAATTTGACTATTAATCTTTTGTGTGGGACTGTGTCAAGTGCCTTGTTAAAGTCTAGGTAGACCATGTCCACAGCCCCTCCCTGGTCCACTACTTTGATCACCCAGTCAAAGAAATCAATTAGATTCGTCTGACATGACCTTCCCGCTGTGAAACCATGCTGCCTTGGGTCCTGTGCCCCACTGGCCTCTAGGTACTCAACAATTCTTTCCTTCAGAAGTGGTTCCATCACTTTCCCTACCACAGAGGTCAAACTGACAGGTCTGTAGTTTCCTGCCTCCGTCTTTGTCCCACTTTTGTGAAGGGGAATCACATCTGCCTTCTTCCAGTCCTCGGGTACCACACCATCCTCCCATGATTTGTTAAAAAGCGTAGTCAGTGGTGTCACTAGTTCTCTGCTTAATTCTTTTAGAATTCTGGGGTGAATTCCATCTGGCCCTATTGCTTTGCCCACCTTCAGTTTTAGGAGTTCTTTCAGAACCCTTTCTTCTGTGAAAGGACTGGGATCAACCCTCCTCTCCAGAGTGCTTCTGTTAATTGGATTAGGCACCTCCCCCACTTCCTCTTTTGTGCATACTGAACAGAAGTATTAATTCAGTATCCCTGCTTTATCACTGTCACTCTCTGCCCACCCACCATCCATTCTATTCAGCCTCACTATCCCTCCCTTTGTCTTTCTACGCTCCCTGATATACCTATAAAAGGTTTTATCCCCCTTCTTAACCGAGTTAGCTATCTTTTCCTCAGTTTGTGCCTTTCCTATTCTGACTACCCTCCCTGCTTCCTTCTGCCTTAACTGGTACAGTTCTCTGTCCTGCTCCTTCTGTGTTTCCTTATACTTCCTAAATGCTATCTTTTTCTCCCTAACCTTCACCGCCACCTCTTTTGAGAACCATAGTGGCTTTTTCTTTTGTTTTGATTTGTTTATTTGCTTCACACAAAGGCTTGTTGCCTCTGTAATGGCAGTTTTGATATTTGCCTATTGTTGCTCCACCCCTCCTTCTAGCCTGTTTGCTAGTGCTTTTCTAAGGCACTCTCCCATCTTGCCAAAGTCAGCCCTCCTGAAGTCCAGGACCCTCACTTTTGTATGGCTTGACTCTGTAGCAGAGTTTATCGTGAACCACATTGTTTGGTGGTCACTTGTTCCCAAATGGCTACCCACTTCTAGATCTGTGATCCTCTCACTGTCCCCATTTGAGAGTACGAGGTCTAAGATTGCTCCCTCACGAGTGGGTTCCAAAATTAACTGTTTGAGGCATGCCACCTGAAGGGTATCAAGAATGGCCCTGCTTTTGGATGTGGCTGCTGCAAAGGTGCTCCAGTTAACATCTGGCATGTTAAGGTCCCCCATCAACAGTATCTCCCCTTTCTCTGCCATCCTAAGTATGCCTTCTATCATATCCTTGCCCATTCCCTCCCCCTGACATGGGGGTCTATATACAACCTCTGTGTGGATTGTGGTGCCATTTCCAGTCTCTGAGGTGACCCACAGTGCCTCCTCTCCTCCTGTTTACTCTTTTGTTCAGTTGCTTTTATCTCTTCCCTTACATAGAGCTACTCCCCGCCCTCCCTGTCTCTTCTGTAGGTTGTGTACCCTGGTATGTTAACATCCCAGTCATGGTTATCTGTGTACCATGTTTCTGTGACTGCTACAATATGCAGGCATTAAGGGGAGCTCAATGAAGCTGAGGGGGTGGGATTTAGAAGGGACTTCAGAAAGTATATCTGCTTGGAAAGGGTGGTAGATGTGTGGAAAAGACTACCAAGGGATGCTGTGTGTTCGAAATCAGTAGGCAGTAGGCACATTCAAACACAAGTGGGACTCATAGGGACATCAGCAAAAGAAGGGGGTGGATGAGTAAAGGGCCACTAGGACAATTATAAACAACAGTAGGTGGGGTAGGGCAGCCTGGATGGGCTGCAAGGCATCTGTTTGCTGACAACTTGCATCTTTTCTCTGTAATGATAAATAATGTGACGTAACTGGGACTTGAGCCCTGGCCTCCAAAATACCACCCGAGCGCTTTTACAGCTGGGATGTCAGGCTACTCAGCTAGCCTAAGCATCCTGTAGTTACCATCTTTCTTAGCTTGTAAATCCAGCAACTAGCAACAACTGAGATAGTAATTAGTTAACTGTGTAGCATTACAAAATCACACATACCCCCATAATGCAAAGCATCATGGGCTGTATTTATTTATTTCAACATTTGGTAACCAGGAAAGGCACACTGAGCCAAGGCTCATTTCCAGGTGCAGGGGTAAAGGGATTATAGTACATATTCAAAAATATATACAAGAATACATAGTATGCAAAAGGTATTTACAGGATAGAAACATACTGGGTACGTAAGTAGACAAACAGCATGAATTAAGTAGAAGAATGGTGTGCATACACGTGATACAGTGCCAGATGATACAGGGCAACTAATAACAGAAGCTAGTAGGTAGGTGCCAAAAGTGAGGGAGAGCTGAGAGGAATGCTACATTGTTGGTTTAGAGGCAGGAGCACACGGGTGGTGGCAGGAGGTTTTTGATAGAGTTGTGAGAGAGCGAGTTTCTCAGGAGAGGAGGTTGGTTGTTCCATAGTGAACGGAGCCTATAGGTGAAGGTGGATTTACCAGCAGTCGAGGAGGGTATAGGGAGTGAGAAGGAGAGGGAGAGGGAATCCCTTGAGCGCAGGGTGTAAGGTGAAGTAAGTGCAGGTATTAGCTTCCCAGAGAGGTACGTGGGGAGCAAGTTAAACCAATATTTGGAAATTAGGGAGATGGAATGGATGAAACAATGATGGGACAGAGGTAATAAATCAAGGGTGGAGAGGAGAGAGCAGTGGTGGGTTCTGAGGGGAGAGTCTGTGGCAAAGCGGCAGAAAGCATAAAAGAGGGAGTCTAGCCTGGCTAATGAAGAGGAGGGCACAGTGCAGTATACAGTATTAGGTCTGCATAATCAAAAACGGGGGTAATCATTTTAGTAAGCAGTTCACGCAGCACAGGTAGTGGAAGCAATTCTCTATTACGGTATATTATGCCTAGCTTAGGGCAAAGTTTCAAGGAGATGGCATCGATATGAATTAAGAAATTTAGCTGGGGTCCAATCATACTCCCAGGTATTTGTAGCATGTGACAGCACTTGGAAGGGCTCTGTCCAGGGAGGTGATACCCGGGAGATGGGGTGCTCTGGCAAGCTTTTGAGCAGACCCGAAGGTCAGGGAAACTATTTAAGATGTGTTAATTTTGAGTAGGTTAGCCTGGAACCCAGCATACATGGAGTGGAAGTTCTGTTGTAGAAGGGATTGAACCTCACTTAGTACTGGGCCAGATGCGAAAAGGATGGTATCATCTGCATAAATGTGAATGAGGGATCTTGAACATACAGATGGGTGGTCATTGATAAACAAGGAAAACAGAATGGGGCAGAGGATCAAGCCTTGGGGCACGCCGGTGAGCATGAGGAGCGTCTGCTATTCTGATGGACTGGAGCCTGTTTTCAAGGTATGATTTAAACAACTGAATGGCAGGGGGGACGAGCCCTGCTATCTCGAGTTTTAGAAGCAGGGGGTGAGAGACTGAATAGAAGGCCTTAGCTAAGTTTACAAAAACTGCAGCAGTGATATTTATTTTATTTATTTATTGCATATAAATCGGAATTACAATCCTTTGAGTCACAGACTCTTTTGCAAAGGCTCCACGTATGGCCTTGGTCATCTGCTGAGTGAATATGTCCTGTGTCGCAGAGAAGGGAGGATATAGTGGAATGGTGCTTTCTAAAATTGGATTGGTATAGAAAGTTGGAGGCTGTGAGGAAATCTGTCAGCCCAGGCTGTACCAAGGTTTCTTGCAGTTTGGCAAGGGCTGGGAGGTTGGAAATTGGCCAATAGTTGCTGGGCACTGAGGGATCACCGCCTTTGTGGAGTGGGATGATACAGGCTGATTTCCAGGCTTGTGGGACCATGCTGGAGGAGAAGGACAGATTTAAAATGAAAGTGAGCGGCATGGCAATGGTAGGGGCTGATATGCACAGGAGACTCGGGTGAATGCCATCCGGACTAGATTTCGAGGAGTTTAGAGATCGGAGAGCTTTCAGCCCTTCTTCAGTAGTAGTGGGAGCGAGCAGGAAAGTGTTCTGAGGGGGGCTTTGGGGGGTAGCATTAGTGCCATGATGGGGGTGTATGATGGGCGTGGAGGGCGAGGTGGTGAAGAATTTATTTAGGGTATCGGTAATAATGCCCGGGTCAGAAATAGTATGGTCACTTTGCCGGAAAGTGGGGGCATTGGTTTGGGTGGGGGGGATTGATGAGGGAATGGAACAACTTCCAGAAGGAGGAGGGGTGTGCAGTGTGAAAATGGGACCCGAAGTAATTGGCTTTAGCTCGCCTTATAGCCTTTGTGCAAGCATTCCTGATGGTGTTGTAAGTTTGTCTGGATTGAGGGGTCTGTGAGGATTTGAAGAGGGACCAGGCCTTGTTACGTGATTTGCAGAGGGCAATTATCGGGGCAGAGATCCAGGGGTGGTGATGTTTTTTCGCTCTGGCTTTTACCAAAGGGGTGTGGGAGTCCCAGACATGTGTGAAGATTTGCAGGAACCGAGCCAGGGCTGTGTTGACGTCTGGAGCAGAGTAGACTAGATTCCAGTCTGCGTGATTCAGATCACTGAGGAGAGAGCTGAAGCTGAACAAATTGAGAGGGAGGATTTTAATGTATTTAGGGGCAGATTTGGGTAGTTAGGTTTTACAGTAAATGATACAAAGGTCACTTAAGGCTGCATCCCGGACACCAGCCATGGAAATTCTATGAGGATGTGAAGAGAGGATGCAGTCAACAAGGGAGTGGCTGTTGGAGCAAGTATCATAGCAGGTGGGCTCAGTAATTAATTTGGTGAGGTTGTAGGATTCAATTTTGGAGATGGCAGGCTTAGAGGAGGGAGAGAGCCAGTTAAGGTTGTAGTCGCCCAGAAGTAGTAGTTTGCCTGATGTTGTAAGGAGTGGTAGGGTACAGACACATGATGAGTGTGTCCTGAGCAAGCAGAGGGGAGGCGTAGATCACCCCGATGAAGATAAGGAGAGTAGCTGGTAGAGTTATTTGGTTGAGAATTAATTTGTGCGAGCCGTGGCAGGATTCTTTTTTGATAACTGAGCAGGAGCGGGGTTGTCTTAAAAGAATCGCGACTCCTCCCCCCTTTTGCCACGGTCTTGCCTAACAATTGAAAAGTCAGGGAACACCAGGGAGGAGTCCAGAGCCTTAATGGACAACAGTGTTTCAGTAATGCAGAGGATATCAGGGGAATTTTGACTCAGCCAATAGTTTAATAGGTCAAGTATAGGCAACACACTCCTGGGGCCTGATTTTCAAAATTACTTGGAACGCCACAAGGGACTTGCGGCCGACAGTTTGATGCAAGTGGCGACTTGCATTAAACACCGGGGATTTTGCTATTTTAGAACAGTGGCGGGTGCATCTCCTGGATGCAAGCCCCTTCTGGCAGCTACCCCTGCCATAACTTTGCATCCCGGATGATTTCTTCTATGGGGCTTATGGTAGAGGTTAGCTAAGCGCCATAAACGAAGTCAATTGTCGAAACTGCACCAAACATTGTAAAACTGGACTGTGCTGCATCCAGGTGTTTGGCGAGTTGTGGCCACCATCGGGACGGACACAGGGCTGGATGCAAGCCCTGCGTCCACCCCTGAAAATTGGGCCCCTGATATTTATGTGCATGATTCTTAGGCCTTTGTGGGAGGTTGAATCCTGCTGATCTTTTTTGCTAGATTAATAATCTAATTTTGTTGCCTTTGTAACTACCTTAAATCCCTCTCTCCTCAGCAGTTGCTGCTCTCTCTTTTCATACTGCTTGAGCATTCTATGACATCACAAACTCCCATTCCAGGCCATTCAGATGACTAGCATGAAATGGGAGTTATTGATGTCATGGAATGTCTCAAAAATATGAAAATCAAGAGCAGTGGATGGTGAGGAGCGTGGAACTGTATGTAGATCTGAGGGCACCCTAAAGCTAGATTATTTATTTATCAAAAAATCATCAAAGCATATCAGAATACATAACTGGCATGGAAAGGAAGATGGAAGAACAGTTAACTGTGTAAAAATAATTTCCTATCTCCTTTAATGCATGCATTTTCCTGCCTAGAAACCATCCAGAAACAGTTAAAACTTTCAATTCCAATTATTTTAACAGTGTCTGTCTGAGAGTTGCGCATGCATAGTTCTTGACCTGGAATGCGGAAGTAACAGCCGAAATAGTGCGGCTGTTATTCCGTAGCGGCTGATCACAGTGGAGTGTTTCAAGCTCCACTGGACTTTCGGAAGGATACTTCCAAAATTCCAATGGAAGGTTCCACAATCAGCCATTTTTAAAGCTACAATCGATCCCAAAATGACTGTAGGCTCCACCTACAGCCCTAAAAAAGGACTCCGTATTCCTTGCATTCTTTGTGAATGAACAACATGCTGAAGTGTCAACACAGCTGCCTCCACAACCGTGGTAAAAACATTCCGCTCGCTGTCGGCAAGAAAGTAGCCCTTGATATCCCCCACTTCCACCTAACCTTCCCTCTCAGCATCCCCCAAAAACAAAACATAAAAGTGACACTCTTAGGGCTGCAGTGGGCAGAGCCTGGCAGACCTGTTGCTTTCAAAAGAAGAATTTTTCCATGCTGAATGTTGGTTGCTTGTTTAACGCTGACACTTCCCTGAGCTCCCTTTATACTCCACAGTGCAACTCATCTGGTCCCACAGCTTTATGTACTTTCAAGTGAGCAACTTCCTTCAGTAACACCTATTTAAATCCCATTCTCCTATCCACCCAACACTCGCAATTTGTTTTATTTTTTTTTCCTGCTGAAAAAAAACTTTTAATGGGGGCCGGTACAACCCGCCCACCTCCACAGCCGGCCCCCATCTTATAAACTAATTTAAGTGAGAGGTAGCAGCACTAGGAATACAGAGTAATCCCCCAAATTTAAGTGAGAGGCAGCAGTGCCAAGAATACAGAGTAACCACCCCCCCAGCAACAACAAGTAGTGACCTGACCTCTCCATATGTCCATCGCCCCCCTGCACACGGCACCCAGTGCCCAATCCTCCTTATTAGGAGAAGGCAATTGCTGCCGGTGCCCACCAGTCCAGCACAGCATAACCCTCCTCCTCCACTGCAGAGCGCCAACTTCTAATGAATGAAACCGGTTGCTTGTTGCTACAGTACAGCCAACAGATCACATTGCAAAAAACTAAGTTATTAATTTAAGTTAATCCATTAGTTAGGGTTTTTATTAAATCATCAAAAGCTGGGAAATTTGATGTTAGGATCCCCCACCAACAGGCATCGAGGTGTGCCATGGGGTCGTCAGGCCCAACTCTCACCCCATTCCATGTGTAAACAAGCTAACATGGTACAGCATAGGAGAATGGGGTGAGAGTTAGGCCTGATGACTTCATGGCACACCCCGACGCCTGTTGGGGTGTGGAGGGTAAGGGGGGTAGTAGGGGCGGGAACCCTAACATCGAATTTCACCGCTTTTGACAATTTAATAAAAACCCTAACTGATGCATTAAAGTAGCTTTTTGCAATGAATTTCCCTTCTTTTTGAGATAGTATAATAGTATCATTATTTTACTGTGGGAGCACAGGGTCCTGCAAAGTTATGTGCGTGCGCAGAATAAATTCAATGGACACACGTAACTTGAGCATTTTCAGGAATTTTTTCACCAAATTTTCAACATGGCCTTTTGGGGATCCCACATCATGAACACTGGCACTGTCATTTCATTAATCTGTCCTGAAAGTTGATTTTGCAAAGCGGCAGCGCCACTCTACGCAACAGATGCGAAAACATGTTTCGGTCAGGATGTGAAAAATGACAGCTGTACACTGTTCAAGAGGAGGTGTGAAAAATGGCAATGTTCAAAATCCGGAGTAAAACTCAGAACAATTATCAAAGTTACACATGTGCGTAGAACCTGCACAATGCATGGACCTTCTCTCATGAACACTGGCACTGTGATTTCGTTAATCCATCCTGAAAGTTGATTTCACACAACGACTGCATCATTCTGTGCCACAGGTGCAAAAACATGTTTCATGCAGGATGTGAAAAATGACAGCTGTAGTGTTCATGAGGAGATGTGAAAAAAATGGCAATGTTGAAAATCTGGAGTGAAAATATTAAAAATTGACAAAGTTATGAGTGTGCATAGAAACTGCGCAATGCACGCTCATAATGCAGTCATTTTTGGGACTTTTTGCACCACATGTTCAACATGAGGTTCTTGGGACCCCATCTCATAAACACTGGCACTGTCGTTTTGTTAAATCGGTCCTGAAAGGTGATTCTGTGCAGTGACCATGAAATCACCTTTCAGGACTGATTAACAACATGACAGTGCTAGTGTTCATGAGGAGTGGTCTCAAGAACCCCATGTTGAAAATTTTGGGTCAAAATTCCTAAAAATGGCTGAGATATCAACATAAGTTGAAAACCTCATTGACAGCCATTCTACGGCTTAGCATGATTCCTTCAGTTCGCGGTTCACGTTTGAAGAGTGCAGACGTGTCCCAGCCCAGAGAAGATCACAGCCGCTGAACACAGAGGATACATGTTGCACTTCCACATATTGCATCTTCCTTACTATATTACATTTATGTACATATAATCTCTATCTTATTGACTCGTTCAAAGAAAGAATAAGCTACAGTAGTTCATGCCTTGCCTTACTTACTGCACATTCGTTTCCTTGTTCTTTCAGCATTATGCAAATAATTAGCTAGCGTTTTTAGAACAAGATTATCCTGAGTATAGAATAAAATCACTGTTAACTCACTGGAATCCATAACAAGCTGATCTAATGCATCTACATTAAATACTGTCTTTAACAAAGTTTGCCTGAGTTTACTCTACCATTCGCAAGACCACAGTACATGTATAATGTATTCCTTTCCCCCCTATCTGGCACTTACAACATTCAGTTTCAGTAGATTCTTTGTTGTATCTTTTGAGTAAAATATTGTTTTTTTTTAAAAACTTCATATTTGTATCTAATTAAAGCAGTTCTCAACTTTGGCTCAGTCAAGCCTTCAAGGTAGTACTGTCATTTATCTTCATTATAATTGTTACTTGCAAACCAATGGGAATATTTTGCATTAACAATCCATGTCTCGTCTATAGTAATCCAATAGTTTCATGCAGGCTGTATTCAGTATTTACCAGTTTTACAATGCCTGTTGGGCCTGTCGGCATCTGGTGTGACAGGAGACAGTGTTTGCTATACGGGATATAAATTACAATGACAGTTACAAGGTTCTGAAGGGTCATTTATTTGTTTAAACTTTTTCACCAGGTAGAAATACAGAGAAAAATACTCCCCTCCTGTACCCTGTTCAACCCATAAGGTATTTATAGGTCTCTATCATGTTCCCCTCTCTCTCCTCTCTTCCAGGGTGCACATATTTAGATTTCTTAGTCTCTTCTCATGTGGCTTCTGATACAGCCCCCTATGCCATTTTAGTTGACCTCCTTTGGACAGCCTCCATTCTGTGTCCTTCCAGAGATGTGGGGCTTGATTCTCAAAGGCCCAAGGTTGACACAAGATGCCTGCATCAAACAAAACTGATGCAAGGGACACCTTGCATCAACACTTGCATAGTTCCCAATCCACAGCTGGTGGCTGTGGCAAAGCGAGGACACCTTGCACCAGACCAGCTGTGCACCAGACCTGCACCACGGACAGGGGTGCACCAGGGTGGTAGGGTGCTTACATCGGATGCAAGCTGTACCATCCCTCTCTTTGGGATTCAGGAAGCTGGCTGGACCCACCAGAGCTTAGACCACCCAAGAGCAGGTCTAACAGTTCTTGTGCCGCTCCTGAAGATGGTACTGGGTGGAAGCACAGGCTTGCCCAGTGCCTGGACAAGCAGGCAAAAGCAGCACAAGGCTACCAGAATAATGGAAAATGTAAGGGCCACGGGAACAAAACACAAACAGGTAACTGTACATCACCTTAGAGGCTACATTCAATGTGTAATGCTACCGCACACAGTGTCATTGCTCATGTTCAGTGGTATGGTCTGGGCATTTCATTATGCAGGTTCCAGGCTGTACACTTGCTCCACAGTCGCCACTGCCCACATGCAGCCCCTCTACTAAATGCCTCCCATGCCCATTTGTGTCACACATGGGGGTCACTGCCACAAACTACATGTTATTGGCACTGGGACCCCTCCAGATAGTGAAGCAGGTGCAGGGTCCCTGGTGCATCAGGAATCAACACAAGCTGCTGTTTGCCACAGCTTGCATTGATCCAAGGGCAGGTTTCAGAATCGAGCCTGCGGTCTCCAGAACTGGACACAGTCCTCCAGGTGAGGTCTCATCATTGCTCTATACAGTGGCAACACCACCTCCCTGTTTCTGCTGGCAATACCCCTCCCTATGCATCCAAGCATCCCACTGGCCCTACCTACTGCCTTGTCACACTGGCTTGCCACCTTAAGGCCATCAGTTATGATTACTCCAAACTTCCTTTCCTGTTTGGCAATGGTCAGTACCTCTTCCCTCATTTCATACTCTGCCTCTGGGCTTCTGTGTCCCAGGTGCATAATTTTGCACTTTCTTACATTGAAACCCACCTGCCATACCCTTTACCACTCCTCATGTTTGTCAGGTCTCTGCACATTCTCTCCACCCTCTGGAGTGTCCACCCTACTTCAGATTTTGGTGTTATCTGCAAAGAGGCATACCTTCCCTTCCAGCTCATCTACAATGTCACTTTTGAAGACATTAAAGAGGACTGGTCCCCATACTGAGCCCTGAGGTACCCCACTGATCTCACACCCTTTCCTGAGTGCATTCCATTTACCACCACTACCATAACAGTACTCACATCCTAAAAAAGGCAAAGATAATACACTGTGAGGCATATCAACCGGTTTCCCTATTCACCGCTGATGCAAAACGTTTTACCAACATCCTTGCTGCACAATTAAATCAGATCATTGACAAGCTCATACTCTTTAACCAGAAGGGGTTTATTCCAGGGGGCCAACTCAAGGATGCAGTTGTAACCCCCCCAAATTAGGGGGCTTATCTTGGGTGTCTTCCTGGGTTCCAGTAATGCCCACTGTCTGGCTGATGTGCAGTAAGGGAAGGTAAATCCAGGTACAATAATGTCATGCTGTGGTCCTGTGTGTGGGTGCCATAATGTGCCGCCGCATGGTCCTTTTAAGAGTTTCCGCTGTGTGCATAGTGTACATAGCCCAGGCTGGGTCCGAGTAAATCAGGGCTCATGACCCGCCAGGCACATTCTCAATTAACTCCATTCAGTAGTCACTCTACAGTGCTGAGGGAGCCCTTCAATGCCCTGTAAATGTTTATCTCTAAATCCTTGTTATTGTATAAATGAGCTGGGTTTTTTTTTGTTTCTTTTTTTAACCAGGAGAAACACACTAAGCTGAAAACTTGTTTACAGGTGCGACCTGGGAGCACAAGAAAGTTATGTGACTTGCTCAGGGTCACACAGTATGCAAGTGGGAGCTGTGGGATTCAAACCCAGGTCTCCAGGTTTGCAGCTCAGAGCCTTAAACCACTGCGCTATACTGCCTCAAGTTTAAATTGACTATTTATTCCTCCACTATGGGAGCTGCCATGTTTGGTCCAGGACTCATTGGTTGGACAAGTCAGAACCAAGGGGTCATAATTACAGTGACTTGTGGGAAAAGCTATGAACTTTCTTGTTAGTGCCTAAATTAACCTATGAGAGCTCACAGACTGTGATTGACAGTAAAGGTGGCCAACCAGAATACAGAGATCCCAGTCTTCAGTTGGGACTGTGTTTGAACAGGGGGAGTTCAGCTCGAGCCACCGAGAAGGAAGGAGCCTGTGTGGTGAGCTGAAAACAATCGCGGTGAATTCGGCCTGCATTGCTGCCCTGCAGGACTTATACTGTCGAAATGCAGAAATGGAGAAAGCATCCTCAGTTACCCAGGTTGAGCTCAGAGACTTTGGTGCTGAATGAGTAGCTTTGCCTAAGAGAGGGCAGCTAAAGGAACTGTAAGAGGATTTCTCGAGCTAAGGACTCCAGTGCCATTTGGAGCCAGTGGATGTTGCATTTGTCTCCTGTCATGTTCAATAAAGGGGGAGACCTGTTGCCAGTTGTACCTGTTTGTTTTCTAACAAAGTTAAGCCAGTCTGCAAATCGCAAGTTGCGTGAGTCTTCCAAACTGTATACCAAGCCAAACCTCATGTGTTGGGCCTGTGCCAACTGTGGCCCCAAGAACTGTTCCTGCATCAGATTCAATGTCTGCCTGGCCACAAACCAGCATTGGGGAGTCAGCCCCTGCGAAGAAGCAAGTTGCAGGTTGCGGTCACCTGCAGGGAAAGGCCATGAAGTGGAGGTGATTTGTGCCAGCCCAGGTCCCCACTATCATCCTGGCAAGCCAGCAGATCCATGATGTCTTCAGTCTTCTCTCCAGTCGGTCTGGGTGCAGTGAGTACAATCAGGGTACCCCCGCAACAACCAAATAAATGCTTTGTGTCATCTGTGGAGATGGTACAATACCGCCCTTTGCGAGGTGTGACCCCTGATGGTCTTCTGGTGGAATTGGACCTATCAGGATTACCAGGTACAAGCGAGGGTCCTGAGAACCTTCTACAAGCCTATAATCAGACTGTGGTGGGGGCTCTGGATGCCTTAGCTCCTGTCCGCGTTCACCCTCTCACCCTTGCCCTTGGTCCCCTTGGTTTGATGGGGCCTTGAGGGAATTGAGGTGAATAGGGCAAAGGTTAGAACGTACCTGGCGGAGAACTGGTCTGGAGGCCAACAAACTTAGACTGATGGTCCATTTTAGAGACTATCAGTTGGCAATCATGCGAAAGATGGCAGAATTCATGTCCAGGAAGATTGCTGCAGCTCAGAATCGACCAGCTCACTTTTCCGAACTGTGGACAGACTGTGCAATCCAGCCTGTCTACAAGTTCGGATAGCTTTTTCTCACGAAGAGTGTGAGGAGTTTGTTCAATTCTGTGCTGATAAGGTTGCCAGCATCAGATCGGAGATCTGTTTAGGTCGTTCTTTGGGTGGGATGGTGGTCAGCTGATTGTTGCTACACCTCGGTTTTGCTGGATGGAGTTTGACTGGCTAGTGAGCGAAGATGTCATTAGGATTCTCAGAAATATGCACCCTACTAGTTGTAGTTTGGATCCGGGCCCTACTCATCTTTTATTAGGCTGTCTTGATGTCATCGGCCCAGTCCTTGCAGAGATAGTCTGGTGTTCACTGGAGTCGGATGAGTTTCCCTGCTCCCTAAAGGAAGCAGTGGTGACTCCCCTTCTCAAGAAACCTTCTCTTGACCCAGACTGCCTTGCCAACTACTGTCCGATCTCTAATCTTCCCTTTGTGAGGAAGGTTACTGAGACGGTTGTGGCGCTACAGTTGGAGAACCATCTTACCATCCATGACATCTACGATCCTCTCCTGTCCAGATTTCGTAAGAGGCATAGTACCGAGACCGCTCGGTTTGGGTGCTCAATGATCTCCTGATTGCAAGAGACCAGAGATCCTGCACCATCTTGGTATTTCTTGATCTCTCTTCAGCTTTTGACACCATGGACCATGGGGTGTTGCTGGACTGCCTGCATGCCATCTGCGGGCTGTCTGGTACAGTCCTCAGATGGTTTTGTTTGTTCCTCACTGGTAGATCTCAGAGGGTGGTCTCAGGGGTTTATTCCTCTGTCTTGTGGGGTACCGCAGGGCTCCATGCTATCCCCCATATTGTTCACTGTGTATGTGCTGCCACTAGGATACATTTTGAGACAGTATGGGCTGAGGTTTAACTGTTATGCAGATGATACACAGCTTTACCTGTCTTTTGCGCCTGACCAGGATAGTGTGCTCTCGGTCCTTAATAACTGCCTGGCAGAAATCCAGGACTGGATGAACACTAGCTGGTTGAAACTTAATTCGGACAAGACTGAGGTGTTAGTATTGGACCCGGGTCACCGGATTGAGGGGTCGAGAAAGGGTGTCCCTCTGGACTTTGGCTCAGAGGGTCCCAGTTACTGACCTCTGATCAGGTGCGAAATCTGGGGGTAATTCTTGATGACGGTTTGACACTTCACTGTCAGGTGTCAGCCATCATTAAGCCCTCTTTTTTCCATCTGAGGAATATTGCCCGGATTCAGTGCTTGGTTCCATCTAGCGACTTGTCTACTCTGATCCACGCCTTTGTAACTACGCGCCTTGACTACTGTAGCTCCCTCTACCTAGGGCTTCCTGGGGATGATATCCACCGCCTGCAGCTGGTGGAGAATGCAGTGGCAAGGCTGTTGTCTGGATCATTCCAATCCAGTCATATTAAGCCAGTACTGTGCAAACTGCACTGGCTGCCAGTTCCATGGCGGATCACCTTTACAGTTGGCTGCTGACCTACAAAGCCCTACATGGACAGCGCCCAAGCTACATGGAAGCTCTCTTGCGTCCCTACTGCCCTCTCCAGCCGTTCCGCTCAACAGACGAGGGATTGCTGGAGGTTCCCAGGGTACAGCTAAAAACATCTGGAGCTAGGGCATTTTCATTTGCGGCCCCTACCCTATGGAATTCTCTGCCACATCGGGTACAAAACTGCCTGAGAGTGGACAGCTTTAAGACTGCCCTTAAGACCTATTTATTTCAGCTGGCATTTGGTGTCATTTTGTGACTATTTTATGGCACTGTGGTTTACTAATTTATTGTATTTTAATATTTGATTGCTGTAATTGTTGTTTTGTTGTGCAGCGCTCTGATAAACTTTATTTATATAGCGCTCTTCAACAGTGTATTATTATCTGAGTTGCCCTATAAGTCCTCGTTGGGTGCTGACTGTGATTACAGGCCATCTGGCCTGGGATTACAAATATTTTATTGTTTGCAAGTCTTTCAATCCAGTAACAGGCTTTTCTCCATCCAGGGCCCCAACCAGCTGCAATGCCAGCCTACCTGCGGCAACGCTTCAGGCCTGCACCTAACTATATCCTGGGTACCCAGCAGCTTGATAAACTGACTAATTCAGGGACAGATATAATGGTCATTAATTGCTATCTGTTTAATTACAGTGCCACAATAGTTAACCTAAATCTTCATCCCTCCCTGTGTTTCAGTCCCCTAAATAAACCTGATTTGTTTTGCATGTTAACCGGTCTGTGAGCATATTATTGTTGCAGGGGCAAGTATGGGGAAAGGTAAAGCTGCATTGTGGTTGCTGGTTAGCTGTTCTTTTGCAGGTGACACAGGGTGTATGCCAGAAGTCCAGACACTGGTGGTAAGTGTGAAGCTGGTGAGCATATTATTAGCACTAGCCATTAAATGTGGCATTGCAGTCAGAGTAAAGTGTTTATTGCCAGTCTGTGTGATGGGCCACCAGCTGGGGTGGTGGGTAGGTACAGCTTCCAAGAGGGCTGTACTAGTTTTACAATTTATCCACTTCATCAGTACTCTGGGAGGAGGCACCATAATTGTAGTTCTACTGCTTGTAGAGTAGCCACAATATCCGTTAAATCCGAACCCAGGCCCCTCAACCTACAGGCAGGGGTAATAGCCCTTGGTATAACTTCTAAAAACAAAACCACAGTGGCAGTGGTGACAGAAATATATGCTGAGAAGGCATTTGTCTCAACTGGTCTTCTTAATTGCCACACTAAGAGATTTACATCTGGTGCCACTTTTTGCTTCTGGATTGAAACATTACATGACCACTCAAAGGTAAAAATACTGTAAATGGATTATTATCCAATGAATTCAGCGCTGGTGGCGGGTCTCAACAGGGATGCCCACGTTTCATGTTATTATTTGTCTTATTGATAAGAACCTCTGACAAAGTGGGTTCATCTAACAAAGGAAATCCAAGGTGTCAAACTTGGGAGATACAAGGCTAAAATTTCCCTCTATTCAGATGACATGATATTCTTGCTGGCTAATCCGCAGAAAAATGTTTCTGCATTTTCAAAAGGTGTCAATTCAAAATGAGAAAATATTGGGCTTTAACATTAATACTAAAAAAAAAAAATTCTCCTGCTCAGTGGTAAAAGAATGAAAGACTTAGAAAAGAAGAACTTACCGTAACAGTAGATCCTCGAGAGAATCTCTTTCATCAGGCCACACCTTTGGAAAAATACCTGTGTCAGCGCTAGGACCACATGGGAATTTTGCAAGCCATGGGCTTGCCATGCCGATGTCATGTGCCAGTGTATACATAAACATTGGCGGCCCTTCCTCTCCTCAGTTTTCCACCAAAGATCATGCTTGGAGAACCTCCCCAGAAGAGTTCCCAGCACTCTGCATACCAGGTGATACAGAATGCTGGAAAAGATAGAAATCAAAACAGCAATACAAAGATCCTTTGTTGCAACCCTGAAGGGGGAAGGAAGGTGGGACAGCATGGCCTAACAAAAGAGATTCTCTTGAAGATCTACTCTTATGTAACTGTTCCATCTTCTTTGAGGACATCTCTTTCATCAGGCGACACCTTTATAATGGATCCCAAGTAGTATCAAAAGGTAACAGTCCCGGTGACCCGGGTTCGGGAACGGACTCGGATCGCCAGAAGGCCGGCCAGGGGGAGAAGGATGGAGCATCCGGGGACAGCTCTCCTTCTCTGGGGGGGAAGGTGGGGATGCACACTGGCGTATGCTGACTCCCGGCAGAGGCTGGGAGCACAGCAGTGACGGCCGGGCTCGGTACTGAAGGGGAGTGACAGATGTCGGCGTATGCCTTAATGTCAGGACGTCACTCCCCATAGAAAAAACAGAAAATGCTTCCTGGCTGGCCGGATGACGGTCTCTCTGTCCTCTGCTGCCGCCGATCCCATGACCGACACACCTCAGCAGTACCCCAGGCCAATAGGTGCCTTCTCCCTCAGAGGAGGGGGACCCATCCAGTGAAGGGATACACCGGGTTACCTGGGGGGGACCACCATATGAGGTTGGCAGCCGGTGTGGGAGTCAGGGCAGGCAGTCGGTAGGGGCAATGGAGACCCGAAGGAGTGGGCAGCCAGGAAGGAGGAGAGGCATACAAAAAAAAAAGGTAACAGTCTGGGTGCCTGGAGCCTATAGGCATATGACAATAGGCCTTGTAGCACCGCTAGGCCAAAGCCAGCTCATCTACGAGAGACAATGTCCAGACAGTAATGCTTAGTGATGGTGTGGACAGTACTCCATGTGGGCACTGCGCAAATTTCTGCAATGGAGACATCCCAAAAACAAGCTACAGAAGTAGCGATGCTTCTTGTGGAAAGATTACGAACCACACCACAAAGTTCCTTACCATACTTCCTGTAATAGAACATAATACAGTATGACTGCCATTTAGACAAGCACTGTTTAGAAACTGGGGTGCCCTCTTTCCCAGGAGTGAACGAAACAAAAAGCTGTGAGGACTTTCTGCAGTCAGTTGTATGGTGTATATAGTATCTAAGAATTTTATGCACATCCAAGGTATGAAGCAATGCTTCCCCTGGAGTGGCACGTTCTGGATAATACACTGGTAGGTCGATGGTTTGATTTAAAGAGCAGCTCTGCACTTCAGCACGTGCTTTCATAAATAAGACACTTCAGCTGTTACAATTCACTAGAGAATATACAGTGTATCTTTTTATTTTTAATGTTCCTTTCCAAGATTTACAACACATCTTGGTAGTCCATCTAGAACGTCAGTATAGAAAACAGTTGAAGATATTTGCCGCTCCCCTGTTAACCTCACAGTGCTTTTGTTTCTGACATCCTAGTGCTTACCATGACCCTAGACTGTGATGTCACAAACAGCAATTGTGAGGTTAGCAGGGGAGAATTAGATACATTTTGAAAGACTCAGCAAAATAAATGCTGCATTACCTGCAATATGTAGTAGACCAACAACTGGGGAACGTAAAAAAAGTAAAGAACTAGAAAAGAGTTAAAATATAATTGGTCTAAATTTAGTGTTTTTAAGCTTTTTATTCTAATAGAGAGTTACTTTTTAAAGTAAACTCTGACACTATCTTTGGTAGAAACTTAGAAATAGTATGCAAAGACACCCTGTATTTGTGGAAAATCAAATATGGAGGCTCACACATTAGAGCCTGTAGTTCTGAAATCCTTCAAGCAGAAGTGATTTGAACTAAAAATAATGCTTTCCAAGAGAGAAAGCATAAGCCACAACTCACAGCTGGCTCAAAAGGAGCCAAAATGAGATTTTCCAAAATAAAATTCAGATCTCAAGCTGGAACTGGATTTCGATTAGGAAACTTTATGTGCAAAATGCCTCTCAAAAACATATGTGCTACCTCCAGTTGAGCAACAGAACAGCCATCAGCAGGCACGTGGAAGGCTGAGACAGCAGCCAAGTGCACCTTGATAAAGGAATATTGCAGGCCGGAATCTGATAAGGAGAGCAAGTATCCTAGAACCCGATTAGCAGGGCATGTGAATGGATCCAGGTTATTTGAAACACTCACAAAGCAAACCTCTTCCATTTCATAAAATATGTGTGTCTGGTAAACAGTTTTCTGGCAGCCACCAGAACATCAGCCACTTTCTGTGATACCCCAAAGTGAGATATGGCTGTCTTCAGGAGCTATGCATGCAGATGTAGAGACTTTCAAGTCCAGATGGATTAGGGTTCCTTTTTCTGCAACAGCAGACCTTTGTACAAGGGCAGAGGTACTACAGGTTCCACTGCCAGCTGTTGCAGCAGTGGATGCCATATCTGCCAAGGCAGAGGGGAGCAATGAGTATTAGTGTTGCTCCCTCCAGCTTCAGTTTGAGTAGTATTGTCTGAATTAGTGGAAAGGAAGGGAATGCATACAGAAACCTCCCTTTCCAGGAGAAGGATGATGCATCTCCCCAGAAAACTTCAGGCCCTGGAGCAAGTGAGCAAAATCGCAGCAGTTTTGCACTGTGTGGGGATGCAAAAAGGTCCTATTGGATTACCCAATCTTTCAAATGGGTCGTCAACCACCAGGGTCAACAGCTGCCACTCATGCAACCTGGACTAGATCTACTTTGCTTGTCTGCCAAGACGTTTTGGACTCCTGGAACATGTACTGCTGATAATTTTAGACTGTGTTCTAGAGCCCAATACCAAACTCTCATTGCTTCCAGGGCTTCAGATAACTGTATTTTGAATGCATTTTACATCCAGAAATGTGTGCAAAAGGTCAAAAATAGACTCTTTGGAGTCATTTATGTCATAATGTTACATATAGGATAGCGTATGGATAACCATACACTACAAGGCTATTCTTCTACTGAGTGGATACAATGCCGAATGATGACTTCGAGAGCAAAGCTCAAAAGGTCCTTAGGTTGGCATTGTATCCACGGGGTGGAAGAATAGCTGAGTAATGTATGGTTACCATACACTGTTCTGAATAGTGTGTGGTGACTAAAATAATAAAAAAAGTCTCTTTTCCCCATTTTAGATCAGCTCTGCTGACCGCACTTGATTAACTGCCACTGCCCAGTGCACCATAAGATATGGCAAGATGTCTGAGAAAGAAACTGTGACTGAAAGCATTACTGCAGGTAAGGAGTGATGCAGTACAATCCCACTCTGCAGGGGTTGGGTTTGTGATAAGACTTGAAACACCCTGTCAGAAACCCACTCAGCAGGTCAGCCCTCTACTCCCAAAGTACCAGCGCAGTTTTGTGAACAGTTAACAGAAACAGGGTAACCCTCTTGTCTGTTTTGTGGGTTTGAATCAACCTTTGGTCTCAAGTCTTGGAGGGATTAAAACTGTGAACCTTTTGCTAGCGTACCCAATGTACAGGCTCAGATAATTCTGTCTTCGGGGGGCCAGATATCTTTGCCTATAGGCACCTAACCAGATGTACAGAAATGAACCCCCTTAAAACTCTAATAAAATACCTCAGATTAAACTCTCACCTTTTTACAGTTTGGTATCACCATTCAAGCTTAAGCACAGTGTCTGCTTTAACCATATATACTTCACTTGTTAAAGAAAAGAAATTCAAAGACAGACCAAGTAGGCTCTAAATATAGAGTTTTACTAAAATAGATAAAAATATGTAATATGTAAATACAGAACCATATATCACAAAACATACAAATCACTTAAAAGAATAAGGTTTTAAAAAGTGCAGATTCCTACCACTTGTACACTTAGAATTGTCTGTTCTAAGGTAGTCTTATCTCACAGTGCTGTAGATGTTGTAGCTTTCAGAGTCCAAACATTTGTGTGAAAAATGGAAAAACAGAATACTGTTTAAAAGCTGGCTTTGCCCACCTCTTTGCATGAGGTCACCTAGCTCCTCCCTGTCAGACTATATAAAAAATATATCTATATAAAAACAGGATGTCTTTTCCAGAAGGTAAATGAATATTCTGTGATCTCAGCACAACTCATTTTCTTTTTCAAATGACATTTCTTTGATCTTATGATCAGCTTCCCCTTTCCAGGACATCAAAGCATCTTTTATGACTTTGCACTAAAACGTCATAACCTGCTCTTCCTCCTCTAAGCGTTATAAAAGTTTATGATTTCCCTCTTAGCAACTACAGCAATAATTAACTTAGATAAATAGGAGATCCTTGAGTAAGGCCTGTTCTAGTCTGTAATTAGCTTCTGGCCTTCCAGGTAACACCTTATATCTAAAACCTGGGTGTGTGAGTGTGTCATTTCACATGCTGTCTCAGCATTTCTTCATGAGAGATAGTCCATAACACATTTCTTTATATGACAAAAAGCATAGGTTAATCAGAACTAGCTGTCCAAGTGTTACAATTCCTCCCCACCTAGACTGAATTTGGGGGCTCTATCCCCTGCAAGGGATGAGCTTCCCAAATCAGTACACTCCTCATAGACATGAGACAAGCCATCTGAGTTCTGATTTTTGGCTCCAGCCCTATGTAATATTGTCATATCATACCCTTACAAAGCAAGACTCCACCTTAGCAATCTAGCATTGTTTTTCCCGATCTGCGTCAGCCAAACCAGGGGGTTATGGTCAGTCTGCACCACAAAATGCTGCCCATACAAGTGTGGCTCTGATTTCTTTAGGGCCCACACTATAGCAAGACACTTTTTCCACAGTGGAGTATGCCTGCTCCCTGGAAAGTAACTTCCTACTCAGGTACACTACTGGGTGATCTGTCCCTTGGCTGGATGTCTGACTCAGTACTGCCCCAATACCCATGTCTGAGGTGTCAGTCTGAACTAAAAAGGGTTTGCTATAGTCAGGACTTATCAAAACAGGAGCACTGCACAGTGCCTCCTTTATTGTGGAAAAGTTTCCTCACAGGATGTGCCCCAGGTAATTTTCTTTGGCATCTTATTCTTTGTCAGGTCAGATAGGGGAGCAGCCAGGGCACTGTAATTGGGTACAAATTTCCTGTAGTACCCTGCTGTCCCTAGAAAACTCCTGACCTGCTTCTGTGTTTCTGATCTGGGCCACACCTGGATTACCTCTATTTTTATTTGGTTAAGACAGAGCTGTCCCAGGCCTACCACATGCCTGAGGTATGCCACTTCTCCCATGGCCACCTGGCACTTCTTGGCTTTGACAGTGAGCCCTGCCCTCTGTATCCTGCCCAGCACTTCCCTAAGGTGGGATAGGTGTTCCTCCCAGCTGGCACTAAAGATGGTAATGTCATCCTGGTATGCCACGGCATACTTCTCAGCACCATTCAACACCTGGTTCACCAACCTTTGGAAAGTGTCCGAGGCGTTCTTCATTCCAAAAGGCATTACTATAAACTCAAATAAGCCTATCGGAGTGATGAAGGCTGACCTCTCCCTAGCTCTGTCTGTCAGCTCTACCTGCCAGTACCCCTTGGTCAGGTCAATAGTCGTAAGGTAAGTCACCCTCCCAACTTGTCCAGGAGTTCATCCATCCAGGTCATCGAGTGGGCGTCTGACTTCGTGACTGCATTTAGTCCATGACAGTCCACACAGAAACGAGTAGAGACATCTGGCTTAGGCACAAGGACTATGGGTGAGGCCCAGGGGCTGTGGGATCTCTGGATTATCACTAAATCCAGCATCTCCTCCACTTCCCTCCTAATGTCATTTTAGACAGCCTCTGACACCCGATATGCTGTCTGCCGTATGGGCGTCTGTGTCCCTGTCTCCACCTCATGCATCACTAAGGGGGTTAGTCCAGGCTTAGCGCTAAACAATGGGGCTAAGTCTGCTAAAACCTCACTTACTTTCTGGATCTGGTCCGGGGGCAGCTGGGGAGACAATTTAACTGCCTCCACAGAGGACTCCAGCTTACTTTCTTCCAGCAAGTCTAGAAGGGGGGTCTCCCTCGTCCATCCCCTCCCTAGGACTACACACTGCAAACACCATGTCAGCCCTATTTGCATATGGCTTCATCATGTTGACATGGTACATCCTTTCTGTCTTCAGTCAGGTAACTCCACAATATAGTTCATGTCATTTACCTTCCTAACCACTTTGTACGGTCCTGCCCACTCAGCATGCAGCTTGTCTTTCCAGACCAGAATAAGGACCATGACTTCCTGACCCACCGTGTACGAGTGAGCTCTGGCTCTGCAGTCGTACCACACTTTTTGTTTCTGTTGGGCAGCTGCCAGATTGCTCTGGGCTGTCCCCATAAGCTCTTCAGCCTTTCCTAAACCTAAGGACATAATCCACAATGGGAGTTCCCTGGGTGGCATGCTTGCCTTCCCAGTCCTCCCAGATCAAATCAAGGGGCCCACATACCCAGCGTCCATATAGGAGTTCGAAGGGGGAAAATCCTGTTGACTCTTGGGGCACCACCCTGTATGCAAACAACAGGTGGGGAAGGTATTTCTCCCAGTCCCTCCCATGCTGTTCCGTAAACACCTGGAGCATTGACTTTAGGGTACCATTGAATCTTTCCATAAGCCCATTGGCTTGTGGGTGATACGGCGTCATGCATCTCTGCACCACCCCACACTTCTCCCATAAACATTTCCTCAGGTCCGACATGAAGGAACCCCCTCGATCGGTGATAATCTCCTGCGGAAACTCAACACAGCAGAAAATCCCAAGTAAGGCATCTGCCACTTTGTCTGTCCTCAGAGAGGATAGGGCGACTGCCTCTGGGTGGCATTATCCACCACAGTCAGGATGAACCTCTTCCCTGAGGAGCTGGGGGTATTTAAAGGCTCCACAATATCCATTCTCACCCTCTGGAATGGCTCCTCCACTATGGGCAATGGAATCAGGGCGACTTGGGTTTTCTTACCCGCCTTCCCTATTTCTTGGCACTGGTGACAAGACCTGCAATACTCCTTCACCTGCTGGGTGAAGTTAGGCCAGTAGAAATTATGTGCTGACCGCTGCGTCATGTGCATGATTCCCAGATGACCAGACAAGGGAATATCATGTGCAATCTTGAGCAACTGCTCACGATACCCCTGGGGAACGACAAGCTGCCTGCATAGCACCCCTCCCTCTGTCTGTACTGCCCGAGTACATATATAAGTCCATTTTCCCAATAAACCTTATGTCTGCCATCACCTCCCTGTGCACCGTCCGAGTCTGCCGAAGCCCTCAGCTTCTCTAAACTAGGGTCACTTCTCTAAGCAGCTGCAAACCCCTCACACATTCCCAAGGCATGGGACAGGTCCCCTTCAGTTTCTAAACTAGGGTCCCTAGCACTAGCATCAGGGCACTCAGGATCACTATCAATCCCAACCCTCTGACAATGGGTCACCCCTCCCTCTTCGGAGTAACCCTCTGTAGCTGTGTGGTTACTTGCTACTGGGGATATTTCTACCCCCTTTTCATTAGTCTCCCCATCTGGAGAAACAGGCTGGGGAACCAGCCTCTCAGTGGTTTCTACAATGGCTTCTGTGGGGTTCAGGGAACTACAATTTTCCCTTGCCACTTGGCTATGGGTAACTGCACATACCATCCCCTGTTTTAGATTGTTGCCCAGGATCACATCCACTGCTAAGGTTTTGGCAACAGCCACCTGTTGCACAGTTCCCTGTTTCACTCCAGTCTAGGAGAACACTAGTGAGGGACAATGTTTTCACTTCACCAGTGAAGTCCTGTACAGTGATGTATTTATTGGGTATAAGCTGACCAGGCTCTACCAGATCCCCCTTTACCAAGGTCAAGGATGCCCCTGTGTCCCTTAACTCTTGCGTCTGTACACCATTCACCATGACTGGGTGCATGTGTTCCCTCATGTTCACTGGCATGCTCCCAGGGACACACAAACAACCCACTTCTTTTCTAGTACCATTCTGCGTATTATTGCTCATTCTTTTGGGACACTGTCTGGCAATATGCCCAATTTCTTTACATAACCAACATTCACTTCTCTTTTCAGAGAAATCTTTTCTCTGATACCTGGGGCTAACTGGTTTCGGTGGAGGCAGCGAGGGTTTTAGCTGCCCTGAAGGCACGCTTTTCCCTTTCTGTGCTGCCACGCGCGCCCCATTCGCTGTCAGAACAGGTCTGCTCTTGGCATAGCAGTCTGAGAGTTCAGCAGCCTCTTGCACTGTTTCTGGATCTCGGTCCTCCAGCCAGGTTTTCAGCTCTGCTGGGCATGCCCAATAAAACTGTTCTAACAAAATCATATTTTCAATTTTATCAGCAGAGTTTGCCTCAATTCCTTCCCACCATTTTAAAAACTGACGTTGTTTTGTGGCTAGCTCCTCGTAGCTCATATCAGGGCTTCTCCTGAGCTTACGGAATTTAGCTCTGTATGATTCAGCAGCTAATTCAAATTTCTTTAACATTGCAGCTTGAAGTTTGCTATAATCATCACTGTCCTCATTGTCCATTTCACCCAATGCATCCCGAGCTTTCCCGGTAAGTAGCGGGGATAGCTGGAAGGTCCTGGACTCTCTAGAAATTTTAGCCTGAATACAAACTTTTTCAAAAGAATTTAAAAAGGCATCCATATCCTCCCCCTCTTTAAATTCGGCTATTCATTTGGAATTCAATTTGTAACCCAGTCCTGTAGTCCCAGTTAAACCCAAGCCACTTACCTGCTGTGGTGCCACTGGTTGGAGTCGTAGCTTCTCCAGTTCGTGTTGCCTCTGGCGCTCCTGCTCCTCATGGTCTGCATCTTGGCATTCTTGCTCTCTCTTCTCTGTAGCTTGCTGGTGCTCATGCTCCTCACGGTCTGCCTCCCACTGTTCCCGCTCTGCCTCCCTTCTCTTTCGTTCTCTCTTCTCCTGGAATGCCAGCTCCATCCTGCACAACTCAGTTTGCAGCCTAAGTACTTCTGGATCCAGGATACTGGTGACCTTCCCCTGCTGCTGTGGCCCTTCACTGACAGTGGCCCTGTTGCCCTCCTCATCAGATCTGGACACTGCACTGGCCACTAGCCCTGCCACACTCGAGGTTTGGTCTTTTTCAGTCACAGTCTGTGACTCGCTGCTCTGGGTATCTGCTACCATCAGGGCATCTATGAGGTTCTGCTTGCTGGCTTTCACCTCGAATGGGACTCCTCTGTCCCCACACAACTGCTTTAAGTAGTCTACCGTGTGCCTGCTGTAGTTGGAAGCCATCTTCTTCCCTAACTACGGCTACTCTGACTTGCACTTTAGGAAAAAAAAATAAAAAAATGGGTAGGAACTTGACCATACGCCAAGTGATATAGATCTGTCTCCTTTTTTAAAAATAAATCACTGCCTTTTTCTTTCTTTGCAAGTGAGCTGACAGTCTCAAGCTGACACACGGAACAATAAAAGCTTGTAATACCAAAATTATCCACACCGCTGCCAACCAATCTGTCACAAACCCACTCAGCAGGTCAGCCCTCTACTCCCAAAGTGCCAACCTCTGAGCGCAGTCTTGTGAACAGTTAACAGAAACAGGGTAACCCTCCTGTCTGTTTTGTGGGTTTGAATCAAACTTTGGTCTCAAGTCTTGGAGGGATTCAAACTGTGAACCTTTTGCTAGCGTACCCAATGCACAGGCTCAGATAATTCTGTCTTTGGGGGGCCAGATATCTTTGCCTATGGGCACCTAACCAGGTGTACAGAAATGAACTCTTAAAAACTCTAATAAAATACCTCTGATTAAACTCTCACCTTTTTCCAGTTTGGTATCACCATTCAAGCTTATGCACAATGTTTGCTTTAACCATATATACTTCACTTGTTAAAGAAAATAAATTCAAAGACAGACCAAGTAGGCTCCAAAAATAGAGTTTTACTAAAATAGATAAAAAATATGTAATATGTAAATACAGAACCATATATCACAAAACATACAAATCACTTAAAAGAATAAGGCTTTAAAAAGTGCAGATTCCTACCACTAGTACACTTAGAATGGTCTGTTCTAAGGTATTCTTATCTCACAGTGCTGTAGATGTTGTAGCTTTTAGAGTCCAAACATTTGTGTGAAAATGGAAAACAGAATACTGTTTAAAAGCTGGCTTTGCCCACCTCTTTGCATGAGGTCACCTAGCTCCTCCCTGTCAGAATATATAAAAAATATATCTATATAAAAACAGGATGTCTTTTCCAGAAGGTAAATTAATATTCTGTGATCTCACCACAACTCATTTTCTTTTTCAAATTACATTTCTTTGATCTTATGATCAGCTTCCCCTTTCCAGGACATCAAAGCATCTTTTATGACTTCGCACTAAAACATCATAACCTGCTCTTCCTCCTCTAAGCATTATAAAAGTTTATGATTTCCCTCTTAGCAACTACAACTATAAACTTAGATTAATAGGAGATCCTTGATTAATGGCTGTTCTAGTCTGTAATTAGCTTCTGGACTTCCAGGTAACACCTTGTATCTAAAACCTGTGTGTGTGTGTGTGTGTGTGTGTGATTTCACATGATGTCTCAGCATCTCTTATGAGAGACAGTCCATAACACATTTTTTTTAAATTACAAAAAGCATAGGTTAATCAGAACCAGCTGTCCAAGTGTCACACACCCATGCAGCACTCATGGAAAACAAAGAAGCTGTCATTTGAATTTTACAGTACTTTGTCACCTACATAACTGCAAGAGTTTGTTACTGTTTTTGTTTGCTGTGATAATAATTGCCAGTTGCCCATTCAATTAGTAGAGGTAATTGGTTTGGGAAGGTCTCTGCAGTGCATGTGAGGTGATGAGCAGCATAGGGCTTTAGCAGATAAACTTTCTGCTATTGGATAATACCATATTTTAAAGCATTTGGTCTGGGTGGGTATAATAGTTAAGTGTTTGTAGCCTTACTCTTGCAGAATGAGGTGAAATACATTATTTTCTGATGTACAATGAGCTCATACAGAACATTCACAACTATTTTTATGATTGCATTATTATCATGGGATGAGAGGAAAGGAACATTGAAGAATTAACTATATTTCATAAATCAAGGCTAAGCTTACAGTATGTGCGAAAACTCAAGTCTATTTTTAACCAGGCTATGTATGAGTACTTTGTGTGTGCAGTCTGACTGGAAGGATTTTTTTTTTCTTGCTTTGCAGTACTGTAATAGAAATGATGCTGCTAAGGGCATCATGCATCACTTAAAGTGAATTTCCAGTATTAGCTTATGGGCTTTATAGCCCACTACATAATGGCTGCGATAGTCAGTCTATGCAAAAAAAAAAATAAATAAATAATCATTTTCTCTCATTTACGGAAAGGAAGGGATCATATCTGTTGCTGAATAGATGCCCACCTGATTCCCTTCCACTTCCCTATTCACCTGTCCCTTCCCCGCGCTCAGACGTTTTATGATGTCTGACCAGAGAAAGTGTGGGGATGCATCCCATTGTAGTCGATGGTGAGGCATTTTAAAAACATAGTTTTATATGTTTAAGCAAAGTTTGACAAAAATGAAAGACACTGCTCAACTGATAGGGGTCCTGTCAGTTGAGCAGTGGCTTTCATTAATGTCAAACGTTGTTTAAAAATATAAAAACATGTCTTTAAAATGACCCCAAAGACTATAATTGGCTGTGGCCCTATGCTGTCTCTGGTTAGACCAACCTTGGTGTCTCAGTGATGATTGGCAGGGGGACTGTAGTGGACGCCACCGGAGCGTGCGCTGATGAGGCCCTCTGGCCATCTGTGCATCCATCATTAGGGTGCCAACTTCAGGAGTTCGATGCCCCCTTCCTGAGGTCCGCCCCACCAGAGTTAGTATATACAGAAAGGATGTGGGGGGGAAAGGAGGGTGCAGCCCCCTGCAAAAAGAGATCCCGGCAACCTCAAAACATGGTGCCCTAATGACCAGGCGCACTGCTGCCAGTGCCCTAAATGGGTGGACCCTAGATGAGGATGTACCTTTTCACAATGGTGACCAGAACCTCACCGGCAAAGCAGACTTGTCCTTTTCTGTCGGTGCTTATGGCTGGACAGTGAGGAGGCTCATGACAATGACTGTTTTTTATCCTTATCCTTAGACTTTGACGACTACTTCTTGGCCAGTGGTAAGGGAGCATAGATTTTGAACCCTTTTCTTTCTCCATGGCTGTCAATACCTTTAATGCAAGGACATTTTCTAAGGCTTTCTTACATTGTCACGTTGTAGCCTGGTTGAAGCTCTATCAAATCTCACAAGTCCTTACATTGTAAGACAGGCTTAAACCACAGACACAAACCACATGAGTGCCCTGTTTATTTCAGTATTGTAAGGGTGGATGTAAAATTTATAAAGTCACTTTTGACTTTGGAGGCATACAGAGATGACAATAGAACACTAAGAAAAGTAAAACAAATGGCAATGGCTAAGCTAACAGCGTTTCCTTCTGCAGGTTCAACGAGAATGATTGCCGTCAGGAGAAAGAACTGAGGAGTGATGGTGCCACCCATGTTATATACATGTTATATACATGTAGAGGCTGCACTTCATTGTGGGCAGCTCCCGGCTAGCAAAAAGTTTCCGAGTGGTGCTGATGTTGACAGCTTATAGTTCCAAAGGTGTGGCCCAATGGTGGAGATATCCTAGAAGAAGAAGATCAATTGTTCCATACAAATGGGTTACAAAGCAGTTTCAGTATCTTGGAATTCAGATCAATAAAAACCTAGCTCTCTTATATGTCTTGAACTATGGAGCACTTTTACAAACTATTAAAGCACATTACATGAAGCGGAAAGTGTTGCCACTGTCACTTGGTGTACAGATTGAGACAGTGTGCATGAATGTATTGACCATGCTACTCTTTTGTATGTTCTGCTGTACTCATTAAAATCCCAGCCTCAATGTGTGTTCAATAAACAAAGAAAATGCAAGGAGTCAAGAATACTGGATGGGCAGCTATGTACAACTAGTGTGTGCTGTCACAGAGGGGTTCTGATTTCCTGTGACCTCGAGAGTGAAGCTTGAAAGGTCCATGGGAATTAAAACCCCGAAGTGGCACAACACACTGGTTGTGCATAAAGTTGGTCATTCTGTATTTCTTATAGTGAATAGTGTTATGTGAAACGTGCACATCGCGGTTCTTTTGCTTTTAGAACAAAACTGAACTGTACAGCCTCTAGAGGTTTCATGAAGCTTGTACCACAGAAGGGTACAATCACATTCCATGACCTATGAATTGTGGTACAACAGCATTTTTAAAGAGATTGAATTCTATACAGAACAATGCTCTACTATACACTATATTTCTATTTTTATATCTATACAAGCTGCATTCAGTCTACTTTATTTAGCGCTAAATGTGGCATTTTTGTTGTGCATAAGTCATACATTTTATTTTTGCCTTTCTGAGCCTATTGTCATGTTTGAAAAGCCTCCCCTGTGTCCAAGTCAACATCTACTTTATCTGACAACTAATCTTAAATTGATAACTGGAGGTTATGGGACAAAGTCAACTTTTTTATCCATCATGTACAATATCCATCTTTTCCATCTATTATTAAAAAGTTCAGCTTGCTGCCCAACTGTGTGTGTCAATTTTTCCATGGTGTAAGCATTAATCACCATCTCCCACCATTGTGCAATAGTTGGTAGTTATTGTTGCTGCCACTGTTTCGTAATGTCTTTTTTTTTGCTGCTGTGAGTACTCAGGCTTTAACATTAATGTTATTAATTAAAACTGATATTTTCCTGCTCAGTGGTAAAAGAATGAAAGAATTCAGGGCAAGATATATCTCTTTGCAGATGACACTAAGCTCTGTGGTGGGGGTACACAATGAGGAGGGGGTAAGAGAGTTGCATAGGGGCTTGCAAAGGTTAGAAAGGCAGTGCAAGGTTTGGCAGTTGAAATTCAGTGCCAACAAGTGTGAGGTGATGCACATAGGGAATGAGAACCCCAGAACGGAGTATTAGATGGGAGGCATTAATCTGGGCAGTTTGAAGGAAAGGGACTGAAGAGTCATCATAAGTGACTCCCTTAAACACTCTGGTCAGCCTAGCAAGGTCTACAGTAAGGCAGCCAGGATGCTGCATGCGCATGGACTGAGTACTGGGAGGGGTTCTAACAGCAGAAGGACGGAGGTATTACTACCTCTCTATAGGTCACTGGTGAGGCCACATCTGGAGTACTGTGCCCAGTTCTGGAGTCCTCCTTAAGGAAAGATATAAAGACACTGAAGATGGTGCAGCATAGAGTAACCAAAACTATTCAAAACAAGCAGGGCCGATCCTATGAGGATCTGCTTAGGTTCTGAACGTATACTTGCTGGAGGCCAGACGAGAGAGGGGAAATATAATAGAGACTTACAAGTTCCTGTAAGGAATAAACAAGGAAAACTGAGAAACTTTTAAACAGGAAAGGTGAACCTAGAATACAGGGACATAAATGGATGCTGGTGGGGGGATCAGGAGGAACGTGAGAACATTTTATTTTACAGAGAGAGTGGCTGAGCTGCAGAACAGTCAGCCAGCCAAGGTGGTGAGCACCAAAACCATTAATGGTTTCAAGATGGCTGGGACAGAGTGAAGGGCTTAGTAGTTACCTCAAGGGGCAGCAGTGAGGCAGAGAACATGGGGTGGATTGTGTAGACAGAAACCCTGTATAGACAACAGATCTCGAGGCGTGATAGGGAGTTATAGGCAGACTGGATGGACCAATGTTTTTTTTTCTGCTGTCATTGTCTATGTTTCTATGTAGAATGAGCTGAGGACTCTCAAACAAATATTTATATGGTATGCAGCTAAATCAAGGCTTAAATGATTCACTCTGAAATACTGTAAGGAGAAAGGAGGCTTGGGAGTTCATGACTTCTGTAACTACTACAGGGTGTGACGCTTGGCCAGCTGGTTATGATTGTTGGATGATATTTGTAATATAAAAATATAGTGTGTGATTGTCACAGTGCTTCCATGGGTGCCCCCCCTTCCCCAGGTGTCAGTGAAATGACAGTATATATATTAAACCAGGAGATCTCTGTAATGTAAATAACTTCCTTGAGACATTGTATTTTATGGCCTTTTTATGACCTGTGCCTTCTTTGAAGTGGAAACGAAATGGGACTTTATGAGTCTGCCAGAGGATAAAAATCATAAACTTTTATGATGTCTTAAGAGGAAGAACATTTACTACCAACTGGTGTTAAAAACTATAAAACCCTTTGAAATGCCTTGTGAGAAGGAATTGGGAAATCAAAGACTTATAATTTGGGAAATGAGTTTTTGCTGATATCACCTTATTTAAAATACCTCCTGACAGGACATCATGTTTGTATTTATTTATATTCTAAAAGGAGGAGCTAGATGACTCATAGAAGGGGTATGGAGACACAGAGTTTTAAACTGAATACTGTGTTTGAACTTGTCATATATTCCATCTTCGGACGCTAGACAGACAGAGCTCTCTGCTCTGATCTAACTTAGGCACTTAGAGGTAATACATTAGATAGAAAAGATCTAAATGTACTTTGGTGGGAGTTTGTCTGTAGTTTTTCTTGTTTTTCTTTATGTGATTGTATGCTCTTTGATATTGTTCTGTGTTTACATTTAACATATTTTTATCCATTTTTAAGTAAACCTTTTATTCAAAAGACTGCCTGGGTGTCTGCAAGTTCTTCTTTTGCATGTGACGTATAGATGGCTAAGTTTGACAACTGTTCAAAAGCTTGATGGTGTTACTAAACTGGGAAAAGGTAAGAATATACATAAAGTCTTTTATAGAGTTTTAAGGGTTCATTTTGGATACTTGGTTAGGTGCCCTTAGGCAAAAGATATATTGCATCCACCGATGAGAATATTATCTGAGCCTGTACATTTGGGTATGCTAGCCTAAGGTTCACAGTTTGAATCCCCCCAGAACTTGAGACTAAAGGTAATTCATACCCACAAGCAGCCAGAAGGGTTACCCTGTCTGTTACCTGTTCACATTACTGCGCTCGAAGGTTGGCACTGTGGGAGCAGAGGGCCTGATCTGCTGAGTGAGGTTTGTGACAGATTTGTTTAGCAGTGGTGCAATAAAATTGGTAACACAAGCTTTAACTGTTCAGTGTGTCAGCTTAATACTGTACGGCTCACTTGCAAAATAAGGCAGTGATTTATTTTTAAAAAGGAAACATAACTGTATCATTTTGCTTACAGTCAAGTTCCTACCTGTTTTATTTTTTTTCTAAAGTGCTAGTTAGAGTAGCCATAGTTAGGGAAGAAGATGGCTTCCAACTACAGTGGGTACACTGCAGACTAATTGAGGCAGTTGTGCCAGGACAGAGGAGTTCTGCACGAGGCAAGAGCCACCAAGCAGAACCTCATGGATGCCCTGATGGCAGCAGATGCCCAGAGCATCGAGTCACAGACTGTGACTATAAAGTACCAAACCTTGGGTGTGTAGGGGCTAGCAGCCAGTGCAGTGTCGAGATCCAGTGAGAAAGGCAGCAGGCCAGTGCAAGCGTAGGGCCACAGCAGCAGGGGAAGGTCATCAGCATTCTGGAGCCAGAAGCAATCAGGCTGCAGATTGAGTTGCACAGAATGGAGATGGAGTTCCAGAGGGAGGCTGAGTGGGAACGGCGAGAAGCAGAGCGAGAACAGAGAGAAGTAGAGTGAGAGAAGCAAGCTGCAGAGGAGAAGAGGCAGCAAGAACAGTGAGAGGCTGACCATGAACAGCAAGAGGTGGACAGAGAGAAGCGAGAGCGCCAGAGGCAACATGAACTGGAGAAGCTACGACTCCAACCATCAGTACCAGAGCAGGTAAGTGGCTTGAGTTTAACTTGAACTACAGGACTGGGTTACAAATTGAATTCCAAATTGATAGCTGAATTTAAAGAGGGGGAGGATATGGATAGCTTTTTAAATTCCTTTGAAAAAGTTTGTATTCAGGCAAATATTCCTAGAAGGTCCTGGAGCTTCCAGCTATCCCCGCTACTTACTGGGAAAGCTCAGGATGCATTGGGTCAAATGGTCAATGAGGACAGTAATGATTACAGCAAACTTAAAGCTCCACTTTTAAAAAAGTTTGATTTAACTGCAGAATCATACAGAGCTAAATTCTGTAAGCTCAGGAGAAGCCCTAATATGAGCTACGAGAAGCTAGCCATAAAACAATGTCAGTTTTTAAAATGGTGGGAAGGAATTGAAGCAAACTCTGTAGATAAAATTGAAAATGCTATTTTGTTGGAACAGTATTTTGGGCATGCCCAGCAGAGCTGAAAACCTGGCTGGAGGACCAAGATCCCAAAACAGTGCAAGAGGCTGCTGAACTCTCGGACCGCTATGCCAAGAGCAGACCTGCTCTAAGAGTGAATGAGGTGGGCATGGCAGTGCAGAAAGGGAAAAGTGCAGCTTCAGGGCAGCTAAAACCCTCACTGTATCCAACGAAACCAGTTAGCCCCGGGTTTCAAAGATAAGATTTCTCTGAGAAAAGAAACGAATGTTGGGTTTGTAAAGAAACTGGGCATATTGTCAGACAGTGTCCAAAAAGGACAAGCAATACACAGAATGGGGCTAGGAAAGAAGTGGGTTGTTTGTGTGTCCCTGGAAGCATGCCTGTGAACATGAGGGAACACATGCACCCAGTCACGGTGAATGGTGTACAGACACAAGGGTTAAGGAACACAGGGGCATCCCTGACATTGGTAAAAGGGGATCTGGTAGAGCCTGGTCAGCTTATACCCAATGAATTTGTAACTGTACAAGGGTTCACTGGTGAGGAGACCACATTGTCACTTGCTAGTGTTCTCCTAGACTGGGATGAAACAGGGGAAACTGTGCAAAAGGTGGCTGCAGCCAAAACTTTAGCAGTTGACGTCATCCTTGGCAACAATCTCAAAAGGGGATGGTGTGTGCAGTTACCCGTAGCCAAGCGAGACGTGGAAATTGTAGTTCCCTGGACCCCACAGAAGCCACTGTGGAAACCACTGGGAGGCTGGTTCCCCAGCCTGTCTCCTGATATGGAGAATAATGAAAAGGGGGTAGAAATTTCCTCAGTAGAAGTTAACCACATAGCTACAGAGGGTTACTCCGAAGAAGGAGGGGTGACCCATTGTCAGAGGGTTAGGGATGACAGTGATCCTGAGTGCTCTGATGCTAGTGCTAGGGACCCTAGTTTAGAGACTGAAGGGGACCTGTCCCATGCCTTGGGAATGTGTAAGGAGTTTGCAGCTGCTCAGAAAAGTGACCCTTGTCTAGAGAAGCTGACAGCTTGGGCAGACTCTGACGGAGCACAGGGAGGGGACGGTAAACATAAGGTTTATTGGGAAAATGGACTGATGTATACTCATTATGTGAAGACAGAGGGAGGGGTGATAGGCAGGCAGCTTGTCGTTCCACAGGGGTATCGTGAGCAGTTGCTCAAGATTGCACACAATATTCCCTTGTCAGGTCATCTGGGAATTGCACGCACTACACTGCGGTTGGCCCAGAATTTCTATTGGCCCAACTTCACCCAGCAGGTGAAGGAGTATTGCAGGTCTTGTCACTGGTGCCAAGAAATAGGGAAGGCAGGTAAGAAAACCCAAGCCGCCTTAATTCCATTGTCCATTGTGGAGGAGCCATTCCAGAGGGTGGGAATGGATATTGTGGGGCCTTTAAATACCCCCAGCTCCTCCGGGAAGAGGTTCATCCTGACTGTGGTGGATTATACCACCCAGTATCCAGAGGCAGTCGCCCTATTCTCACTGAGGACAGACAAAGTGGCAGATGCCTTACTTGGGATTTTCTCCCATGTTGGGTTTCCGCAGGAGGTTATCACCGATCGAGGGGGTTCCTTCATGTTGGACCTGATGAAATGTTTGTGGGAAAAGTGTGGGGTGGTGCAGAGGCACACGACACCTTATCACCCACAAGCCAATGGGCTTGTGGAAAGATTTAACGGTACCCTGAAGTCAATGCTCCAAGCATTTGCTGCATGGGAGGGACTGGGAGAAATACCTTCCCCACCTGATGTTTGCATACAGGGAGGTGCCCCAAGACTCGACAGGGTTTTCCCCCCTTTAAGCTCTTATATGGATGCCGGGTACATGGGCCCCTAGACTTGATCCGGGAGGACTGGGAAGGCAAGCACGCCACCCAGGGAACTCCCATAGTGGATTATGTCCTTAGGTTTAGGGAAAGGCTAAAGGAGCTTATGGGGTCAGCCCAGAGCAACCTGGCAGCTGCCCAACAGAAACAAAAAGTGTGGTACGACCGCAGAGCCAGAGCTCGCTCGTACACGGTGTGTCAGGAAGTTATGGTCCTTATTCCGGTCTGGAAAAACAAGCTACAGGCTGAGTGGGCAGGACTGTACAAAGTGGTTAGAAAGGTAAATGATGTGAACTATATCATAGAGTTACCTGACAGAAGACATACAGAAAGAATGTACCATGTCAACACGATGAAGCCATATGCTAATAGGGCTGACATGGTGTTTGCAATATGTAGTGCTGGGGAGGGGACAGACGAAGGAGACCCCCTTCTGGACTTGCTGGAAGAAAGCAAGCGGGAGTCCTCTGTGGAGGCAGTTGAACTGTCACCCCAGCTGGCCCCGGACAAGATCCAGGAAGTAAGAGAGGTTTTAGCAGACTTTGCCCCACTGTTTAGCACCAAGCCTGGACTAACCCCCTTAGCGACGCATGATGTGGAGACAGGGACACAGACGCCTATCTGGCAAACAGCATAGCGGGTGTCAGAGGCTGTCCAAAAGGACATTAAGAGGGAGGTAGAGGAAATGCTGGATTTAGGGGTAATCCAGAGATCCTACAGCCCCAGGGCCTTACCTGTAGTCCTTGTGCCCAAGCCAGATGGCTCTACTAATTTCTGTGTGGACTATCGTGGACTGAATGCAGTCACGAAATCAGACGCCCACCCGATGCCCCGGTGGACGAACTCCTGGACAAGTTGGGAGGGGTGACATATCTTATGACTATTGACCTGACAAGGGGGTATTGGCAGGTAGAGTTAACTGACAAGAGCTAGGAAGAGTTCAGCATTCATCACTCTGATAGGCTTATCTGAATTTAAAGTAATGTCTTTCAGAATGAAGAACGCCCCGGCCACTTTACAAAGGTTGCCCAACCAGGTGTTAAATGGTGCCGAGGAGTACGCTGTGACGTACCTGGATGACACTGCCATCTTTAGTGCCAGCTGGGAGGAACACCTGCCCCACCTTAAAGAAGTGCTGGGCAGGATACAGAGGGCTGAGCTCACTGTCAAAGCTGAGAAGTGCCAGGTGGCCATGGCTGAAGTGGCATACCTTGGGCATGTTGTAGGCTGGGGACAGCTCCGTCCTATGCAAGTAAAAATAGAGATGATTAAGGCATGACCCAGACCAGAAATGCAGAAGCAGGTCAGGGGTTTTCTAGGGACAGCAGGGTACTATGGGAAATTTGTACCCAATTACAGTGCACTGGCTGCTCCCCTCTCTGACCTGGTAAAGAAAAAGATACCTAAGAAAATTACCTGGGAACCAACCTGTGAAAAAGCCTTTACCAGACTGAAGGAGGCACTGTGCAGTGCTCCTGTATTGACAAGTCCTGACTATAGCAGACCCTTTATAGTCCAGACTGATGCCTCAGATGTGGGTATTGGGGCAGTACTGAGTCAGACTTCCAACAAAGGGAAAGATCACCCTGTAGTGTACCCGAGTAAAAAGTTACTTCCCAAGGAGCAGGCTTACTCTACTGTGGAAAAAGTGTGTCTTGCCACAGTGTGGGCCCTAAAGAAGTTACAGCCATACTTATATGGGCAGCATTTTGAGATACAAACTGACCACAACCCCCGGTTTGTCTGACCCAAATGGGGAAAAAGTAATGGTAGACTTTTAAGATGGAGTCTTGCCTTGCAAGGGAATGACATGACAATCTTACATAGGGCTGGTGCGACCAATCAGAATGCCGATGGCCTGTCATGTCTATATGAGGAGTGAACTGACTTGTGGAGCTCATCCCATGCAGGGGATAGAGCCCCAAATTCAGTCTAGGTGGGGAGGATTGTGACGCTTGGCCAGCTGGTTATGATTGTTGGATGATATTTGTAATATAAAAATATAGTGTGTGATTGTCACAGTGCTTCCATGGGTGCCCCCCCCCCCCCGGTGTCAGTGAAATGACAGGCTATATATTAAACCAGGAGATCTCTGTAATGTAAATAACTTCCTTGATACATTGCATTTTTATGGCCTTTTTATGACCTGTTGCTTCTTTGAAGTGGAAACAAAATGGGACTTTATGAGTCTGCCAGAGGATGAAAATTATAAACTTTTATGATGTCTTAAGAGGAAGAACATGTAATACCAACTGGTGTTAAAAAGCCATAAAACCCTTTGAAATGTCTTGGGAGAAGGAACTGGGAAATCAAAGACTTATAATTTTGGAAATGAGTTTTTGCTGATATCACCTTATTTAAAATGCCTCCTGACAGGATATCATGTTTGTATTTTTTTTATATTCTAAAAGGAGGAGCTAGATGACTCATAGAAGGGGCATGGAGACACAGAGTTTTAAACTGAATACTGTGTCGGAACTTATCATATATTCCATCTTGGGACGCTAGAGAGAGACAGAGATCTCTGCTCTGATCTAACTTAGACTCTTAGAGGTAATACATTAGATATAAAAGATCTAAATGTACTTTGGTGGGAGTCTGTCTGCAGTTTTCCTTGTTTTTCTTTATGTGATTGTATGCTCTTTGACATATTGTTCTGTGTTCATATTTAACATATTTGTATCCATTTTTAGGTAAACCTTTTATTCAAAAGACTGCCTGGGTGTCTGCAAGTTCTTTTTTTGCATGTGACGTATAGATGATTAAGTTTGACAAATGTTCAGAAGCTTGATGGTGTTACTAAACTGGGAAAACATAAGAATACACCTAAGGTCTTTTACAGAGTTTCAAGAGTTCATTTTGGATACCTGGTTAGGTGCCCTTAGGTGACAGATATATTGCATCCCCCAAAGAGAATATAATCTGAGCCTGCACATTTGGGTACGCTAGCCTAAAGTTCACAGTTTGAATCCCCCCAGAACTTGAGACTAAAGGTGATTCGGACCCACAAGAAGACAGGCGGGTTACCCTGTCTGTTACCTGTTCACATTACTGCGCTCGGAGTTTGTTTCCCCCAATTGTTTAACCAGGTGAGACACACTAAGCTGAAAGCTTATTTACAGGTGCAACCTGGGAGCACAGGGATGCTAATTGACTTGCTCAGTGTCACACAGTATGGAAGTGGGGGGCTGTGGGATTCAAACCCAGGCCTTCAGATTTGCAGCTCAGAGCCTTCAACCACTGCGCTATACTGCCTGGCACTGTGGGAGCAGAGGGCCTGACCTGCTGAGTGCAGTTTGAGACACAGTGCAGTTCAGGTAGCTTCAGTACCAAAGACTGTAACCAGAAAACTGCAATGACTGATTTCTTTTGGAGGAAGGAGCATACCCATTTTAACACATCTTCACTTTGCTTCTTACTTAACTCACCCTTGTGATTTGTAACTAAGTAACCAATATGTGGACTAAGACAACACTGACAACATGGGTTGAGATTTGAAAACTATCAAATCCTCATTCTTGACCCTGAGTTACAGCTCCCTAATCTTCGTACCATCAGTGGTAGACCCCGATGGGAAAACCAGGGTGTAACTAGATTATAACAAATCCCATCAGATGGAACTGTGTTAACGTTTGAGAATGTCCCAACTACCTTTTGACCTACCTGTGACAAACTTCTTTTACTTTTTACGGTTGAAAGACTATCAGTGAGGATCCTCATATATCCCTACATATAAGTAATGATTCAGAAACATTAAAGTATTAAATCACATGCATCGATAACAGCAATTAAACTGACGCAAGTGTTGCACTGAATTCTACAAGACTGCTGGTACTGATAATACCCAACTGAAGGACAAATGGCATCATGAAGAGGGGACTATTTTGCATGACAAAGCCTAGGATATCATTTATAAAGAGACAATAAAATGACAGCACCTACAATTATAACGTTAGTGGTGTTCGGTTGCATTACCTGACTTTCATGATTTTGATGTCTTTTCTCTACTGTAAAGGTGCCCTGAGCCTTCGGGGAAGGGCACCTTAAATAAATAAAATCTACTACTACTATATGGAGGGAACATAGCTGGAAAGTCATACATCCCTTTTTCTAAATGGCGAGTATTGTAAAACATTTTATGATAACATACTCAGGCAGATGCTGGAGAGGTTGTCCAATCTATACACCATACCGATGTTATGGAAGTTGTCCAAAGCTACAGACATATTGGCCCCTATGCACAAAGAGGCGGGTAATACGCACATGAGGCGTGTACCCCGACCGCTTACCTTCACAACCCCAGACAGGCGCAGGGTGCGTGGCATGCACCTGCAGGGCACCTGTCCGTGGCCACGCCTCCTCAGCATGCAGGGTCGCCAGGGCGGTTGGGGTTGGAGCCGCTGACCCAGGTAGGCATCCAATCAGATGCCCACACCGGGTCCCTCAGTGGATCCCTTGCACCCATGCGGGCGGGCACACAGCACTGAGAGTGGCACCAGTTAGACTCTCGCCGGGCACTCGCCCGGGATGCTGCCTCAGCCCTCCCCTGCAGCCTAGTGGGCTGGGGCAGCCCAAATGTCTGTTGTGTCTGCCCACCATGCCCAGCAGCCATGGCACACAGGGGCATGTAACAGGTTACACCTGGTCCCAGATGGCATACCCAGCACCCCTGTGCCTGGCACTACGAGGCTTAGTGAATGGCATGTAATGTAGGCATGCCCCAACACTCCCACAGCACGGAGCTCCCTGAGGGGCTAAGACAGCAGGGTGCAAATGTCCTGCGCACCCTTGGTGAATGCCGCCGGTGATCCGCAGGACCCCCGCTGTGTGGCATTCACACATAGGGTTGTCTATGTGCCTCGGTTGAGTGGCGTGTAGGCAACTTTTATTTTTGTGCATAGGGCCCATTGGGTGGAGAATACTGCAGCACTGAAACACATTTTTCATAAAACAAAAGATATAAAGGTGGGGCATGTAATTTGGGGGTTGCTGCTACTAGGGTTAAGAAAATTTAAGGGAAAGAAAGTTACGCAACTTCCGTATAATTGTTGCTTAAATATTTATAACTCTTACATGGCTTGTGTATGTACTTCTAACCATGTCTAAATTGATTTTAATTTGTAAGAATCTTCAGGTAATGGAACATAGGCTAGCTAGATAGATACATTGATTCTCATGGCAGATAAAGACTCATAATTATGTCCATTCTGCCCATTTTAACCTAACTCTATGCCTGCCCTGACATCAGACTAGAGCTACTAGGCCTCGTGCTGTTCCACTGTCCCATTACCCACTCCCCAGTTGTCAATCCTACCCCCTTAGGTCTTACTAGCTCCATGTGTCTATCCCATCCACATTTGAAAGCAGTCAGCAATTGTCTTTTACCACTGGCTTTAGTAGACTATTCCAGGCATCCACCACCCTCTCCATGAAAAATTACTTCTTGACATTCCTTTTGAATCCCTCCACTCACCACCACCAACCTCCACCCATGTCCCCTGCTTACTATGTTTTAATTTCTCATGAACAGATATCTGTAGTCTGCCCTGTTAATACCCATCAAGGACTTGTAGGTCTCAGTCATGCGCCCCTCTCCCATCTGGCTCAAGGGAGTACATGTTCCGATTCTTCAGTCTCTCCTCCTCCTCCTACGTCCTCTCCTGCTGTCCCTGTATCATTCCTGCAGCCCTCATCTGAACTTTTCTCCATGTGGCCCCTGTCAGTCCTGAGGAGGGACTCCAGAACTGGACTCAGTACACTTGGTGGTGATCTCACCATGGATCTTTAGAGGGGTAGTATTACCTCCTTCCTTCTGCTGGTGAACATTCTACCTATATACCCCAGCATTCTGCTTGCCCTTCCATAAGCCATGCCACATAGGGCTGAGTCACTCATCTTTGAGTTATCTCTTGGTTACCTATATCCCTTCTATGATGAGGGCTCCAAAAGGGAGCAGAAGTCCGTATATGGTCTTACATGTGGACATATACAGTGGCATTATCACCTGGCTTGACCTGCTGATAAAAGATCTCTTCAGGCAGTTTAATATTCTGCCTGCTTTTGCTGCATTTGGATTATAGTAAATGTTATTTTTAACATCTTTACTGAGGATGATTCCCAAGAACCTTTTGTTATTCCCATATTTCCATTTGCTTACCAGCTGTGGGATTCAAATACAGGTCTCTTGGTTTTAAGGATACAGCTTATTACTTTGAACCTCTAGGCTGTACTGCCTCTGTTATATAACAGGGGAACAAATCAGTGCTTGGATATTTTTTCAATGAGAATGAGCCCCTAGGTGATAGCGACCATTGCACAGTGTAGTTCAGGCTTTGGATATGGGCAGGGAAAGACTCCCCACTAAGATCAAAATCCTGGATTTCAAGAAGGATGACTTCAGGAAGATGGGTGAGCTGCTAAAGAGGCACCTGACGGGCGTCAGAGTGGATATGGGGTGGACCAAAAATGGTCCATCATCAAAGAAGGAATACTGGCTGCCACAGTGGAGTGTGTTAGGCTCAAGGGGAAGAACTCAAGGGCCAAAGCACCCACCTGGTTCAGCTTGGAGGTTGCCCAGGTGGTGAGGCTCAAGAGGTCAGCCTACAGGAGATACAGGAAGACCAAAAGAGAGAAGGAGGATAGGGAAAACTACCTAAGGTTGGCCAACATGGCAAGCAAGGTAGTGCAGCAGGCTAAGGCAAAAAAAGAACTGCAGATAGCTGAGGGAATCAAAAAGGGGGAGAAGGTCTTCTTTCATTACATAAGTGAAAATAGGGACAAGAAGGACAGGATTGTTAGGCTTAGGAAAGAGGATGAATGGATAGAGAATGGGGAAAGGCTGAGGTTCTGAACGAGTACTTCAGCTCCATCTTCACCAAGGAAAAAGACAGACGGGTGCCTACGGGGAGAGGAAGTGGGGGCATGGATGCAGTGATAGAGGAGGACAGAGTGAGGGAAGGGCTGCTAGCAGTGAAGGTAGACAAATCACCAGGACCAGCCAGCATACACCCAAGGGCACTGAGGTAACTGGCAGGGAAACTTGCAGGGCCACTGGCGGGCCTGTTCAGTAGTTCCCTGGAGTCAGGCATGGTGCTGCAGGATTAAAGAATGGCGCATGTGGTGCCCCTCAATAAGAGTGGCTCTAGTGATAACCTGGGGAATTACAGCCCAGTCAGTCTGATCTCAATCGTGTGCAAGCTTATGGAGACCATACTTAAAGAAAGGTTGATAGGGCATCTAGAGAAGAATGGTCTCCATGATGAGAGGCAGTATGGGTTTGTGGGAGGGAGGGAGGGAGACTGTGTCCAACAAATCTGAGCGGCTTCTTTGGCTAGGTCACTAAGGCAGTGGACAGGGGCCAGGCATTAGCATCCTTCATCTGAACTTCAGCAAGGCTTTTGACTCTGTACCCCACAAGAGGTTGATCAGGAAGCTGGTGTCTCTTGGGGTTGGGAAGAAAATGACCAGGTGGGTAGAAAACAGGCTGAGGGACAGGATGCAGAGGGTGGTGGTGGTGGGGGAGATATGGAGCACCAGGGAAGTCACCAGCAGGGTCCTGCAGGGCTCGATGCTGGGGCCAGTGTTGTTCAATGTTTTCGTTAACAACGTTGGGAAAGGCATCAAGGGCAAAATGTGCTTCTTTGTGGATGACACCAAACTCTGCAGGAGGGTGGGCACAGTGGAAGGGAATACAAGATCTGCAGGAAGACCTGAGAAACTTGAGAGGCAGTCAGGGATTTGGCAGCTTGGCTTCAATGCCAAGAAATGCAAAGTTATGCACATTGGAGCCAGGAATCCAAGGACTGAGCGCCACTTGGTGGTGGGGGGTCCAGGCAGCAGCAGTGGAGGAGGAGGAGGAGAAGGATCTAGGAGTGATGATCACTAGTGACCTAAAGCACTCCACCCAATGTAAAAAAGCAGAAGCAAAGGCAAACAAGATGCTGGGGTATATATTGAGAGGAATCAGCAATAGGTGGAAGGGGGCCATACCTGCCCTTGTACAGGTCTCTGGTGAGACCACATCTAGCGTATGGAGTAAGATATTAGTGTTGACACCTGAAGAAAGGCATCAACCTGCTGGAGATGGTCCAGAGAAGGGCTGCTAAGATGACTGTGGGTCAGCAAGGTAAGACATATGAAGAGAGGTTAGGGGCCCTGAATGTGTACTCCTTTGAGGACAGAAAGGAGACTGGGGACATAAGAGAGACCTTTAAGTACTTGAAAGGAATAAACAGAGTGGATAAGGAGGGTCTCTTCAAGCTAAGCGGCTGCCAAGTCACGAGAGGACACAGTCTAAACTTGAGAGGGGGAGGTTTAGGAAAAAGGTAAGGAGGCACTTAGAAACATAGAAGCTGACGGCAGATAAGGACCGCAAGGCCCATCCAGTCTGCCCATTTCTTTTTCTACCTTATAAATGTGCCATCGGCCTTTGCTCTGTCAGTGGCCTATCTATTCATAGTCATTTGTATTGCTCCCTTATGCCTATCCCATGCCTGTTTGAAGCCCTGCACTGTATTCATAGCCACCACTTCTTGTGGTAAGCCATTCCATGCATCCACCACCCTTTCTGTGAAAAAGAATTTCCTCACATTCCCCCTTAATCGGCCTCCTCTAATCTCATGCTGTGTCCTCTTGTCCTGCTATTTTTCTTATATTTAAACATGTTAGACTCTTTCACCTTGTTTATGCCCTTAAGGTGTTTGAATGCCTCGATCATATCACCTCTCTCCCTCCTTTGCTCAAGGGTATACATATTGAGCTCCGTTAATCTGTCCTCATATGTCTTCTGATGCAGTCCCTGCACCATTTTGGTTGCCCTTCTCTGGACTGCCTCAATTTGGTTAATGTCCTTGTGAAGGTGTGGCCTCCAATACTGCATGCAGTACTCCAGATGGGGCCTAACCAGTGTCTTGTACAGAGGGATTATTACCTCCTCTTACGACTTGTGATACCCCTACTAATACACCCTAACACCCCCCTAGCCTTACCTACTGCTTTAGAGGTCTGCTTGGATGATTTTAGGTCATCAGTGATGATGATGATGCCCAAGTCTCTTTCTTCCTTTGTGACTGCTAGCAACTCCTCCCAGCCTATAGGTGGCTTCAGGGTTTCTCTTCCCTATGTGCATGATTTTGCACTTCTTTGCATTGAATCCCAGTTGCCACTCTTCTGACCATTCTGCTAGTTTATCCAGATCTCTTCTCATTCTGCCCACCCCATCTGGATCATCTACTCTGTTGCAGATCTTGGTGTCATCTGCAAACAGACAAGCCTTACCCTCTAGTCCATCTGCAAGGTCACTAATGAAGATGTTGAAGAGGACTGGCCCCAGGACTGATCCCTGAGGTACCCCACTTGTGACTTGCATCTCTTCTGACTGTATACCATTTACCACCACTCTCTGTTTTCTGCCTGTCAACCAGTTTGCCACCCAGTTGACCAACTTCTGACCCACCCGAGCCTACCCAGCTTATTTATCAATCTTCTATGTGGAACAGTGTCAGAAGCTTTGCTGAAGTCAAGGTAGGCGACATCAACTGCTCCCCTTGGTCCACCACTCTGGTTACCCAGTCAAAGAAATCTATGAGATTAGTTTGACAGGACCTTCCTTTGTAAACCCATGCTGTCTTGGATCCTGTGCCCTATGAATTCCAGGTGTTGCACTATCCTTTCCTTAGGAGTGCCTCCATAATCTTGCCCACTACTGAGGTAAGACTGACTGGTCTGTAGTTCCCTGCCTCCTCCTGCTACCACTCTTGTGGAGCGGGATCACATGAGCCCTTCTCCAGTCTTCTGGGACCTCTCCTGTGCTCAGAGACTCACTAAACAATTCTGCTAATGGCTCTGCTAGTTCCTCCTTTAGCTCCTTAAGTACCCTGGGATGTATGCCATCAGGTCCCATTGCCTTATCCACCCTGAGCTTAGCAAGCTCTTGTAGGACCCTTTCTTTTGTGAAGGGAGTAGTGCTCACCTCCTCCCCTGTGTCCATGATGCTGAGCTGTGGGCCCTGCCCTACCTTCTCTTCAGTAAATACTGAGCAAAGTATCTATTTAGGATAGATGCCTTTACAGGTCCTCCTCCTCACATGCTCCCTTTCTCCATTAAGCTTAGCAATATCCCTCTGGACTTTCTCCTTTCACTAATGTATCTATAGAAAGTCTTGTCACCTTCTTTACTGTTCGTGCTAGTGTTTCCTCAGTTTGGGACTTTGCCTGCCTTACTGCCTTCCCTGCTTCCCTTAGGGCAGTTTGGTATGCCTCCCTATCTTCATCCCATGTGTTCCCTTATATTTCCTGAAGGCCAGCCTTTTGGCTCTGACCTTTTCTGCTACTGTATTTGAGAACCAAAGTGGTTTCCTTCTTCTTTGCACTTCCTTTTCTGTCTAACACAATGGGATGTTGCTTCAAGTATTGCATCCTTAATGCTTGCCCACTTTGCCTGTACCCCTCACCTGTGTTTCTTTTCAGCCAGGCTAGCTTAACTCTGTTGGCCATCTTATCAAAGTCAGCTCCTCTGAAGTCCCATATTTTTGCCTTGGAATGGGATGATTTAGATGTAGTAGCCAAATTGAACCATACCATGTGATGGTCACTGGCCCCAGGTGACCTTCACCTGGAGATCTGTGATCCTTCTTTGTTAGTCAGTACTAGATCTAGGATAGCCCTGTCTCTTGTGGGTTGCTGTACCAGTTGTTTGAGGCCCTCCCCTGCAGGAATCCACTATGAGTCTAGTTCTGGCAGATGTTCCTGCTGGTATTGACCAATCTGTATCCGGCATGTTGAAGTCTCCCATTATCAGAACCTCCCTTTAGCTGTCATGTTTTGTATATCTTCTAACAGTAATGTGTCTATGTCCTCCCTCTGGTCTGGGGGCCTGTAGACAACCCCAGTTCTTATGGCTGTCCCATTTCCTGTTTCAGGGTGACCCACAGTTCTTCTGGCTCCTTATGTGTATTCTGAATTTTTGTAGCTTTGATATTTTCATTAACATACAGGGCCACTCCTCCCCTCTTGCACCTTGGTCTCTTCTGAACAATACATAGCCAGGTACTGAAGTCTCCCAAGTGTGGTTACTGGTAAACCACGCCTCACTAATTGCTACTATGTCCAGTTTAGCTCTGACATTATTGCCTGCAGGTCTGGGATCTTATTTCCCAGGCTGTGAGCATTTGTGTACATGATTTTCCATTGGCCAGATTTTGGTGTGTTAGTTGTTGGATGAAGTTTGGCATTACCCCTGTGCATCGTATGGGGAGACAAACCTTTTTTCTTACCTGGTGATGCAAATGAACAGCAAACATGCTGAATTCCTGTTTGACCACTAGCTGAGGGGGGAAGGGTGTTCTTCCCATTCGACGTATGGGGTGCTGCACCTCTCCCCATTTGCTAGTTTAAATATTCTGCAAAGACGTCAAACTTCTGCCCCAATGCACTGACTCCTCTTTAGTCAGATGCAGTCCATCAAATTTAAAGAACTTTTGCTCCCAGAACTGTTGCCAGTTCCTACAAATCTGTGTCCTTTTCCTGGCACCAGCCCTTGAGCCACGTGTTTAGGTCCCCTATCTCCCTTCTCTGACCTTCCATCCATCTGCCCCTCTCCCAGACTGGCAGGATCTCAGAGAAGGAGATGCGGACGAAATAGATGATAGTTTGTCACCCAGCCTAGTCAGGTGTTCCTTGGTCTCCACAACTGACCGGCTGGCGAGATCGATAGTCCCTATGTGTACTAGGACATCAATGTTTTCTCCTGCTTTGTGAACAATTTAGCAATGCGGTCAGTGTCTCTCCATGCTGATGTACCTGGGAGACATCTGACCATCACCCCTGGCTGGAGATGGGTATCAACTCCCCGAATCATGGAGTCCCCTATGATCAGAAGTTTTTTGGATTTCCTTTGTGCTTGTTTTGTTTTGGTTCCTGATTTGGGTGAGTTTTGTTGTGCTAGCTCCTGTGCCGCAGTGTCCTGCTATGCAGTGTCTTCTGCCTCTTTATTTGATTTCAGAGATAGAGGCAGATACCTGTTTGTAGTGTTTATATGGTTTTGGAGGTAATGTGTTGGGAGCAGAAGTGATGGGGCACCTGATTTGCTCCTCCTAACCACCTGCCAACCTCCTGGACCAACTACCCTCTGGTCGAGGTTTTTCTGTTGGATGCTGGGGAAATGGCGGGTGGTTCTTATAATGTATTTCCTCTTCAATATGAAATTTGAGGCATGCAGAGAGGGTGGCGGCCAGTTGGAATGCGCTGCCAGAAGAAGTGGTCTTGATGAAGTCAATGAGCATCTTCAAAAGAGCCTAGGATAGGCATAAGGGGAAAATATGGGGCAGGGGGATGGAGAGGAGGGAGGGGCAAGGTTAGTAGTGTAAGCTAAAGACCCTACAATACAAGCAGACTGGCTAGACCAAATGGCCGCCACCTGCTAGCTTCTTCATATGTTCGTATGACATATGGCTCACTGGAAACCATTCTTGAAATACAGTGCATAGAGGAATCAGAAGGCATCTCCATTTTGGATCAACGGGTGGGGACTTGATAGTGACCATCATCTTAAGGGGGCATCTATTATGTTTATCTATAATGGTTAGATTACTTGGTCCTGCAGAATGGTCTGAGAAAGGGTGACGGAGAGTGGCAGAGTCATTTTTTTCTCTTGGTTTGTAATTTGTAGGTGATATCAACAATTGCACCACTAAAAATAGATGTAAATATATCCAATGTGTAAGGAATATTGGCATGTTGTCAGAATCTTTTAGCTTACCTGTACAGTTACTATTTGTGATATATTTGTGTAACTATTGTGACTTTTTTCTTTCCTGTGAAGTGCAACACTAATAAAAACTATGAAATACAATGTACTGAGCCAATGAGAGTTTACCTTTGCCTTGCTAAGTCAATTTGTTGAGAAATGGCACCACCTACAGCACAAACTGTTGAGGCTCACAGCTTGTAATCTGTTTAGGTCTCACAGTAGCACAGAGCTTTTCTCAAAGAACCTTTCTGGCCAATGTTATGACTGCAATGATGGCACAACAGACAACTTCTGGTCAGAGCCACCACGGCTGCATAATGAAGTTAGTGAAGTTGTGTGGAATTTTAAGGAGGTATGGAGAAACAACACAATGACTTGTAAGCAGTAATATTTGTTTTAGTTTTCTGTTCTAAAGAAGGCATACACATTATTAGAAAAATATATGGAGGTGTACACTTAGGCATATGTCAGAGACACCAGACAACTTTCCATAGCTTATGTGGTTAGAGTATTAACACGGAATGCTAGGGGCCTGGGTTCAAGTCCCAGGGGGAGTCACGCTTTTCCTTTCACATTTCCATGATGACATCCCAGTTAAATAATTAATATAAATACAATTTCAGTATACAAATATAAAAACTTTAGCAGCCATGTAAAATCATATTGGGATGGCATTTGGGGAATCTCACTCCCCACAGGCCTGTGCAAAAAAGATGAGTATTAAGACCCCTTTTAAAGGCCTCTACCAAGGGGCTCTCCCTTAGGGCCCTGGGGAGAGAATTCCAAAGGACTAGATCTGTGACCCTGAAGGTCCAGTCCCCAAGGTTTTAAGCCTGGTCCTGGGAACAGCCAACAGGCCTTCCTCAGTAGCATGGAGGGGGCACATGGGCATGTAAGGGTGCAGGATATCACTTAAGTAACCTGGGCCCATCCTGTGTAGACCTTTATAACTTAGCAACCCAACTTTGTAGGAGATACACTGCATAGTCCCGGGGAAACATTACTGGGCCTCAGAAGGCCAGTCAACAACCTGGCAGCTGTGTTTGGCATCAGCTGAAGGTGCCACAGCATACCTCCACTGACCCCAAGGTATAGAGCACTGCAGTAATTCAACCGTAAGGTCACAAGAGCATGCACCAGTGAGGGCAAGTCATCCAGAGGGATAAGGGATCTAATCCAACTGAAGTTCCTGAGATGGTAAAAGCCATTCCGGACTACTGCCAACACCTTAGCCTCAAATGTCGGCCCCTCATTTAAAATGACTCACAGAATGTGCACTATCACACCCCTATCATAACTTTTTTAAGTGTGGAAATGAATTGCAGGAAAAAAAAAAACACAGGCATCACTTAGGGTAGAAGCACAAAACCACAAAAGTATGGAAATACAACCGTGGTGTTAAAGGTCTCCTGAATATTCAGTATGGTGTGGTGGTCCTCAGTGTTTGAAATTGCTCGAAGGAGAACCTGATGGGTACCCTGCCTGGGACTTTCTAAATCAGCTTTCATTTCCAGGTATTTTCATTGGTTGAGGAGCTTTACCAATCAGTTCTAAAAACAACAGGAATGAAAAGGGTGCATTTTTCATGTTTTTTTTTTTCTTGGTGTGCAACCACAAAGATGGTATTAGATAGCACTGGCTTTTAAAATGGGGATACAACTGGCCATAATGTATAGCACATTTTTAACGTGTAGAATGCATTTAGAAATGGCGTGCACCACAGCCTTAGTGATAAGAACTGCTTCTATCACATTTTTGTTTTATAGTTTGCATGTCCAGAAACAGCCCTAAAATTATCAGGAGCATCAGTGTATCTTTGTGGAGCAAGGCATTTGGGTGTGAAATAACATCGCACTATGCAAAATGTACAGCAACTGAGAGCTCTGGATGAAGTGCATAGTATAAAAAAAACTTTCTTTAGTATGATCACTAAGGATGTGCTTGTCGTCACAGAAAAGCTCTGAGGAGTGACAGCCAAAGGGGCCTTTTATGGTTATGGCACAGAACTTTCAGTGCCTTAAACTTAAGATATTACAGCATATGCTCACCAAGACTTGCACACAGACGCAACAGCAGGTGGACAAAACAAAAACTGTACTGAACCGAAGTGTCAGACATAAATCCCTCCCTAGTCTTTCATAAAGAAAAAAATAAAAGCTGAATGGCAGTTCACCTACCGGACTCTTTTTTTGTGAAGACTTTAGTACTTCTGCCATCCCCGAGGCGTGTGGTACTGCGACTGCCGATGCACCTGTCAGTCAGACTCCGGGACACAATGGTGTACTTCAAAACATTCCCCTTCCAGTGAAACTCATCTTTAAAGCAAATAAACTCCAAGCAGCCTGTGCTGCAGCAATGTCTGGAGAGAACATTTCTGCAGCCTTCATTGGCCACGATTTAGAATGTCGATGCTCAGAATAAAGGGGATGGGAACAGAGGGGTGGGGGTGGTACAGTGCACCGTGGGTGGTAGCGGGAGGGTTTCGAGAGCTTGGTGGGGAGGAGCTGCACTAAAAGAGCACCGGCACCAGAGAGGGGCAGGGTTGTGATGGGCGGAGAGAATCTGTTTTTTTTTTAATTAATGAAAAATGCAGAGTCCTCACTCTGTTCATTAAAGGACTGCAGGCTCTGCCCATGCAGCCCTAAAAAAACAAAATTTGGGTCAGATCCACCACAACTGCATAATGAAGTTAGTGAGGTTGTGTGGAATTGTGAAGGAGACATGGAGAAACAACACAATGCTTTTTAACTAGTAAGATTTGTTTTATTTTCTATTCTAAGGAAGGCAGACACATTATTAGGAAAAGATATGGAGGTGTAGATTTCAAAGGAAGGAAGGAATGGTAAGCAATATAGTTTTTGTGTAACGATCATATACTCATAGCAATAGAAACCGACTGATTCAGAACCCTGGAACCCCACCATCAGAATCAATGAAGAATGCACATTTCATTATTCATACTGAGGCCAATCAAACCAAACATCATGACTCAGTTGGCCTATACTTGCATGGCACGGCTAACCCTTGTTCTGTAGATGCAGTCCCTGTTCTCTACATTAAGATGCAGCATTTTATCTATGGACTGCTGATTGCTACTTTTGTGATTGACATCAGGACTGTGACACTTTCCTCTATGCGTAATTAGAACAACAAAAAAAATTAAGGATAATGCATACATTTTTCCCAGATAACACATGAGCGTTCCTATTTTACGTAACAACGCTTATTCTAATTTCTGGTATATACAGACTTGTACCCAGGAACTACAGAATTTGGATCAGTCCAATTTCAGATATTAGGCTGTTGCTATTTAATATATGACAATGTATGTATCACCTTGGGAATGTTTCTATATTATCCTTTTTTTGGGGGGGAGGGGGGTGGATTTTGCATAGAACAAACAATGACACTCATGATATCAATCATAAAATGAGTATTCCTTTCTCCTTACACCAATATGTTCCATCTTACTGTAGATAATAGAGATTGCATCTGAGATGTGGGGGTTGACCATACCGTGCAAGGATACCTCAACTCATCGTCATGATGGTTGCCGAGGGACTGGAAGGAAAAGCATGCCTCTTTACAGACGACACAAAGATTTGCAACAGGGTTGATATACAAGGGGGAGTGGAAAGGATCAGAAGGGACTTGGCAAGGTTGGAGGAATGGTCAGAAGAAAGGCAGTTTGGATTCAATGCAAAGAAGTGCAAAGTAATGCACCTGGGAAACAAAAACCCAGGGGAAGAGTACACAATGGGGGGGGGGTAGTAACAACAACAAAAATGTAAAGGGACCTGGGGACAATCATATCAGATGACCTAACGGTTAGCAAGCAATGTGAGAAGGCAGTAGGGATGGCTGGGGGGTTACTGGGATGTATAGGGAGAGGCATCACCAGAAGAAAATGGGAAGTTGTCATCCCTCTGTACAGACAGTTGGTGAGACCCCATCTGGAGAACTGTATCCAGTTTTGGAGACCCCATATCCACAAGGATATAGACAGGATGGAGACAGTCCCAAGGAGGGCAACTAAAATGGCACAGAGTCTGCAACAGAAACCATATAAGGACAGACTAAAGGAGCTTAATATGTATACCCTTGAGGAAAGGAGGGAGAGGGGGGACATGATAGAAACTTATAAGTACCTCAAGGGAATCAACAAAGTCCAAGAGGGTAACATCTTTCAGAAAAAGAGATGTGCGAGAAGAACAGGTTACTCACCTGTAACATAGTTCTAGGAGTGGTATATATTGTTCATCCACACTCACTGGCATTGTCCCTTTCCTCTCTAAATCTGCCAGAAGTATTCAAGCTGGCTCCTCCCACCCACCCACGTGGTATATGTCTCGGCTCTGCCCCATGACACCAGATCTTAGCCCGCTGGAAGCCAGGTGTTGTGCATCCGCAGCCGGGGAGGTCAGGTGGGTCTGTGTGGATGAACAACATATACCACTCCTAGAAAGTACAGTTACGTAAGAACTTACCGTGAACAGTAGATCTTCGAGAGGCTCTTGCAGTAGGTAATTACATATAGGACTGATACTCGGCGAAGCGACAGGACCACCACGGAAAAATTTCTAGCTAGCAGTCCTGGTGAGGACCGCCCCCATATCAGGTGACGCAGAGCCAGAGACGTCGGTATAAAGGGGCGGTCCTGGACGCCCGCCTTCCAGTTCTTTCCTGCCACAGGCCAAAAGAGGCCGGATGAGAGAGAAGCGGATATTTCCCTCAATGGAAAAGGAGCTGAAAAAGCCTAGGGGGATGGAGGGCGGGAAGGTATTATCCACTGCAAGAGCTTCTCTTGAAGATCTACTGTTACGGTAAGTTCTTACGTAACTGTACTGTCTTACTTTGAGAGGGCTCTTGCAGTAGGTAATTACATGTAAGACTGAATTCCAAGCAGTCTGGAACAAAGAGAGGCACCGGGAGGAGGGAAAACTACTCCAAAAAGTAGTTCTGGTTGGGCAAGTCTCAAGATAGGAGGCCTTGCAAAACAGCCAGCCCGAAGCCTGCTCTACGGCGAGAGGCAACATCCAAACTGTAGTGTTTAGTAAAGGTATGGACGGAAGTCCAGGTGGCGGCAGCGCAGATGTCTACCACAGACACATTCTTGAAACAAGCCGCTGAGGCTTCTACTCCTCTTGTGGAGTGGCCTCTGACTTGACCCGGGAGGGTCTTGTTGTATTTGTCATAACAGAAAGTGATGCAATGAGCCAACCACTTAGACAGGCATTGCTTGGAAACAGCATTGCCTTCCCTTTTGTGAGCAAAAGAGACGAACAATTGATCAGTCTTTCTGAGATCCTTCGTCCTGTTGGTGTAGTATCTCAGAATCCGGTGAACATCCATAGTATGGAGTAAATACTCCCCTTGATTAGAGTACTGTGTAAAAAAAGGCAGGTAACTGTATGGACTGATTTAGAGTAGACTCAGCTACTACTTTAGGAAGAAACTTAGGATTCGTGCGAAGAGCAACGCATTCATTGAGAAAAATCAAGTATGGGATTTTACACATCAGGGCCTGGAGCTCGGAGATTCTCCGAGCAGAAGTAATGGCCACCAAGAATAGAGTTTTCCATGAAAGGAACTTCAAATCCGCAGAAGCTGCAGGTTCGAAGGGAGGGAGAGTAAGTTTCTCGAGAACAAAATTCAAGTCCCAAGGGGGAGCAAGAGTACAGATGGGGGGCCTCAGATTGAGGACCCCTCTGAGAAAGGTCTTAGAGACCTCCAGTTGAGCGAAAGCTTTGTCTGCAAAGGGAACATGACAGGCCGAAATGGCCGCCATGTGTACCTTCAGGGAAGAATGGTTGAGACCCAGGTCAAACACATGACGTAGATACTCCAGCAGAAGCCCCACTGAACAGGAGAAGGGTTCCACGTTCTTGGAAGTGGCCCAGATCGTGAATCTTTTCCATTTCATGGCATAAGTGGATCTGGTGGAGGGTTTTCTGGCCTCCACCAAAATCTCCAGCACCTTGGGAGACACTCCAAAACAGGATTGGGCTAAGTCTGCAGGAGCCATGCATGCAGTTGAAGGGATTTGAGGCCTGGATGGACCAGGGTCCCCTGATCTTGGGTCAACAAACCTCGAGATAGAGGAAGAGGAAGAGGAGGATCCTCTGAGTATTGTTGTAGAAGAGAGAACCAAACTTGCCTGGGCCAGAAAGGAGTGATCAGAATCATTCGCGTTCCTTCTGAAGCCAGTTTCTGCAAGACTCGTGGGATAAGTGGAATTGGGGGAAAGGCATAGACGAATCTGTCCTTCCAGTCTAGAGACAGAGCATCGTTCCAAAAAGCACCTCGCTCTGGAACGAGCGAGCAGAAGACGGGAAGTTTTGCGTTTAGGGGGGATGCGAACAGGTCAACCTGTGGTGTCCCCAAAGTTGGAAGATATTGTCTAGGACCCCTTAGTCCAGTTCCCACTCGTGAGTCAGTGCAGAAGAGCGACTTAGCCTGTCTGCCAGGGTGTTGTCAACTCCCGGAACGTGAATTGCCGTGAGGTGAAGGTCGTGTTGTGTTGCCCAATCCCAAACCCTCATTGCCTCCCTGCACAGAGGGTAGGACCGAGTCCCTCCCTGTTTGTTGATGTACCACACCACGCACATGTTGTCCATCTGGACGGCTAGGTGGCCGGGAAGGATGTATTGGTGAAGGGCTTGGAGAGCGTACAACACTGCTTGAAGCTCGAGCATATTGATGTGGAGAGCTTGTTCTAGCTTGGCCCAGGAGCTCTGGGTCTGATGAGGGCCTAGATGGGCTCCCCAACCTTTGCCTGAGGCGTCTGTGGTTAGAGTCTGGGAGGGGGGAGGATGAAAGAAAGAAACTCCCCGAAACAGGTTCTCTCGAACCATCCACCATTGAAAGTCTCGAATCATTGGCGAGGAGATCACAACTGGGTGATCTAGGTTGTCCACCAGCTGATCCCATTGAGAGCATAGAGTCCACTGAGAAACCCTCATGTGGAGTCGAGCACGAGGCACCGTCAGGATAGCAGCCGCCATGAGCCCGAGAAGGCGAAGGACCGACCTCGCAGAGACCATCCTGTGGTCGGACAACAGACTTATTTGGGTCTGAAGGGTGGACACTCTAACCGGAGGCAGGAAGGCCTTGCCCGTGGTCGTATCGAGAATCACCCCCAATAAACTGTAGCCTCTGGGATGGGTCCAGATGAGACTTGGAATGGTTGATGGTAATACCCAGGCAGGCAAAAACCTGCTGGGTAAGGGAGAGGTAATGCAGGAGTTCCTCCCTGGATGAGGCTGCCAGGAGCCAGTCGTCCAGGTACGGGAAAACCTGCACTCCCCTGGTACGCAGGTGGACCGCCACCACTGCCAGGCATTTGGCAAACACTGGGGCCGACGAGACCAAACTGAAGTGCCTTTGAACTGGTAGTGGTCCGACTGGAAAGCAAAACGAAGGTATTTATATGAGATGGGTGAATGGGAATGCAGATAAGCATCCTGCATATCCAGAGCACAAGCCATTGACCCGCCAGAGGAGGGGCAGAAGGCTCTGCAAAGAGAGCATCCTGAACCTTGTATTCTACGTAAAGATTCAGGGAACGGATCCAAAATTGGTCTGAGATCTCCTGTCTTCTTTGTGACCAGGAAGAAATGGAATAGTAACCCGTCCCTCGCAGATGAAGGGGGACGGGCTCTATTGCTTGTTTCAGCAGGAGAGCCGAAATTTCCTCCTGGACCAAGAGAAGATGTTCCCGTGAATACGACGACTTCATAGGGGGGTTACGGGGTGGTTTTTGAAGAAACTCTATCGAGTGTCCTTCTGCTATGAGCTGGAGCACCCAAGAATCTGTGGTTATCCTCTTCCATCCCAGAAGGTAGAGGGAAAACCTCCCTCCTACCTGTTCCTCTGGGGAATCCGGAGGCAGTGGGAGAGGAAAGGAGTCAGGTGATGTGGGACAGCGCCGCAGCTGAAGCACCCACTGCTTTTTTGGGCGGGGGGGCTTGGCAGCTGTGGGGGCCCGGCGTTTTGTGGCCCGCCTTCCCTGGGGTTTTCGCTATGATTCCATCTGCAAAAGGCAGGCGCTGCTGCTGATGGGGACAGTACATGGAATCAACTGACTTCAGTGCCGTCCCTTCTCTTGTCGGTGATGATGTCCTTGACATCACCCCGACAAGCACCGACCCCCGGAAGGGTGCTTCCTGGATAACAGACTGCACCTCCGGGACCAACTCTGACACACGGAGCCAGCATGATGCCGAGGGCCTACAGTGAAAGCTGAGCTCTGCCCAGCACTGTCCACTGCATCGTATGTCGCATGACAGCAGCCGTACTGGCCCGAGCAGTAGCGGACGAGATCAGCCAACTCCTGCTTGACTTGGAGGCGTCAGGCAAGGAGTCCTATTTGGCTTCCACCTGAGTCAGAATGGCCTTCTGGTAGTCCCCCATATGGCCGACATAGTTCAGGGCCCTGATACCCAGCGTGGAGGAAGCGTAAATCTTTCTCCCATACTGGTCCAGAAGGCGTGATTCCTTATCAGGTGGTGACGAGCTAAGGTGTTTGGGGTTTGCCGACCGGCCGTGAGCGGCGCTAATCACAACCGAGTCGGCACGAGGGTGAGAATCCAGAAAATCAACACCCTCTGGAGCCTGATATAGCCTGTTCAACTTTCTAGGAAGTGGGGCTAATGCCGACGGCTGTTTCCATATTGTGGTAACGAGGTCGGCATGCGGCTCTATCCAGGGTGGCACCAAGGTAGGAGCTGACACGGGCAGATCCAGATGTTCAGCGAGTTTCAGACATTGAGGATCTGGTTCCAGGGAGTGCCACTGATGAACCTCCTGGATTTTCCTAAGCAACTCCGTAAAAAGAAGGATCCTCCGGAGGAGACTTTGGAGGAGTCCTTGGCCTGGGCTTCAATGGAGAGCGTGGCTCATCGTCTCTCTCAGAGCAACCGTCGGAAGAGTCCAAGAAGTCCGAGGGTGAAGAGGAGGATGAAGAGGAGAAAGACTCCCTTTCCCGACCCAGGGGAGGAACGGACCCTTGGGAAGTCCCCGGGGAAGCGTGTCCTGCCCTTCTCTGGATCCAGACAGAAGAACCCTGGAGTCCGGAGGTGGTGAGGGAGTGTGCCGGCCCAGACGTACAGGAACCTGGGACTGCACCGTCGCTGGAAGGTGGCTTTCGACCTCTTTGGTGAGCTGAGCCTTGGCCTAAGCCCACCAGGAGCCCAGAGTCTCCTGCAGGTCCACCGGCGGCCACGAGGGCAGTGGAGGAGGAAGCGGGGGATAAGGATATGGGTTGTAACCATATGGAGCATATCCAAAACCCGACTGCGGGTAGCCCGGCATCAGGTATTGTGGTATTGAGTAGCCCGGCGTCTGGTACTTTGGCGCTGGATACTGCGGTCCGAGTGCACGCCGCGTCGGATAGGATGGAGGGTAGCCGGAGCGGGGGCTGCTGAAGCAGATGGCCCAGCCGGTGGCCTCACGGGCGGGTCCATAGTGGACAGCCCGGAGGGCGGAAGGCCCGATGGGAACGGAATGTCTCCTGGAGTCGGTAAGGCCGAAGTTAGGGCCGACAGCGGAGGCCCTGGCATCGGAGGTACCAACGTCGGAGGGGCCAGTGTCGCAGCCGGCATCCGGGGAGCCGACGTCAGGTCCAGCGCACCAGATGGCGGAAGGACTGACAGAGGCAAAAGATCCCCAACTTTGCCCGGGGATGGGGGAGAAAAATCCCCGGGGTCGAGTTGGGGAGACTCTGGTTCCCCAGATGGCAGCGAAGGCTGCGGGGAACCGGGTACGACGGACGTCGGGGGGGGTCTGTCGTTGGTTCCTTCGCCAGCCGGACGTCGGACGAGCCGACGTGAGGCTTAGGGGTGAGCTCCCAGTGGGCACCGGAGGAGCCGGGCCCAACTTATGAGACCCATCACCGGAGGTGGGCCGAGTAGAGTGATTGGCCTGGTCCGTGAGTGGGAGGTCGCACGCCGCTCTAGAGGGCCGGACATCTTACCAGCCCTCTCGGGCTGACGTTGAGGAACTGACGTCCGGCTTACCGGAGTTGCCACAGTGGTAGGCCACGAGCCTGTGGCGAACCGGGGTGGAGGCCTCCAACTGCCGGAGGTGCCCACAGGCCCGGCGCGAGCCAGATGTGCGGGCAGCCCCTCGGAAACTGAAATGATAGGGAGCAATCCCGGCGGGAATATTACCTGTGTCCCAGCAGGTTTCAAGGGAGCGAGTGGAGGCCCGCTGTCCCGTGCCTCTCCTTCTCCTTCTTCTTCGGTGGCCTGGGAAGTGGACACCTGCCTCAGTTTTTTGAGCTCCTTCTCCATAGAACTAATTTTCTTCTTCAGAATATGGGCTTCCAGGGATTGCTGCCGCCTTTTCCGGGTAGCCGCGTTGAAACTGAGGCAGTGCTGGCACTTCTCAACCGGGTGATCAGGGCCTAGGCAGAACAGGCACAGGGAGTGGCCGTCCTTGTGTGGTAGTTGGGCGCTGCACGAATCACACTTATTCTTGTGCTCGGAGGGAGTAGGGGACGACATACACCGACGATTGTACTGACGTTAGTTGAAAAAACAATTATTTGTGGTAAAAAAGACAAAGGTAGGGCTGACTAAGCTACCTAACTTTTCCATAAGACACTGCGAGCTAACGGCAGGAAAGAACTGGAAGAAGGGCGTCCGGACTGCCCTTTATACCGATGTCTCCTGACACTGGTCACCTGACATGGGGGTGGTCCATCGCCAGGGGCTGCTAGCTAGAAATTTTCCGTGGGGTCCTGCCGCCTGCCGCATCAGTCCTATATGTAATTACCTACTGCAAGAACCTCTCCAAAGTAAGATCTACTGTTACAGGTGAGTAACCTGTTCTTCTAATATCGATGGATATGTTGTTTATCCACACTTATTGACGAACTCCTAGCAGTTCTCTGGGAGGAGGGAGGCACACACCCCTACTTAGGGAACAGAGATTGAGAACCAAGGCCCCAAAACCAGCATCCCAGCATGACTCAAAGGTCGATGTGGTAGTGGGTAATAAAGGTGTTCTCTGACTTCCAGGTAGCAGCCTGACAGATTTCCTGGATAGGATGTCCCTGGAAGCAGCCACTGATGCAGCAGTATGGCGGGTAGAAACAGCTCTTATCCCTCTGAGAGCTCCTTGCCCGCCAACTCATAGCACAGACCTATGCATGATGTAATCCATCTTGCTATGGTCCGTTTAGCTGCAGGTCTGCCAGAAGCGGCTTCAGCGTAGGTGACAAACAGCTGGCGAACCTCTCCATGAATTTCCACCATCCTCTGCTTGTAGTAGGAGAGAGCACGTCTCAAGTCCAAAGCATGGAGCCTGTACTCAGCGTCCAAGGTGTAATTAGGGTAGTATACCGGCAGAGTCAACACCTGGTTAAGGTGAAACTCAGACACCACCTTCGGAAGGAATTTTGGGTGGGGGCGCAGGACAACTTTGTCCCTGTGAAAGACCAGATAAAGGGAGTCCACCGAAAGCTCCTGGAGCTCCCTGTCCTTCTGGCTGACGTGATAGCCACTAGGGCCGTCTTCCACGACAAGTGTGACAGCTCACACTTGTGCATGGGTTTGAATAGCTTGCCCATGAGCTTTGCCAGAACCAACAAGTAGATCCCACGGAGGTGGAGGTTCATGCACGGAGGGATATGTGATCAGACCTTGAAAAAGCACCCAACCACTGTCTCCTGTGCCAATAGTCGGCTGACATGACCCGTCCGTAAGCAGAAATGGCTGCCAGGTGCACCCTAATCGTGAAGGAACGAGGATCAGACCTTTGAGAGAGAGACCAAAGGTAGTCGAGAATGTTAGCCACCGAACAGGATAAGGGGTTCTGGACCCCTTACCCTGACACCAAATAGAAAATCTTTTCCATTTGAAGGCATAACATTTCCTGGTCGATTCCTTTCTAGATGCCTCCACTACGGTATAGACATCTTCGGAAAGACCCAAAGTCTGGAACTCTAGCTGCTCAGGTACCAGGCTGTGAGGTGCAGGGATTGAAAGTCAAGATGGAAGACCTTCCCCTGGTTGAAAGATATCAGGTCCGGGCATGTACCAAGCTGCTCCGGGGGCCTGCAGCTGAGGCTGAGGAGATCTGGATACCAAAACTGGTGCGGTCAGTCTGGGCCTACCAGAATCACCTTTGCCTTGTCTCTCCTCACCTTGAGTAACACCTTGTGGATCAAGGGCAATGGAGGGAAGGCATAGAAGAGGCCTGGGGTCCACAGCATTGAGAAGGCATCCCCCTGCAGTGAGCCCTGCTGAGGGGGACGGGTGTGAAACATCCTCAGCTTGGTGTTTTCCCTTGAGGCAAACAGGTCCACCATCGGTTTGCCCCAATGGGAGAACAGGCTGTAAGCTACCTCTGGATGGAGAGACCACTCATGGGATGTCTGGCCTATGCGGCTGAGAGCATCCGCCAGCTGGTTCGGGGCTCCTGCCACATGGATGGCTAGGAGATCCGCCTCCAACCGGCTCACGAGGGTCCAGATGTAGCTCGACTCCTTGCACAGCAGACGGGAATGCGTACTGCCCTGTTTGTTGAGGTAGTACATGGTCATGGTGTTGTCCATCTGGACTTGAATCACTTGACCCCGGAGCTGAGGCGCAAAAGCTGACAGTGCCAGTCTGATTGCTCTGAGCTCCAACAGGTTGATGTGGCATCAGGACTCCTTGGGGATCCAGAACTCGTGGGCCCTGTTTTTCCCCATGTGGGCTCCCCAGACCATGAGAGAGGCACTGGTCATGAGGACGACTGTTGGCTTGGGGCGGACAAATTGGATCCCTTCCTTCAACCGGTCTGGGACGGTCCACCATCAGAGAGCGTCCCACATCTTCTAAGTTACAGTGATCAGCTGGTTGAAGTGACTGTGGCGCTGAGTCCACTGGGTGGCCAGCTCCCATTGGAGGGGGCGCATGTGCAACCAGGCCCAACGGACCACTGAGGTGCATGCTGTCATGTAATCCAGAAGACACAGAAAGTCCTGGGCAGGGTGCAAGTGCCAAACCAGAAATGATAGGGCAAAGGAGGAAAGAACCTCCACCCTGTCCGCCAGGAGCCGAGCTCTGGCTTGACAAGAGTCGAGCTCTGCCCCGATGAAGCCCATCACCTGGGAAGGCACTAGCTCCAACTTGGCCTCATTGATAAAGAGGCCAAGTTGGGAGCAGGTTTGTAGGGCCAGATCCCTGGACCTTTCCACCTCCTGTTGGGTGGAACCTGCCAGGAGCCAATCATTGAGGTGGGGATAGATTCTGACTCCTCAACGCTGGAGATGGGCCACCACCACTGCTATGCATTTGGTGAAGACCTGTGGGGCTGATGATAGGAAAAACAGCATGGCTCAGAACTTGTACAGGGTCCCTTCGACCCTGAGGTGGAGGGGCCGCTGATGGGACAGATGGATTGGGACGTGAAAGAACGCATCCTACAGATCCAGTGAATAGAACCACATGTTTCGCTACAGGGATGGTATGATCTGGGACAAAGTGACCATCCGAAAGGTGCGAGACCTGAGAAACTGATTCAGGTCATGGAGATCTAGAATTGGGCACCAACCCCCCATTCACTTGGGCACCAGGAAGTACCTGGAGACAAAGCCTGGATCTGCTGGAGGATCCACCATGGGGGCTACGTCATCTCGAAGAGCCAACTGGATGCATGTGGAAATCAGTTCCTCCCGAGGGGCGTGGGCTCAGCTTGGAGGGTACTGCTCGAACTCTAGAGGCAGTCGGCAGTCCTCAACCGACCACTTTGAGAACCCACCTGTCCGAAGTAAAGCAGACCAGGCAGAAAGGAAGTGGCGGAGCCGACCCCCCACGGGAGAGCCCAGAGCTGGTGTGGATGGAGATGGGGAGACAACCCCCATCCTGCTGGACTGGCAGGCTTAGGGAGGAGGAGGCTCCAGGACCTGAGCCTCAGCCTCCTTTGCGGGCCTGTTGGGGTCCAAACTTGGGCTGAGGGCAGCTTGAGCCTGCTGCTGACCTCCTTGATAGGAGGGCTGCCAAACCACAGGGGAAGAGTGCCAAAAAGACTTCTTCTTCTTCTTCTCTTCTCCTTCTCCTTCTCCTTCTTCTTCTTCTTCTTCTACTGGTTCTTGCCTGAAGAACCCTTGGCAGAAGTGGTGTCCAAGGTGGCACTGGATTGCTCTATATGCTGTAGGTGACTGGCCACTCCTGGACTGAACAAGTTGGTCTCAAGGAAAGGCACGTCAGCAATCTTATGCTGAGTATCCACCAGGAAGGAGGACAGCCTCAGCCAAGCCCTGTGGCAAGAGGCCACTGCGGTGGCCATGGAACGGGCACAAGAATCTCCAATGTCCAGGGCCATCTGGAGCTGCTGTTTAGCAACAGCACGGCCCTGGTCCCGGACTTGTTTGACCGTGGTCTGCATGTCCTTGGAGAGATGAGGGAGGACTTTGTCCAATGACCCGAGAAGGGCATGAGAGAAGTGTGCCATGATGACGGCCAAGCTGGCCTGATGAAGGCCCAAGGAAGAGGCCGCATAGACCTTCCGAGCTCAGTGGTCCATATTTTTGGACTCTTTGTCCGGAGGTCGGTCAGTGTCGGCCGAACTACCAGTACGCCTGAACACAGAGGTGGTCACCAGGCTCTCGGCCGAAGGGTGCTCTGTGAACCCAGCAAGGGACCCCATGGGCACCGTGTACTTGCAGGCGATGCGGGCAGATGGTGCTGGGCATGAGGCAGGGTACTGGCAAAGTTCGAGGGCCAGGCCAACGATGGCTTCGGCCATAGGAAAGGCCTCCATCGGGGTATCTCCTCTCTTCAGGATATCTGTGAGAGGGTACTCCGCCTTTTTCTGGATAGGTTCCAGTGGAGTCTGAAATGAGATGGAGAATCCTTTGGAAGGAGGAAGGGCATTCCTCCATCCCTGTACCAACTGACGACTCGTCATCTCCAGGATGAGAATGAAGACCGGTGGCATCCGAGTCCGAGGAGTCAGGATACAGCGGCCAGTCGCCTAAATCACCCTCAATCCACTGAGGGTGGTCCGGGGTGACTGATCAACAGACATCGGGGAAGTCCGGTGTCCTGTCGGTCCTCTTTCGAGGGAGCCCCTCCCACAGGCTGCTTAGGCGGTGGTTCCACCCAAATGGGTGGAGAGACCGGAATAGGCCGAACCGGGGGACGGGACAGCCCCATGGGTGGAGGAACAAAAGGCTTCGGTTCTGGAGGGGTTGGCTTCAGCCTGGCAGGTGAGAGCCAAGTGATGGCCGGGGTGGGCGGTGGAGCCGGCTTCTGCCCTGTCAGGATCAGCTGTTGCCACATAAGGTCCTCATAGTGCCGGCGGAATTTCCGTCGGAGTCTCTTGTTGTCAGAGGAGGAGGATGAGGACGACCTGTGGCATCACCTCTTCTTGGAGCGCTTATGGCTCTTCCTCGGTCGTTCGAACGAGGGGTTTCTGGACCTCGACCGAGATCAGGCAGGCTGACTCGGTCAATCGGGAGACACTGGTGGGATCCATGAGACCCGAGGGTCTGGAACCGGATCCTTGATGGGGACGCCAGTGGGCTGGGTCTCCTCATCAGGGAAACACTAGGACCAAAGTCCGTTCTAAGGAGTCGTCGGCCACGGCCGGCGACATAGGGTTGATCAGGTTGAGAATGATCTCGACCTCATTGGCCACTTCCTTGGTCGTTTGGCCAGACGGAAGGTCCGTAAAGCCTGGGGCCGAGAAGGTGATCTCGACCGAGGTCGAGACCGCATGCTCCTAGGACTGAGATCTCTCTCGGTCCCAAGATCGCCTTCGAGACGAAGACAGTTCTTTTTCTCTCTCTCTCTTTCGAGAGCGGGAGGAGTTCGAGCCTGTGGGCAGCTCACCCTGGGTGGGGAGAGACTGGCACAACTCCTTGAACGAACCTGTAAAGGTGGAGCCTAGGTTCAGTGGGACGAAGAAGCTTTGACTGGCCAAAGCACGAGTGGCTTCTTCCTCGAACGCCTGCATGCGTTCCAGCTGCTTGGCAGAGCCCACGGCCTTGGAAACCACCCACCTAGCCTCCTTGGACTTCACCGGAGGGCTCCTTTTCTCCGGTCTCCCCAGTTTCAGACGTACCCTGCGGTCGTTCAGGACGTTGGGATGGAAGGCCAAGCAGTAACTGCAGGATGAGGTGTCATGGCCGACACCCAGGCAGTAGACGCATGAGAAATAGGGATTGGTGCGCGATATCTTTTGGCCGCAAGGACACCGGCGAAATCCCAGGGAAGATTTCCCCTCCATGATCGATGCTGCAAAAGCGCGATCGTTAACTCGAACGAGTTTGAATTTCTGTAAAACCGAAGAATTGAAAGCCAGGGCCTACAAAATGAGACAGCACGTGGGAGGCAACCTGTATCTTCCAGCGGAAAGGAAGATCTGGCATCATGGGGCGGAGCCGAGACATATACCACATGGGTGGGTAGGAGGAGCCAGCTTGAAGACTTCCAGCAGATTTAAAGAGAAAAGGGACAATGACAATGAGTGTGGATGAACAACATATCCACGTTCCTAGAAATGAAAATGACATACCTATGGTAATTATGATCTTTCTGTGCATCTTCACCATTCATTACCTTTGGGTATAGTGGCTGGAGGTCACGACCCATGAGGAGGTCTCTCTTTTTTTTTTTTGATGAGCAGAGCTATTGACCATCGTGGGTGCCACCTCGAGGCTGATGACGCTGGTCAAGGGTTGCATGTTATGGGGAAGTCAACCCCGCCTCCCACCAGTTCAGAGTTGCTGTAGAGTAAGGAAAGGTTGGGAGGGAGGGACAAGGGTCCAAAGGACAGATAAAGGAAAGGATATACAAACTAAAAGGAGAAATAAATGCCTGAGAGGACAGAATAAAGATGGAAAACTAAGGGGGATTGGGAGGGGGCCCCAATCTCTGGAAGCAGAAAAGGAGGAGGGAGGGAGGGAGGGTTAGGGAATTTAAGAGAAAGGATGCGGGGGGGAAGGAACATACCCTGGAACCTTGACCTGTCTCCAGCTTGTATAGGAACTGCGAAGGAGTAGCCAGAAGGCTAAACTGCCAGACTTCAAGGCACAGAATCACTGGCAATAACTCCAACATAAGCAGAATCGGCTATTCTGGAAGAAAAGACAGGCTACAGGGAATATTCCCCCTTCCCCTCAAAATCAAATTTTTGGCATAAGAAAACTAGTTTCTTAAAATAAATTGAGGTTGTGTCTAAAAGACAAGAAAATCAAAGGGAATTAAAGTAAAGCTGATGGGGCGAAGGGGGAAAGAGAGCAGAAAAGAGGGCAACTACCAACCCCCACCCGACGGGGGTGGAGCCGAGGTGCTGAGGAAGGAGTGCCCCAATCCTGGCCACTCTTCTCCCTAGACAAAAACATCCCCCTGTGTGCCCCAGGTCACCCCACTCCTGACCAACCAAAAGGAGGGGGGTGAAAGAAAGGCTACAGAGAGGAAGAGAGACCCAGAGACTGAGGCCCCAGGGGTATGGAGGGTGGGATTGTGATGAATGGTGAAGATACACAGAAAGATCAGAATTACGGTAGGTATGTAATTTTCATATCTTATCTGTGTCAATCTTCACCATTCATCACCTATGATGCTGAAGCCCCGAAGAACCTAACCTAAAGAACTAAGTCCCTTAGCTCTCAGTGGGTGGCACACCAAGAGAGAGAACCTTCACGGGTCTGGAGAGGCCCGGGAGTGGGGTGAGTGAGACGGGGACTACTCGGAAGGAGTAGGAAGTTGCCCCGACAGACGCTGCCTCACTCTACAGGAGAAAATATGGGTTCTCTGGTAAGGGGAGGAAATCACCCTACACCGGGCCAAGGGTGACAACCGGGAAAGATGCAGCCATGCCATCCACCTAGTGCAGATCGCTGTCCCTATGACTTTGGAAGCTACCTCGTTGGCGTCGTAAGATGCCCTCGCTTGGTGCCTTGCTAGCTCCAGGCCACGTGCAAAGAGTGCAATGGCTTGTCTGGTTACCTCCATGTCAGGCATTGCGGCTAGGAGTTGACCTAACCTGAACCACAGGAACCTATCATAGGTAGCGTAGTGGGCCTGATGTGCTGAAATAGAGGGCAGCAACCGTGCTGAGTAGAAAGTCCTCCTCCTCCAGAAGTCAAAATCCATAGAATCTTGATCTGGGGGCCAGTCATGGTGAGGGGCACGAAGCCCATCGGGAGTGTCTAGCTGCATCAATCCTGACTGAGGATGAGGCATAGAACCTGGAGACTCTGGTGGGGGCATAATACCTCTGGCAGAGATCCCTAAGGGCTAGGACTCTGGAAAAGGGTGTCTGCCAGAAACGCAATAACACCTCCAGAAAGGGAGCAGGCCAGGGGGTGCACCATAAGAGTGTCTGCACTGAAATCGCCTAAAAAGGTGTGCATCAAGTGCTCTGGATTATGCTGCATGGGTGGGGTGACATGCAGGTCCTCCAACATCCTCACGAGGAATCGCTGATACTCTGTGAGATCAGCAGCTGGGGAGATGTTGACAGACGGTTCCTCTCCTCCAGAAGAGGGGGATGAAGAGTCAGAGGACCTCAAGAGTTCAGAAGCTGGCTGCTCAGGAGGAGGAGGAGGAGGTTGAAAAACTTGTCTGTCCATAGCCCTGACGTAAGAGGGAAATTGAGCAGCCACAGCTCTGAACTGCTCCCAGGAGAGAGAGGGCCACTAGGACCAAGAATACCTGGGAGAGCAGGAGAAGGTGGCAGAGGAGAGGGGACAGAGCCAACAACAGGAATCGGCTGTCCTCTGCCTGGGCCAGAGAGCGCACCCGGAGCCCTAAGGGAAGAGGGAGCTCCGGAAAACTCAACAGCCGACAGCTGGTCAACCATACTGGAAATGCCTAGGCTGTGCCCTGAAGAATCCCCCATGAGGTGAACAGGGCCATGAGAGTCCAAAAGGATGGTCCCCTACCTCCAAAGAGCGTGGCCCTCTTGAGGAAACTGAAAAGGAAGGGCGAAGATCCACACTATGACTCTTTCCAGAACCTGGGTGGGTCCCAGAAAAGGGTCGCCATGTCGAACCCCTACCCCTCGACCCCTCGGAGTCTGAAAGAGCCCTTCACCTTGAAAAAGCCAGCCTAGGCAGCTGGCAGCCCTGGTCAGTCCCCAAAGGGACTATCCAGAGAGCAGCACCCTCCCCTCCTGTGGGTGCTCCGATCGGCCCCAAAGTTGGGCGATCCAGGCACACCACCTGAGGGAGTACCACCACTGAGGTGTCAGAAAACCCTCCGAGGCCAGGTTGCAGGGCAATGGAAGCCTGCACCACCGCCTGCTGGTCAGAACCCCTGACCCTGGAGCCACTGTCTGCTCCTCAGAGGGGGCCAGCACCGGCCTGTCAAGGACACTACCAATGTGTCCACGTGAGTAGTCAACTCCAAAGAGTCAGACTGCCTATCTGACTCAGAGTCCGATTCTGCCTCCAAGGAGGTGGAGACCAAAGTCCTGTGCCAGACGGTACGTGGATGCCCGCTGCCTTCCCGACTGAATGGGGCACCAGAACGAAAGACTGCACCAGAGTCGGCGCTGAAGCTCTCAAGCACACCGCAAGCTGTGTGTGAAGAAGACACGGCGCCAAGGATGGCAGCAGTATTGGAGCCGGGCCCTGTCATGGCGCCATCCCAACCCATGGCACTGCAAGTGGCGCCGAGGCCAGAGATGGTGCCGATGACGGGTCTGACCACACTCTCAGCGCCGGACGGTGCTGAGGTCAGAGACCCCATGGCACCGTGTCGTTGCTCGGCGCTGCAAGTGGCACCAGAGCTGGACACAGCACCATGCTCAACCACAGCGCCGCAAATGGCACTGAGGTGAGAAACAGACAAGAACGGCACCATAGAGCCTCCCATGGTGCCACCAGCACCATTGGCACACGAACGGCACCGACAGCAGAGATGGCGCTGAGCGACGGCACCATCAGGGTCAACGGCACCGCGAAGGGTGCCGAGGCCCAAGATGGCATCAAGGACGGCATGATCCAGGCTTCCCAGCCCAAGGAGATGACACCGGAGAACTTTCACCCTCAAGGGCAATTGCCATGGTGGTGCCTCCCGCCCATCCCCCAGGAGGGACGGACTAGGCCTCCTGCACCGCGGAAGGGGCTTCTGCAATGGCGAGGCTACAAGAAGCAGAAGCCCCCTCCTCCGCGGTCTGTATAGAACCAGGAGGGGACCCAGAGGAAAGGACGAGAGACCATGGCTTGGCCCAACGCGTGCGAATCCATCCCCCGAAAGTCGGCAGAGCTCGTTCCACTTTCCATGCACGTTGTTCAATGACAACGGTCCATGGAGAAGCAAGCTGTAGCGAATCCATGTTGTGTAGCAGACCAAGACATGTGAGGCAACGGTCAGAGCTGGTCGGTGACGAGCACTTATGGCCGATCGGCACCGATGCACGTAATGTCTGCCTTCGCAAAATTTTCTTTGCACCCCAAACCGAGACATGACCTACGAAAAAAACAACCAAAAACAAGACTCGACATTGCTAAAAGAAAAAAAGGAACAATCTTACCAGGTGACATGGGTGGTGGTGGACAACGGAACCGGCAGGAAAATTCAAAAGCTACGTCGACAGACTCGGCGTCGAGAACAGAGATAACATAGTCGAAGGCTTCGGATCAGCAGCAGGCCTCTTGCTAGTAGAGCTTCCACGAGGTGCGACCTCTACGGCGGGAGATGAAGAACTGGTGGGAGGGCAGAAGTCGACCCACATAATAGCCAACCAGCGGCGCCACGCGGTCAGTCCGGCCTCAGGTACGGCGCCGATGGTGCGCCGACTACCATCCAAAACTTCTGCTGGGTCGTGACCTCCGACCATTATACCCAAAGGTGATGAATGATGAAGACAGACACAAATAAGATCAAGGGGACACAATTTGAAGATGGGGGTGGCTCAGGGGTAACATGAGGAAGATTTTTTTCACAGAGAGGGTGGTGGATGCATGGAACAGCTTTCCTGAGGAGGTTGTGGGGTCAAAAACAGTGGGGGAATTCAAGAATGCATGGGACAGACATAAGGCAATTCTTGGGGGGGGTAGGAAGAAATAGGCTGTTGGTCATCTAGGATCTGCAGCTTATCCAGCAAGTAGGGAAACGGGCAGACTAGGTGGGCCCAGCAGTCCGTATCTGCCATCAAAGTCTATGTTTCTATGATTTTTGTTTTGCATCTTTTTACTATGCTTTATGAAATGTGCATTCCCTACTGATTCAGATGGTGGGGTTCCAGGGTTTCACATCTTTGTGTTTCTCTCACTACCACTATATGATTGGGTGTGAAAAGGATTTAAAACTATTTTTGAGTTTACTCTCAGTACATTACAAGTTGTTTTACAGGTCCTGTACCAATCTACTGTACTTAGTACACGACATGAATTTTAATTTCTTTTTACACGCATCATTTTTGAATTACAGTTATAGCGCTTAGTAGCTGTGCACAATAGTAAGATAGGCCCTAGGATTTTCATAAAATACATGAATCATAAAAAACCTTGGCTCATAAAACAAAAAATGGGAATTTCTAGATACTGAACCAAGTCTGAATAGTGTGATATCAGCATGACCACAATTAACATTTAAACAAACCAGTACTTTACAAGACAGCCTTGTTAAATCTATAGTTATAAAAGTAACATTTAACAAGTGGCCCACTGGTACTGAGGGTTAAGGCACTAGACGCCTCACCTCGTGCCACGCTGGCGACCCAGGTTCGGGAATGAGCCCGGGCTATCGGGAGTTGGCAGAGCCAGGGAGGGACTAAGCGTCCAGTGGATGGCTCTCCCTTCCCGGGGAGGGTGTAGTGTATCGCGTCGCTCCTGAGCGACCTCTAGCGACAGTTGGGGGTGGCCAGAAACTGCCAATGCAGCCGTATGGCACTGGGGGGGCGGAGCTCAGTGGATGCTGGCTGTCATTGCACGTCTGAGCTCCACGAGTGGGAGGAGGAAGGTACTGAAAAAATGGAAAAATCACGGCTCCCGACAGGCGAATGCGGGACCAGTGGTCAGTCCCCATGCCCAATGTCGGGCCTCCCAGCTCCATCTCGGGCACTCCCTCTGCTCCCTGGTCATTCAATTAGATTGTAGATAGAGCACCAGAGGAGCTGGTGGTCCCATCCCGGGGGAGCTCGGAGTCAGGGGGATCAGGCAGCCAGGTGGTATGGTAGGGAGATGGGCCCATGCCTGAGAGAGGAGTCTGGGTGCTTCAGGTGGGCGGGAACTGAGCGTACCGAGTGTCCTCACCAGAGAGAGGTCAGGTAAGCTGGTGATAAGGGGGCATAAAGAAAGTTTGAGAAACATTTGAGAACAATGTGAATGCCTGACAGTCCACACTGAAGAAGTGATTTTGATAGTTTGAGAGGAGACGTCCGAAGGAGACCACTTCAGCGAGAACCTTACTGGATTTATGAATGTTGCAGTTTGCAGCCAAAAGGTTTAAATGAAGATGTCAGACTGCACAGTTATTTATAGTTTTTGCATTTTTCAGGAGCTGTAACTTGTTTAGTTAAAACATTTATTTTCCAGGAATTGGGAGGAATCTGTATACATTTTCATTGGTTTTCTTGTGTATGTGATGTGTTTTTTATATGTCATTACATGTAGGATATGTGCTATGCACCCTTGTTTCTATGGTTACAAGCTTAATAAAACTACACACAAAAAAAGACAAAGAAAACCAAGTTATGTTTAGCACCTCATAGAAACATAGAAATATAGACTTTGACGGCAGATAAGGACCACTAGGCCCATCTAGTCTGCCCATTTCCCTACCTACAGGATAGGCCGCAGATCCTAGTTAACCAACAGCCTATTTCTTCCTACCCCCCACAAGAATTGCCTTATGTCTGTCCCATGCATTCTTGAATTCTCCCACAGTCTTAGACCCCACAACCTCCTCAGGAAGGCTGTTCCATGCATCCACTACCCTCTCTGTGAAATAATACTCTCACATTGACCCTGAACCGCCTCCTTCTATCTTTAAATTGTGTGTCCCTTGTTCTTGCAAGTCTCTTTTAATGAAAGATGCTACCCTCTTGGACTTTTGTTGATTCCACTAAGGTACTTAAAGTTTCTATCATGCCCCCCTCTCCTTCTTTCCTCAAGGTATACATATTAAGCTCCTTTAGTCTCTCCTCATATGGCTTCTCTTGCAGACCCTGCACCATTTAGTTGCCCTCCTCTGGACTGCCTCTATCCTGTCTATGTCCTTGCGGAGATGGGGTCTCCAGAACTGGACACAGTCTCAGATGGGGTCTCACCAACTGTCGGTACAGAGGATAACAACTTCCTGTTTTCTGCTGATGATGCCTCTCCTATACATCCCAGTATACCCCAGCCCTCCCTACTGCCTTCTCACATTGCTTGCTAACCTTAAGGTCATCTGATATGATTACCCCAGGTCCCTTCTCTTTTTGTTGTTGTTACTACCTCCCACCCATTGTGTATTCTTCCTGGGTTCTTGTTTCCAGGTGCATTATTTTGCACTTCTTTGCATTGAATCCTAGCTGCCATACTTCTGACCATTCCTCCAACCTTGCCAAGTCCCTTTTCATCCTTTCCACGCCTCCTTGTGTATCAACCCTGTTGCAGATCTTTGTGTCATCTGCAAAGGCATACTTTCCTTCCAGTCCCTCTGCAATGTCACTGATGAAGACATTAAAAGGACTGGACCAATACTGAACCCTCTGCGGTGCCCACTAGTAACCCCTTTCTTCGAGTGGACTCCATTTACAATTACCTTCTGTGTCCTGTTGTCCAGCCAATGTTTTGCCAGGCTACCACCTGGGTCCCACTCCCAGGCTGGTTAATTTGACTATTAATCTTTTGTGTGGGACTGTGTCAAATGGCTTGCTAAAGTCTAGGCAGGCCATGTCCACAGCCCCTCCCTGGTCTACTACTTTGGTCACCCAGTCAAAGAAATCTATTAGATTCGTTTGACATGACCTTCCCGCTGTGAACCCATGCTGCCTTGGGTCCTGTGCTCCACTGGCCTCTAGGTATTCAACTATTCTTTCCTTCAGAAGTGACTCCATCACTTTCCCTACCACAGAGGTCAGACTGACAGGTCTGTAGTTTTCTGCCTCTGTCTTGGTCTCACTTTTGTGATGGGGAATCACATCCGCCTTCCTCCAGTCCTCGGGTACCACACCATCCTCCCATGATTTATTAAAAAGAGTAGCCAGTGGTTTCACTAGTTCCTCCCTTAATTCTTTTAGAATTCTGGGGTGAATTCCATCAGGACCCATTGCTTTGTCCACCTTCAGTTTTAGGAGTTCTTGCAGAACCCTTTCTTCTGTGAAAGGACTGGGATTGACCCCCTATCAAGAGTGCTTCTGTTAATTGGATTAGGCACTTCCTCCTCTTTGTGAATACTGAGCAGAAATATTCGTTCAGTATTCCTGTTTTTCACTGTCCCCTCTGCCCACCCACCGTTCATTCTATTCAACCTCACTATCCCTCCCTTTGTCTTTCTCACGCTTGCTGATGTACCTATAAAGATTTTATCCCCTTCTTAACTGGGTTGGCTATCTTTTCCTCAGTTTGGGCCTTTGCTATTCTGACTTCCTCCCTGCTTCCTTCTGCCTTAACTGGTACAGCTCTCTGTCCTGCTCCTTCTGTGTTTCCTTATACTTCTGGAATGCTATCTTTTTCTTCCTGACTTTCACAGCCACCTCTTTTGAGAACCATAGTGGCTTTTTCTTTCGTTTTGATTTGTTTATTTGCTTCACACAAAGGCTTGTTGCCTCTGTGATGGCAGTTTTGATAATTCCCCATTGTTGCTCCACATCTACTTCTAGCCTGTTTGCTAGTGCTTTTCTGAGGCACTCTCCCATCTTGCCAAAGTCAGCCCTCCTAAAGTCCAGTACCCTCACTTTTGTATGGCTTGACTCTGTAGCTGAGTTTAACGTGAACCACACTGTTTGATGGTCACGTGTCCCCAGATGGCAACCCACTTCTAGATCTGAGATCCTCTCCACTGCCCCCGTTTGAAGTATGAGGTCTGAATTGCTCCCTCACAAGTGGGTTCAGAACAGCTGTCTAATGCCTGCCACCTGTAGGGCATCAAGAATGGCCCTGCTTTTGGATGTGGCTGCAGCAAATGTGCTCCAGTTAACACCTGGCATATTCAGGTCTCCCATCAACAGCATCTCCCTTTCTCTGCCATTCTAAGAATGCCTTCTATCATATCCTTGTCCATTCCTTCCCCTGACAGGGGTCTGTAACAACCCTGTGCGGATTGTGGTGCCCTTTCCAGTCTCCAAGGTGACCCACAGTGCCTCCTCTCCTCCCTGTTTACTCTTTTGTTCAGTTGCTTTTATCCCTTCCTTTACATAGAGAGCTACTCCTCCCTGCCTGTCTCTCCTGTAGGTTATGTACCCTGGTATGTTAACATCCCAGTCATGGTTCTCTGTGTACCATGTTTCTGTGACTGCTCGATATCCAGGCATCCCTCTTCCATTAAGGCCATCAGCTCAGGAGCTTGTTGCCCAGACTACGGGCATTGGTACTCATTACCCTCCATTTCCTGATGGCCTTACTCCCTTTTGCCCCATCCCTGTCCTTCTTGCCTTTGTCACTTTTCCATTTACCCCTGCCCTTCTCCCTATCGACACCTCTATGTTGGTGTTTGCCGCACTTACTACCGTGATTATTTGGGGGAAGGGCTAGGATTTTCCTGCTCCTTTCCAGTGCCTCCCCCCTTGCCTAGTTTAAAAGCTTGCCAATGAAGCATTTAAACCTATCACCTAGGATCCTGGTTCCCCTCCCGGAGAGATGCAGCCCATCATGCCAGTATAGGCTTGCATCACTCCAGGAGAACCCCCAGTCCCCTATGAAGCCAAATCCCTGAGCTCCACACCAGTTTTTCAACCACTGATTGAATCCCATGGTGAGGAACACCCTAGCCTCTCCTATGCCATAGATGGGTAGCACCTCCGAGAAGGTTACCGTGCATGCTACTTGACTAAGGCCCCCTCCCCAATTCCACAAACTCTTTCTGCACTTCTCTAATCCCTTTCTTAGCCAGGTCATTTGTCCCTAGGTGGACAATGACATCCAGCTCCCTCCCCTGTGCAGCTGCTCCGGCAATCCTGAGGATTCGCTCCCTGTCCCTCCAAGCCGTGGCGCCAGGCAGGCAGGCACCTTACCTCCCTCTCCCCTTCCTTCCCCAGTTCTACCTTCCTAACAATGGAGTCCCCCACCAGGAGTTGTTTCCTTCCCCTGCCACCCTCCTGTGGGTCTCCTTTGTGGAGGTTCCCAGCATCCTCCTTGGTCTCCACTGTGGGTGCCTCCATAGAGGAACCACACTTTGCCAGAATGGCATAGGAAATGTGGAGAGGTACAACTGGAGGGATGTGCCTCTGGTCCACCACCCTCACCCTCCCTGAGCCCACTGTGGTCCAACCGCTCCTCTTTCTTGGCAACCTCTGAGGCAACGGCAGTGGCACTGGTGGTCCCTGGATGGAAGAGGAGGTCCCACAAATCCTGGCCAACTCAGCCTGGAGATGAGCAACCTCCTCCCTCAGCCCAGAGAGGTGCCTGCAGATAGGACAACACCGCATCCTCCAGAACATCTCCTGGAAGACTGCTGCTCCACAGCCACTGCACTGCACCACTCCAATCATGTCTTATTTCTGGCCCCTTAACTGTTTGCAATCCTTATTCTTTCCTCTGTTTTTTTCTCTCTCTCTCTCCTTACTTTCTGCCTGTGTGCCCTTTAAGCTCCTGATTGTCCTGTTCTGAGACAAGAATATCCTATATTTCTCAGTAGACCATTTACTTGCTCAGAGGCAGACCTCCAGCAGCTAGACGGGGCCGGAGAGCTACTCTTGCCCTTCTAGGATGGTGGGTCCTTGGTGGTTCTGTTGTCAGTCAAATCCTGTGCCTATAAAAATACAAAGGGGTCTTCAGAAATCAATGCGATCATAATAAAAAACCCGGGATGTTATAGGTATTGAACCTTGTTATTCAAAGGGCAAAAAAATTGCAATTAAAAACTGATAAAGCTGTAAATAAGAGTGAAACAACCATGCTGGTATGCACACCACATAAAGTGGTTCTTGGAAGGATGCAGATTTGGGATGACTCAATTAAAACTGCAAGCCCAGTAAAAATATGCACTGCAGCCTCTTGCTGTAATGACATCCTTCAGATGATGCAAAATACAGAGCAAGGTGGTGGGGACGGGGTTGAAGGACGGATCTGAATAACACCATATACCCACCAGGAGGGACTTTCCCTCTCTTGGAATTTATTTGTGAAAATGTGTGACCAGGAGAGGAATGTTAGCTGAGCCATGGCTGTTTAAAACAAGCATTTGCCAATGCCAAATGTTTGCTTGCTGGAATTGGTAGTGTAGGAGTTAGAGAGATGCATAATAGGAATGGCAGTGAAATATTGAACTGAAGCCAACCCCATCACCACCCTGTAGAGACTGACAGGCATTGGGGCATGCCTTTGGGTCATCGGCCATTACCCCCACGCCATTTCACCACACCCTACCCTGCAGACACCAAGTGTCATGGTGTGCCTTGTGGTCTTTGAGCCTTATGCTCACCCCATTCCATAAGGAAATATGGTGAGATGGGTGCAGTATAGGAGAATGGAGTGAACTTTGGGGCCGAAGAGTCCGAGGCACACCTCGATGCCTGTCATTGACTGCAGGGTGTGAGTGGGGGTGGAATGGCATGAACATTACAGGCGACAACCCCAAATCACACCCCTGATGCCTGTCAGTCTCTACAGGGTGGGGCATTATGGTTGGAAACCCTAATGCCCCAGGCGTTTGTTGGTATTTTCACTCCAAATTTTCAACATGGGTTTTTTTGTGACCCCACCTCATGAACAGTGGCAATATCAGTTCGTTAGCCAAAAGCTGATTTTGCACAGCGACTACGCCATTTGGCACCACAGGTGTGAAAACACATTTCGAACAGGATGTGAAAAATGACAGCTTCATGGGGAGGTGTAAAAAATGGCAATGTTGAAAATCTGGAGTGAAAATATAAAAAACTGGTGAAGTCACGAGTGTGCGTAGAAACTGGGCAACACACACCCGTAATGTAATATAATGTATAGTAGATCCTTATTGTGCATGGAAACCGGAGGTTCTAATAATGTTGTTCTGCTGCAGTTCAAAAGGTAATGGAATGTGATTTTTTTTTTATTTTAGTTATTTAACCAGGTGAGACACACTAAGCTGAAAGCTTTTTTACTGGTGCAACCTGGGAGCACAGGGAAGTTAAGTGACTTGCTCAGGGTCACACAGTATGCAGGTGGAAGCTGTGGGATTCAAACCCAGGTCTGGTCTGCTGGATGTCACCAGATTTGCAGCTCAGAGCCTTAAACCTTAAACCACTGCGTTATACTGCTTCCAAATTGTACCCTACTGCAGCAGAACAACATTTTGAAAACCTCTAGAGGTTCCATACGCTCAGTCACTTACCTTTACTTGGCAGAAACGGCAGGCTCCACACTCCCAGCGGTGGCGGCAGAAGCAGTCACATCACAGTCTCAAAACATGCAGGATCAACCAGATATTTTGAAATGCAGGATCAACCAGATATTTTGAGTTTAAAAAAAGAAAAACAATCCCCAAATGAACTCCCTCTCGCTTAGCGAGAACTACGACCATTTTAATTTTCTTGAAAATCCCTCCCACACTGGAATGACAGCCAATAGAAGGCTGCTCATTAAACAAGGACACGTCTGTTCCCTAGCAACCACGCACACCACCTAGCAAGCAGCCCTAACTTGGAGAACACAATGGAGCAACAACTTTTTTTTTGTAATTTAGAAATGAAAACCCTAATTGAAAATGGAGACTATACACTATAAAAAATAGCTCATGGGCAACCTCATGCACAACCAGCCTATTGTGCCACCTCAGGGTTCTGATTACCTTGGATCTCTCGAGCTTCGCACTCGAGGTCTGAGGTAATTAGAACCCCTCTGTGGCACAATAGGCTGGTTGCACATGGTTGCCCATGCACTATCCTCTATTAGTTTGGGATTTTGGTATATACATTGTCAACACAGGCATTTTGGGACCTCCGCTCATGAACAGTGTCACTGTGATTTTCTTAATCTGTCCTGAGCACTGATTTCCCACAGTGACCGTGCATTTATGCACCGGAAGTGCGAAAACACATTTCGGCCAGGGTGTGAAAAATGACAGCTGTAATGTTCATAAGAAGGTGTGGAAAAATACCAGTGTTGAAAATCTGGACTGAAAATATTACAAATTTGTGAACTTATGAGGGTGCGTGGAAACTACGCAATGCACGCTCGTAACACAGTCATTTTATGAACTTTTGTCACCAAATTTTCAACATAGCCATATTAAGACCTCTGCTCATGAACAGTGTCACTGTGATTTTCTTAATCTGTCCCAAACATTGATTTTGCACACCGACCACGCCACTGTGCACTACATGCACAAAAACACATTTTGGCAAGATGAAAAATGACAGCTGTACTGCTCATGAGGAGGTATGGTAAAATGACAATGTTGAAAATCTGGAGTGAAAACAGTAAAAATTCTTGAAGTTACGAGCGTGTGTATGAACTGTGCAATGCACGCTCATAAAACAGTCATTTTTGGGAATTTTTTCACCAAATTTTTAACATAGGGTTTTGAGGGGCCTACCTCATGAACTGTGACACTGTTGTTTTGTTACTCAGTCCCGAAAGGTGGTTCTGCGCAGTGACTGTGAAATCACCTTTCGTGACCGAATAACAAAATGACAGTGGCTGCGTTCATGGGGTGGGGTCCCAAGAACCCCATGCTGAAAAACTGGTGAACAAATTCCCCAAAATGGCTGAGATATGCACCAAAGTTGGAAAATAAAACAACATTTATGTCATTATACAGCTTACCAGCATTTCTTCAGTTCACGGTCGACTTTGAAGAGTGCAGACGTGTTCCCGGTCCATCGAAGATTGTCGTGCCGGCTTCCAGAGGTAAGAATGGGGTGAGGGTGTGTGTGTGGGGAGGTGGGGTACGCAGAGGGTGGGTGCGGGTTGGCTAGAGGGCAAGAGAGTCAAGTGACAGTTTTCTTTTGTTCTAGGGTTTTGTTTTTTTTATAAAGATGACGTGGGACTTTTGCCATGCTGGGGTGGGCTCCCAGCATGGCACCTGGAAGTTTGTTGGGGGCAGTAGAGCCGAGGGAGGATTGGGCACCCCCGTCAGTCATACAGTGTGTGGGGGTGGAGGGGAGCACATGAGCACACTGGGGTGGGCTCCCAGCATGCTACCTAGGTGTTCGTGGTGGGGGCGACTGGATCCAACGGGGATCAGAAATTAACTGTCTATGACAGTTTAGATGAGCACTGATGTGTAGGCAATTTGCCTACACGTTACCAATGCTGACTATAGCAGTGATTTTCTCAAAACTGTAGGGCACTGCATCTGAACAGCTGTCATAGACAGCTCGGACATTCACTGGTGTGGTGCAGCTGCACCTGCAAAAAGGAGCAGGGCACTGGAAGTGGGGGTTTCACACCTATGAAAACTTGTATGATGGCACTATGTTTCTTGCACATGCATGCAAGCAAACATAAACACAGTCCTATTTTATGTCTTCACAAATGAAATTGCAGAGGGGTTGGAGGGGGAAGTGTGCCTGTTTGTGAAAGACAGTAAGATCTGCAACAGGATGGAGACTCTGGGAAGAGTGGGAAAAATGAGGAGGGACTTAGGAAAACTAGAGGAATGGTCAAAATGTTACAGCTGAGATTTGATGCAAAAAGTGCAAAATCATGCATCTGGGTTGCAGTAACCCAGGGAAGGATTACCGGGGGGGGGGGGTGCTGATGGTCATCAAGATGGAAAGGGATTTTGGGATAATCATATTGGATGACCTAAAGGTAGCTAAACAATATACCAAAGCTGTGAGAAGAGCCACTGGAATACTGTGATGCATAGGGAGAGTTATTACTAGCAGAAGGAAGGAGGTGGTGATGCCACTGTGTAGATCACTGGTGAGGCCTCATTTGGAATATGGTGTCCAGTTCTGGAAGCGCATTTCTGTCATGAACTTTAAATCACAAATGGGTTAAACGATTCTATTTTAGATTTCTATCCCTTTCCCCTACTGCTCACACTGGTTAGCCTTATGGAACACAACCAGAACATATCTTGGCTAGCATGATGATTCATCTACACAAGCTGCTTCTCAGTCTACAGCACTGTATTTTTAAAATGTTAATTTCTTGTTGAAAATATGGCATAATCTTTCCATCCATGTTACTGCGGGACATACTGTAGCTAGCTTGGTTTGAGGAAGGGTGAACATGTTCAGGACCCCTTAGCAATTGGGATGCATATGCAGCAAAGAAGTCCAGATGCCCTAACTTAGCTTACAACTCCCCCCCCCGCCGTGCTCCAGCCCTGTTACCAAGGTTCTCCTACGTGTATCCCATGCATGTTTGAAATATGTAACCATTTTGGCACCCATTACCTCTGCTGGCAGGCTGTTCCGCATGTACCCTACCCTACCCTACCACCTAAAGAAGTATTTCCTTGTATCCCCTCTAAGTCTTTCCCCCTTCTAGCTACATGGCATGCCCCCTTGTCCTTGAACATCTCTTTCTCAGCAAAATTGAACCTTCCTGTACCTTATTGATACCTTTGAAGTATTTGAATGCTTCTATCATGTCTCCCCTTTCCCTCTTTTCCTCTAGAAAATACAAATGTACCTTCCCGAGTCTTTACTTCATAGGCAACAGTTCCATCATCTCTCATCTAGAGTACAAGTTTAAAATTCTTGGCTTCACCCATTCTTACATGCATGATGTCTCTTACAGCTGGTGCCAAGAGAATTACTCCACACAGCTAAAGGGATACAGCTTCATCCCCAATTGTTGCAAAGTGGACATGCCACTTTATCAGTCATTTAAAATAACACAAATATAGTTTCACATTCGTACAATGAGGGAAACAAGAAAGAGCAACCAACATGGTTTGCAAATACATTGATTGACACCTGTGAATGAGTGGGGAGGGGGAGTTTTTTTCCTAACATTCCTGGTAGTTTTGCTCTATTGTTTAATAGCCCCTGCTGGAGGCCAGTATCTTGTTACATTGTCTTTGTTTCAAATTAACCACAGAAAAGAGAGAGCACATGGCAGCCAGAGGAGTCACACTTTGAGTCTTAGGGTATGTACAGCATAATTAATAAGTTTCCTAAATATTAGTACTTTATCCAACTGTGTTTTGCTGTGTGTGTGTGTGTGTGTGTGTGTGTGTGTGTGTGTGTGTAAGTGTGTCACTATTTAAAGGATACCTAAACAAGCAGTTCTTTAAAACTGCAAACTCCAAAATCTGGCTTCATAGCTAGGCAAAGTAAAGGCTACTGTTTACATTCACGCCTTTCCAAAATCCAGATAGACCACATCCACTGATTTTTCTTCAGGGGTTGATTTTAGCATTGTTTTACTAGCCCAGGGCCTAGTGCAAACTGACCAGAACTAGTGCAGCTAGCCCTCTGCTTGTCCATCTTCACTACTGCAGGTTTTCCATGGCTGTCAATGAAGTTTAAAAAGTCCCTAGTTTAGCAGGCTCTAGTACTCATGCTAATCTCCCTCAGGGTTCCAGATGAGTGTGATTAATGGTTGTAGAAAAAAGGCTCTAGAAAGAATGGCATAGGAATAAAAGGCACAAAAGGTAAATAGGAGAAAAATGAAAATTACGTACCTACCGTAATTCCTGATCTTCTTGGACGAGTCTCCACCACTCATTCACACTATTGGGATCTGCGCCAGAGGCACTAGGACCCATCGGGAGCAAACTTTTTGCTGGAGGGTCGGCGCCAGAGATGGAGCTGTGAGGAATGGCACCGCGTGCCTCAGCTCGCGAGGTAATGACTATCTCGGCATCGACCCTCCAACCGCCTCAGTACCTTTTTTACCAAGGAGGTGCAGCGTAACTAACCTAGAAGGGTAGCCTAACCTAAAAACCGGACATAAGATAGTCCGGGCGACCCGTATAATAAGGGTCAACAAAGAAGTCTTCACAGCCTAAAGATTTGAGGGTGTGAAGACCAACAACAGAGGTGGAGCTCTGGGACCTAAGGGTGGTAGGATGAGTGGTGGAGACTCATCCAAGAAGAGCAGGAATTACGGTAGGTACGTAATTTTCATATCTTCCTGGACATAAGTCTCCACCACTCATTCATACTATTGGGAGAGTACCAAGCTAATAATCCCCCGAGAGGGCGGCAGGAGAGACCAAGAGCTCACATTTCTAGGACAGAAGTCCATTAAGGATGGCTCTGCCAAAGGAAGAATGTCGTCTGGCATGGACATCCAGTGCATAATGTTTAACGAAAGTATGCAGTGAGCTCCAGGTGGCTGCGTTGCAAATGTCTGCAATGGGCACGTTGCGAATTTCCGCTAGGGATGCCGCAACCGCTCTAGTAGAGTGAGCGTAATCCCTACCCTCCAACTTAACCTGCGCCATGGAATAGCAGTGGCGAAGGCATGCCACTAACCATGCTGAGATACATCTGATAGAGACAGGTTGACCCAGCCGGGTCTTGCTGAAGGAGACAAACAGTTGCTGGGCTTTGCGAAAATCCTCGGTTCTATCTAGATAGAAACGCAAAGCTCTCTTAACATCCAAAGAATGAAGAGATCATTCTCCTTCATTTTGGAAGTCCGCACAGTAAGAGGGAAGGACCAGAGGTTGGTTTAGATGAAACTCTGACACAACCTTAGGAAGAAATTTCGGATGGGTCCGAAGGACTACTTTGTCCTTATGGAACACAGTGTACGGAGGATCTGTGATCAGGGCATGTATCTCAGAGACCCTGCGAGCTGAGGTAATGGCCACTAGGAAGGCAGTCTTCCAGGTGAGAAATTTTAGCTCACAGGTGGCCAGAGGTTCGGAAGGTTTCCAGTGAGCATGTCTAGCACAAGATTAATGTCCCAGGCTGCAACTGGACGCCTTGTAGGAGGTCTGGTATGCAGAATTCCTTTAAGAAATCTCTTAACCACAGGTAATTAAGCTAGTGTTAAGGAAAAAAACGGCTCATGATACGCTGAAATGGCACTAAGGTGAACTTTGACTGTAGAGTACTGCAGACCTGAATTTGAGAGGTCCAAGAGGTACTCCAGAACCTTATCTGGTGGACAGGAAAAGGGATTCGAAGAGGACTTTGCACACCAGAGCGAAAAACACTTCCACTTAGCTGTGTAAGTTTTCCGAGTGGCTGGCTTCTGTGCAGCCAGAAGAATATCTGAAACCCTACGAGAGACATTGAACCGGTTTACTTCTACCTCTTCAGGAGCCAAGCGTGAAGGTGAAGTGATCTCAGGTTGGGATGGACCACTGGCCCCTTAGTCAAAAGGTTCATCTGTAGGGGAAGTGGTCTCGGAGGAACTGCCAACATATTGTTGAGTAGTGGAAACCACAGCTGCCGAGGCCAAAAGGGAGCAATGAGAATCATCTTGTCCCCCTGGGATTTGAACTTGAGGAGTGCCCTCTGAATTAGAGGAAGAGGTGGAAAGGCATAAAGAAAGCGTTTTGTCCACCGCAGCCTGAACGCATCCTGACAGAAAATGCCAGGCCCTGGATTTCTGGAGCAGAAGAGAGGCAGTTTTGCGTTGAGTGGGGATGCAAAAAGGTCCAGGTCTGGAGTTCTCCACTCTTCGAATAGTGACTGAACTATGGTTGAGTCGAGAGACCACTCGTGAGGATCTGTCTCTGTTCTGCTGAGACGGTCTGCCAGATCGTTCTGTATACCTGGCAGATAGACCGCTTGAATTAGAGTCTTGTGCTCCAAGCACCATTCCCATACCCTCATTGCTACCCTGCATAAGGGGTAAGAATGAGCACCGCCCTGCTTGTTGATGTAATACATCACTGCTTTGTTGTCCGTTTGAAGGAAAATGTTCTTGTGACAGAGAATGTCCTTCAACGCTCGGACCACATAAAGGACGGCTCTCATTTCTAGGGCGTTTATGGAAGCTGGGACTCGCTTGAGTCCACGCACCTTAGTGTGGAGAGCCTGACAGTGAGCTCCCACCCCATTAATGATCGTCCGTGGTAATGGAGATTTGATGATCCAGGGAGCAAAGGATATCCGTCCAGGAGATTGCTCTCTTGAGACCACCAGGTGAGTGACCTCTTTAAAGGTTCTGTCACCTTGATGAGATAGGACTCGGGTGAGAGGTTGGGACCACTGAATACTGAGCATCCACTGAGTGGTACTCATGTGCAGACGTGCTAGGGGTACAGTGAACACTGAGGATGCCATGAGGCCTAGCATCCGTTGCATCGAGAGAGCTGTAACTGAGCTGTTCTCCCCGATGTGATGGGCCATTTGAAGGATATCGTTCCTCCTGTCTTCTGGAAGAAAAGCCTTCGCACAGGAGGTGTCCAGAAGAGTCCCTATAAAGAGGAGCCTCTGGGAGGGCTGCAGTTGCGATTTCTTGAGGTTCAGCAGAACTCCCATGGATGTAAGGAGGCGAGAGGCTGTCTCTATGGCGTCCAGAGTCCCTTGCCTGGAAGGGCTTGCTAGAAGCCAATCGTCCAGATAAGGGAACACCTGTATCCCGACCTTTCTGAGGTGCGCTGTGAGAACTGCACAACACTTTGTAAAGACCCGAGGCGCCGAGGATAGCCCAAAGGGCAGGACTCTAAACTGATAATGCTGTCCCAGAGCCACAAACCTCAGGAATTTTGATGCTTCGGGTGTAGAGGAATGTGCTGGTAAGCATCCTGCATGTCCAGGGAGGCTAGCCAGTCGTGTTGATGAAGCAAAGGTAACAGGGTTCCCAGAGAAATCATTCTGAATTTCTCCTTGGGGAGAAATTTGTTTAGCTTTCTGAGATCTAGAATGGGGCGCATTCCCCCGGACTTCTTTGGAACCAGAAAGTAATGGAAGTAGAACCCCGTGTTCCGTTGATGCAGCGGCACCACTTCTACTGCCCTGTTGTTCAGAAGGCCCTGAATCTCGGCCGCGAGAAGGTCTGACTGAAGGGTTGACAGCCTGGGCTGCCATTTGGGAGGATGATCCAGAGGGGTCTCCAGAAGATTGGGTGAATACCCCTCGCGAATTATCCGAAGGACCCATTTGTCTGAGGTTAGGGACTTCCACTGGTTGTAGAAGTGCATCAGACGACCTCCCACCGGAGAGGAAAAGTCCACCTCGGGCAGCTGAGATGGGACTTGGGCCAGCAACTCATAAGGTAGCGCTGGGTGCTTTGGGCCCTTGCACTTTCTGCTGTGTCTTCTTTTGAGGTTGGGCAGGTTGGTTTTTATGGAAACCTCCTCTGCCTCTCCCTTGAAAGGACTGACGATTATGAAACTGACGTTTATTGACATGCCCTTGGGAGGGGGCAGGAGGGGGTCGAGCCAACTTAATGGCTGACCTAGTCTTTGAGTAGCTTCTAGAGCTTGCTCTACCTGAGACCAAAAAGATAAAGCACCATCAAGGGCAGCGCCATAACCTGCTGCTCACGTCATTAGTGAAGCCGAAGTCGCGCAGCCAGGAATGGCGTGGTGCAAATACCAGCAGCAGCTGAGCGGGAAGCAGTGTCAAAAGCATCCATGGCTGCTTTAACCTGCTGGTTGTTAGATTCATACCTCTGGTAATGGTTTGAAGAAGCTCTGGCTTTGCATCCGACTCGGTAGAGCTTCAACCATTCGCTTGATAGAATGCCACAGGATATATTCATACTGGGAGAAATAGCCCTGGTAACTGGCAATACGCATACTTAGGGTGGAAACAGCAAAGACTCTCTTACCTAAGGTGTCTATCTTACGAGATTCTTTGTCAATAGGTCGAGCTGTAGTAGTTTGAGAAAGAATGACCTTATCATTCTCTGCCAGGACTACAATAGGATCCACAAAGGCTTGAGATGCCAAAATGGGACGATCCTTGGGGGCTGAATATTTCCTATCTATGGATTTAGCCACCGAAGGGGTGAGAGCAGGATTATTCCATACCATTTGAGACAACATCTCGAAGGAAGGCTGAACCGGAGGAGTCAAATCTGTAGGGATCTCTGGGGCATGAAGGTATTGGAGTCTTAACAATTTCCCAGGATCGATGTCTGTAGTCTGGAGAGAAAGAGTGGAACTCAGATTTTTCAGCAGAGACTTAAAGGACAGGTCCTCGACCACAGGCTCTGTAGTAGTAATGGATCCTGCTTCATCCACTTCATCACCCAACCGAAGGTCTGGGTCAGGCTCAATGTCATCTCCTGACAGTCCAGGAGGGACTGTATGGACAGGAAAGGAATGAAAATCAGAAGAGAGGGAAGAAGGAAACGAGTGAAAGGAGGAGTCCTGAAAAGCAGAGGGAGCCCTGAGAGCCCCTGGCGCTGAGGAGGCGCACGGCACCGAGAATGATGCAGAGAGACCACGCGGTGCCGAAAATGGCGCAGAGAAGCCGCACGGCACCGAGGATGGCACCGAGAAGCCGCACGGCGCTGAAAACACCCCCAGACTCCGAAAAACAGGTTTTGAAGGAAGAAGAGCAGCAGATAAGGGCATCGGTGTGGCCCCCTGTGCCGTAGCCATGTGAGAGGGGGAAGCACCTAAGCGCGGAGTCGACGGCACCAAAGAAGGTGCCACGCGACCAGGAAAGTCCAACCGCCCTACCTGGTCTCCCAATGAGCCCGAAGGCCCACGAGTGACCGAGCCAGGTAGCTGAATCAACCTCCGAGCCCATTGCTCCATAAGAGTGGCCCACTGATGAAACTGCTCATCTGAAGACCTACCTGCGGGTGGGGTAGGGCTCCGATGTCGAAGCCGTTGGCTACCAGAAGCAGAGGTTGGTGACTCCGAAGGAGGAGACCGGCAACTAGCCCCGATAACCGAACGTCTACGCGCAGACATATCAGAAGGCAACCTCAGTGATGCCTTCTCTTTTTGAACCTATATGGGCGAAGAAGCGCTCGGCCATGATGCCGAAATACGACCTGTATTTTATGCTTCATGAGGATATCCCATCCCCGACATTGGACTGACCGTTGTCAGACCCCCCCCTCCGGAGAAGGCAGTGGACCGGACCCAGCCCGACTGACTGAACAGCTTTCATACGAAGTCTCCCTACCATCACCTGACCTGCTCATGGTCAACTCCATCAAAGTAGGCTGAGACTTCTTTATTTTTTAAAATAAGAATAAACTAAGCAATACTTTATCGAGATAATACTACAAAATAACAAAACTGAAAACTACGCTGCTAGTTTGAAGTTTGACTCCCGGCGGGCGAGCGACGTCGTCACTGAAGCGCACTTGGCCGAGGAAAAAAGGAACTGAGGCGTTGGAGGGTCGGCCGATGAAAAGTCATTACCGAGCGAGCTGAGGCTCGCGGTGCCGTTCCACGCAGCTCCATCTCTGGCGCTGACCCTCCAGCAAAAAGTTTGCTCCCGATGGGTCCTAGTGCCTCCGGCGCAGATCCCAATAGTGTGAATGAGTGGTGGAGACTTATGTCCAGAAAGATTGGCACATTCATATTTTTGTTTTTATAATTTATTGCTTTATCATCTACAATAAAATCTTGTTGCAGTATGTATACATATTACATATCCATTGCATCAGTTCATTGGACCAGCTGTCATCAGTGTAGTAACAGTTGGCAAATAGCATTCAAAAGCTCATTTAGCAAGAGTTGACACCGGAAATCAATTAACGTGTCTTGTTTAAATCAAGTCAGTCAGCTAGCAAAGATCTGCCTGCCCAGCGAAGGATTTAATGGGACCTAGGTAGGTCAGGTGTGAAAACTATTGTATGAGACTTACTTCAAACAGATCTACCCCATCACCCAGACAATTCTGCCTTGGAGTCTAAAAATTACAGATGTTACTATGCCCAACCCAAAATGTGTCTGCCAGAGAATGTAATAAGCTGAAGGTGACCATAGCTCTTGTTCACAGTGCAGCTAAATGAACACCTTGACTGCGCACTGATTTAGACAAAGATCCAAACTCTTCAGCTCCATTCTTTTTAATCAGCCAACTAGTCATGAAGCCCAGATTAGATTAACACCATTGTTCCTTAAGGGGAGGTGGTCTCTAGACAGCACTGGGTCACTACAGATAGGGTGAGAAGCTATCTACTTGCTGCCCAGGCTTACCATCGCGGCAATGTTCTCCACTCCTCTAGACAAGGACCTTGTGATATTAAACTTCCTAAGAGAATAAAATCATCAGACTCCAGGCTATAACACACAAAGTTGGGGCAGGCTGCACACTCGCCTCTGAGGCCAGAAGATCAGAAGGCTGTGGGTTCTATCCCCATGCCAGGCACTTGGGTTACATCCCAATACTGACACTGTAATGTAGCATGAGGGGGGTGCTGCACTCCTGAGGTGCCGTCTTTCGGATGAAACATTAAACCGAGGCCCTACCTGCCTGTTCTGGTGGTTGTTCAGGGGGACATTAAAGATCCTATGGCACTTCTCAAAAAGAGTAGGGGAATTTTTTATTGAAAAGTAATAGTGAAAACATTTGGTAAACCTGCAGTCCAATTAAAAAAATGTTCCATAGTTTCTTGAGCAAAACATTCTGAGCACAGACAAAAACGCTCATCCAAGGCTTTGTGTTTACTGTTCCCTCTGACCTGTAATTTTCCGTATGAACTCAGCCATAAGATGTCCCACATTTTTTTTTACATATTCTCTTATTTTGAAGTTGCTCTAATACCAAGTGCATTTTGTCTGGTTTACAGGATTTAAATTCAGATTCAGTAGGACTAGTAGTATGTAATACAGTGGTATATAATTGTTTTTCTGGAGCTTTGTAAGATTTGCGATTTTATAATTTTCCATTTAAAAATTTTTTGTATAGAAGGTTTCATATAGTCAGGGGTCTGTAGATGTTGAGAGAATTTCAGGGGCGCATCTATCCATTTGGTAAAGAAAATCCCATTATTGTTTAACATCCATTTCTTAACCAGTGACAGTGTTTCTTGCAGACCCAATTTAACAGAACCCACTCACAAAAGCGTATGAAAAAAATTTACAGGGTGTGTCATATTTAGTCCTCCTTTTTTTCACTAATAAATATGTAAAGTCTCTCTCTTGATTGGGTTTAACTGACTACCCCAGAGCATTTGAAAGAAGAGGCTTAAAAGTCTGTTTTTTTAAGTGTAAGGGTAAAGGGAACACCATGCTTATGTAAAGTAAACAGAAATTAAAAATTGCTTTATAATACGTACTCTTTTGAATTCTGAGAGCTTCCATCCTTTCCATTTGGCTACTTTTTGTTCACAGTTGTTAAGAGAATCTACTCAATTATATGTCGCCATATGTATTGTGCCAAATTTTACTCCTAAGATTTTCAGGGGGACCTCTACTATGGTTATTCCTTCTACATGTTGTGCTATCCGGTCAGAAGGTTCTGTTTGTATTCCTTTACATTTGTTCATATTTAATTGTACCCCTGACACAGCTGAGCATGTTTCCATCTCTCTAAGCATTTCTAGAACACTCTTATCATTCTTAAGCCTTAAACATAAATCATCAGCAAATGCTGTGATTTTTATGTCATCTTCTGTCTGATGACCTTTTAACCCTTCAATGTTAGCATTCTGTACTATTCTTCTGATGAGGGGGTCAATTGAAAAAATAATATAACAGACTTAAGGGACAGCACTGACTCAGATTTTTACTGAGATGTTGGTACCTTCTTGTCTTGCCTGCTCAAAGGAGATTGTTGCTGTTCTATAAAGCAGTTTAATCCAGTTGATAAAAACTTCTGGAATACCGTAATGTCTCAGAGCATGATACAAAGACAAATGGTTAACCCTGTCAAATGCTTTGATCTGAGCTAAGGAAAGCACTAATCCAGATAATTTTTCTTTTTTTACAAAACTCTATCATATCTCTAGTAAGAAAAAGATTATGTTGAATCTTTCTATTTGGCAATGCACATGTCTGTACAGGGTAGACAGCTGTTTCTGCTACTTTCTGTAGCATAGTCTGTAATATTTTTGATAGAATCTTAAAATCAGTATTCAGTAAACATATTGGTCTCCAATTCTGGATCAGAGATTTATTACCAGATTTGTATAAAAGAAAAAATTACTCACCTTAGTAATGTTGTTTCTTCTAATGGAATCTTGCTGTATTCTAACTATTGCAGTGATATCCAACCTTTGAACTGCCCCGGAGAGGAAAGAGTTAACTTTCCATGCAAGGCATGGAACGCTGAGCTCGAGCTCAGTTGAGACTCTGTCTGTTGTTGTTTGAACCCAAACCGCCAGATCTTTATGAGCTATACTCACTGGGCGTCCTGTGTGGAAACTGTAAACTCACACTAGCCAACTGGCAACTAAATCTAATAAAAAGATTTTTTGGTTCCAAGGCAAAGACTCAAGTCAGGAAACCCAAAAAACAAAACACAACACACACCCAAAAATAAGAAGGTGAGAAAAAGGGGGCACCTCTAGGGTGCCAACACTGTTCCTGCCCACCCACATCCCAAAACCCAGGTTCTGAGAGGAGGCGAGGAGGTCAGAATACAGCAAGACTCCATTAGAAGAAACAACATTACTAAGGTGAGTAATTTTTTCTTCAAACAACATGAAGTCTTGCTGTATTCTGACTATTGCAGACTACCAAGCAGTACCTCCATGGAGGAGGGACAGAAACTACTTTGGGAACAAGCTCTGAAGCACTGCTGTGCCAAACCGAGCATCACTCCTAGCCTGGATATCCAGAGAGTAATGCTTGGTGAAAGTATGTACTGTTTTCCAGGTGGCTGCTTGACAAATCTCTAAGATAGGAATATCCCTGGCAGCAGCCAGGGAAGCAGCTGTACCTCTAGTAGAGTGAGCCCTCAGGCCTGAGGGTGGGATTCTACCTAATTTTTCATAGCAGAATTGTATACAAGAGACAATCCACCTGGCAATAGATCTCTTAGTGGCAGGTTTTCCCTTACCAACCTCACCATAAGTGAGGAACAATTGGAGGGAGTCAAACCTGTGACCCTTGGTGTGCTCTCTGTAGTAGCTAAGGGCCCTTTTTCACATCCAGACTGTGTAGCCTCCTCTCCCCAGAGGAGGAATGGTCAGTGAAGAAAACAGGAAGAGACATAGACTGATTAAGGTGGAAATCTGAAACCACCGTAGGCAAAAACTTCCTATTAGTCCTGAGGACCACCTTATCTCTATGGAAAGAGATACAATCAGGCTTCACTGACAGGGACTGTAACACACTTATGCGTCTGGCAGAAGTAATGGCTACCAAGAACACAGTTTTCCAAGTCAAATACTTAAGCTCTGCTGAGGACAAATGCTCAAAAGGGGGTTGCATAAGTTGAGCAATGCAAACATTAAGTTCCCAAGCAGGGACAGGGTCCATGAAGGGGAAGATTGGTATGCAGCAATCCCTTGAAGAAATTACAGAATACAGGATAAGCTGAAAGGGAAGAGGGCTTGCCTGCTGACAAGAAGGCAGAGACAGCTGCCAGATGCACTCTAAGTGTAGCTGGTCTGAGTCCTAAGCTATTGAGATGAACCATATAGTCCAGGACTGTAGACAACCCAGCAGACTCTGGAGAAATATGCTTACCAGAGCACCAAATAGTAAACCTTTTCCATTCGGAGTTGTAAGTCTTTCTGGTGGAAGGCTTTCGAGAAGCCTTTAGAATATCCAGAACACCTTGAGAGAGAGATGCAAATCAGCAAACTCTAACTCTTCAAGAGCCAGGCCTTGCGATTGAGAGATTTGAGATTCGGATACCAAACCCTCCCCTGAGAACATGTTAACAGGTTGTAATTCCTGGGAAGAGACAGGGGAAGGTGGACTGCTAAGGACAGCAAGAGAGGGTGCCAGGCTGTCTGGCCCAGTCTGGAGCAACAGGAGAGGGAAGGGGGGAAGCATACAGGAATTTCCCTTCCCAATTGAGAACTAGAGCATCCAGGGGGAATGAGCCCAACACTGGGGATCTGCAGCAAAAAAGAGGAAGTTGGTGATTGTCTGGGGCTGCAAAAAGATCTATCTGTGGAATGCCCCATCTGGAGAAGATCACCTTTAAAATTAGGGGATCCAGGGACCATTCGTGATGGCCCTGAGATATCCTGCTGAGAGCATCTGCCAGGACATTGTCCTTCCCTAGGAGATGCACTGCTATCAGAGAGGTATTCAGGGAATAGGCCAGAGACCACAACTTCATCGCTTCTGTGCACAAGGCCATATACCGAGTGCCCCCTTGCTTGTTGATGTACCACATTGTGGTGGTATTGTCTGTCCTGATTTGAACTAGTTTGTTCTGAACAGACTTGGAAAAAACTTGAAGTGCTAGAAACACTGCTCTGAGTTCTAAGAGACTGATGTGAAGCAGAGATTCTTGAGGTGACCACAACCCTTGGGTGGTCAGATCCCCCAAGTGGGCTCTCCAGCCCAAGAGGAAGGCATCTGTGGTAAGGATTAGAGAATGAGATTGAGTGACAAAGGAATTCCTTGCCTTAGGTTGTCCTGATCCTGCCACCATTGCAAAGCCTAGATCAGGGTTCAAGTCACTGGGATTAGCTTGGTCAGAGAATCCTTTCTCTGGGACCAGAAGGCTCTTAAGTGGAACTGAATGTCCCTCATCTGAAATCTTGCTCCTTGGACCACTGCCATAGAGGCAGCCATGTGGCCCAGGAGCTGCAGAAAATGCCTTGCTGGTCGAGACACCTGAAGGGTGAATGAAGAGCCAGTGTCACATGGGTCCTTGCCCTGTCCAGGGAAGGAAGGCTCTTGCCTTATTGTATCCAGCCCTCTATGAAGGTGAGAGCTGCACCGACTTAGAACTGACTTTGAAATTCAGGAGGAATCCTAGAGAAGTGAGCAGTTGCTGAGTTATCTGTAGGTGTGACTTGACTTGGTCTGGAGACTGACCCACTATGAGCCAGTCGTCCAGGTATGGAAAGATGGAGATCTTTTTTCTCCTTAGGAAAGCAACCACTACTGCCAGGCATTTTGTGAACACCCTTGGAGCTGATGTTAGGCCAAAGGGCATTGCTCTGAATTGATAGTGGCCTGAGGGCAACTCGAACCTGAGGTACTTTCTGTGGGAGCATCTGATGAGAATATGGAAATAGCATCCTTGAGGTCCAGGGAGGCTAGCCAGTCCCCTGGCCTTAGAGAGGGTAGAATTATTCCCAGAGTCACCATTTTGAACTTTGGCTTTAAAAGGTGCTTGTTTAAATATCTGAGATCCAGGATGGGCCACCATCCTCCTGTCTTTTGAGGGGTTAGGAAGTACCTGGAGTACAATCCTTTTCCCCTGTGTAGGGGTGGAACCCTTTCTATAGCTCTGACAGCCAAGAGGGAAGAGACCTCTGCCTCTAGGACAAGGGCCTCTGAAGGATTTGCAGGTGGAAAGGATCTGGTTCTCATCTTGGGAAATTGTTTGAAGCTGAGAACCAGTCCCTGGCTTACTACTTCCAGGACCCATTTGTCTGATGTTAAAGACATCCAGTCCTGGACAAAATAAGCCAGCCTGCCCCCTATGGGTAGTGGAGAATCGGCCTGGGCAAACCCATCAGGGTGCCTGTTTGGCAGGGGCTTTAGGCTGAGGGGTGGTAGCAGGCCTGCTTATACCCCATCTGCCTCTCCCTCTGAAGAACCCCCTCTGAGCAAAGGTGGAAGAGGAGGCCTGGGCTTGGTAGAAAGGCTTGCCCCTGCCCCTGGAATGCTGCCTCTGGGGAGTGGCTTGCCTTTCCTTGGCCTGAGCACTCCTATAGGTGGTCCTGTACTCATCCATTTTCTTCATGTAGTTCTCTGTCTGCTCCCCAGAGAATTACCAATAACAGGAAAATCCATGGCCTTAGTCTGGGTATCCTGTGACAGACTAGTACATCTGAGCCAAGCCATCCTATGAAGGGCCACAGATGTAGCCATGACTCTAGATGAAACATCATTGGAGTCCACTGCAGCATGAAATTGCACCTTGGATGCCTCAATACCATCTGCAGCCACCTGCTCCAGCTCCTTGGCAAGCTGGTCAGGGACCTGTTTAGCTAGAGCCATCACAGTGTTCCATCTAGACTTCTGGTATCTAGCTGTATAGGCCATATAATTAGCCTGCCTGAGTCCCAAAGATGCTGCCATGTATTGTTTCTTTGCCATGGCATCAGTCCTCCTGGAGTCCTTATCTGGGGGGTGTGAAGCAAAGGGTATATTTGCCTTATCCCAGGCAGCAGCCTGCACTACCCCAACATGGCTGCATTGCTGGGAAATGAACTCTGTATCTGAGCCTGAAAGAGTATACCTCTTGTCCATTCTTCTGTCCACAGGAGGTATGGAATTAGGAGTCTTTAAAATTTTAAATGCCTGTTTCCCAAAAGACTTATGGAGGGGAATAGACAGTCTCCTGGACTCTGGGATGTCCATCATCTCAACATAATCAGGCTCCTCCTGATACTCTACTGCTTCCTCCATAGGAAGCTGGAGAGTTTCAGCCACTTTTTTGTAAAACAAAGTGGGAAGGGGACTCAGAAAGCCTAGGAGGAGAAACACCTGAAGGTCTGTCTGGAGAGATGTCCAGGTCAATGGGCACATCCAGACTTTCATAATCACCATCACTATCCTCATACTCTCCCTCCTCCTCCTCCGGTTCATAAAAATCCTCTAAATAATAATCCGGAACCGGGTGAACCGACCGAACCGAGCCCCTAACTGATGGTTTCGGTTCGGTCGGAACCAAAGTTAGCGACTGAACAATCCTTATCGCTTTGGCTATTTCATCAGCGGTGGAGAAAGAACTTGTGGATCCGAACGGCTGACTTATCCCTTCTTTTCTTTTAACGGAACCGACTCCTCAAAGTCGGTTCTCCTTTTGCCGAAAGTTTAAGCTGGTCAGAGGCACTTCTGGATTCCAGTTGGAACGAACGGGCTGTCCATCGGGTCAGCGGACTTCTTGGCCTCCCTTTCCTCAGCCTACCTACTCTCTCTTTTCCAGGGTAGCTGTGGGAAAACTTTTGCAAATCTCGCAGTCTGAATCGAGGTGGTCAAACCCCAGACAATAAACACAGGTGGTGTGGGGGTCAGCCTTAGCAAAGGCTTCTCCACACACACTACAGTGTTGAAACCCAGTGGGCCCAGTTTTTCTCTTGGGTTTCTCAGACATGGCCAGTCCTAACCAAACCTACCCTTTTCTCGGCAATCCGCCAGGCAAGACACCCCTATCAGTTCCTGACCATGTTACGGGTCGTGGAAAAAACCGTAATGAAATCCGTTTTTTTTAGAACCGATAAGGACCAGTTACCACACTCTAAAAAGCAGAACAAACTTTTTTTACAAACCTGATCGGTTGAAACCGAACCGATCCGATGTTTGCAAGTTCCACACAGAAACTAATAATAATAAACCTATTTAGTACTCACGGTACCACAGACAGAGACTGAACCGACAGGTTAGATAGAAGAAATTCGGTTGAACCGAGGGAAAACACAACACTTTAACTGACTAAATTGAACTGAGTGAAGGAGAAATCTCCGGAGCAACTGTTCAGTGAGGTGGAGTAAAGAATCTGGCGGTTTGGGTTCAAACAACAACAGACAGAGTCTCAACCGAGCTCGAGCTCAGCGTTCCATGCCTTGCATGGAAAGTTTACTCTTTCCTCTCCGGGGCAGTTCAAAGGTTGGATATCACTGCAATAGTCAGAATACAGCAAGACTTCATGTTGTTTGAAATATTATTATTCCTTTTGTAAAAGTATCTGGAATGTTGTGTTGAATCAGAAAATTGGTAAATACAGTTTCTACACAGGTTGCTAGTTCCAAAATAAAGAAAGGTTTTGTAAAAATCATTCGGTAGGCCATCACTCCCTGGCGAGGTTCCTGATTTCAGGTTATTTATTGTGGCCAGTATCTCGTTAATTCGAACAGGTTTCATTACGTCAGTGTCAACATTAGTTTGTCCATTATTAATATCTACGTCCTTTAAATAATAGGTAATGTCACATTCAGATACCTGTAGACACTCATTAAACTGCTTTAAATATTTGTCCACTACCATTTGGATATGGGATATGGAATAATCAAGTGCTCCATCTTCATCCCTTAAACCTGTAAAGCTGGAAGAATTTTTTCTATTTTTGCACACTTCACAAGGATCTGCAAATGGTGTTTTTTGTGTCCCACATGTCAATTCAGCTTGTAAGGAACTGGATCTATCATACTGATAAGTGTTTCATTTCTTTTTTCACATTGGAAATTTGTTCAGATAGATCAATACTTCTGGTGTGTGTTATCGTTAGTAGATTTTGTAGTTGGTGCCTGTACTTTAAATATGTAAAAAATGTTTCTTCTGCTTTTGTTTTCCCATAGCATTGTAATCACTGTCTGAAGTCCTGCTTTGTGTCTTCCCACCAAAGTCCTAAATCATCATATAAATCAATAACAATAGCTCTAGTCTTAAGTAATTGCCTAATGTTCAAAATTACTACTGGGTCCTGTAAAAGTGTTATATTCAACTTCCTCCTATGTTTCAGCATGGAGTGTCCTACCTCTATTTGTACTTGTGACTTCACCATAAGGTGGTCCGAAAATTCTACTGGCACTACTTCAGTATTAGTGAAGTCTATTCTGAGAGAAACAAAAATATAATCAATTCTAGTTGCCGGTTTTCTTGTTGCAAATGTATATGGTAAACCTGTACAATGCAAGTCAAAACAATTCTGTAGTTCAGCTGTATCTATACATTTTTTCAGGGCTAGTGCGTCACAATAAATTTTCTTCCCGTATTCATGTCTGATTTTAAAGTCCAAACTGCAGTTAAAATCACCCCCAGGTAGACATTTTTAGCAGTAGCAAGGTAAGGTTGTATACCTTCTAGTAATTTAACCCTTTCAGCTTTAGTTTGGGGGTGCATATATATTTATGAATCAACTGGGCTCCTGATTCCAAATACCATCTAGTATCAAAACTCTACCTGGTATGGGGGTAAGTTAACCTATGTATTTTAAATCTTGAGCCTTTGAATAATATACCAATGCCATCCGCTTTGTCTGAACTAAAGGACCAGTATGAAGATGCCCAGATCCATGAATTTTGTGCTTGTCTCATATCTAACAGTGAGTTCATCCAGGTTTCCTGTAACAAAGCAATATCAATATCATAGTCCCAAAGTAGTTGGAAAATTGACATTTTCTTGAGCCCTTTCCTCATACTATGACAATTCGTGGTAGCTAAGGAAAAATACACCATGATACAAAATTAGAGAGGGACAGGGGTTCAGTCATTATTCATTGTTTTTTCCATCTCTTCTTTTTTCCTACTACTTGGACTTCTTCTGGTTTAAGTTTGTCATACATTGTAGAAGAAGCACCCAAATCTAAATCCTCCATTTCAGAATCACTCCAGCTGGGGATGGACAAGATGTTGTAGGGGTTATTGGTTTCAACTGATTTCTGCCCATGTTTAAGAGTATGCAACTGCAAAGATCTTCTTCTGGACTGGGGCATAAGCCAGGGTTGTGGAGGAAGCATGCCAGAAGGCCCCTCCACGCCGTTGTCCTCTGGGTGCTCAGTATAGTGAACAAGTTGTAACAAGGCGTGTGTAGTAGCACAGTGAGCAAGGAATTTCACAGTGGCAAGTCATTTGTGAAACCATTCAGTAAGGTGGACTGTAACAAAGATACTGAGATATTGTGCAAAATGTTAGATGGTAAAGAATGTGAGCAGGGACCAAATGCTTTGCCACCCCCTTATCTGACCAAGTATTGTGAAAAACAGTTTAAAGTGCGGCCAGCTCATCTAAAGTTGTTGTGTGTGTTTTTACAGCATCCAGGAACATGGACAGCAGTAAATACTATACACCGTATGTGTATGTCAGGGTTAGCCAGAAGAAAAAGCAGCTCAGAGAGCTAGAGGAAAACACAGGGCATGCTGGGGCTTCAGATGACATGTCACTTCCTGGATGACCAGTATCAATGTCTGTGGTGTGTTACGATCTTGGGAGAAACATAATGCCCATACCACACTATCAGAACTGCTGAGAGACATACAGACTGTGCCAACCCTCTAGGTCTGCCAGGGGCCCAAGCCAGCTGTGCCTGACTGATGCCTAGATGGGGTCCTTTTGCTGATGTTGAATTGTGTGAGGAGGAAGACGAAGATCCAGAAGAATTTTGCAAGGAATGACTACAGCTTCATTGGAGAGCCAATCTTTCTGGGTCAGAAGCCAGACTACGAGGCTAGGAATAGCCTTCTGGGGATTGGGTGGGCAGTGGCAGTGCTGGGCACTGTTTATCGCCTCACCCCGAGGGTTGTAAGCCTGGATGTGAGGGTGAGGTGTGCGGATCTGGCCATCAGACTGGTCCAACTCCAGCCACCAAAGAACCTGAAGGGCTCAAGGTGGAACCCAGTGCGTGGGAGAAACTGGAGGGGCAGCAGAAGATTCGGGAAAAAAAGACTAGCCACAAGTTGCCACCCTGTCTGATGCCACTACTGTCCTGCCTAATGCCACTACTGCCACCGCCTTGGCAGAAGAGTCCTCGTTAGCCAAGGAAGATGAGGAAGTGGACTTCAGCTATGTCCTGCCAGCTTGGGACAAGGAAGCCTGGGATGACTAGATCTGGCTATCGCCCCGTTAGTCTGGTGAGCAGCACTTACCCAAGAGTAGCAAAGAAGAAAAAACTAGTCCAGAGAAAAGTACAGAAAGTCTTTGGAGGGAACTACCAATATCTGCCGTGATGGGTCTGGTGTGAAATAGAGGACTTTCATGAAACCTGACTTATGGAAGAAGCCATGAAAATGGCCGTGGGCCGATGGTACCTGTGGACCCCTGCAGGTGCAGCAGAACTGAACAGAAGTTGACACATTGGCAAAGATTAAAGAGACTGTAAGCTGTGATCGGTGGGCCACATGTTCTGCAGGGCATCAACTGAAGAAGATGACTCCCATTGTATCATCAACATCTGAAGAAGGGGACGAGTTTTATCTGGGTATCTAGTTTCCAGAGGTTGAGAGGGAGCAGAGTCACCAGGTCTGCAGACAGCCACTCCAGCAGCAGCCGTGAGCTGCAAGAGATCTCCCTTCATGTTGAAACTGGTAGGGTCAAGTTTTTGTTGTTTCTTAACTGTTATGACTGTTACATACAAATGGTAGTACACCCGAGGGGTACTGTGGACAGAATTTCCACCTTGGACACTCCAGTAGGCAGTATGCCCATGTGAAAACCTTTGCAACTGTTTCCATCCTTCTCCAGAGATACTTTGTCTGGGAAGCCCCAGCCCCAAGGACATTATTACTTAGATGGACTATTAGGGTGCCCTTTCCCCATGTTTTAATATTTTTTTCTACTGTTTCGCACGAGTACAAACACAAAAATAAAAAAGTATAAAATATTTTTATAGAAAAACTTTTTACAAGAAATTTAAGAGTCAAGTAGTATATACAGGGTAGTAGTGTGCTTTTGCATGTTCTTTTGCAGGTGAAGCAGAAGAATAAGAGGAGGAACCTGAGAACTTGACCAAAGCACTTGAGAGTGCTACAGGGACTGTTTTTTAAAAGTGTCTACCAAATTTTTTTTTTTACATGTTTTTAACATGTACTGTTATTAAATGTTTTTACTAAAGTAGAATATGTATTTATTGGTATTAGAAAATGAATTGTAAAGCTTGTGCATGTTCTTAAATGGTACTAATATGTGGTTTTGCTTCCTGGTTTGGGAAAGTATGGTCTGGGTGCCCCTGTAGTATAGCAGTGGGTAATGCCTAGACAGACAGTACCCTAGTAAACGCTTGGTGGTGGAGTTGGGTGAGTGCCTGATGGGAGATGGACTGGAGACCCTGCCAATAATGGTGAGTGGTCAGTTCTGTTCCATCAGAAAGGTGCCTCTCGTAGTCAGAGGTGCTACAAAGGAGGAACCCCATAGTTAAAGGCTGTACATTTCTGCTGCATGGCTTCCTTGTCTTCTGTGATGACCTGCCTATGCTGGTCATAGGTACAGAGGGGTGGGCCCGTTCCTCTCGTATGGCACTCAGGGGGAAGGGGAGGCCTGTTGCGGTCCAAAGCCCTTGCTGTGGACAGCAAGGTTTCCTGGTGGTAGTGAGTGTAATCCCCAGATTACCTTGGGTTACTAGGACCCTTGTAAATTAGGCTAGTTAGTCTGGGTTGCTAGGTAGGTTTGCTGGTCAGCCCAGGTTTTAAACCTGCTATTGTTCCCATGGCAACATCTGTCACTTGGCTGGGCAGAGGCTACAGGGGGATGGAACTCTCACAGCAGCATAAATCACATTGGAATGTTGGCATGGAATGCAGCAATTAGAGTTTTTCTGTCCGAGCCTGGGGATTGGGGAGTTGCCTTCTGGCAGAGGAGAAGTGTGGAGCTGGTTGGGGTGGGGGGGACTCTCCTCCCTTCTGGCCCTGCCAGCTCTGATTTCGGTAAATGTGAGTGGCGTCATGCAAGTTGTAATGGCCATCTATAGTTCCATGCTCTAGTGAAGGGTGAAGACTCCTTCATGCAGCTGAAGTCTGAAACCATGAGTAATGTTTTGTGGGAACATGGAAAGTACAGTGCTGCTCAGTACTTGGAAGGTCAGGATTTGCCCTCTGAGCTCAGGGAAATGCCTATAATATTTTAAAAGTTGGACTTCAGACACAGTGGGAGGGCTATTTCAGACCCAAATGGTGCAGACACAGTATGGATCTGATATATGGAAAAAGATGCCTCCCCTCTGTGCAGAGTTGGACTGAGAAACAGTGCCTGTCTGACAAGGGAGGATAAAGATTTGGTGGCTGGGAAACTCCACAGAAACTACTTCACGCAATCTAGAAAAACAAGCACTGTCCAGTGGGAAGATCCTGTGTGGGAACCTTGGATTAGGAGGAGCTTTCAGTGGTCACTCGTGGGAAATCCTGAATTTGTTTTAGAGACCATGGACCAGAAAGTAGTCTGTGCCCCTACTGACAGTGGGTGGATTTTGCACCTGTAACTGTGGCAAATTAATACTGTGGAAAAGATGGACTGTATGTACCTGCAGTGTTCTGCACCTGCAGTCCCAATGGGCAAACGTTTTGTTTCTGTCCAGATTCTTTGTGTCAGAATAAAACCTACTACTTGACTCTATTTCCATTTGTGGACAGCTTGTGTGTTTGGACTGTCAGTTTCTGGTGGCCCCAGTGCCATGACCCTCTCCAGAACAAATATAAATGTTGCTTGGGTACCTCCCTTCTTCCCAAGATTGAGTTAAGAAAATAATTGTCAGTGGAGTGGGTAGTCTGTTTGCTATAAATGCCATCTGTGGTGCCAATTGCCAGTTGCCAAAGTCAAATGCCCCTCTGGCCTGGACTCGCAAATGCTCTACCTGTCAGCTCCTGCCATTGCCTCTCCACTAGCAGAGCTTTTCAACCGCTCCTTCTCTCTCAAGCTTCTATCCCATCTAAGTGGAAGCACGCCACGGTCATCCCACTCCCAAAAGGCAGCAAAGCATCTGTCCCTGGCAACTATCACCCAATCTCACTCCTCCCCTTATTGGCCAAGCTTCAGGAACGCCTGGTCCTCACTCAACTCTCCTCCTTCCTTGATTCCTCATCTTTTTTCACTCCTTACCACTCTGGCTTCAGGAAGACCCACTCCACCACCACCTCCCTCATAAGGCTCACTGATTCCATCCATACTGGTATGGACCTAGGCCACATCACCTCAGCTATTTTTGTCAACCTGGCAAAGGCATTCAACACTGTCTCCCACTCACTCCTGTCCAAACTGTCTCTTGCTGGACTCTCAAGTGTGGTTGCAAACTGATTCCACTCCTACCTGGTTGGTTGAACCCAACTGCTCCAAACTGGAAACACCACCTCTGCCCCCCTTCCCGGCACCACTGTGGTGCCACAGGGCTCCGTACTTGGACCGCTCCTGTTTTCTATCTTCCTCAACAATCTGCCCTCTGCTTGCCCTCACACTACGCACAACACTGTGCTGTATACCTCTGGCCCAACAGCCACTGATGTGGTGACCAGACTCCAGCTGGACTTCAATAATGTTCAGCTATGGTTTCATGCACATTAGCTTTCACTCAATGCCAAGAAAACAGTCTCCATGAACCTTTGGTACTAGGCAGAGACTCTTGAGGCTCCCCTCCACCCCAAACTTCCACACCTGGGATGGGACTTCCCTGGAGGCCTGTACCTCCTTTAGATATCTCGGTGTCTGCCTCAACCAGCACCTTGACTTTTCAGTGTATATTGATGCCATCCACAAGAAGCTTCACACCAGGCTGGGTGCGTTATACCGTAACTGTGGTTGCATCTCGCTGCCGGCTCGCCGTGCTATTGTATAGAAAATGATCCTCCAATCTTTGACTAGGGGGACATAGTCTACAGTGCCACTCCCAAGTCCACTCTAGCCAAACTGGACCCACTCTTCCACTCCTTCTGTCAGTTTGCTCTTGACTGTCCTTCTCCCACCCACCACTGCATCTTCTATCAGTCCCTGGGACTCCCCTCCCTACATGACTGTAGACTGTCCCACTGCACGTGGTTCATGGCCAAATTCTGGACCCAGTCTCTACACACCTACCTCACACCTAAATTAACTACTCCTACCCTTCCTGCATACATGCTAAGGAACAATGATGCCAGGCTCCTATCTGAACCTCACATGTCAACAGCTGCAGGCCAGGCAGCTTTCAGGTATCGCATGCCTAAACTATGGAACTCCCTTCCTACAGCCATTCGACATGCATCCGCCACCCATCACGTCAACACCCTCCTCAAATTACACTACTCCTCCAACTGCACATGTAACTAAATAAACTTGCCCACCCCAGGGCCAGCATCCTCCTACTGTATGACAGGTTAGTCCCGAAGTATGTAGTTCTGTCTGTTTTTACATGCCTTGCACTACAAATTGCTGATGCACTGTATTTAAATATTGTTCTGTACTTTGTGCCTTGTATCATATTATGTTTACTGTAATCCCTACCCCCAGGACGGATCTGGAATCGAGCAGTAGCCTGCTCAGTATGCCTTCCTGGTAAAACTTTTAAATAAATAGTGTTTACCTGAGGGAAGGGGAGGTTACACAAAGCTCCATTCATACACACATAGACAATGATGGCAGAAAAAGACCAAAGGTCCATCTAGTCTGCCTGTAGTTCCCTATCTGCCCCAGGACATAATACCCATAAGAAAAAATTACTTACTATAGTAATATTGTTTCTTCCAGGGTTCCTTCGGTATGCTTAACTATAGCAGTTATGCCAGCCGGGTTCAGCTGCCCTGGAGGTGGAGTTATGCTAATGATGCCAGGGAATTAGCCAATCAGGTTGTTGTAAGAGAGTGCTGCCTGCAGGTGTTGCTGTGCTTTCATAGAAACATAGAATTTGACGGCAGATAAGGACCGCTTGGCCCACCTAGTCTGCCCATTTTCCTGCCTAACAGATAAGCTGCAGATCCTAGTTAACCAACAGCTTAATTCCTCCTACCTCCCACTAGGACTGCCCTATGCCTGTCCCATGCATTCTTGAAGTCCCCCACTGTTCTTGACCCCACGACCTCTTCAGGGAGGCTGTTCCATGCATCCACAACCCTCTCAGTGAAAAATACTTCCTCACATTACCTCTGAGCCATCCCCTTCTATCTTTCAAATTGTGCCCCTTGTTCTTGCACATCTCTTTTCTGGAAGATGCTACCCTCTTGGACTTTGTTAATTCCCTTGAGGTACTTGAAAGTTTCTATCATGTCCCTCTCTCCTTCTTTCCTCAAGGGTATACATATTAAGCTCCTTTAGTCTTTCTTCATATGTCTTCTGGTGCAGACCCTGCACCATTTGGCTTGCCCTCCTCGGACAGCCTCCACTCTGTCTATGTCTTTGGGAGATGGGGTCTCCAGAACTGCACACAGTACTCAGATGGGGTCTCACCAACTGTCTGTACAGAGGGATAACAACTTCCTGTTTTCTACTATTGATGCCTCTTCCTATACATCCCAGTATCCCCCAGCCTTCCTTACTGCCTTCTCACATTGCTTGCCCACCTTTAGGTCATCTGATATAATTACCCCAGGTCCCTTTCTATTTTTACTGTTGTCAGTATCTCACCCCCATTGTGTACGCCCCCAGGGTTTTGTTCCCGTGTGCATTACCTTGCACTTCTTTGCACTGAATCTGAGCTGCCATACATTTGACCATTCCTCCAACCTTGCCAAGTCCCTTCTCATCCTTTCCACACCATCTTGTGTATCAACCCTGTTGCAGATCTTTGTGTCATCTGCAAGAGACATACTTTTCCTTCCAGTTCTTCTGCAATGCCACTTATAAAGACATTAAAAGGACTGGTCCCAGTACTTGAACCCTGCGTACCCGCTAGTAACCTCCTTTCATCACTGTGACTCCATTTACTACTACCCTTGAGTCCTGTTGTCTAGCCAATTTTTATCCAGGCTACCACCTTGGGACCCACTCCAAGGCTGGCTATCTTGTGTATTAATCTTTGTGTGGGACTGTATCAAATGCCTTGCTAAAATCTAGGCAGGCCATGTCCACAGCCCCTCCCTGGTCTACTACTTTGTAACCCAGTCAAAGAAATCTATTAGATTCGCCTGACACGACCTTCCATCGCTAATCCATGCTGCCTTGGGTCCTGTGCCCCACTGGCCTCTAGGTACTCAATAATTCTTCCTTCAGAAGTGATTCCATCATTTCCCTACCACTGAGGTCAAACTAACTGGTCTGTAGTTTCCTGCCTCTGTCTTGCTCCCACTTTTGTGAAGAGGAATCACATCTGCCCTCCTCCAGTCCTCGGTACCACCCCATCCTCCCATGATTTGTTAAACAGAGTAGTCAGCGGTGTCACTAGTTCTACCTTTAGTTCTTTTAGAATTCTTGAGTGAACCCCATCAGGCCCCATTGCTTTGTCCACCTTCAATTTTATTAGTTCTTTCAGAACCCTTTCTTCTGTAAATGGACTGGTATCGACCCCGTCTTCAGAGTGTTTCTCTTGTTTGGTTTAGGTAACTCCCCCTCCTCTTCCTTTGTGAATACTGAGCAGAAATATTCGTTCAGTATCCCTGCTTTTCCACTGTCACCCTCTACCCACATTCCCTCCCCTTTATTAAGCTTCAGTATCCCTCCTTTGGTCTTTCTTCGCTCCCTAATGTACCTATAAAAGGTCTTATCCCCCTTCTTAACAGAATTGGCTATCCTTTCCTCGGTTTGGGCCTTTGCTATTCTGACTGCCTTCCCAGCCTCTTTCTGCTTTAACTGATAAAGTTCTCTGTCCTGCTCCTTCTGTGTTTCCTTATATTTCCTGAATGCTGTCCTTTTCTCCTTAACCTTCCCTGCCACCTCTTTTGAGAACCATAACGGTTTTTCCTTCGTTTGTTTTATTGATTTGTTTTACACAAAGGTTTGTTGCTTCTGTGATGGCTGTTTTGATCACTCCCATTGTTCCTCCACCCTCCTTCTTGCCTGTTTGCTAGTGCTTTCTGAGGCACTCTCTCATTTTCCCAAAGTCAGCCCTCCTAAAGTCCAGTACTCTTGCTTTTGTATGGCTTGATTGTATGGCTGTATTTATCGTGAACCACACTGTTTGGGGTCGCTTGTTCCCAGATGGCTACCCACTTCTAAATCTGAGATTCTTTCTCCATCCCCATTTGAGAGTACCAGGTCTAAGATTGCTCCCTCCCGAGTGGGTTCCAATACTAGCTGTCTGAGGCATGCCCCCTGTAGGGCATCAAGAATGACCCTGCTCTTGGATGTGCCTGCAGCAAAGGTGATCCAGTTAACATCTGGCATATTCAGGTCCCCCATCAACAATATCTCCCCTTTTTCTGCCATTCTAAGAAAGCCTTCTATCATTTCCTTGTCCATTCCTCTCCCTGAGATGGGGGTCTGTATACAACCCCATGCGATTGTAGTGCCATTTCCTGTCTCCAGGGTGACCCAAAGTGCCTCATCTGCTCCCTGTTTACTCTTAGTTCTGTTGCTTTGATCCCTTCCTTTACATAGAGAGCTACTACCTCCTCCTCTTTACCCTCCCTGTCCCTCCTGTAGATTGTGTATCCTGGTATGTTGACATCCCAGTCATGGTTCTCTGTGTACCATGTTTCTGTAACTGCCACAATATCCACACAACCCTCTTCCATCAAGGCCACTAGTTCAGGGAGCTTGTTACACAGACTATGGGCATTGGTACTCATCACCCTCCACTTTTTTATAGCCTTACCCCTTTTAGCCCCATTTCTGTCCTTAATGCCTTTGCCTTTTTTTCAGTCAGATTCATTTCATTGCCCAAGGGGCATAAGGCTCCAAACCCTAAACCTATGCTAGTACTATACAAAAATAGAAAAAACAAGGAAAAATGGAACTCGACTCTAGGCACATTATATACATCATGCTTTACTGTGGAACGTTACACATTTTATTGCTCTACAGTGAGAAATTTGGCCTAAAGCAAGGACTACTGAACTATCCCCAGCCAGGTTATGTGAGGGGAGGCTAGATAGGAGGTCAAACATACTGAGGGAACCCCTGGAAGAAATATTACTATGGTAAGTAATTTTTTTCTTCTCACCTTGAGGAATCCCTCAGTATGCCTGACTATAGTAGACTCCAAAGCAGTGCAGCTGGGAGGAGGGAAGAGAACCTACTTTGGAACAGGTTCTGCAGGACTGCAGTGCCAAATCTGGCATCTGATCTGGACTGTACACCCAAGCAGCAGTGCTTTGTGAAGGTGTGTACAGTCTTCCAGGTAGCTGCTTTGCATATGTCATGCAAGGGAATGTCTCTTGCTACTGCCACTGAGGCTGCAGTGCCTGTAGTGGAGTGGGCCCTGAGGTGGCTGTCTGCCAGCCTTACTGTAACAGAACTGGATGCAGGAGACTATCCAACGTGAGACAATCCTCTTAGAGGCTAACCTGCCTTTACCCACCTCACCATAGGTGGGGAAAAGTTGGGTGTGTGAGGACCTGAGCTGCTTTGTGTGCTCCAGGTAGTACGTCAGTGCCCTTTTGACATCCAGGCTGTGAAGCCTGCACTCACCAGGAGTGGATTTGTCTGTGAAAAAGACAGGAAGCGTTATAGATTGCTTCAGGTGAAATTCAGACACCACCTTGGGAAGAAATTTCCTGTTAGTTCTGAGAACCACTTTATCCCTGTGGGAGATAATGTAGTTAGGGTCAATGCAAAGAGCTTGCAGCACTGAAATTCTTCTGGCTGAAGTTATTCCACTAGGAAGACAGTTTTCCAAGTGACATATTTTAAGTCTGCAGTAGCCATAGGCTCAAATGGAGACTCCATTAAAGAGATTCCGCAAGTTAAATTAATTTAGATTTGCACCCCATAGTTTGGTGCCTTGTCTCTGTGAAATACTGCTGAGGTATATTACATGGAATGAGAAATTACAGATTTCTCCCCTTCAACAGACATATATGCCAAAATGGCTTCCAAGTGCATCTTCAGAGATGAGGCTCTAAGGCCTGATGCTTGTAAGTGTACCAAATAGTCTAGTATGGAGGACTGGCTAGCCTACAGAGGGTTAATCTGCCTGTCTTTACACCACAAAGAAGTCCATTTGGAACCATAAGTCTTTTTGGTACTTTTTTGGCCAGCTGAAGGATTCTCAGGACTGGCTCTGAATACTGAGAGTGAGAGTCAGCGAATTCTAGTTCTTCAAGTACTAAGCTTTGAAGAGACTCTATGCTGGGGTATGCTATCCCCATCTAAGGCAGGGTCAGGAGACTGTGAGTGGGAGGTAGGCGAATGGGCCGTTTGACTGAGACGGTGAGAAGCAGAGTATAACATGGCTACCTCGTCCAGTCTGGAGCCACTAGAATCATGGCTGCTGGCTGGCTTCTGAGATTTAGCAGGACCCTGAGAATCAGGGGAAATGTAGGGAAAGTGTACAGGAACCTCCCTGTCTAATCCAGAGACAGGGCATCCACTGGCACTGAGCCCAGATCCGGAGGCCTGCAACAGTACAGGGGAATCTAGTAGTTGTGTTTGGAGGTGAGGAGATCTATCTCTGGAGTGCCCCACCTCATGAAGACTGGAAACAACCCTTGCTCATTTGGGGACCACTTATGGTGGCCCAGACTGATGCGGCTAAAGGAATCTGCCAGCAAATTTCCCTTGAATGGTATTTGAAATGGCACTCAGATGCAAACCTAGGGAATATGCCAGTGACCAGATCCTCATGCCCTCTGTGCAGAGCTCTGAGGATTTTGTGTCCCCTTACTTGCTGATGCAGAACATGGCAACGGTGTTGTCTGTCCTGATTTGGACAGGCTGGCTTTTTAGCTGGGGGGTAAAGGCTTAGATGGCCAGGAACACAGCTCTGGACTTGAGAAGATTATGTGACACCTGATCTCCCTGGGAGACCACACTCCAGTTATGGACTGATCCTCCAGGTGCACTCCGCATCCAAGGAGGGAGGCGACTGTAGTGAGGACTGTGGAGGGTTCCTTCTGCTGAAAAGGGTTCCCTCCCTGAGGTTGTCCCTGTCCTTGCAAAAGTACAGGGCCTTGTGACTGGAACCAGCTTTGACTGGGAGTCTGTCTTTTGGAGGTAATGGCTGGTCGAAAACTTGGCACCCAGAACTGTAAGAGTTGCAGATGCCATGTGATTTAGAAGTCTGAGGAAGTGCCTGGCTGGCCTTAGTTGGCTGGGGACAGACAAGTGTGCCAGGGCCTGGAGTTTCTCTACCCAGTCTAGAAGGAGCAGGCTTTGCCTTCCTGTGTGTCCAGGTCTGCTCCCATGAACCCCAGTAGTTAAACCGGCTCAAAGTGGGACTCCACTGTGTTGAACAGGATACCCAAAGACTACAGTGTGTTATGCGAGGCTGAGTGAGTCTCTGGCCTCCTAGAAAGACCTGTCTATTAACCAGCAGACTTCCCAATAGAGGAAGACAGAGACCTCCTGCCTTCTGAGATGGACTGGCACTATTGCCACACACTGTTGTGGAAATGAAGAAAAAACATAATGGTAGAGCTGCAAACTGGTAGTGGCCAGAGGGCAGCCTCAATCCAGGCTACTTTCTAAGAAAGAGAACCTGATAGGAATGTGAGAATAGACATCCCTGATGCCTAGGGAGGCTAGCCAGTCTCCCTTTTGCAAGGAGGGTACCACCACTGAGAGGGTGACCATCTTGAACTTGGGACAGACAAGACTCATTTTTCCTTTTGGAGAGAAAGTATCTGAAGTAGAGACTTTTCCCCCTTGTGAAAGGGGAACTCTTTCTACTGCATTTGTAGGTAAGAGAGACTTTACCTCCAACTGCAACATAATATTTTCTGCGTGAGTTAAAAACTTGAGGCTCCTGTGACCCTGCTGTGTGGGACACTTCAAAGGTTGACACACTACCTCCAGCAGTTACATGCCATTGATGGAGGTTGTGGTACAACCTTCCTCCGTAGTGGCAGGAGGGAAGGGGACTCGCAAGTTTTGCTGAGGGGTGGGGTCAGCACGTTTCTGAGCCCTCTTACCTCTTTCTGTGAGGAATCCTCTCATCTGCGAGTAATCCAAAGGCATGGGCACCACAAAGGAAAGAAGGCTGTGGGATAGAAGCCTCTACTTGTGTCCCCTCCTCCTTGGGGCTGGAATGGAGTAGGGCCTTTCTCTTAAACTGCACTACTGTGAAAAGTGGTTTAAATTTCCTCCACCTTTTCCCTACAAACCTGTTTTGTCCCCGAAAGAGAAATGTTCTACAGGGCGAAACCCACAGCTTTAGTCTGGGTATCCTGGGAGGGATTGGTGGTTCCCTACTAGCAGGGCTGCAGCTATGAATTTTGGGGCACCGGACAAGTCACTTGAAATGGGCCCGTTTCCCAAACCAGCTAATGCCAGCTCCTCAGGTGGGCCCCTTCTGAGCTCAGGGCCCCGGACAACATCCCCCCCCCATTACTGCGGCCCTGCCTACTAGGCAGACCTTCTGGGAGAGATGCGCTGAGCCTTAGGTCTGAGGTCGGTGGCCTTCACAGCCATATGAAATTGGTATTCTGTGGCTTTTAGGGCAGTTTTAACAGTTTCTGCCCTGACCTGAGCAATGTTATATGGAGGTTTCTGGCTGATAGCCAGGACAGAGTGCCACAGTGCCTTCTGAAAATGAGCTGTGACGCCCTATAAGTAGAAAGACAGTGGTGAGAGATATATTACCCCTAGCATTCAGTATCCTAGATCCTTTTCTGGAGGCTGGGAAGAAGGGCACTTTAGCTCTGTCACAGGCTGCAGCTTGCATGACTTCTTCATGGTCTGAATGTATGAAAAGTACCCAGCATTTGTCTTATCCAGCTGGCATTTTCTTTTTTTTTTTTTTTTTAATATCCACCCCTGAGATGGAGGTGGGATTCTGGAGAAACTTGAAATAGCCACGTGAAGGAACTTATGAACTGGAAGAAGTAACTTTCTTGAAGGAGGGAGACCCATCATATACCAAGAGACCGCCTCCTCATTGTCTTCAGTGGCCTCCCAAATAAGGAGGTTAAGAGAACTGGACACAGTGGAATGAGAGGAAAACTCCTCCTGGCCAGGGGTCAGGGGATACACAGGCTCTAAGGGTTAGTCTCCTCTTCATCAACACTTCTCTCAAGAAAAGACCCTGGGCAAAGTCAGGGTCAAGAGGGATTAGGTGAAGAAAGACCAGCTGGGTGACCAAAAGATTGCCCACAGCTTGAATATATATTTGCCAAGCCTTTGTAATAACACTGGTGTCTCTCTTTGCTTCTCAGCAGTGGGGCAGTGGTATGTCTTTTCCTTTTTATATTTTATTTTATTTTTTTTTTTTGTAACAGGCCCTGAATCAGGAACCTGCTGTGAATATATTTTTTTTGTTTGTTTGTTTGGCTAGGTCATTATTATTTTTATCCAACTTATTTTCCAGGGGGTCCTTGGAGGATCTGTTTGAGAAGAGGGGCCCTTTTCTTATTTTTTTTTGGGTTTTTTTTTTAGAGGGGGAGTTAGGCTGAGAAGCAATAATTTCCAGTCTCATGGCTGATTTCTTACTGTATTTGAGCAACTTAAAAAGTAAGCTCACAGACAGAAAAAGTCACTGGCCCAACGTATTAAAATAAGGATTGTGGCAGTCTGCCTTGACTACAATTCAAAAGGCCTTAGGAATTAGGAAAAACAAAGGGACCAGTCTTGTTTTGGGGTCTAACTGACCTGCCAATTTGTCTGAAGACCCAGGTAAGTTTGTTCTCAAAAAGGAAAAATTCAAAAGGCTCGCAGCGCTGTGGAACCACGAGGTAAAACAAAGAAATGTGGTTTAAAATCATGGAACCGCTATAAAAATATGTATCTGCGGAAAAAATAACATTGAAATATAAAATCCGGGGAGAGTTTACCTCAGATATTTTTTAGTCAGAAAAAGTGTGGAAATGCATAAAAAAGGAGGAGACTTTCCACAGCTCCTGAGAACTAAGGAACCGAGGAAAACACACAAAAAGCTCTGAAAACTAAGCAAAACACTCTAAAAGCAGCAAAGAATAAGAGAAATCACTGAAAAAAAAGAAAAGAAAATTAACCACTACAAGCAAAGGTTTCAAGAGAGAGCTCCAGGACAAACTTATCCAGTCAGGCAGATAAATTAATCTGACTGAAAGCACAGCAACACCTACAGGCAGCACTCTCTTACTACAACCAGACTGGCTAATTCCCTGGCATCATTAGCATGACTCCACCTCTGGAGCAGCTGAACCCAGCTGGCATAACTGCTATAGTCAAGCAAACTGAGGGATTCCTGGAATGAGAAAGGTGTTTTTTTTTAAAACTCAGCTTTATTTCAAGAAAAAGCATCATACAGCATTCTATACAATTTCATCCAAATGGTAGCTTCCAGGACGTTGCTAATATAAGCATTTAAAAGGTGTGAATGAAAGAGTCTCTGGTTCCAGTCTCACTTAAGTCCTTGTTCAGCTGCATAATTAAAGCAGACTCTAGTATTCGAATAGCTGTAAAATGAACATGTCTGAGTTCTAATCTCCCACAGGAGATTTATCACATCAACAAAAAACAAAAAGCTGGAAATGAACTCTGGAACCTCTGGGATTAGAACTTCCCAAATGAAAAGGGGAACAGAAATAATATCCAAAATAAAAATATAAAAAAAAGGAAACTTTCTAGTATGTTTGACTCGGTCATTAGGTATGTAACCACCTCCTTCATCCCACAACCCCAAGACCACAGCAGTGTACAGTTCATATTATTAGTCTATATTAATACAGCTCATAATCCCATTTTGACAGAATGATTAAGTAATTCCACTATTAATCTATTAAATTCGGTGATCTAGGATCATTATACCAGACTGACCTGGGGGGTCCTGGTCAGTAGCCAGGTTTCCCAAGCCCACCATCTCTGTTCATGCATGAGACGTAATTGGCCGTCAGGGCTCCATTGATAAAACCCCTTTCATCCTCACCATCCATTCCTCTAATTCAGTAGGGTCTGGCTTTAACCACTTGGCAGTGATATATTTAGGGCAACCACTATGAAAATTAATAAAACTTATCTCGTATCTCCCTTAGAGTTGATGGCCCCTGGGAATCCCAGCACCCATTCTTCAAACTGTAAGGGGAGAAGCAGCCCAGTTATGTTATGCAGTCTGTTGGAGCGACTGCCAAAAACTGGTGAGAACCGGACATCCCTAAAAGACATGCCAATGATTCCCAGTTCCTTCAACACTTGTTAGAAAAGGAATTGTTGTAGTGGTATGTGACTGTTGGTGTTTGCGAAAATCTGACCAGGACCTTCCAAAAGAACTCGAGCCACAAGGGGGCTGATGTAGCTTTCCATCCCAACTTCAACCTTTGGTCCCAGGTGGGTTTGTCTATCTCAGCACCCATTTTCTGTTCCCAAGCCCTCCATAATGAATCAAGGGGGGACCCCACTGGCTTCCCCAGGAGTTTATATATATTAGAAATATAACATTGAGGCCCTTTAATGGTTACCACTCCATAAAGGAACTCTTCCCACTCCGTATATGATCTAGTTAGACAAAGTATGTTGTTCACTGAATTAATAAAATCTCTCACCTGCATATACCGGAGGAATCCTGTTAGACCAGCTGAACTTCTCCCTGGCCCTCTGGAAAGATATGCACTTCTGACCTTCAATGAACTGGGTAAGGTGGTAAGGACCACGCCTTCCCCACTCAGTGTATCCTATATCACGTGTTAGGGGGGAAGAAGCCTGTTTCATGTCTGATAAGTGAAAGAGGAACAAGCCCTTCAGGAGTATGAGTGAGCTTTCTAATCTTCCGGAGAATCTGAAGGCTGTGTTGGACCTATCTATTTCTAATAGTTCTGGTTAAGTCTAAGGGGGTATAAGTAAAAGCCAGAGTGTACAGGGGCTTAAAGCCTATATTGGCATCCTCTATCTGGTACCAAAGGGATGAAATATGATGCCTTGCCCAGGTCACTAACATTGCCTCCTGTGCTGCCAGATAATGCTTAGGAAGATCCAGTGGTGACAACCCACCCAACTCCCTGGGAAGCTGCAGCGTTGTCTTGGCTACCCAAGGTAGTTTGCTATTCCAAATGAATTTGGAAATTTGCCCCAGAATTTTATTCCAGTATACATTCAGAATTTTGAGTGGTAGAGAGGAAAAGAGAAAGCGAGGGAGTACGTTCATTTGGATAGTAGTAATTCTCCCTACCAGGCCTAAAGGTAACAATTTCCATCTAGCCAGATCCCTTGCTATGGCAGACCAGAGCGGCTCATAGTTAACTGTAAACAGTTTAGTGAGGTCGGCCACCACCTGGATTCCCAAATAACAAATCTGTTTTTTAGGGGCCCACTTAAATGGAAAATCCCTCCTGAAATGAATTGGGCAAGCACCATTTAGTGTAAGGGTTTCAGACTTCTGAAAGTTAATTTTATAACCTGATATTTTCCCAAGGTGCCTAAGAGGTCTACCAAGGGGGTTAAGGAACGCCCAGGGAAGACAAGAAAAATACAGAGTCATCTGCATATAAAGAAATGTTTTGTTCAACTCCTCCGGCTTCCACTCCCCTGATCCTCTCATCTCCTTGGACTTGGACCGCCAGTGGCGCTAGGCTCAGGGCAAAAAGGAGAGACAACGGACAACCCTGATGGGTTGCCCGTGTCAAGGGGAAAGGGCGTAAGCTGATGCCATTCGTTCTCACCAACGCCATAGGCTTGGTATACAATTTAGAAATAGCTACTAAGAGTTTAGGGCCAAAATTCATACGATCCATGGTAGCTTTTAAGAAATGCCAATTAACCTTATCAAATGCTTTTTGTGCATCCATGGATATAGCAATCTGGAAACTAGATGATGATTTCTGAGAGATTATAATGTTCAAGACTCTCCAGATACTGTCGGAGAGATAGCGGCCTGTAATAAAACCAGTCTGGTCTTCATGCACCAGGGACGGGACCACTGCCTGCAGGCGACCTGCTAAGATACCTGTAAATAGTTTTTAATCTACGTTCAGGAGGGAAATGGGTCGATACGACCCACAATCCGAGGGATCCTTCCCTTCTTTAAAGAAAAGCCATCCAACCCAGGGGACTTTCCATTTCTGAGTTTCTTGATTTGTGCCTGCAAGTCTGCTATCGTGATATCTGCTTCCAGGGAGTCCCGGTCTTCTTGAACAAGGACTTAGAAGGGTGCATTTTGGAAAAAAATCCTCTGCTAGTTCCTCAAAATTATTGATACTCTCCTGAGAGTATAATGTTGTATAATAATTTGCAAATACTTGGGTTATTTCCTCTGGTTTACTTGTTAGGATACCTCCCTTGTTAGGGTCCTTAATTTTAAGTATCAACCTGCTCACTTGTTCTTCCCTCAGTCTGGCTGCCAATAATTTCCTCGCTCTGTCCACTCCCTCATAATACCCTTGTCTTATTCGTCTATATTTCCCTTCTAATTGGGCTTGTAATTCTGTTTCTAAAGCTGACAATCTCTTTTCCAGGTCTTTTTTTGTATCTGCATTCAGAGTTATTTTATGTTGAAACTCGAGCTCTCTTACTTCCTGCTCTAGGGCAATGATCCTACCCTCCTATCTCTTTTTTTGCTCAGAAGCAAACTTAATAATCACACCCCTCAAAACCACTTTAAAGGCATCCCACCTCACTGTCTGTGGGGTACCTCCCACTGCATTCTGCTTGTCATAAGTTTTTTTTTTTTTTTGTTATTACTTTTCCCCCAGGCCACCAGTCTGCTTACCTCTCACGTCAGGCATCCTCCTGAGGTCTTCGGCCGCCATCCCAGAGGGCTCCTCAGCTCCATTGTTCGAGTCCCGCAGCTACCCCCATGGCTTGTTCCCTGCGGCGGGGAGGTGGAGAGCCCCCCTACACTCTACCACCAGGTCTGGATCCAGTACTGCTGCGTATCCTTGTGGCCGAGCAAGTTCCTCCACAGAGACGGCCACCATGCTGCCATGACTGGTGCCCTTTTCCCTTGTTCTCCCCTGACGTCTGTGGTGTGGAATGACACCAATGGTCAGGAGTGCGCGCGCTACCGCACACACTCCTTTCCGGGCATCGGCCTCAGTACGTCTCCCAAGTCTTGCCAGTGTCCTGCAATTGCTCCCAGCCACCACTAGAGGCCACCACCACAGCAATGTCAACTCACCCCCTCCCTGGAGAAGGACAGCAGTCCTACAGATGCTCAATCCTTATCCTCCCCTGCCAATCCCCGACGACTCAGGCTCGTTCCCGAACCCGGGTCGCCGGTGTGGTGTGAGGTGTGGCATCCAGCACCTCAGCCCTCAGCGCCACCGGGCCAGCGCGCTTGTCATAAGTTTTATTGGTATCACAAATAAGATCTTTGAATTCCTGGGAGTTCAGCAATCCCACATTTAACCTCCAGTGGGAGTTTCGGGCTGCAGGGGCCAAGGCCAGTTCCAAGATCACTGGTGCATGGTCAGAGAGGGAGCGAGTTAAAATCTCACAAGAGCGTATACTATGCATCCAATCCTCCGATGTAAACATATCGATCCTAGTGTAACATCTGTGCCTATCTGAGTAGTGAGTATAGTCCCTCACCCGGCCATGCATATCTCACCATATCTCCCACAGGCCCACTAGTTGAGTACATCTGGCCAATACAGAACCTGCCCTACTTCTCCTAACCTCTCTGCCCCCCCATGTCTATCCAATGTAAGAGTGAGAGTTGTATTGAAATCTCCCCCAAGGACGCAAAGTCTATTGCCCAAATCCATTAGCCCTCCTAGCAATTTCTTGAAGAACTGGACAGCCTCTCTGTCGTCATTCGGGGCATAAAGATTCACAATGATACAGGGAATACCCCTGTACACAGCCCAGAGCTTAACAAACTAGCCGTCCAGGTCTACTTCTGCGGTCTCAATTTCCAATGGACAATACCTACGTATCAAAATGGCTGTGCCTCTTCTGTGAGGGTATGCAGTATAGGTGGAGGCATATACGAAGCCCACCCAGCCTCTGTGCAGTTTCATGTGCTCAGAGATTGTGAGGTGGGTCTCCTGCAAAAGAGCTACTTGGATATTCGCTTTTTTAAGCTCCCGTAGGATCCGGGTGCATTTTACGGGGTTATTAAGATCCCGGACATTGTACATTGCTACCCTAAGGCTGTCCATGGGGAATTTTTATAGACTCCGGATCCCTGAAAGTGTATCCACTGGGGTCTACCATTATGCATTGTCTCCCATGTGCACTGAGGTTGTGGTGAGCACATCCCCGGCCGGTCAATAACTAGTAAAAAAAAAAAAAAAAAAAAGACATAAAAACAATTTAACCAACATGCAGAACAAGTACATCCAACTTCGGAACATTTCTTGGTTCCCATAAAGTAAAGGTTCACATTCAGCAATTCCACTTGACTCCCAAGGTTTCACTTTAAGCCCATCATTCGTAAGATTTATCATGATGGCGGGTAGTGCTAGAGCGTGCTCCATACCTCACTGCTCTATTAATGACCTACTGCCATAGAGCTGCCGCCGTGAGCTCGCCAAAGCTTCAATTTTAAACTTTCCCCATGTTCTCCTTCTTCCCCCAACTTCGCTGTATGAGAGGGGTCTGTAATATCCCCCATTCCCTTCTACAAATTTACCTTACCCACCCCCACCAGGATCTGAACACAAAATTTTCAATAAATAATCGTGAAAAGGCGTCTCAGTAATAAGCTGCTGTCTGACTTTTCCTCCAAGTATGCAGTGCCAGAAATCCCCCCCCCCGTATATCTACCCTTATAGAACATCAAGAAAAAAGCACAGCTAACATGTTAAAGAGGAACACAAGATAAACCTCTCTCTGCAAACCGAGAGAAATCTAAATGTTCACATTACATGGAATCTGGAAAGGCTCAGTGAAAATCTCTCAGTCCCCATCAGTGTCCCCATCTCGTTCTTCAGGCCTAGTTGCCACTCTCCTCTTTTAATGAGGTAAAGCCTCTGCTCATCGAATCTGGGAGCAAGTCCCAGCCACTCCATTTTCAGTGTGCTTACTTCCCTGAGGCCGTGGACCCGGCCCTCCCACCATCTGCTATTGACGTTTTTGTAGGTCCTTCACAGCTCCTGGATCTATGAAGTCATCGATCTGGATTTCTAATGAGGCAAGGTATTTTTTAGCATCTTGGGGGCAACTGAAAACCTTACAGCCTGAATCTGAAGTAACTCGTAATTTGGCAGGGAAATCTTCTCGGGCTTTGAACCCTATGCTGCGTAGCTGTTTAACAACCGGAAACCATAACTTCCTCCTGGCCATAGTAGCTGGTGCATAGCCTGGTTCCAGAAATAACTTTTTATCCCCAGACTATCTCTTTTCATGCCCAGGCTTTGTGTAGAACCATTTATTTTATTCAGTAGTCCAGGAAGACCATCGCTACCGAGCGTGCCCGTGCCTTGGGGTCTTTAGGTGGAGTGGCCAGAGCATGATGTGCCCTGATGATATTTAGGGGGGTGCTTTTGTCCAGATCTAGCAGCTCTTGAAGTAGACTTTCTATATAGACAGTCATCTCCCCAGTTTCAGTAAATTCTGTCAGGCCATACACTCGTAGGTTGACTCGACGTGAGCGGTTTTCTAAGTCCTCCAGTTTCTCTAATAACAGCTGAGAACAGTCATGTAATTGCAGCAGGGCCCCGTTATGCAAATCTAAGGTTTCAGCATGCTCTGTAAGGTGTGTTTCAATTACTTGTAGCTGCTTGTCATGCTGTTGTATCTTTTGGGGATTTTCTTTCACATCCGAACTAATATTGTCCAAGGTTTTGGTCAGTCGTCGGAGCTCCCGGCTTAGTTGTCGGGAAGTGATTGTAAAGTCTTCCCCTTCCTCCTCGAACTCGCTCAAAAAATCTGACTCAGGATTCGCAGGTGGCCTAGTCGGTGTGTCTCCTTTCACGGCAGGCAGGGGTAGAAAATTCAATTTGTGCTGTTTTAAAGCAGATCCCTGCGAAGCCTGATTTCTGGAACAAACCGCCATAGAGACAATAAAACACTGATCACGATTCTTTAGTTTTTAACCTGGTGGGGTGAGGTTTAAAATCAGTTAATTGAGAGACTCAGTGGGAGCTGATCGACCCTACGTCCTCATAGCTTGGCGTCCCAACTGGAAGTCCTGAGAAAGGTGTACAGAGTTTAGTTTCTCTTTAATGCAGCAGTAGTGAGTTCAAAAACTTTTAAGCCATATAATGAAAACAGCACTGTCCCATCAGGGTTCTACAGAAAGAATAGTGGATTATTTGCAGAGGACCGTCAGAGGACTGCCATGTGGCATTAGCAAAGCAGCTAAGGAGGCTGATGTATCGGTAGCCAGGATTTTAAAGATGAGACCACTAGGCAGAAAGAAAAAATTACTCACCTTAGTAATGTTGTTTCTTCTAATGGAGTCTTGCTATATTATGACATATGCAGTGAGTCCCAACCTTCAAACTGCTCCGGAGGTGAAAGAGTTAACTTTCCATGCCAGGCATGGAACGCTGAGCTCAAGCTCGGTTGAAACTCTGTCTGTTGTTCTTCAAACTCAAACCGTCAGATCTTCGGAGTAAACTCACTGAGGTCCTGTGTGGAAGCTGTAAACCTACACTAGAAAACTGGCTACTAAACATAAGAACACATTTTTGGTCCCAAAACAAAGACTCAAGTCAGGAGACCCAAAAATGAAAACACAACACCAAGTCACCCCAAAAAAGGAGGGGTGAAAACAACAAGGTGGGCATCTACTAAGTGCCAACACTGCACTGCCCACCCACATCCCAAAAACAGAGGTTCTGAGAGGGGCAGGCAGGGGAGGTCATAATATAGCAAGACTCCATTAGAAAAACAACATTACTAAGGTGAGTAATTTTTCTTCAAACAACATGAAGTCTTGCTATATTATGACATATCTGAGCTACACAGCAGTACCTCCATGGAGGAGGGAGAACCTACTTAGAAATAGGCTCTGAAGCACAGCTGTGTTAAACTGAGCATCACCCTAGCCTGGATGTCCAGGAGTAATGCTTGGTAAAGTGTGAACTGTTTTCCAGGTAGCTGCTTGACATATCTCTAGAATAGGGATGTCCTTGCAGCAGCCAGGAAGCAGCTGTACCTCTGAGAGTGAGCCCTCAGGCCTGAGGAGGAACCTTACCCAACTTTTCATAACAGAATTGGATACAAGAGACAATCCACCTGGCAATGGATCTTTTAGTGGCAGGTTTCCCTTTACCAACCTCACCATACGTGAGGAACAGTTGGAGGGAGTCAAACCTGTGACCCTTGGTACGCTCTATGTAGTAACTAAGGGCTCTCTTCACATCTAAGCTGTGCAGCCTCCTCTCGCCAGAGGGGGAATGGTCAGTGAAGTACACTGGAAGAGAAATAGATTGCTTAAGTTGGAAATCTAAAACCACCTTAGGCAAGAACTTCCTGTTAGTCCTGAGGACCACCTTATCTCTATGAAAGGAGATAAAACCAGGCTCCACTGACAAAGCTTGTAGTTCACTTATGCGTCTGGCAGAAGTGATGGCTACCAGAAACACAGTCTTCCAAGTCAAGTACTTAAGCTCTGCTGAAGACAAAGGCTCAAAGAGAGGTTGCATAAGCTGAGCAATGCAACATTAAGATCCCAGGCAGGGCAGGGTCCCTGAATGGAGGTTGGTGTGAAGCAATCCCTTGAAAAACTTGGAGAATACAGGATGAGCTGAAAGAGAAGAGGGCTTACCTGCTGAAATAAAAGCAGACACAGCTGCCACATGCACTTTTAGGGTAGCTGGTCTCAGCCCCAAGGTATTTAAGTGGACCATATAATCCAGGGCTGTGGGTAAATCAGCAGATTCTGGGGAAATATGCTTTCCAGAGCACCATATGGAAAACCTCTTCCATTTGGAATTATAAGTAGCCCTGGTAGAAGGTTTCCTAGAAGCCTTCAGGATATCCATTACACCTTGGGAGAGGTGTATATCAGCAAACTCTAACTCTTCAAGAGCCAGGCCTTGAGATTGAGAGATTTGAGGTTCGGGTACCAAACCCTCCCCTGAGCACAGGTTAACAGGTTGTGATTCCTGGGAAGACACAGGGGAAGATGGACTGCTAAGGACAGTAGGAGTGGATACCAGGGTTGTCTGGCCCAATCTGGAGCAATCAGGATCATCTTGCAGGGTTGATATCTGATTTTGACTAGCACTTTGAACAGGAGAGGGAAGGGAAACATAGAGAAACTTCCCTTCCCAATTGAGAACTAAGGCATCCAGAGGGACTGAGCCCAACACTGGGGGCCTGCAGCGAAAAAGGGGAAGTTGGTGATTGTCTGGGGCTACAAAAAGATCTATCTGCGGGGTGCCCCATCTGGCAAATATCACCTCCAAGACCAGGGGGTCCAGTGACCATTCGTGATGGCCCTGGGAAATCCTGCTGAGAGCATCCGCCAGGACATTATCCTTGCCTGGGAGGTGAACTGCCGTAAGGGAGGTGTTCAGGGAGTAAGTCAGAGACCACAACTGCATTGCTTCGGTGCACAAGGCCGTAGACCGAGTGCCCTCTTGCTTGTTGATGTACCACATTGTGGTGGTATTGTCTGTTCTGACCTGTACAACTTTGTTCTGAACAGACTTGGAAAAAACTTGAAGTGCTAGAAAAACTGCTCTGAGTTCCAACAGATTGATGTGGAGCAGAGATTCCTGAGGGGACCACAATCCCTGGGTAATGAGGTTGCCCATGTGAGCTCCCCACCCCAAGAGGGATGCATCTGTAGTAAGGGATTAAGGAGTGAGACTGAGTGACAAAAAGAACCCCTTGTCTCAGATTGCTCTGATCCTGCCACCACTGTAGGGCCTGGATCAGGGTTCGAGTCACTGGGATCAATTTGGTTAGAGGGTCTTTCCTTTGAGACCAGAAGGCTCTCAAATGGAACTGGATGTCCCTCATCTGAAATCTTGCTCCCTGCACTACTGCTGTAGAAGCAGCCATGTGCCCCAGGAGCTGTAGAAAATTCCTTGCTGGTCGAGAGACCTGCAGGGTGAATGAGGAGGCCAGAGAGACCAGGGTCCTTGCCCTGTCCAAAGGAAGGAAGGCTCTGGCTTTCTCTGTGTTCAGCTCTGCGCCTATGAAGGTGAGGATCTGGATAGGCTCTAGAACTGACTTTGAAAGATTCAGAAGGAAACCTAGAGAGGTGAGCAGTTGCTGAGTTATCTGTAGATGTAACTTGACTTGGTCTGGAGACTGGCCTACTATGAGCCAGTCGTCCAGGTAAGGGAAGATGGCAATTTTTTGCCTTCTTAGGGAAGCAACTGCTACTGCCAGGCATTTTGTGAATACCCTTGGAGCAGAGGTGAGGCCAAAGGGCATTGCTCTGAACTGGCAATGGCCTGAGGGCAGCTCGAACCTGAGGTACTTTCGATGGGAGCTTCTGATGAGAATATGGAAGTAGGCATCCTTGAGGTCCAGGGACGCTAGCCAGTCCCCTGGCCTTAGAGAGGGTAGAATAATTCCCAGAGTCACCATTTTGAATTTTGGTTTTAAAAGGTGCTTGTTTAAATATCCGAGATCCAGGATGGGCCGCCATTCTCCTGTCTTTTTTGGGGTAAGGAAGTACCTGGAGTACAACCCTTTGCCCTGGTGTAGGGGGTGGAACCCTTTCCACAGCTCTGAGAGCCAGGAGGGAAGAGACCTCTGCCTCTAGGGCAAGTGCCTCTGGTGGATTTGCAGGTGGAAAGGATCTGGTTCTCATCTTTGGAAATTTTTTGAAGCTGAGAACCAGTCCCTGGCTTACTACTTCCAGGACCCACTTGTCTGATGTCAGAGACTTCCAGTCCTGGACAAAGTAAGCCAGCCTGCCCCTTACAGGTAGCTGAGAATCGGCCCTGGCAACCCCATCAGGGTCCCTGCTTGGCAGGGGCTTTGGGCTGAGGGGTGGAAGCAGGCCTGCTTGTACCTCGTCTGCCTCTCCCTCTAAAGAACCTCCTCTGGGCATAAGCAGAAGAGGAGGCCTGGGCTTGGTCAAAAGGCCTATGAAAAGGCCTGCCCCTGCCCCTGGAAAGCTGCCTTTGAGGAGTGGCCTGCCTTTCCTTGGCCTGTGCACTCCTATAGGTGGTCCTATACTCATCCATTTTCTTCATGTAATTCTCTGTCTGCTCCCCAGAGAATTACCCACAACAGGAAAATCCATGGCCTTAGTCTGGGTATCCTGTGACAGGCCAGTACATCTAAGCCAAGCCATTCTGTGAAGTGCCACAGATGTAGCCATGACTCTTGATGACACATCATTAGAGTCCACTGCAGCATGGAATTGTACCTTGGATGCCTCAATACCATCAGCAGTCACCTGCTCCAGCTCCTTGGCAAGCTGGACAGGGACCTGTTTTGCTAGAGCCATAACAGTATCCCATCTGGATTTCTGATATCTAGCAACATAAGCCATATAATTTGCCTGTCTGAGTCCTAAGGATGCTGCCATGTACTGTTTCCGTGCCATGGCATCAATCCTCCTGGAGTCCTTGTCAGGGGGGTGTGAAGCCAAGGGAATATTTGCCTTGTCACAGGCTGCAGTCTGCACTACCCCAACATGGCTGCATTGTTGTGTAAGGAACTCCGTATCAGAGCCCGACAATGTGTACCTCTTTTCCGTTCTCTTATCAACAGGAGGTATAGTGTGAGGAGTTTTTAGAATTTTAACTGTCTGTTTCCCAAAAGATTTATGCAAAGGAATAGACAGCCTCCTTGACTCTGGGATATCCATCATTTCCACATAGTCAGGCTCTCTTGATCATCCACAGCTTCCTCCATAGGGAGCTGGAGGGTTTCAGCCACTTTCTTATAAAACATAAAATGAGAAGGGGACTCAGAAAGCCTAGGAGGAGACACTCCTGAAGGTCTGTCTGGGGAGATGTCCGGGTCAATGGGCACATCCAGACTTTCAAATCCACATTCACTCTCCTCATACTCCTCTTCCCCCTCCTCCGGTTCATAATATTCCTCTACATCATACTCTTGAACCGGTGGAACCGGCGGAACCGGACGCTTACCTGATGGTGCCGGTTCGGTCGGAACCGGGGAAAGCGACTGGACAATTTTAATCGCTTTGGCTATTTCTTCAGCGGTTGGAGAGGAAAGTTTTGGCTCCACACCAGCTGATTTCCTAGTCCTTTGCTGGAACCGACTCTCAGAGTTGGATCTCCTTTGCCCGAGGAAGTCTCGCCTGGTCAGAGGGCACTCCCTCCGGTTCGGTTGGAACTGAACCGGCTGGCCATCCGAACCAGCTGTGGACTTCTTGGCCTCCTTTCCTGAGCCTACCAACTCTCTTTTCCAGGGTAGCTGCAGGAAAATTTTACAAATATGGCAGTCTGCATTGAGGTGGTCAAACCCCAGACAATAAACACAGGTGGTGTGGGGTCAGCCTTGAGCAAAGACTTCCCCCATACACTGCAGTGTTGAAACCCAGTGGGCCCGGTTTTCTTCTGGGTTTCTCAGACATAGTGCCAGTCCTAACCAAATTTACCCGTTTATGGCAATCCGCCAAGTAAGACCCTCTTATCGGTTCCCAACCGTGTCACGGGTCGTGGAAAAAACCATAATAAAATCTGTTTTTTTTAGAACCGATAAGAACCGGTAACCACACTCTAAATGACAGATTAATATATTTTAAACAACCTGATCGGTTCAAACCGAACCGATAACCGTTTACAAGTTCCACACAGAATAGAAATCAATGTAAAACCTATCTAGTACTCACAAATACCACAGACAGAGTCTGAACCGACCAGTTACAGTTTAATTTCGGTCAAAAACCGAGAAAAACAATACTTTAACCGACAAAATGAACTGAGCAGAAGGAGAAATCTCCGGAGCAACTGTTCAGTGAGGCGGAGTAAAGAATCTGACGGTTTGAGTTTGAAGAACAACAGCCAGAGTTTCAACCGAGCTCGAGCTCAGCGTTCCATGCCTGGCATGGAAAGTTAACTCTTTCACCTCCGGAGCAGTTCGAAGGTTGGGACTCACTGCATGTGTCATAATATAGCAAGACTTCATGTTGTTTGAATTTTAAATTTGGCATCCGAGAGCCAGTTTGGGGCCCCATAAATTTTACAGTGGTGGACCCTTTTGTTAACATTTAACAGAAACCCAACAATGTGACTGTAAAGCATTCTCAGTCTAGAGTTTTTTCTACCCAAGTGAGGCAAACAGTACAGCACCATAGTCCTACAGGGAAGGAAGTCTGCTGTTGACTATGGCAAAATGAGCTTCATCTGCGTGATATATTTGCATGCCTCAGTATTCCAACAGTATTTACTTCTGGAATATCCCATTTGTGTTATTTGGAATGCTAGTATTAAAAATACTGGTGTTTACATGGTTGGATTGGAATATTTATTCAGAATACTGTGACACTGACTGTTCCTTTGTCCTCTCATTCTTCTGCATCAGAGTTGCATTTGGTCTGATGGTGTTATCTCACAGATATTTGAATGCTGTTACAATGCCACCCCTGAGTCTTCTTTTTTCCATTGAGAACAGTCCCAATTCTGCTAGTCGGTTTTCATAACCCATAGTATTTGGCCTTCAAACACCTTGGATGCTCTCCTCTGCACCTTCTCAATCCATCAAAATCCTTCCTCATTTATGGGGATCAGAACCACACACTATACTCAAGATATAATAACAGACTGTTCTAATCTACACAATGTAACCCTTATAAAAAAATTAAAAGCAATGAAATACACCCTAGCAACTGGCAGCCTACATTTGTGTACAGTATTCATGTTGGAAAGGCCCTCCACTTAATGGGGGCATGTGTCTTACAACATCCACACTGCCCTCTTCTGGATTCTGTAATTTGTCTCCGCCTTTATTTCTACAAGCCAATACTCTGCTTTTTCTGACTCTGCACTTGTGTCTCCTTCCTTTTCCTGTTTTTCCACTTTGTGACCACATACATGTTGTAAGTGTAAAAATACTGGGGACTAGGGTTTTGCTTTAAACATGGTGGGAAGTACTGCAATGGTGAAAAAGAATCAAGGCTAAAAGCAAAAGGCTGGGGCACCCTATACATTGCTGCTTTAGGACAGGAGAGGATCTAGAACTTTATAAAGGGGTAACAATTTTACCACGTGGGTAGCACTTTCCCTGTATAATTTATTTATTTGAAATTTGGTAACCTGGAGAGGCACACTGAGCCAAAGCTCATTTCCAGGTGTGACTCGGGGAAGGGACCATTGGAAGAACAACAGTACCATATCTAATAAGTCAGTCAGAACATTGATGGAAGTTGGAACAAAAATAGAATACATATAAAAATGTTCAAGTACAGAGAATAAAGTGCAGTTACAGTTCAAATAAAACACAAACAAATGCAAGTGTGGAAGTGGTAGCAATATACGATGAACAAGACAAACTGATAACTAGCAAGTGGCCTGAAGGGTGAGTTTCTACCTGGCATCATAATGGGGGGAAATACAGGTGTAGTGAAAACTGAAGGCAGGTAGCAGGGACCCAGCTGGCTGCGTTAACAAGGATGGTTAAGGAGCAGGCCGGGGAGGTGTCAGGAGGAAGGGTATCAGGAAGAGGTGGGGTGGGGCTCGAGTTTCACTGGTGCCTGAGGGTATGAGGAGAGGCAAAGGAGAAGGGGAGTTGGTTAAGTGATGAAAGTCAACAGGAGAAAGCAGATTGCCCAATGGAAGAGTGGCAAAAGTGCAATGGTCTTTGGAACAGAGGGAACAGGAAGCAGGGGGAGCTGGGAGAGGATAAGTAAGAGGGAAGGTACCCAAACCAGTATTTGGATAAAAAAGAGGTACAATGAGCCTGGAGATGTGAGGGCAGAGGGAGGAATACAGGGACCAGTGGTGAGTACGAGGAGGCGAGTTTGCAGCAAAGCAGCAGAAAGAGTTGCAGAGGATGTCCACTCTGGCAAGCGAAGTTGAAGGGGCGATGCGACAGATCACATCCGCATAGTGGAAGACGGAGTACCATTTTGATAATAAGCTCCCTGAGGACATGCAGAGATAAGCAGTCTTTGTTGCCGTACAGGGCACCAAGCTTGGGACACAGTTTTGTATGAATGGCATCAATGTGGGTTAAGAAGTCAAGCTTACTATCAAGCCACACACCAAGGCTCTTGAGGGACTTAACTGCTTTAACAGGTATGCCATCCAGTGTGGTGAAAACCTGGGGGTGAGTCTGGTACCAAAGGTCATCGCCACTGTTTTAAGTCCCACTGCAGCAGGTCTTCCACAGCTCCAGTGGATTGACTGGAGGTAAGATGACTGTCATCTATAGATATGTGGATATGTAAGTTGTCACAGGCAGAGGGTAAGTCATTCAGGAAAATAGAGAAAAGGATGGGACCCAGGATGGAGCCCTGTGGGATCCCAGACTTAATGGAAAGTGGAGGTGACAGGACACCCCTACCTGTACCAACTGCTAACAGCTCGTGAAGTAGGAACAGAACCAATCAACAGAGGGAGCTGAGTGGCCAGCAGGACTCAGCTTATCCAAGAGGAGTGGATCGGAAACCGCATCAAAAGCTTTGGCCAGATCGATGAAAACTACAGCTGTTATGTGCCCCTGCTCTATCTTGGAGAAGAAAGAATCAGTGGCACAAAGTAGGAAGGAGACAGTGGAATGGTAGTTCCGAAAACCAGACTGGAAAGGTGAGAGGAAGCTGGAGGATGAAAGAACGTCGAAGAGTCTGAAATGGACTCGTTTTTTTTTTTTTTTGCAGCTTGGCTGGGGGAGGGGGGGAGAGATGGGACAGATGTTGCCAGGGGAAGAGGGGTCACCCCCTTTATGAAGTAGAATAACTTTGGCCAACTTCCAGGATTGAGGAACAGTGCTGAGAGAGAACGAAAGGTCGAGTAGGCGAGTAAGAGGAGCTGCAATAACAAGAGCTGAGAAGAGGAGGAGCTTGGGAAAATGCCTGTCAAGGCTGGAATTTTATGGGTTGAGGGAGGAGAGGGCAGGGTGGGGGTGAGTGGAAACCCAGAGAGGGGTGGGGAAGGGGGAAAGGAAAGAGAGGAGCCAGGAGGTGGAGAAGAAGGGAGGCCACAGGTTGGAAGAACTTGTTGAAATGAGCAGCAACAGATGTAGGGTCAGACACAGATGAACCATTAACCATAATGATTGGGGGAGCGGGCTTGGGGGGGGGTCAAAAAGGGAGTGGGTAACCTTCCAGAATTTAGCTGGGAAGTTAAGGTTTTTCTAGAGGCTGACCTTGTAGTGGTGCAATTTTGCAGCCTGGACAGCCTTCATACAGTTGTTCTTCAAAGCCCTGTAAGAGATGAGGTCAGGAGAGCAGTGGGTTAATTTATAGTGGGCCCGGCAAGATATCCGGACTTGTACAGGTCGATGATTTCAGTGGTAATCCAGGAGTGGTGGAAAGTTCTGATTCTCGATTTCCTTGGGGGTGGTATGCTTCTCCCAGACAGAGAAGAATTTGGAGTGGAACAGGACAATGGCCACATCAATATCAGAGGAAGATAGGATGGCTGACCAGTCTAATGCAGCAAGGTCACTCAGTAGAGCACTGACCTTTTTGCAAATGGAGAGAGATGGATTTGATGTATTTTGGTGAGAAGTGGGAACGCCGGATTTTTCTGACGCAGTACATCATGAAGTGGTCACTAATTTAATCCGGCAATACACCTGTTGCAACAGAGCGATGGGGGTGGGAGTTTAGAACCCAGTCCAAAACAGTATGGTTGGTGGAGTGGGGACTGAGCCGGAAGGGCGCTGAAATAACCTGGGAGAAATTAAGGGACTCAATCCTATGAATGGTAGATTTTCAAGATGGGGAAAGCCAATTTAAACTGAAATCCCGAGGAGAATGAGTTCACCTGAGGAGGGATGAGAGGGGATGGAGGAAAGACGTCAAGCAGGACTGAGTGTGAGATCTTGGGAGAGGCACAGGCAACCCCAATAAATATAAGTACACAGGAAGGGAATGAAAACCTGACTAGGAGAAATTTGTAGGAGGAGGATATGGCCTCCTTGATGGCCAGGCCATAGTATAGGAGAGATTCTGGCAGACACAGATGGCAATGCCTCCTTCATGTTTTCCCCTGTCCTTCCTGAAGAGATGGTTATCAGGAAGGGACATGCTAGAGTTCAAAGTCCTGGAGGAGAACCAGCATTCAGAAATAGAGAGGACATCAGGAGAGTGTAGTTACAGGAGGTCGAGTTTAAGGAGAAGGCACCTTGCAGTCAGATGGTAAACACTATGACCCTTAGCAGTAGCGAAGGAGAGGAGAGAGGAGAGGGAAGGATCACAATTTATCCTCCATGTTACCTGACAGGAGGGAGTGTGGAGAAGGATGGAGTGGAGTTTCCCCAACACTGGAGTGGGTAGGAGGGCAGGGAGAAGTGGTGTGGTGAGGGAACAGGAGGGCACGTTGGAGAAACTCCAGGTTCAGAGAAAGAAAAGAGACTAGGGGAGACAGGGAGGGAGGAGGGGAGAGGGGAAGAGAGCAAAGGGGACAGGTGGAGGGGGAAGGAAAGAGAGTTGGATGGGAGGGAGGAGGGGGGTAGGAGGAGGACAAAATGGAACAGGCAGAGAAGTGCAAGGAACATTGCAGCAGTTTAACAGTGCGCAACAGCAGGTTCGGTTAGTTGGCTCAGAAAGAGACTAGTAATGAGACAGATAGTACTGGGTGGCATATAACAGCAAGGCAAAGTAGTAATCAGGTGTGGTAAACAAGTAAACAGCAGTAATTGCTATTACCTGGTTACAGACCTGAGCTGTAGCTACAAAATAGGACAAACAGTAAGCAGGTGAGAGCTGCAACACAGATGTATTCAGCAGAATAATGAATAAGCTAAACAAGTGCAAACAGCACGGAGAAGCACTAATATATATACTTAGAACAATTATGTTACCTGTAAAATGAAAATAACAAGAGACAAATGCAAAAAGTGGGAGCATCCAGATAGGGTCTTTCTAGGAGTCAGCAAAACAGAGACTAATTGGACTAGAAGCAGCTAACAACATGATGGGGGAACTGAGTCACTGATTGACTGACCAAGGAAGGACTAAACAATGAGACTGGGCACTTTAGCACTGAAGGTAAACATACAGAACTAAGCAGGGAGCATGTCAGCTTATACACGTTAAATTGCAACAGGCATACATCTAGCAGACAAGTACTAGTGGACAATAGTATTCAAACAGCTTTTTCTTGCAATAGTACAGTAAGACTAACTACAGCAAGGGTGCTTACAGACTGCTTCATAGGAGCAGGGAGTTATGGCAGAGTCTCCTGGTGTCCCGTCTCCCTCTGGTGACTCCCCTTGAGGACTCCCACTCTCGCTATGCCACTCATGCGGGACCAGTAGGGAGTAGTGGAGATATAAGATTAAAGTGTCAGTGTCAGTGTCTCAGTAGGTAGCACACTCGCCTCTGAGGCCGGGAGATCAGAGGGCTGTGGGTTCAGTTCCCACATCTGGCACTTGGGTTAATATCCCAATACTGACACTGTAGTGCAGCATGAGGGGGGTGCTGCATTTCTGAGGTGCTATCTTTCGGATGACATGTTAAACCGAGGACCCATCTGCCTGGATTGGTGGTAGTTCAGGTGGATGTTAAAGATCCCATGGCACTTATTGAAAAGAGTATGGGATTTCCCGGTGCCCTGGCCAAATTTCCCCCATTCACTAAAAATACCACCAACAGCTTAATCTGGTTCAATTTCAGTTGCTTACCATCTGTATCCCCCCTTTCTCCAAGGTTGCTCATGAAAAAGGGACTTCTAGTCCCAGTGGGCCTATCGGGTCAATAAAATTGAATAAATTAAATCACTGAGCGAGTGCACACAGTGCTGACTGGAGCGACCACTTCAACTTGTGGATGATCTGGGCTAGAGAGCTGGCTGGGGGAACCCCTTCTAGCAGGCTAGACAACCCCATAGCTGGCAATATGGCAACCAGAGATAGCAGACTGTAGTCCTGCTGGACTGCTAGTGAGGTGAGCTGTGGTGGTAAGTGACACCTCAGTGAGCAATGTCGTAAGAAAAGCTTGTGCAGAGTTCCCACCCTGAGTTGGCACACAGTGCTTTGACTTGCTAGATGATCTGGGTTAGTGAGCTGGCTTGGGGAGACTCTTCCAGCAGGCTAGGTGCATAGGTGCAGGAATATGGAGAAAAGTAGGGTGTTGAAGTTCAAAAGGGCACAGGGTAAAAAAGGTAGTTTGGGCAAGCAAAGGGGCATTTTGAATGTTCATGGGCAAAAGCGGGGGTGCTACAGCCCCCTGCGCCCATATGTTCTGTCACCTACGGCCTAGATGTCCACCATGGCTGGCAAGATGGTGACTGGAGATTTCAGACTGAAGCCCTGCTGGACTACTCCTGGTGAGGTGAGCTGTGGTGGTAAGACCTCAGTGGGCAGTGCTGGCTGCTTTCAGTAGAAAGAAAAGCTTATGCAGAGTTTAAAAGTCTTGCCCTGCACTAGCACACACAGTGCTAAGTGGAGTGACCACTCCAACCTGCTGGACGATCTAGGCTACTGAGCTGGCTGGGGGAACCCCTTCTAGCACCCTAGTCGATCACCGTGGCTGGCAAGATGGTGACTGGAGACTGCCGAATGGAGCCCTGCTGGGCTACTGCTGGTGAGGTAAGCTGAAGTGGTGAAATGTGAAATGCTCCTCGCTACGGCTCATACTGGCCTAAAACAGCTACTTTTTACTGGCCTAAGGGGGTAGCGGGTGCTAGAACATTACACAGCTGGATCCACTAGTGTTTTAGGGTACACACACATAATAAAGGTATCATACTACATGCAAGGTTTCTGGAATTACCCTGCAGAAATGTTCAGTACACAAGCTTTCAGGCCTCGCAGACCCTTCTTCAGCTGACCTTCAGGAGAAGGGCACTGTGAGGTCTGAAAGCTTGTGTACTGAAAATTTCTTGTTGGTCCAATAAAACATATCAAATCACCCTTCTTTGTTTATCATTTTGTACAAGGACCAATAACAGCTGCCTACAAACAATTCACTGGGATGACCCTGAAATGCTGCTTGTTATTTGCAGTTTCTGCCAGCAGAGGTCATCAGTGTTTGTTAATCCCCCATACCTGCAACATTCATTAACTGCACCCTTATATCTTGTAAATTTTATTTGTGTCCATGTCGACAGACAACTCTTTTCCTGTATCTGATGGGGATATACGTGTTTGCTGTAGTTTGTTTTCACTGTTCATGCTAGTCCCCTGTAACTATCCTGGGGTCTCAATTTTCTGGTTGTTGAAATCTCACTGTCCGTGAGAGCTGCATCAGCATATGAGAACATGATGTCACATCCCCCATTTATACCATGTATCTCTATGACGCAAGTACAAATACCCTGAAAAAACTCTGGAAACACACAAATCGAATGCAATTTCTAGAGAAAACCCTGCATTACAACTCATATGGTTTGCACAGCTAACTGAAGATAAATGTGGTATTTCACACCTTGCTGTAACTTGTTTTGTTAAACTCTAATTAAGCAGACAGGCATATTGTGGAGTCTAAGGGGTGCCATCACATCATGCTGTCATATGGTAATGCAGCTCTCAGGGACAATGACTGAGAGTCCAACACCCAGAAAATGGAGACCCCAGGATGGTTACAGGGGCTAGTATGAACAGTGAAAATAAACTAAAGCAATCACATATATATATTTATAAGCTACACAGAGTTGCCTGTTGACATGGAAACAAATGACAATTAACAAGATATGTGGGTGAAGTTTTCCCTTAATGAATTCTCTGTGCAATGGTAATTTGTGGCATCTTAATGAGAACAGACTTTGAGATAAGACAAGTCAGTAAAGATTTAAAGAAAATGTGAATATGTGAAGAAGTGCAGAGTATCTGCCTCCTCTCCAAAATAAACTCTCCAAGTTGAGTAAGTAAGCTTTTGTTGTCATCATTAGTCATATCTCAGCACTAAAGCATGTAATGTAGGCATTCTGGCAATACCTCTGTTAACTTCATTTTGGAAGTATTTGACTTCCAAAAATACGGTAAGAACCTCCAAAATTAAGGGAAAGTATTTAAGTTCCAAATGAGAAAACAGAAAATTAGGGGACTTCCAATTTCGTATGCATAAAAGCAAACATATTTTTCTGAACAAAAGTTTCTTTTACCAGCAATATTTATTTAGCTTATTTTACCAGCAATATTTATTTAATTACAGGGCTCCTTCAATATAGTGACCCCTACTATAGTGAAATCCCAGGTATTATGAATGCTGACTATGGCTCCTGATATTACAGATACACGACTATATCAGCTGACTCATGCAGTAATCAGTAGTACAGGATTCGGGCTGCTCACTCAATCTGTTACCCTCCAAGCACTATACAATGAAATACAATAGTGTAATGTAAGTTTAAATAAGTTTGAAGCACTGCATGATGTAAACTGTACAGGTGAGCGTAGCTGTGCTGGTGGTGAGCAGACACTGCAGGAAGAGCGAGAGCAGGAGCGTAAAAAGTGCTGCTTCTATTCAGAGTAACAAAGAGGCACCTGCAGGGTTACTTTTTTGTTACTTTTTTTTAATTAAAATCAAATTAAGTACTGTACCATGTCTGTATGAGTTGGGTGAAGGGGATAGCAGATAGATACGGCACGTTGGTGAAGAGTCGGACAGCAGGGCTGATCAGCTGAGAGCCGACGCTGCTTAAGAAGATGTAGGTTAACACAAACAGTAATCTCTCCTTTGTGACTAAAAGCAATAAGTTAATTTGGTCAAATTGAAAGGGTCTGGTCTGGTCTGGTCGGGAGGAAGCTGGTTGTGGTGTCGGCAGGTGAGTGATGCTGTGGCAGGGTAGATGGAGCAAATAATAATGTAGCTCCTTGCATTTCTTTAAATTTCTTCCACTTCTACAGTACTACATAAGAAATTCAGGACTGAGTTTTGAAAGGTGGAGGGGAGACGACAGCATGATGAACTGCTTAACTGCATGTATGTGCCCTGTTTTTTTTTTCAGTATCACTCAATGTAGTGAACAAGGAGCTATAATAAACACGTTATGGCTCTCATTCTGTTCGATAGCAATTTTCGTTTTTTAATCTCGACAACTTTGACTTCCAAAACTGGGGATCCGGGAAGTATTCTGATTGCCAAAAACCTGAAATAATGTCCAAATCTGGAGCCATGGCTGTTTCTGACGACGTACATAGAAAAAAAAAAAAAATTAACTGAGGCCCTTCGCAGGACACCTAACCATGCTGCGTGTGCCTCCTGCACTGTGTGACAACCAACGGCAATATATTCTGTAGGTTTATATCAGCTTTCTTGGGAGTTTTCTCTGCAACCCCTCATGGATGGTAAAAACAGGTTACTCACCTGTAACAGTAGTTCTAGGAGTGGTATATGCTATTCATCCACACTGTCTGGCATGTCCCTTTCCCCTTTAAATCTTGCCGGAAGTCTTCAAGCTGGCTCCTCCCACCCACTCGGGTGGTATATACCTCGGCTCCGCCCCACAACGCCAGATCTTAGCCAGCTCGAAGCAAGGTTGTGCACCTAAAGCCGGGGAGGTCGGGTGGATCAGTGTGGATGAACAACGAATATACCACTCCTAGAACTACTGCCACAGGTGAGTAACCTGTTTTTCTAGGAGCGTGGATATGTTATTCATCCACACTGTCTGGCAGACTCCTAGCAGTTCTCCAGGAGGAGGGAGGCAAGGCGCACACCCCCTACTTAGGAAACAGAGATTGGAGAACCCAGGCCCCAAAACTAGCATCTCGGCGTGACTCAAGGTCGATGTGGTAGTGGGAAATAAAGGTGTTTACTGACTTCCAGGTAGCAGCCCGACAGATTTCCTGGATAGGGATGTCCCTGGAAGCAGCCACCGATACAGCAGTATGGCGGGTAGAATGAGCTCTTAACCTTCTGGGAGGGTCCTTGCCCGCCAACCCATAACACAGACCTATGCATGATGTGATCCATCTTGCAATAGTCCGCTTGGCTGCAGGTCTGCCAGAAGCGGCTTCAGCGTAGGTGACAAACAGCTGGCGAACCTCTCCATGAATTTCCACCGTCCTCTCCTTGTAGTAGGAGAGAGCACGTCTAAGGTCCAGGGTATGGAGCCCGTACTCGGCGTCCGAGGTGTAGTTAGGGTAATATACCGGCAGAGTCAACACCTGGTTAAGGTGAAACTCTGACATCACCTTTGGAAGGAATTTCGGGTGGGGGGGCAGGACAACTTTGTCCCTGTGAAAGACCAGATAAAGGGAGTCCACCGAGAGCGCCTGGAGCTCCCCTGTCCTTCTGGCTTACGTGACAGCCACCAGGAAGGCAGTCTTCCACAAGTGCGAGAGCTCACAATTGTGCATGGGTTCAATTGGCTTGCCCATTAGCTTTGCCAATACCAGCAGTAGATCCCACGGAGGTGGAGGTTCACACACCGGAGGGGATATGTGATCCAGGCCTTTGAAAAAGTGCCCAACCACTGTCTCCTGCGCCAATGTCGACCGACTGGCCCTCGCCCGGTAAGCAGAGATGGCTGCCAAGTGCACCCTAAGGGTCGATGACCAAAGACCCCCTTTGGAGAGAGACCAAAGATAGTCTAAAATGTTAGCCACAGAGCAGGATAAGAGGTCCAGACTCTTACCCTGACACCAAATGGAAAACCTTTTCCATTTGAAAGCATAACATTTCCTGGTTGATTCCTTACGAGATGCCTCCACCACGGTGTAGACATCCTCGGAAAGACCCAGAGCCTGGAACTCTAGCCGCTCAGGTACCAGGCTGTGAGGTTCAGGGATTGAAGGTCCAGGTGGAATACCTTCCCCTGATTCAATGATATCAGGTCTGGGCATGTACAAAGCCGCTCCGGGGCCCTGCAGCTGAGGCTGAGGAGATCTGGATACCAGAACTGGCGGGGCCAATCTGGGGCTTCCAGGATCACCTTCATCTTGTCCCTCCTCACCTTGAGTAACACCTTGTGGATCAAGGAAAATGGAGGGAAGGCGTAGAGAAGGCCTGGGGTCCACGGCCTCGAAAAGGCATCCCCCTGCAGTGAGCCCTGCTGAGGGGGGCGGGCATGGTACAGCCTCAGCTTGGTGTTCTCTCTGGAGGCAAACATGTCCACCAACGGTTTGTCCCAACGGGAGAACAGACTGTAAGCTACCTCTGGATGGAGAGACCACTCGTGGGATGTCTGGCCTATGCGGCTGAGAGCATCCGCCAGTTGGTTCGAGGCTCCTGCCACATGGATGGCAAGGAGATCCTCCTCCAATCGGCTGACGAAGGTCCAGATCCGGAGCGTCTCCTTGTATAGCAGATGGGAGTGCATGCTGCCCTGTTTGTTAAGGTAGTACATGGTCGTGGTATTGTCCGTCTGGACTTGGACCACTTGACCCCAGAGCTGAGGAGCAAAAGCTGACAGTGCTAGTCTGACTGCTCTGAGCTCCAACAGGTTGATGTGGCAACGGGACTCCTCAAGGGTCCAGAACCCATGGGCTCTGTGGTCCTCCATGTGGGCTCCCCAGCCCATGAGAAAGGCATCGGTCGTGAGGCGACCGTCGGCTCAGGGCGGACAAACGGGATCCCTCCCCCCAGATGACTTGGGATGGTGCACCATTGGAGAGCGTCCCACATCCTCTGGGTGACAGTGACCAGCTGGTCGAAAAGACCCTGACGCTAAGACCACTGAGCGGCCAGCTCGCACTGGAGGGGGCGCACATGCAACCTGGCCCAACGGACCACTGAGGTGCACGCCGCCATGTAACCCAGAAGGCGCAGGAAGTCCCGGGCAGGGCGCAAGTGCCCAACCAGAAATGATTGGGCAAAGGAGGAAAGAACCGCCGTCCTGTCCTCTGGAAGCCGAGCTCTGGCTTGACGAGAGTCGAGCTCTTCCCCGATAAAACCCATCACCTGAGAGGGCACGAGTTCTGACTTGGCCTCATTGATCAAGAGGCCTAAATGGGAACAGGTTCGGAGGGTCAAGTCCCTGGACCTCTCCATCTCCAGCAGGGAGGAATCCGCCAGGAGCCAATCGTCGAGGTAGGGGTATATCCGAACCCCTTGACACCGTAAATGGGCTGCCACCACTGCAATGCATTTGGTGAAGACCCGAGGGGCCGATGACAGGCCGAACAGCATGGCTCGGAACTCGTACAGGGTCCCTTCAACCCTGAAACAGAGGAACCGCTGGTGGGATGGATGGATTGGGATGTGAAAGAACGCGTCCTGTAGATCCAGTGAACAGAACCACATGTTTCGCTCCAGAGATGGTATGATCAGGTTCAGAGTTACCATCCAGAAGGTGCGAGACCCAAGATATTGATTCAGGTCATGGAGATCTAGGATGGGGCGGCGCCAACCCCCCACCCCCGTCCACTTGGGCACCAGGAAGTACCTGGATACGAAGCCTGGGTCTGTAGGAGGATCCGGCACTGGAGCTACCGCCTCTTTGCAGAGGAGCTGAGCAATGTCGTCCCGAAGGGCCGACTGAGCACCAACCGACCAACCGAGATCCTTTCTCCCGTGGGGCACGGGCTCGGCTGGGGGGTACTGCTTGAACTCTAGAGGCAGTCCCTGACTGCCCTTCCAGAATCCACATGTCTGAAGTGATGCAGGACCAGGCGGAAAGAAGTGTGACAACCCCCATGGGAGGACCCAGAACTGGTGTGACAGGTGTAGGGGAGGCCACCCACTAACCGTCACTGTGCAGGCTTAGAAGAGGAGGAGGCTCCTGGACCAGCACCTCGGCCTCCTCTGCGGGGCTGTTGGGGACCCTGCTTGGGCCTAAGGCGCCAAGCTTGAGCCTGCTGTTGCTGCTGACCTCCTTGGAAGGAGGGCTGCCTAACCGTAGGGGGAGAGTGCCGAAAAGGCTTCTTCTTGTGCTTTTGCTGGTTCTTGCCCGAAGAACCCTTAGCAGAAGTGGCATCTAAGGTGGCATTAGACTGCTCAATGCGCTGGAGATGACCTGCCACTCCCGGACCAAAAAGGTCGGTGCCAAGGAAGGGCACGTCAGCTAGCTTATGCTGAGTATCCACTGGAAAGGAGGATAATCTCAGCCAGGCCCTGTGGCGAGTGGCCACTGCGGCAGCTAGTGAACGGGGCACATGAATCTCCAATGTCCAGAGCCATCTGGAGCTGCTGTTTTGCAACAGCACAGCCCTGGTCACAGACCTGCTTGACCGTGGTCTGCATGTCTGCTGGGAGATGAGGGAGGACTTCATCAAGTGACCCCAATAAGGCGTGACAGAAGTGTGCCATGATCACTGCCGAGCTGGCCTGACGAAGACCCAGGGATGACGCCGCATATACCTTCCGGGCAGAGTGGTCCATATTTTTGGACTCCTTGTCCGGAGGGCGGTCAGTAGCCGCAGAGCTACCCGTGCGCTGAAACACTGAGGCAGTCACAAGGCTCTCGGCCGAGGGATGCTCAGTGAAACCCGCCAAGGACCCCCATGGGTACAGTGTACTTGCAAGCCATGCTGGCAGACGGAGCTGGGCAAGAGGCAGGGCGCTGCCATAGATTGAGGGCTGGGCCAACAATGGCTTCCGCCACTGGGAAGGCCTCTGTCGGGGTATCCCCCCTCTTAAGGATGTCTGTGAGAAGATATTCCGCCTTCTTTTGGAGAGGCTGTAAAGGCATACCCGTGGACTCAGAAATGAGTCGAAGGATGCCCTGGAAGGAGGAAGGCCCTTCCTTCAGGCTTGTCACTGACAGCTCATCGTCAGGGTGTGAATGAATGCCAGTGGTATCCGAGTCCGAAGAGTCAGGATACAAGGGTCTCCCTCCCACGTTCCCTTCAATACGCCTAGGGCAATCAGGATTGACAGTGATGGACAGACGACGGGGCAAACCCGTATCTGGCCGATCCTCCTTCGAGGGAGCCCCTCCCTGAGGCTGCTTGGGCGGTGGTTCCACCAAAATTGGAGAGGAGACCGGAACAGGCTGAGCAGGAATACGTACCGATCCCATCGGAGGGAGAACCAGAGTCCTCGGTACTGGAGGGGTTGGTGTCAGCCGAAGAGGCCGGGGCCAAGTAATGGCTGCTGCAGCCAGAGTAGATGGCTTTTGACCAGTCAAAATTAGCTGCTGCCACATGAGGTCTTCATAACGTCGACGGAGCTTCCGTCTAAGTCTCTCCTCATCCGAGGAGGATGAGGAATGGCGGCAGCGCCTCTTCCGGGAGTGTTTGTGACCCTTTCTCGGTTTTTCGACCGACGGGGTCCTACTCCTCGATCGAAACCGACGGTGTCGGCTCTGTCGATCGGGAGAAGCCGGATCAAGCGAAAACCGAGTCCGGCTCTCGTCCTTCGATCGGGATGCTCAAATGGGTCTCCTCGTCAGGGAAGGAAAGGATGGGTGTCCTCTCCAAGGAGTCATCGACAGGAGTTGGCGATAACGGCTCGATCGGGTCGACAGAAATCTTGGCCGGTTCTGCTGTATCCTTGGCTTCGGTGCCTTGGCCTGACAGAAGGTCCGAGAAGCTGGCGGCCAAGGAAGCGATCTCGACCGAGGCCGAGACCGCCTGATCCTGTGTATCAGACCGCTCTCGGTCATAGGAACGTCTTCTACGACTAGAAGAAGATGATTTGGAGTCCTTGTCCTTTTTCTTGGAGCGGGAGGAGTGCGAGCCCGAGGGCGCCTCACCCTTAGTAGGGAGAGAGTGGTACAGCTCCCGAAAGGACGCAGTAAAGGTGGAGCCCAGGTTGAGCGGCATGAAAAACTTCGGCTGGCTGAAGCTTGGCAACCTTCCTCTCGAAAAGAGCGCCATCTGTTAGGAGCTGCTTGGCAAATCCTGCGGCCCATGAAGCCTATACCTGGCCTCCCCTGCGATTTCACCGGCGGATTTGCGAGCTCCGTCCTCCTAGGCTGAAGGCATGCTTCGGTCGTCCAGGACATTGGGATGGAAGGCTAGGCAGTTAGTGCAAGCAGAGGTATCGTGCACACCTAAGCAGTAGCATACGAGAGGTGGGGATTGATCGAGACATTTTTTGTCGCAAGGACACCGGAGCAAAACCGGGGCGATTTGTCTCCATGTCCGGGTGACTGGATCCAGTTGTAAACTCTTACAAGTTTTAAACAGAGCAAATGCGGTGAAAACCGTCGATTAGACTCCAGGGCCTACGGTACTTGAAAAGTAGCACGAGGGAACCTGTATCTTCCAGAGGAAAGGAAGATCTGGCGTCATGGGGCAGAGCCGAGGTATATACCACCCGGGTGGGTGGGAGGAGCCAGCTTGAAGACTTCCGGCAAGATTTAAAGGGGAAAGGGACATGCCAGACAGTGTGGATGAACAACATATCCACGCTCCTAGAATTATCGATTAGTGTAACCTTTTATTTAAAAAGGAGGTACTGAGGGTAACACCTTTTTTGTTACTGTCCTGATCACTCCTCTAGTATTTGAAGACACTTCAACAGCCACTCTTTTGACTCCTTGAATGCTTCCACAGGCCTCTGTAAATGTGCTTGAGCTCCAGTGGTGACTTGAGGGTCTGGACCAAAGCATCCTTTAGCAATCCAGCTTAGCAGCGCCTGAAACAGAGACATAACAATGAGAACATTAGAAGGCTGATTCCTGCACCCTTTTGTCTCAAAAAAGACAAGGAAGCCTTTCAGTTCAAAATTTTATTATTTAGCAAGTCCAAAAATATAAATTTTTTTCATTTACATTTTTATTCCCCTTTGGTAACCAGCACTGCCTGCTTCATGCAAGCAGATCTAACTCCATCACCCAGTCTTCTCTGCTACTTAACAAATGTCCCCAAGTCCCCTGGTAGATAGTCCCCTCGGTGGGAATGTAGTCAGCGGTGAAGTGTCTGGAGAAGCAGAAAGAGAGAAGTGGTGTTACCGCTGTATAGATCACCAGTGAGACCTCACCTAGAGTACTGTGTCCGGTTCTGGAGACCACATCTCCGGAAGGACATACTGTAGAGGAGAGGCGGTCCAGAGGAGGGCAACTAAAATGGTGCAGGGTCTGCACCAAAAACCCTATGAGGAGAGACTAAAGGACCTCAACATGTACACACTGGAGGAAAGGAAGGAGAAGGGAAATATGATAGAGACTTTCAAATACCTTATGGGTATAAATATGGTTCAAGAGGAAGCATTTTTCAGAAAAAAAGATGCGTAAGAACAAGGTGACATGCTATGAAGCTGGGGGGTTGACTCAGGGGGGTATGTGAGGAAGTACTGCTTCACAGAAAGGGTGGTGGATGCTTGGAACAGCCTGCTAACAGAGGTGGTGGGGACAAAAACAGTTAATGGGATTCAAGAATGCATGGGACAGGCATAAAGGAACCTTAGTGTTAAGGGGGAAGGGGTACATCCAGAGACCTAGTAGGGTCTGTGGTGTTACAGTAGGTAGGGAAAATGGGCAGACCAGGTGGACCAAGCGGTCCTAATCTGCTGTTAAATTCTGTGTTTCTATGGAGCATCATCCTACTACCTGGCAGGTTTTTTTTGTTCTCTGTTTTCTCTAGACTCGGGTTGGACAGGAGTAGGCAAAGAAGGAAGGATTAAGCATCCATACTACAGCTCGTCTCCCTTAGGGAGGATGGAACGCTTGCCCCACCGGTTGGCTGCTACGTGGAGGAACCTGGCTAGGGACACTGCAGACACAGCAGAAAGGACACCAAGCCCCGAGGCCAGGGGCATCTTCATGGAGGCGGAGCATGCACATCGCTTTGTTGCACACATGTGGCTTCAGGGTGAAAACCGAGGAAGAACACTTCCGACTGTGGCTGGATAATGGCAGCCAGGTACCCCACAGACTCGATACCGATGATGGGTCCCTCCGATCAGGTCCTGTGGTGAGGACACTGGAGTAAGGTAAGTCCCAGGAAGTTGAGTGATGGGACTTGGGGGGCTGGTCCAGATGGAGGTTAGTTGAGGAGATCACGAGAAATTCAAGACTGAAAAAAAAAAAAAAAAAACAACCTTAAAGAAGCAGTGCAATGAAAAATGTTTTCCTAAAAAGCAAGTGTCTGCCCTTTGCCCTCCTTAGTCATTTTTCAGGACCAGTGGCTCTGGTGGGAACCAAACCAGCATTTGACAGAAGAAGCCTTTTTGGAGTTGGCCTTTTGGAATATTCTGCAGGGAGACCTCCAAACTTGCAATCATCCCTTACCTAGATAATTGGGAGCAGCTGATAATTAGGCACACCAGCAGGCAAAGGAGCTAAATAAAAAGCACACACTTCAGTGTGAGAGGGTTCTTATTTTGGGCTGGCATCTACAGGGAGGTAATTTCTGCAGAGCACAGAGCTGAAGTGGTGCTTTGAAGAACTTGTGGCTGAATGTACTGTATAGGGGGAGATTAATCCTAAAAGCCAGAGACTGGTAGAACTGGGGAGAAGTCTGCCTGCAGGCCTGCTTGAAAGCAGAGAGAACTGATGAAAGTTTTAAGAGAGGAACAATTTAGAGTAGGTTGAACTGGGGCCCTAAAATTAGTGACCAGAAAATCCAAGGAAAGCCCTGAGAGAGAAAGAGTGAGAGAGAGAGAGAACTGCTTTAGTACAGGCAGAATTGGGACCCTAGAGTTAGTGGCCAAAGAGTTTCAGGGAAAGGCAGTTTATTCCTACAGTACAAACAAGCATTTGTCAATGCCGAATGTTCGTCGTGTGCACTGGTGTCATGGGGGGGAGGTGTTTGAAAATTGCATCAGTGAAGTTGTTTGTGAGGTGGGGTCCAAATAAACATATGTTGAAAATTTGGGGCAAAAATATTTAAAAATGGCCAAGTTATGTCACTAAGTTGAAAACCCTATTGAAATACACTGAAAACCTCATTGAAATACACTGAAGTGCTTACCTCAGTTTGCGGTTGGGCTTTGAGGAGCGAAGACGTCCTTGCAGTCCAAGGTAGATTATGGCAACGGACCTCTGGTGGGTAAGTATGAGGTACAGGGGGTGCGGGGTGGTGGGTCCTGAATGGGAAGGTAGGGGGTTGAGTAACGGCAGAATGGACAATTGTGGACGGTTTTCTTTTTCACAGGGAAAAAAATGACGAGGGTCAGTTTTCTTTTTTTTTCAGGGAGTTTGCTGAACAGATGAGGACACTGGGGGATTGGGCACCCCCAGTGTCTGTATACTGTTTGGAGGGGTTACACAGCGGACAACAGTGGATGGTCAGATGACACTGGGGGATTGGGCACCCCCAGTGTCTGCATACTGTTTGGAGGGGGGTTACACAGCGGGCAACAATGGATGGACAGATGAGGACACTGGGGGATTTGTCACCCCCATTGTCTGTATACTGTTTAGGGGAGGAGGGTTACACAGCGGACAATGATGGATGGTTTCCTTTTTTTTTTTTTTAAGGATAAAAAACAAGCATCTGTCAATGCCGAATGTTTGATGTATTGAAAGATGTCCACCTCTGCACCTTGTTTATGCCCTTGAGGTACTTGAACGTATCTATCATGTTCCCCCACTCCCTCCTTTCCTCCAATAAGTACATATTGAGGTCCTTTTAATCTCTCCTGATATGTTCTTTGTTGCAAGCCTTGTACCATCTTGATTGCCTTTCTGTGGACTACCTCCACCCTTCAATGTCCTTGCATATTTGTGCCCTCCAGAACTGCACACAGTACTGTAGGTGAGGCCTCACTAGTGCATTATACAATGGCATCACCACCTCATGCCTTCTGCTAGTGATACCTCTGCCTATGTACCCCAGCACGCCACTGGCCATCCTTGCAACATGTGTGCTTTGCTTTGACACCTTTAGGTCATCAGAACTGATAACTCCTAGGTCCCTTTCTTCCTTGGTGATCATCACCACCTCCACCCCATCGTGTACCTCTCCACAGGTTACCCTCTGCTCAGGTGCATTATTTGGGCTTCTTTGCATTGAACCTCAGTTGCCACTCCTCAGACCATTTTTCAAGCCTCTCCATGTCCCTGCTCATTTTCTCCAAACCTTCTGGAGTATTCACTGTTACAGATGTTGGTGTCATCTGCAAAAAGGCAGACAGACCTTTCCTTCTAGCCCTTCCGCAATGTCTGTAATGAAGACACTGAACAGGACTGGTCCCAGGACTTATCCCTGAGGTACCTCGCTGGTCACCCCCTCTCCCCAGATTAGATCCCATTACCACCACCTTTGCCTCCTGTCTATCAGTCAGTTTCTAACCCAGTTTATCAGCTTGTGCCCCGTTGCCAGACTACTCACCTTGTTAATCAGCCTTCTATGTTGGACGTTGTCAAAGGCTTTGATGAAATCAAGGTAGGTGACATCAAACATCCCTGCCTGATTTACTTCTTAATGAGGCATTAGGGTTTCCAACCCTAACGCTCCACCCCACCCTGCAGAGACTTAGAGGCATTGGGGGTGTCCCTTTGGGTCGTCAGCTGTAATGCTCATGCCATTCCACCCCCACCCTGCAGACACTGACAGGCATTGTGGTGTGCCTTGAGATCTTCGGCCCTAACGTTCACCCCATACCATAATGAAATAAGCTGAGATGGGTGCAATACAGGAGAATGGGGTGAGCGTTTGGGCCAAAGACTCCAAGGCACACCGATGCCTGTCACTGTCTGCAGGGTGGGGTGAAATGGTGGAAACAATACAGCCAGCGACCCAAGGAACGCCCGATGCCTGTCAGCCTCTGCAGGGTGGGGAGGGGGTTACAGTTGGAAATTCTAACGCCCCAGATGTCTGTTGGTATTTTCGCTCCAAATTTTCAACGTGGGCTTTTTGGGTCACCACCTCATAAACAGTGGTACTATCATTTCGTTAATCCCAAATGGTGATTTGGTGCAGCGACTGCACCATTCAGCGTCACAGGTGCTAAAACACATTTTGGGCAGGATGTGAAAAATGACAGTTGTACTGATCATGAGGAGGTGTGAAAAAATGGCAATGTTGACAATCTGGAGTGAAAATATGAGAAACTGACAAAGTTACAAGCATGCATAGAAACTGTGCAATGCACGCCTGTAACGCTGTCATATTTTGGAATTTTTTCAACGTGGGCTTTTTGGGACCTCCTCTCATGAACAGTAGCACTGTACTCCATCCCAAAAGTTGATTCTGCACAGCAACCATGCCATTCTGTGCAAGTGGTGTGAAAACACATTTCAGGCAGGATGTGAAAAATGGCAGCTACACTGTTCATAAGGAGGTGTGAAAAAATGGTAATGTTGAAAATATGGAGTGAAAATATTAAAAATTGGCGAAGTTACAAGCGTGCATAGAAACTGCACAACACACGCTCATAACGCAGTCATTTGGGGGAATTTTTTCACCAAATTTGCAACTTGGGCATTTTGGGACCCCACCTCACGAACAGTGGCACTGTCATTTCGTTACTCAGTCCCAAAAGGTGATTCAGCACAACAACCGCAAACTCACCTTTCAGGACTGAGGAACGAAATGACAATGACAAATTCACGAGCTGGGGTCCCAAGAACCCCATGTTCAAAATTTGGGGCCAAAATTCCTAAAAATGGCTGAGATATCAACCTACGTTCTATTCATACTCCTCTGTATTGCTCCCTTATGCCTGTCCCATGCCTGTTTGAAGCCCTGCACTGTATTCATATCCACCATTTCCTGAGGTAGGCCGTTCCATGCATCTACCACCCTTTCTGTGAAAAAGAACTTCCTCACATTACCCCTTAATCGGTCTCCCTCTAATCTCACGCTGTGTCCTCTTGTCCTGCTATTTTTCTTATATTGAAACATGTAAGACTCTTTCACCTTGTTAAAGCCCTTAATGCGCTTGAATGTTTCTATCATATCACCTCTCTCCCTCCTTTGCTCTAGGGTATACATATTGAGCTCCGTTAATCTGTCCTCATATGTTTTCTGATGCAGTCTCCCTGCACCATTTTGGTTGCCTTTCTCTGGACTGCTTCAAGTTGGTTAATGTCCTTGTGAAGATGTGGCCTCCAGTACTGTATGCAGTACTCCAGATGGGGCCTAACCAGTGTCTTGTAAAGAGGGATTACTACCTCCCTCTTACCACTTGTGATACCCCTACTAACACACCCCAACATCCCTCTAGCCTTACCTACTGCTTTAGTGGTCTGCTTGGATGATTTCAAATCATCGGTGATGTTGACGCCCAAGTCTCTTTCTTCCCTTGTGACTGCCAGCAACTCCTCTCCCAGCCTATAAGTGGCTTCAGGGTTTCTCTTCCCCATGTGTATGATCTTGCACTTCTTTGTATTAAACCCCAGTTGCCACTCTTCCAACCATTTTGCTAGTTTATCCAGATCTCTTCTCATTCTGCCCACCCCATTTGGATCATCTACTCTGTTGCAGATCTTGGTGTCATCTGCAAACAGACAAACCTTACCCTCCAGTCCATCTACAATGTCACTGATGAAGATATTGAAGAGGACTGGCCCCCAGGACTGATCCCTGAGGTACCCCACTTGTGACTTGCCTCTCTTCTGACTGTATACAGTTTACCACCACTCTCTGTTTTCTGCCCGTCAACCAGTTTGCCACCCAGTTGACCAACTTCTGACCCACCCCGATCCTACCCAGCTTATTAATCAATCTTTGGCTACCACTGCTCTGCTTTTCATTTGGTAGGCATGGGCACATTCGCAGGGAGGTCTTTGCATTGTGACCAATAGCACAACGGGTCTGGAGCTTGAATTATTACCCCGTCTGGGTGCACATAATTCACACTATGAAAGGTTTCACGTCCCTCTCCATCCACTATTTGAACAATGTCCTGCCTCTTTTCCACTGCCTGTATTTGTTGTGAAACATTCTGTTCCTGGCATGCTTGTTTGCACCAGGATGCACACATTTCTTTGCTTTCTGCCCAAATCCAGGATTTCCTGTTGTTCTCAATCTCCTCCCAGACTTTCCGAGGAAAGGACATCCCATAGATTTCATTCACCTTCCTACGAACCAGTCTCTCCTCTTTACTAGCTTTGGTCAACTTGAGACATCTGGCCTGGCTTGGGGGTGGCCAGTCCTGGTTCTGCCAGCTACGCATTCTCAAAGACACAAAAAATGGATCCTTGACTTCTTCTTGCACAGCCAGGGCGGTGGAATCACCACTCTCTTCCATGCACTTCTCTGAGGCAAGAGCTTGAGTCTGTGTACCAGTTCCTTTTTCACAAGGCCACATAGGTTCCCCCTCTTCTTCTTCCTCACTGAGAATCTGTGCCCAGGAGTGAGCAGTCATCCTCACTCCTGAGACTATCCACTCTTCGCTGGGCGTGGAGGTCAAAACCTCCCATTCAAAGGTCTCCCTCTCTCGTCTTCTCCTATGAGACTTGGGCTAGGCCTCCCTCTCCAAGGGTCTACTGATGCTCCTCCTGAATTGTCTCTCTGCAATCCAGAATCCAAAACATCAGCACATTGTTCTGTCTGTAAATCTGCACCCTCTAGCTTTGAGCCACACTCCCCTGAGGGGACTTCTCCAACAGGCTCCGCCTGGTGCTGTCTGCTGCCAACTACAGATTCTTGAACTTTTGTCCATGTCAGAGCCAAATGAATCTTGGGCGCTTTAACAAATCATGACTACCCTCTTTAACAAATCATGGGAGGATGGGGTGGTACCTGAGGACTGGAGGAGGACAGATGTGATTTCACTTCACAAAAGTGGGAGCAGGGCAGAAGTGGGAAACTACAGACCTGTTAGTTTAACCACAGTGATAGGGTAAATGATGGAATCACTTCTGAAGGAAGGAACTGTCGAGTACCTAGAGGCCAGAGGGGCACAGAACCCAAGGCAGCATGGATTCACAGCGGGAAGGTCATGCCAGACGAATCTAATAGATTTCTTTAACTGGGTGACCAAAGTAGTAGATCAGGGAGGGGCTGTGGACATGGCCTACCTAGACTTTAGCAAGGCATTTGACACAGTCCCACACAAAAGATTAATATTCAAGTTAGCCAGCCTGGGAGTGGGTCCCAAGATGATAGCCTGGGTAAAGAATTGGCTGGAGAATAGGACACAGAGGGTAACAGTAAATGGAGTCCACTCTGAAGAAAGGGGGTTACTAGTGGGGTACCGCAGGGTTCAGTATTAGGACCGGTCCTCTTCAATGTCTTTATAAGCAACATTGCAGAGGGACTGGAAGGAAAAGTATATCTCTTTGCAGATGACACAGAGATCTGCAACACAGTTGATGCACAAGGTGGGGTGGAAAGGATGAGAAGGGACTTGGCAAGGTTTGAGGAACAGTCAAATGTATGGCAGCTTAAATTCAATGCTAAGAAGTGCAAGGTAATGCACTGGGAAACAAAAACCCAGGGGAAGAGTACACAATGGGGGCGTGAGACACTAACAACAACAAAAATGGAACGGGATCTGGGGGTAGTCATATCAGATGACCTAAAGGTGGGCAAGCAATGTGAGAGGGCAGTAAGGAGGGCTGGGGGGATACTGGGATGCATAGGGAGAGGCATCACCAGTAGAAAACAGGAAGTTGTTATCCCTCTGTACAGACAGCTGGTGAGACCCCATCTGGAGTACTCTGTCCAATTCTGGAGACCCAATCTCCGCAAAGACATAGACAGGATGGAAGCTGTCCAGAGGAGGGCAGCTAAAATGGTGCCGGGTCTGCACCAGAAGACATATGAAGAGAGACTTAAGGAGCTTAATATGTATAGCCTTGAGGAAAGGAGGGAGAGGGGGGACATGATAGAAACTTTCAAGTACCTCAAGGGAATCAGAAAAGTCCAAGAGGGTAGCATATTTCAGAAAAAGAGGTGTGCAAGAACAAGGGGCACAATTTGAAGATAGAGGGTGGCTCAGAGGTAGAAATATGAGAAGTATTTTTACAGAGGGTTGTGGATGCATGGGCGGCCTTCCGCGGAAGGTTGTGGAGTCAAAAACAGTGGTGGAATTCAAGCATGCATGGGACAGTCATAAGGCAATTCTAGGGGGTTGGGGTAGGAAAAAGTAGGCTGCTGGTTAACTAGGATCTGCAGCTTATCCATTACGTAGGGAAATGGGCAGACTGGGTGGGCCAAGTGGTCCTTATCTGCTGTCAAATTCTATGTTTCTATGTGGGACAGTATCGAAAGCTTTGCTGAAGTCAAGGTAGGTGACATCAACTGCTCCCCCTTGGTCCACCACTCTGGTTACCCAATCAAAGAAATCTATGAGATTATTTTGAAAGGCCCTTTCTTTTGTAAACCCATGCTGTCTTGGATCCTGTACTCCTATGGATTCCAGGTGTTGCACTGTCCTTTCCTTAAGGAGTACCTCCATAATCTTGCCCACAACTGAGGTAAGACTGACTTGTCTGTAGTTCCCTGCCTCCTTCCTGCTACTACTCTTGTGGGATGGGATCACATGAGCCCTTCTCCAGTCTTCTGGGACCTCTCCTGTGCTCAGAGACTCACTAAACAGTTCTGCTAATGACTCGACCACGAGGGAAGGTTTTCTTAATTTACAGGTAAAATAAATATATATATATATATATATATATATATAAATTTAGACACACTGGTGGGCTCCCAGTGTGCCACAATATGATGGGGAGGGAAGATGTCAACATAGAGTTGAGCACCCCGATGTTGGCTAAGTTCTGAGCAGACACAGGCGCATCCGACACGGATGGAGCATTCCGGTGTTGGAAAGGAAGGAAATTGTTTAACCAGTAAAGACACACTAAGCGGTAGCAGGGAAAGGGGACATTGTTTAACAAGGAAAGACACACTAAGCCGCAGCTGAAGGGCTCGCATTTCCGGCTCTGTCCTTTGAAATGTTTGCAGAGACAAGCCCCCTCAGCAAACCAGTGTCATCAGAACACTGCCTGCTGATTTGCTGGTCATAGACTGACCCCTTCAGCACCACTGGCCACTGGGCTGGCACCCCTCACACCTCTCTCTAGCAACTCTCATGTCAACATGTTCATCTGCGCTCGTGTATATGACGAACATAAAAAGGAAACTTGATATTTTTTTGACCAGGAAAAGAAATCATTTATATGTAAAATAGTTTAGGTGTCTGAACTCTGACTCCTGTCTGACCTATCATTCTGAATGTTCCTAAATAGGCTAGGTCACTCGGTTAGACGCTACCTGTCACAAGTGGTTGGCTGACAGGGTAGGATTTGCATGCCTCTAGCAGTTTGCATAAAACATTTAAGGCATGTGTTTGGAATTCTCCTTGAGGTTAGGGAGCGTAGCTTCTAGCTGGCAAGTACTCAATGGGAAGACTTTCGGCATTAAGGCACCGAGGCAGCTGGAGAAGACCATGTGAGGAGCAGGATCCGGGTTTGAGTTGAAGACCAGGATTTCTGGTTGGCACAAAAACTTCAGAAGCCAGTAAGGGTACCTAGGGGTTGAAACCTAAGACTTTTTTGATTGTTATGCAGTCTCCCCACATTTGGTAAGAGCACCTGGGCAGGAGAAATTTGCCTTATGGTTATGAATGACAGTCTACATTATGTGGTGTGCTTTGTTTTCTTTTTGGAGTTGCTCTTCTGACCTGAGGAGGGTAAAGCCATATCCTAAAGATTGATAAACTTGGTAGCCCTTTTGGAGGATGTGAACTGGTAAAGTCCAGAGCAGAGATGGGAAGAATGGCTGAGATGGTTTGAGTCCACTTCCCAGAAAGAACCGAACCAACCACCAGTGCTACAAACTGCAGTGGAAGCACTCACTGTAATCCAAGGACTTTTACAGAGATCAATCCAAGCTGAGAAGCCACCAATGGAAATGGTATACAGACACTTGGGGGTTGGGGGATAGCAAAACAGTTGTGAGTATGTTGTCTACGCGTGGAAAACTGTTAAAACTGTTTGTTTTCGGTGTGGGAAATCGGAGTGCATCCACAGACTTTGTACCATTCATAAAGTTAACTATGTGGAATGCAACATGATTATTAACCATAAAACTGTCCCGAGCCGGCCCGCCCGGCTTACAGCTGATTGATTTCAACAAGCGCGTGACCAGGTTCAGCAGGACCCAGGTCGCCGGAGGGCCGGCCAGGGGGAGAAGGATTGAGTGTCCTACGGACTGCTCTCCCTCTCCGGGGGGGAAGGAGGTTGGGGAAGTGTCTGGCGCATGATGGACCCCTAGCGGAGGCCAGTGGTCCCATAACACTGGCGCTCGTACTCAATGGAGACAGGGCGGACGCTGGATGTCATTGTACACCCCCGCCTCGGAGGAAAACTAAAGAAAATGGAGGAGAGAGCCTCCGTCTACATGAAGCCCTCCTGGGGGCTGTTAGCTCACTGCTGCCGCACTCCAACCAGATACCAGTTCCATGGTGGAATTGGGGAACCTGGCCCACCCTCCAGGGGGCAAGCAGGAGTAACCCAGGAGTTGCAGCACTTGGCGGAAGTCTCGGGGGCCGTGACCAGGGCAGAGACAGGACAGAGGCCTCCCAGGACAAAAGATAAATAAAAAAAAAAAAAAACTGTCCCCGAGGTTCCCAAGTGGGAAAAGGGTATCAAAAGTGAAGTTAATGTATGTAAAAAGGGGAAAACAGATGAAAATATTTTCCCTGGTACTCCCTGGTGTGGAAGGGAGAAAAGAAATGTAAGAGATATACCTTACTATGCTTGCGGCAAAAGCAGCGTTGATGAAAATGAGTACACAGAAAGTGGTTATGCAAAGAAGGCTGATACTAAAAGGTATAAATGAAACAGATACATAGTCACTAATGTGGACTACAGTAATACCCAAATGCAGGCTGAGGACCAAACTATTGGTGCCCTGCTAGATTTGGGGGATGGGCAAACTTTGGTGAAAGAATCACATGGGCTCACACATCTGTTCGAGGGAGACTGAAGCAATGATTTCATGTATTCAGTGGAATCCTAAAGAATATCTTATTGCCCATACAGTGGAAGCCTATAATGAGAAATGAGTAAAAGTGATTGGAAAAGTTTCATAGGGTGGTTGCCTTGAGAGCTGTGAAGTGACAGACCTGCAGGCAGACAGGTCTAATCAAGTGATAATCAGTAATCAGGTAGAAGTACCATGGCGGGAAGTGCCCTTTGATGGGGATGGACTTCAAAATCTAAAAAGTAATAATAAAGGTGTCTTCAGACATGCAAGGACTGAGCAAGACATCAAGAAGGAATCCAGAACCAAGAGAAGTCAGTCAAATAATAAATGGCTTCCCCAAGGTAATGATATTCTAAGAAACCAACAGTATCCCTAGACAGAGAGGGAGTGACTTTGAAATGTTTAAAAAATCCTTTTAGGAGGCTTCTACTGAGGAGGAACTAGAAAGAACAGTTACATTAGAACTTACCGTAACAGTAGATCTTCAAGAGAATCTTCTCCATTAAGCCACACCTTAGAACTACAGCCATCAGCACTAGGACCACACAGAAACTTCTGCTAGCCAGGGGCCGCCCAAGATGACACCCCACATCTGCGTCTATGCAAGTGTGGGCAGCCCCATCACTTCTCAGTTCCCTGCCGGAGATCAGCCTCAGATGACCTTCAACCATGGGGAACCAGGAGATAAGACCAGCACAAGGTATACAAAGAGAGGCATGTGGCTGGATATAGGATGCATGGAGTGGGTTTTAGGCACAGCATCTGATGTATCCCTCACTGAAGCAGAAGGGGGAAAGAAAGAGGGACGGCACAGCCTAATGGAGGAGATTCCAAGACCTATTGCTTTACAGTAAGTTCTCACATAACTGTTCTATCTTCTTCAAGGCTCTCTCTCTCTTAGATTAGGCCACTCCTTTGGAACAAGTCCCAAGCAGTCCCAAGTAAAACTGGGAAGATGCTACAGTCAGACATATATTACTAGATATTTACATAGAAACTAGCAGGGTAAGTGGGGAGAAAAGAAGAGAATTGTAGGTGGTGTTTGGGGCACTTTGAAACTTTGTAGGCAGTGTTTGGGGCACTCTGAAACTTGGGTTTTAAATTGTAACAGGTGGTGTGGGGGAATCTAGCTCAGGAGATTATTACTGGGTAAGCAGATTCAGGAAGCCCTGTGAATCAGGTGTGTTAACTGGGGATGCAGCCGACAGAAGCTTGGTGCCTTCTCACAATAACACTATGGCCAACCCGGGGGAGCTGAAGGTTGAGGTGCTGGATGCCACACCTCGTGCCACGCTGGCGACCTGAGTTCAGGAATGGGCCCGGGTTGGGGGCGAGGAGTGGGATTAAGCGGCCTTAAGGCAGCTCTTCTCTCCTGGGGAGGGATCTGGAGTTTCCCCTGGCCCTTGGCTGCCACCCGGTGGAGTACGGATAGCAGTCTGGGCTATGGGGGGGCTCGGTGAATGCCAGGGGACGGGTGGAAGGGGCTGCGCCAGCGCCATGGGCTGTGTGTGTGCTGGGGCCCCGCTGTATGGGGAGAAAAACGGCAAAAAACACAAAAAGTATTTTATTTATTTCACAGTTTGGGATTAACACCTTTGAGCACTGAAGGCTCTTTTACAAAGGCTCCAAGCTGAGGATGTACAGACTTACTAGACAACATTTTACCAGATACAGGAACATGTGGAACTGAATCTGTTATGCACAAAGCAGTGTAAACATATAATATAGTACCAAAACATAAAATACATTGTTTCAAAGTGCAGTTTTCAGGGTGGTAGCAACATCTGCTGAGAGTTTCAACTTAAGTGCAACCCTATGAAGATTGAAAGCGGCCTTAAACAGGCTTTGTCGGGCTAAGGTAGAGGAATAGGGTGGAGATGGTGGGAGAATGAGGACTGAATTGTAAGAGGTAGATAGGTGCAAAGGAGAAGTGAGGAGTAGAGAGCAGTTTGAAAGGGGAGTGGGGAAGGGATGGCAGTGGATAGAAATAGTAGGGGGAGCAGCAGGTTTCAGGTATGGTAAGGTCATGCAGGCCTGGGTGAAACCATGCATTGTATTCCTGTCTGGAATGTGGGGTGGGGGACTATGGGAGGATAGGTGGGACAGGGTGGTTTAAGAGTGGTAAGTGCGGGCACTAAAAGTGTGTGGGGGGTGAGGAATAGAATAGGGCTAGATAAGCAATCTGAGAGAACAAGCCAAATTACATCTACTTCGGAACACTCTTCAAAAAGAACGATCACATTTTAACTCCTGTGCCAGCAGGAGGCGAAGTTCTTTTTTAAACTAGCCGATTTTCCCAAGCTCAACCAGGGGGACAGGGAGGTCACTGAACCATTGTGGCCCCCTCACGGAAAAATCACTATAGTATAAAAAGAAAATCAGTATAAAAACACTTTCACTCTAACGTGTCCAGCACATTCATGTCCCAACAAGTAAGTGGAACGGCAAAGGTGTGGAACAGGTTGACTAGCATCTTAGGTGTTGGCAGGCATCAGCAGAAGGAAGCAAGGAAGCAGGGGACTCCGCCAGTCAACTAAGGTAGAGCACCTGTTAACTACTGTGTAACAGTCACTGCTGGGAAGGGCAGAAGGTCAAAGGTAGGACAAAACTGGGAATAGGAGCAACAGCCTATCCAGGATAGGAGAATAAAGACTCTGGGAAAACAAACATACACATAGAAAGGGGAAAAACTAAAAACACCTTATCAGGGGTAAGGGTACAAAAATATTTATAGGTAATCCAGGGAGACTAGACGTTGGGAATGCTGGAAATGGTACAGTGCAGTAGCTGTGGGTTGCAATTCTCAGAGAGACTTTCTGGAGACTGATGCTGCCCCATCTGCATCCACCTCTTGGGGTTGAGGGAGTAGGTCACTAGACTCCAGGCTGAGTTGGCTAAGATTTGGGTGACCTCTTTTCTGCAACTGTTGCCTCAAAGGATGCCAGGGAGGAGGAATAGCTGGATCATGGTGGGTTCAGGAAAGGTGGGGGTGGTGGGTCAAAGACACATTCTTCAGCTGGTACCTCTATGCAGTTTCTATGCTGTTCTGGTGAGGCAGGACTGTGAGGAAGAGGCACCTGGGGTAGTGGACAGGAAGGACAGGAGGCTCCTCCATAGCAGAGACCCCAGGGAGGGTGGAACAGGACTCCGGAGGAGGAAGAGGACACAGCTTCTGGTGGGGAACTCCACTGTGAAGGGAATAAATTTGGGAAATAGGAAAGGGAGGTTAGGTGCTTATGTAGCACCATGGCCCGAAGAGATGGGAAGCCGATCCTAAGGATCAATACAGCAGCAGGACTGGAGGGTGAGCTGGATATCACTGTCCATCTGGGCACTAATGATCTGGCTAGGGATGGTGCTCGGATAGCACAGGGAGGGTTTAGGGAACTGGGGAAGGGTCTTAAGTAGCACAGCTTGGTGGCTTTCGCTGAGGTGCTGCCTGTCTACAATGGGGGGGGGGGGTGGAGAAGGTTCTCTGCACCAGAAGCTTCAACTCATGGCTGAAGGAATGGGGCAAAGAGGAGGGGTTCAGCTACATTGGAGACTGGGAACACACCTGGGAGGATAAGAGCCTATACAGGGGTGATGGCCTGCATCCATTCAGGAAGGGAACCAGTCCTCCGTGGACAGTTTAAACATTACAATGGTGGTGGTGGAAGAGATTGGGGAAGCAGAAACTGTCCCTACACACACACACACACACACACACACACACACACACACACAGGCTGAAGCAGAGAGTAGGGAGAACCCAAGAGGTGTGAAATCACCAGGGATGTAAATTAGTACAGGAAGCAGGGTGGAAGAAATGATGTGGGATAGAAGCGGGTGCATTAAAAAGAGAAGATGGAAGGAGGGAAGGCAAAAGGAAAAAGAGGAGTAACAAATGGAGTATAACAAAGCCTGAAAAGCCATGTGTGTGAATGCTAGAAGTCTAGAAAATAAGATTCCAGACCTAGAGGCTACAGTCGCAGAGGCCAGCCTGGATACTGTGGCCATTATTGAGCCATGGTGCACTGAAAACCATGACTGGGACATGGCCATACCAGGATATACTCTGTTCAGGAAGGACATGGTGAGAAGTAAAGAAGGTGTTGTGGTACTTTATGTGAGGGAGGGCATTACAACGACCGAGATACGGGGGGGGGAAGGGAGGTACTGCTGGTCACCCTAGAGACAGGGAATGGTGCCACTATTCACACCGGCACGATCTACAGACCTCCAACACAGAGGGAGGAGTTAGATAAGGTACTGATGGAAGCCAGTAGCAAGATGGCAGGACAGGGGGAGGTGCTGTTAGTAGCGGACTCAATCTGCCAGCTGTAGATTGGAGCCTCCCCACTGCAGTTTCAGCTAGAAGCAGGGAAATCTTGGACTCCCTGCAGGGGATGTTCCTCAGGCAACTAGTCAGTGAATCCACTCACGATCTGTCAATATTGGACCTGGTACGCACCAACGGGAACGCTGCTGCAGATGTCAAGGTGGGGAGTGGGGCACCTGGGAACCAGCTATCACCGTACAGTGTGGTTCAATATAAGGATGGATGCAGAATCAACCCACACAAAGGCCAGGGTCTCAGACTTCAGGAGGGCAGATTTTATAAAGATGGGTGAATGCCTCAGGGGTGACCTGGTGGGGGGGGATGAACTGGGTGAGGTGGGGTGGAAGAACAGTGGGGAAACTAAAAAGGGCTATAGTAAGAGATAAATTAAGTGGGTTTGCATTGCAGTTTGTGACCCAAGAGGTGCCTGCTAATGTCCTCAGCGGTCTGCAAGCATTTGAGAACCTCCTGTTTCTGTGAACCTTCTTGGAGGTCCTAGGCAGCGGCCTTACCCTTCTTCCAGTTAGTATTCTGGAATTTTACCATACGAGACAGATAACTGGTAATCCTCAGCCCGATGGTGGAGAAGACATAAACCCTCTTGCCCCAAAGATCGATCCTGCATGACTCTTTGGGGGGGAAGGAACTAGGGTTCTTGGGCACCTTAGACCTGTCGTGTTGCCTTTATAACCGCAGAGTCTGTTTTGGGCTAGGCAGCATAATGTGGAAACCCCTGTGGGGCATGGTAAAGCCTGTCAGCCCTATGGGGCACAGCTGGTACCATATCAGGCCTCTGCCAGGCTGCAGTAGTGGCATTCCTCAAAGCAGGCTAGATAGGAGGAATGATCTTGAGAGGAGATTCAGGGATCTACAGGAAATCCACCAGATCCTTTCTGGAGGCATCCTTTTCCTCAGTATGGAAACCCAGAGCTGAGGATAACTGCTTCATAATATCGAAGAAGGTAGGGTCCTCCGGAGGAGACCTAGGAGTGTGTTTGACAGAATCCTCGTTGACAGAGGAAGCAGTGGATCTGTCTGAGGTGAGGGGTTCTTCCTCCTCCTCCTCTTCCTCATCAGGAAGAATAAGGTCAGGATGGTACTCCTCCTCGATGTCGGCCTCTTACAGACCAAGGTCCGACATTTGTTGTGCCAACGACGGCCCTCGAGGGGTAGACCGCGGTGGATGAGAAGGTGTTGATGACAATGCTGTCCCCGATGATGCACATGAAGTAGGCCTGTATGTGCCCAACTTGGTGCACTATGGCTGTAGTAAATTCAGTTAAGATCTCTTTGAGATCGATGAGTGCCGAAGACTACGCTGACGGTGCTGGCAGCGATGATCCGACCGATGGGCCCAGACAACCTGAAGAGCCTGTAGCCCAAGGGCCTGAAGTAGGTTCAGACCTCGATGGTGGGGCCTTCAGTGACTAGCCCGTTGTCGACTGAAGAGAAGCCGACAACCCAGAGGTCGACAGCTGGCCACCCTGAACGTCGGGCGAAAGCGCTGTCAGTATGGGTCTGGTAGGCACAGAAACCTGGACAAAAGATTTATGTGTCGGCACAGCCGCAGTCGATGAGGAACCCCCGGACAAGGATGGAGAGCCCGCCAGGGAGCAGGACTGTCGCCGGGGGGAGTGGTCCCTGTCTCGGTCCTTCTTGTGACTCTTTCCTGAGGACTTTCTCAGGCCTTAGTGGCCCGGGAGCTCAATAACCCTGCCGTCGACTGGGAGGCTGGGACCCCAGAGGACCCCCTGCCCGGAACTGGCTACCTGTTCCATGAGAACATTTTTGAGAGCCATCTTGCGTCGCCTGAGGGTTATTTGATTAAACTTCTAGCAGAGCTCACAGTCTGAGACTTGGTGATCAGGCCCAAGACAGCAGACACAGAGAGAGGGTTCATCGGTGGAGGCAATCTTCTTTCTGCAGTGACAGCGATGGAAGAGAGAGAAGTCAGAGGATTAACTCTTGACATAAACAAAATAAAGGAATTTCTTTAAAGAAAGAAATTACGATTGAAGTTGAAAAAGTCGTAGGCGAAAAAAGGTACAAACCTGCACCGAAGCTTCCATGGAAACCCATGCAAACAAATCAATGGCAGGAAAGAACTGTGGAGTGAGCCGGGCAGCCCACACCTTTCTAGGGTTGATGATGTCGGTAGACGTCGATGGTGTTGGCAGCCCCAGTTGTACTGCTGAAAATCATCCATGTGGATCCTGCTTTACAGATGGTGAAGTTCCTACGGTGTGACCTGATGACTGAGCTACTACCGAAGATAATCAGCGGTGCCCAGTGCCTGACGAGCCTGCAGATAGGCTGACAAGGCCAGCGGGGCAGGGGCCAATGAACTGGAGGGCAATGGCCGGACTGCCAGTGAAGTTGGAGGAGAGTCCCCTGCCCACATCGAACTGGAAGGGCCTAGGCCGAGGCGGCGGGGGGAAGGGACTGGTCTCACAGGAGCCGACAAGGCAGTCCCAGAGGACTGGTGGGGAGCACCCAGGGACCAGGACCAGTGGCCTGGAGAATGGTCCTTTTGACAGTCCTTGTCTGTATGCTTCCCCGAGGACTTGTCTCGGACCTTAGCAGTCTGAGACCCTGAAGAGCACGCTGGAGACGGGAGGAAGAAGCCCCTGAGCCCCCCCTGTTCCAAACTGGCTAGTTGCTGCTCCATGAGAAAAACTTTGAGGTCTTTCTTATGACACCAAAGAGTTGTGAGATTAAACTTCTGGCAGGGGGTGCAGGCCTTGGGATTGTAAGAAGGCCCCAGACAGCAAACACAAAGATTGTGGTCATCCTCCCGAAAAAACTTCTTTTTTTTAATTTAAGTTTTTATCCCCGATTTTTTCCGGAGCTTGCAGGCAAGGCTTGGGAGGGGAGGCTCGCATCTGTCCCTGGCCTCGTCCCTATCACTGGGATCGCGGCCAGGACCATCATGCAACCTGCCAGATCCAATTTTCTCCCTTCCCGCTGCAGACACACACCTTGAGGAGATGCATGCGCTACATTTCTGCAACACCCTCCTTCATGCCACCCTCCATCCTAACACTGCCCCCAGCCGCCACCCAGGCAGTCACACGCCGGAGGCGACAAACGATCCTCCGCAGGGGAGGGAAAGCTGCCTAACGCAACTCAATCCTACTCCCCACTCCACACCCCCCAACAACCTAGGCTCGCTCCCAAACCTGCTGCTGGCTTGGCATGATGTGTGGTGTCCAGAGCTCCTCAACCCCGGCTCCATTAATGGCTCTGCTCAAAAATTCTTCTTCCGCAGAGGCAGTGATGGAAAAGAGGACGAGTAGACGGTTCTAGACATATAAAGCAAAGAAAATGAAGAAATATAAAGTTTTGGTGGTCAACTGAATGAAGAGGCTTCCGAAGGATACTGTGTGGTGAAGTCGATGGTGGGAAAGAATTGAGGCGGGAGCAGGGGCGCCTATGTCTATATAGGGATGATGACGACGTTGGCATGGGCGGCTCTAATAAACTGCTACAAATAAAGGCTTTGTGGGATCCTGCTGCCTAACAGCTAAGTTCCATAGGTGTGGCACGATGGAAGAGATATCCCTGATGAAGATCTAGTTACTGTATACAGTATGTGAAGAAAAAGTTTGTGCTTTCTCTAATGACCCTGACTTTAATACTTGTATGAGTAACCTTAAGGCATCAACTGAACGCCTGGACAAAAAGTGAAACCAGCAAAAGAAAAAAAGTTTCTTAAAGATAAAAACAATTATGAAAATAATAGAATTTTTGACTGGTTTGACAAAAAGAAACAACCACCTAAATCAATCTTAAAAAAAATGCCTCTAAGAAAATGCAATCTCAAGACAGTTTCAGAAACAGACCTTGATGGCACAGGATCAACTTTTTTTTCAGTGGAAAGCCGAGAGAGGAGCACCCCAGGAGGAGCCCGAGAATCATATTCCAGCAAGTCCAGGGAGAAAAAGGACCAGAAGGGGACGACATGGTAGGAGAGGATACCAGACAAAGAACCAGAGAATGAAAACCCCAGCAACAACAGGGAAACTGGAGACCGAACAATTCTCAACCCAACAGGCAGAATGGGTACAGGCACTGCTTAATGCGTCTAGTCACTCTTTGACTCAAACTGAACTTACTGTGCTCACCAAAGACTTTTCTTATTCCTACTGTAAATGCTACTCCATTTTATTGTCTAATAGAGCTATACAAGCGTACCAGAAAATTTACTCCGAAATTTTATTCTGAGCAAAACGGAAAGAGTACAACAAATGTAGCTAATACTGGTCAGTACTGTTTTAGAAGTAAAATCGACATTTTGTCCCCTCACTGCTCCAGTAGTGAGAGCATTTGAACAAGTTTGTGAGAGAGATACAAAATATGTTGTTGAACACCACCAGTGGTAACTGTGTAAACACTAGCCATGAAGAAAGAAATGCCATTAAAGAGCTTTGTGACAACCCCCTAATTATGATCAACCCATCAGATCAAGGGAGTGGGGTTGTAGTTATGGATACTATAAAATATGAAAAAGATGTATGGCGTCAACTGAATGGTAGCCAGGTATACAAAGCACTGAAAAGTGATCCTACTAAGGATTTCAAAATGGAAATAGATGTCTGTTTAAAGGAGTCATGTGATGCAGGTGTTGGTAGCATGGAAGTAAGGAACATTCCTGACAGTGGAACATCCAGGGCTAGCTACAATTTATATGCTACCTAAAATTCATAAAAGGCTAGATGACCCACCTGGTCACTTGACAGTGGCTGGTACTGGTGGGCTTACTCAACCATTGTCCAAATTTTCTGATTCTTCCCTTAGTGTCTCAACTACCATCATTTAATTATGATTCTGCTGATTTTTTGCAAACAATGGATGAGTTGGTTTGTCTAGAAGATGCAATCCTAATCACCCTTGATGTTGAATCTCTCTATACAATACGTAAGCAAGAACCCACGACAAGGTGTGTGGTTATTGGGGATTAATTAACACCTCGGGTGTGTTGTGAGGCATGAGGCTGCAGGCAGAGTGTCTTCACAGCACCCAGGGTGTTGATTAATCCCCCAAAACTGCACACCCTGCAGTGGGTTACTGCACTTATAACATGGGGTGTCTCCAGAGTGGGGAAGAAAACATGATTAACTCATGAAATGATAGGAATTCTTTATGTGTTCTGCCACCACCCCAACTACTGTAGTGCTAATTGATTGAGAGAGAGAGAGAGAGAGAGAGAGAGAGAGAGAGAGAAGGACCGTGAGAGACAGATACAATGTTCCACAGCTGCTGCAATGTCTTGTATCTATGTGTGTGAGTCTTTCTCTCTCTCTGTCTGCAGTATAGAGAAATTTAGCACCAGCAAACTGCAGGGAGACAAAGACACACACAGACACACAGTCTGTTTTCCGTGGTGGTGGTGGTTTTGGGGGGGGGGTTGCAAATTTCACAGCTCTCTTTGACTCTCTCCCATCTTTCCCTTTCTGGCATAGGCAACTTCGTACAGAACAAACCATGGCCACCAATAGGATCGGCAGGGAAAAATATCTGCAGCACTAAAGAAGTCATCGGTGAGGCTCAACTATGCTACTAGCAGGAATTCCGCGGCACTGAACAGCGCAGACCAACATTCCATTGTTGCTCCAAATAACTGAACACACACAGCAACTGTACACACGCTGGGAACTGGAGGGACAGGATACCAGAACAACCGGACAGCGTGTAAGCCAAAAGAGTGCAGCACCTGCCTGCTACTGCTGTCTCTGTCTCGCTTGGCATGTTGCCTGTCACTCCTGTCCTTCGACTGGCTCTGTGGGTCTCCTGGGAGTAAGCGAGAGAGAGAGAGACAATGTGCTGTTTCTGTCCTATACCCCAGCACTTCTCTCCTCGCTACTCCCCAATTATAAAAATGTCCTTTTCTCATGAGGAAGCTGCTGAAACAGATGCATTTAGGCAACAGAATTTGCCCATAGCTCTCAGTACAGTCGATAGCAAGGGGAGAGATACAGTATGCACTTTTCTTTTCAGCAAGTCTCTCTCTCTCTCCCACTACACAGCAGCATGAGGTTTTGGGGAGATTTAATTAAATAAATAAAAATATGTGGGAGACGAACAGAGAGAGACACAGAACACTGTGGCAGCACTGACCTTAACATTAAAACGGGGAGCGGAGGGCACACAGTCACTTTCTTTGGAGACAGACAGAGAGGGGGAAAAGACTGCAGCAAGGTGATGGAGGGCATTGTCAAGGAGAGGCTGGGGGGGGGACCTGGAAAAGTCAGGGTGCCTGGACGATAGACAGCATGGATTCGTCCCGGGGAAATCGTGTCAGACAAACCTTGTGGAGTTCTATGACTGGGTGACGAGTGCCTTGGACCCGGGTAGACCAGTGGATGTCCTCTTTCTGGACTTCAGCAAGGCATTTGACTCAGTTCCTCACGTGGGCCTGTTGGATAAGCTGGGAGAAATGGGGTGGGGAACCAGATGATCAGATGGATAGGCAATTGGCTCCAGGACCAGACCCAGAGGGTTGTAGTTGGCGGGATAGTCTCATCCCCAAGGAGGGTCCCACAGGGATCAGTCCTTGGGCCCCTCCTGTTCAACGCCTACGTCTCTGACATAAGGACAGGAATCAGGAGTGAGATGAGTCTCTTCGCGGATGACTCAAACTGGGGGCGGTGGTGGATGGGGAGGAGGGGAGGGTGACCCTACAGGGGGACATGGAGGCCCTGGAAAGATGGTCTAGAAAATGGAAGCTGAGGTTCAATGCAGGAAAATGCAAGGCACTCCACCTGGGGGCCAGAAATGCTACAAGTCTCGATGGCTGAGAGGGACCTGGGGGTGGTGGTGGATGTCAAGATGAACAACTCAGAGACTTGTAGGAGGGCAGCAGCCAAGGCCAACAGGATGCTGGGATGCATCGCTAGGGGGATCACCTCTAGAAGGAGGGAAGTGATACTCCCTCTGTATAACTGCTTGGTGAGGCCGCACCTTGAGTACTGTGTGCAGTTTTGGAGGCCACACTTAAAGAGGGACATTAAACTCCTGGAGAGGGTCCAGAGGAGGGCAACCAAAATGATTTTGGGGTTGGGGGACCGGACCTATGAGGAGAGGCTTGAAGAGCTAAATATGTACACATTGGAAGAGAGAAGGGACTGGGGGGACATGATAGAGGTCTTCAGGTACATGAAGAGAGTAAATAGGGGAGGAACAGTCAGGGTGCTTCGAAGGAAGGAGGGGGCCACTAGAGGGCATGGGTGGAAGCTGGAGGGGGGAAGATTCAGGGGAGAAAGGAGGAGGTGCTACTTCACTGAGAGGGTGGTGGAGCCATGGAATGCGCTGCCTAGGGGGCTAGTGGAGGCAGAGGCGGTGGAGGGGTTCAAGAGGGGGTGGGACAGGTACAGGGGAAGGGTTCTGGAAGCAAAATCCAATGCAGCAAAAATATCCGGAACTGGGAAGGGAGAAGCCAGAGAAGGCGAGGGGGGCAGCAAGGTCAGCACCCAGGGTGGGGGCTGACCAAACGAGCAGACACGAAAGACCATTAGGCCTATTCTGCTGGCATTTTAGTATGTTAGTAAGACTGAATTGCACACTGGAACGGGGAAGGGACAGCATACATGCTCCTAGGGAAACAAACTCCCTCACACATTCCTTGTTACCAAATGTCTGTTTTTTCCCTCTCTCTGGGGCTCTCTGTTCCGCTGTTTTGCCACATGCCACACTCTCTACACAGGAAATGACAGGTTCTGCTTCCTTGTTGTGGGTCTCAGAGGCCGGGGGGTGGGTGGGTGGGTGGGTTGGAGCGGACACAGGGAGTGGAAAGAAAAATTACTCACCTTAGTAATTGTGTTTCTTCTAATGGAGTCTTGCTGTATTCTGACAATATGCAGTTAGCCCCAGCACTTGAACTGCTCCAGAGAGGAAAGAGTTAACTCTATGTCAGAGCATAGAACGTTGAGCTCGAGCTTGGTTCAAACCTCTGACTGCTGCACTTTGAAGTGTAACCATCAGATTCTTATGAGCTAATACTAACTAACTACACCTGCTAGGTGGAAATTGTAAATTTACTAGCCAAAAAGGCAACCAAATGTTTTGGGTCCCAAAAGACTCAAGTCGAGAACTCGAAAACAAAAACTAGGTAGTGAACAACATAACAATCAAAACAACAAACACAATCCACTCCTCCTCTCTATACAAAGAGGAGTGCTAGATGCACCCCTGAGGTGCAGCACTGTACCTGCCAGCCCACTTCCCAAAAACCAGGTTCTGAGAGGGGAGGCAGGGAGGGAGGTCAGAATACAGCAAGACTCCATTAGAAGAAACACAATTACTAACGTGAGTATTTTTTTCTTCAAACAACACGAAGTCTTGCTTTATTCTGACATTATGCAGACTACCAAGCAGTACCTCCATAGAGGAGGGACCAAACCTATTTTGGGAATAGGCTCTGCAGTACTGTTGTACCAAACCTAGCATCACTCCTAGCCTGGACATCCAGGGAGTAATGCTTGGTGAATGTATAGACTATTTTCCAGGTGGCTGCTTTGCATATTTCTAATAATGGTACATCTCTGGCAGCAGCCAGGGAAGCAGCTGTATCTCTAGTTGAATGAGCCCTCAGGCCTGAAGGGCGTATTTTGCCTAGCTTCTCATAGCAGAACTGTATACAAGAGACAATCCACCTGGCAATAGTCCTCTTAGTAGCAGGTTTGCCCTTTCCCACTTCACCATAAGTGAGAAACAACTGATGACAGTCAAACCTAAGTGTCTTAATGCATTCAATGTAGTAACCAAGTGCCCTCTTAACATCCAAGCTGTGTAACCTCCTTTCCCCTGAAGAAGAATGATCAGTGAAGAAGACAGGAAAAGACATGGACTGGTTCAGATGAAAATCTGAAACCACTTTGGGTAAGAACCTCCTGTTAGTTCTAAGGACCACCTTATATCTGTGGAATGAGATAAAATCAGGCTCCACCGACAGAGCGTGTAACTCACTGATAACGCCTGGCAGACATAATAGCTACCAGGAACACGGCTTTCCAAGTCAAGTACTTAAGTTCTGCTGAGGCCAAAGGTAGTTGCATAAGCTGAGCAATGTAAACATTAAGATCCCAAGCAGGAGCAGGATCCTTAAAGAGAGGACTGGTATGGAGCAATCCTTTAAAATATTTACAGAAAACAGGATGAGATGCCAGTGATGAAGCCTTTTCACCACTGACAGAAATGCAGAAACAGCTGCCAAGTGTACTTTCAGAGTAGCTGGTCCGAGGCCTAAGCCATTAAGATGACCCATATAACCCAGAACTGCAGCCAAATCAGCAGTATCTGGAGAAATCTGCTTATTGGAACACCAAATGCTGAATCTTTTCCACTTGGAATTATAAGTTTTTCTGGTGGCAGGTTTTCAAGAGGCTTTGAGAATATTCAGAAGCCCCTGAGACAGATGCAGGCTTGCATATTCTAACTCTTCAAGAGCCATGCCTTGAGGTTGAGAGACCGAAGGTTGGGGTACCAAATCCTCCCGAGAGGAGGTTAGCAGATTGTGATTCTTGGGAAGAGATAGGGGAAGATGGACTGCTAGGGACAGCAGTAGAGGATACTGAGGCTGCCTGGCCCCGTCTGGAGCAATCAGGATCACTTTACAAGATTGTGACCTTATCTTGACCAGAACTTTGAATAGTAGAGGAAATGGGGAAAGGCATACAGAAATTTCCCCTCCCAATCCAGAAGTAGAGCATCCAGGGGAACTGAGCCCAAGACTGGGGGTCTGCAACAGAAAAGAAGTTGATGATTACCTGGGGCTGCAAAGAGATCTATCTCTGGAGTGCCCCACCTTGAGAAAATCACTTTTAACACCAGGAGATCCAAGGACCATTCGTGATGGCCCTGCGAAATCCTGCTCAGGGCATCTGCTAGCGCACTGTCCTTCCTTGGAAGGTGGACTGCTACCAGAGATGTATAAGGGAATAAGTTAGGGACCACAGTTTCATGGCTTCCATGCACAAGGCCATAGACCGAGTGCCTCCCTGCTTTTTGATGTACCACATGGTGGTGGTGTCTGTTCTGACCTGAACCACCTTGTTCTGTACTGAGTCCAAGAAAGCTTGTAGAGCCAGGTAAACTGCACTGAGCTCTAAAAGACAGATATGAAGTAGAGACTCCTGAGGAGACCACACCCCCTGTGCTGTGACGGCTCCCAAGTGAGCTCCCCACCCCTGGAGAGAAGCATCTGTGGTTAGTACCACAGAATGAGACTGGGTGATGAATGGGAATGTTTCGGCTTGTCCAACTGATCCCACTGTACTGCCCACTGAGAGATTCTCATATGGAGGTGGACCAGTGGCACAGTCACCATGGCCACAGTCATAAGGCTCAGGAGCCGTAACATTGTTCTAACAGAGACATACTGACTCCTGTATACCAACTGTGCTTGGACAATCAGATTGTCTGCTGTGTTCTGTGGCAAGAAAGCACACCCCTTCTCTGTGTCCAAGTCTGCCCCTATGTTACTGTAGTCTTTGGCGGGGGTCAACACAGATTTTGACACATTCACTGTGATCCCCATGTTTTCGAACAACTGCCTAGTCCCAGACAGAGTAGGAAGTATGTTTTTCTGGAGCCTGCCTTCAGTCATTCAGACAGGGGAACACTTACAGGCCTTCCTTGAGAAGGAAACCTAAAGATGTGAGCAGCTGCTGAGTTACCTGAAGATGTAATTTGACTTGGTCTGGAGACTGGCCTACTATGAGCCAGTCGTCCAGGTAAGGAAAGATGGCAATCTTTTGCCTTCTTAAGTGGGCAACTGCTACTGCCAGGCATTTTGTGAATACCCTCGGGGCAGAGGTGAGGCCGAAGGGCATTGCTCTGAACTGATAATGGCCTGAGGGCAGTTCGAATCTGAGGTACTTTCGATGGGAGCTTCTGATAAGAACATGGAAGTAGACATCCTTGAGGTCCAGGGACGCTAGCCAGTCCCCTGGCCTTAGACAGGGTAAAATAATTCCCAGAGTCACCATTTTGAATTTTGGTTTTAAAAGGTGCTTGTTTAGGTATCTGAGATCCAGGATGGGCCGCCATTCTCCTGTCTTTTTGGGGTAAGGAAGTACCTGGAGTACAACCCTTTGCCCTGGTGTAGGGGTGGAACCCTTTCCACAGCTCTGAGAGCCAGGAGGGTAGAAACTTCTGTCTCTAGGGCAAGTGCCTCTGATGGATTTGCAGGTGGACAGGACCTGGTTCTCATCAAATTTTTTGAAGCTGAGAACCAGTCCCTGGCTTACTACTTCCAGGACCCATTTGTCTGATGTTAAAGACATCCAGTCCTAGACAAAGTAAGCCAGCCTGCCCCCTACAGGTAGTGGAGAATCGGCCCTGGCCACCCCATCAGGGTGCCTGCTTGGCAGGGGCTTTAGGCTGAGGGGTAGAAGCAGGTCTGCTTGTACCCCGTCTGCCTCTCCCTCTAAAGAACCCCCTCTGGGCGTAAGCTGAAGAGGAGGCCTGGGCTTCGTAAAAGGCCTATGAAAAGGCCTGCCCCTGCCCCTGGAAGGCTGCCTTTGAGGAGTGGCCTGCCTTTCCTTGGCCTGTGCACTCCTATAGGTGGTCCTATACTCATCCATTTTCTTCATGTAATTCTCTGTCTGCTCCCGAACAGAGAATTACCCACAACAGGAAAATCCATGGCCTTAGTCTGGGTATCCTGTGACAGGCTAGTGACATCTGAGCCAAGCCATCTCATGGGTGCCACAGATGTAGCCATGACCCTTGATGACACATCATTAGAGTCCACTGCAGCATGGAACTGCACCTTAGATGCCTCAATACCATCAGCAGCCACCTGCTCCAGCTCCTTGGCAAGCTGGACAGGGACCTGTTTTGCTAGAGCCATAACAGTATCCCATCTGGATTTCTGGTATCTAGCAACATAAGTCATATAATTTGCCTGTCTGAGTCCCAAGGATGATGCCATGTACTGTTTCTTTGCCACGGCATCAATCCTCCTGGAGTCCTTGTCAGGGGGTGTGAAGCCAAGGGAATATTTGCCTTGTCACAGGCTGCAGCCTGCACTACCCCAACATGGCTGCATTGTTGTGTAAGGAACTCCGTAGATAGAGCCTGACAATGTGTACCTCTTGTCCATTCTTTTATCCACAGGAGGTATAGTATGAGGAGTTTTTAGAATTTTTACTGTCTGTTTCCCAAAAGATTTATGCAAAGGAATAGACAGTCTCCTAGACTCTGGGATATCCATCATTTCTACATAGTCAGGCTCCTCTTGATCATCCACAGCTTCCTCCATAGGGAGCTGGAGGGTTTCAGCCACTTTTTTATAAAACATAAAATGAGAGGGGGACTCAGAAAGCCTAGGGGGAGACACTCCTGAAGGTCTGTCTGGGGAGATGTCCGGTTCAATGGGCACATCCAGACTTTCAAATCCACATTCACTCTCCTCATACTCCTCTTCCCCCTCCTCCGGTTCATAAAATTCCTCTAAATCACATTCTTGAACCGGTGGAACCGACCGAACCGTATTTACCTGATGGTGCGGTTCCAGTCGAACGAAGCGATTGGACAATTTTAATCGCTTTGGCTATTTCTTCAGCGGTTGGAGAGGAATTTTGGCTCCAAACCTGCTGATTTTCTAGTCCTTTTGCTGGAACCGACTCCTCGAGTCGGCTCTCCTTGCCCGAGGAAGTCTCGCCTGGTCAGAGGGCACTCCCTCCGTTCGGTTACAACTGAACGGGCTGGCCAGCCGGTCAGCGGACTTCTGGCCTCCCTTTCCTGAGCCTACCAACTCTCTTATCCAGGGTAGCTGCAGGAAAATTTTACAAATCTGGCAGTCTGCATTGAGGTGGTCAAACCCCAGACAATAAACACAGGTGGTGTGGGGGTCAGCCTTGGCAAAGGCTTCCCCACAAACACTGCAGTGTTGAAACCCAGTGGGCCCGGTTTTTCTTTTGGGTTTCTCAGACATAGTGCCAGCCTAACCAAAACTTGCCCGTTTATGGCAATCCGCCAAGCAAGACTCTCTTATCGGTTCCCAACCGTGTCACAGGTCATGGAAAAAAACGTAATGAAATCCGTTTTTTTTTAGAACCGATAAGAACCGGGAACCGCACTCTAAAAGACAGATTAATGTATTTGCAACAACCTGATCGGTTCAAACCGAACCGATAATACCGTTTACAAGCTCCACACAGAAAGTAAATGTAAAACCTATCTAGTACTTACAATACACCACAGACAGAGCTTGAACCGACCGGTTGCGGTTTAAATTCGGTTAAAAAAACGAAAAATAAATACTTTAACCGACAAAATGAACCGAGCAGAAGGAGAAATCTCCGGAGCGACTGTTCAGTGAGGCAGAGTAAAGAATCTGACAGTTTGAGTTTGAAGAACAACAGACAGAGTTTTCAACCGAGCTCGAGCTCAAAGTTCCATGCCTGGCATGGAAAGTTAACTCTTTCACCTCCGGAGCAGTTCAAAGGTTGGGACTCACTGCATATGTCATAATATAGCAAGACTTCATGTTGTTTGAAGAATAAGTTCTGTCATCAGATGAGCGCAGCAAATGTTTGCTCACCTCAGCTCCAGAAGATAATGTTTTAAGTAACTCATTCTTGGCAGAGCTATCTGGCAAAGCCCAGGCTGCAATACGAGCAGCTTTCCACAGGCTATTCTAGTATTCTATCCTTGTAGTTTGCAATTCTAAGGCCCAGTGAAGCAGAAGCATACCTACGCTTGTACCTCTCACAGGGGTGTTCAAATCAAAACTTTTAGGACTTGCCCAGCCATAATTGCAGCTGAATTTTCACTTGCCCCTATTCATTACAATGAAATTAGCTTTCTTTTTGTACTTGCACTTCAAGAAAATTTACTTGCCACAGACAGGGGGCAATAGGAGTTGCACACCCCTGCATCACACCCAGCCTCCTAGATTTTTTATCAAGAGGCAAAGTACTCATGTGTTTAGGTGCTCTAGACCTATCATGAGCAGCCATGACAACTGCAGTCAGTTCTCTGGCTGATTAGCATAATAAGGCTTAGCAGATGGTGCAGGATGCTGCTTATCAGCCTTTCTAGATACTGCAAGCAGTGAGTTTGGTCTGTTCCATGCAGCAAAGGTAGCATCTTCTAATGCAGGATATATAGGTGGAATTATAATGGAGGGTGTGCAAGGCACCCCCCAAATTCCATTACATTTCTTTTTTGTGGAATCTTCATCTTTCACAGCAAAGCCCATGGCAGTCTGCATTTGCTGCATCATGGCATAAAAAGTTGGATCCTCAGGAGATCTTGGATATAGACCATTGAGTCCCCACTGCAGAATGACAGGGTAGAACTAGAGCATGCTACAACATATTGTACCACTCATATTCCTCCTCTAAAACCATGAGGTTAGGATTATATTCAGCTTCGTCATCAACATCTCTTATCTACAACAGGAGCCACAGAATGCAAGGCAAGGCAAGTTTTATTGTTCTGGTGCCCAATCCCAGAGGCTCTGGGTGCTGTACAAATACACAGAAATTTAATTTAACAATACATATATATATATAGATAACACACCATACAATAAATAATCACATATAAAAAAAAACACCCTATATATAAATAATCTTCCTCTTTATTTTAAAAGGGACTGATAACCTGTGTTCTCATACAGTACTTGAGAAAGACTGGCTAAACAGATAATACTTAAGGCAGGCTTTAAATACCTCCACCAATGGGGCCTCCCTCACCAATGGCAGAAGCAAATTCCACAGGACGGGGCCAGCGATACCAAAAGCTCTGTCGCCAGCCATTTTCAACCTCGTCCTGGGAATCGCCAGGAGGCCCCTCGAGGAGGATCGCAGGGGGCAAACCGAGGCAGCGGGTGTAGAAAGCTCTGCCAGGTAGCAAGGGCCCAGTCCATGTAGGGCCTTATAGGTGAGCAAGCCCACCTTAAAAAGTACCCTCCATCGAACTGGCAGTCAGTGCAATTCCTGCAGCACCGGGGTGACGTGACATTATTTCGACTGTCCAGTCAACAACCTGGCAGCTGCGTTCTGCACCAGCTGCAGTCGATGGAGAGCGCCTCCAGAGACCCCGAGGTTGCGCGCATTATAGTAGTCAAGCCTGGATGTTACAAATGCATGCACCAAGGTGGGGAGGTCCGGGGCGGAATCAGGTGCTTAAGCCTGGCAATGTTTCTCAGATGGAAAAAACTAACCCTGACAATGGATGACACCTGATATTCCATCGTCAAACCGCTGTCTAACACCACGCCAAGACTGCGCACCTTAGAGGTGGCCATCAATGGGACAGACCCTAGAACTAGTCCAGTATCTGCCCAGTACAGCTGGGTATCATCGGCATAACAATGAAACCCCAAGCTGTACTTCCTAATGATCTCACCCAGGGGCAGCATATACATGGCAAACAACATCGGTGACAAGACCGAACCCTGAGGTAACCCACAAGACAGAAGGCTCGGGGATGAGGAAAAATTCCCCATCACCACCCTCCGTCTTCTGTTTATCAAAAAGCACTCAAACCAGGAGATGACAGTGCCGGTGAGTCCACAGAAGTCCCTCAGGCTGTCAAGTAACACACGATGGTCCACCATGTCAAAAGCTGAGGAGAGATCGAGTAGAATGAGAATTGTCCCCTCACCTTGATCCCTCGCCCTGAGGAGATCATTATGCACCTGAACTAATGCGGTTTCTGTTGAATGTTCTGCACAAAAACACGACTGGAGAGGCTCATAGATATCAAATGCTACAAGGTGTTCTCCCAACTGTTGTGCTACAATCTTCTCCACAACCTTTCCCAAAAACGGAAGGTTGGAGACCGGTTGATAATGCGCCTTGATGTCAGGGTCCAATGATGACTTCTTCAGAAGGGGCCTCACCAGTGCCTCCTTCAAGACATCTGGTAAGATCCGCTCCGACAAGGAACACCGGACAATCAAGGCAAACACCGGGCCAACAGCGTCGACACATCCCATTAAGAAATGCATCAGCACCGGGTCCAGCTCACAATATGTGTGCTTCAGTTTTGAGGCCACCTCAATGACATCAGCCACCTCCACTGGTTTAAACTCCCCCCAACCGGGCGGAGTGCTTTGTCGACAACCCAGGCGACCACTGTTGGCCATAACATGGCTCACTGGCGGAATTCACTGCCTCATGGCGGACACCCTGTCTGAGAAAAACCGAGCAAACTCATTGTACGAGGCCTCAGAAACTGCTTTTTGATCGGCTGCAGACAGGCTGGATGTAATAGCCTGTCCACATTCTGAAAAAGCATAGCTGGTCGTTTCTCCCAGCAGCAGTCTCCCTGGACAGGAACACTGCCTTCTTACAGTTGATTGCCCCCTGATACACACTATAGTGTATGCAGGGCCAGTTTGTCCCTCCTCAACCCGGTCTTCTGCCAGCAGTGCTCCAACCTCTGACCCTTGATCTTCAATACCTTGAGCTCCCCATCAAACCATGGGGACCTCAAGTGAGAAGATATGGGTCGTACACGGACCAGTGCAAGGGAGTCAAGTGCCTCAGTCACTGCCCTATTATAGGCAGCAAGTGCCTCACCCACACCTCCCCTGCATGAACTGTCCACACTAGATAGACTTACCTCCGCCAAAAAACCCTCCGGGGTCAAACCCTTCAATGGGCAGTAGCTCACCATCTCTGCAGGGGGCGGGATCTCAGAGGGGGCCCTGAGCAAGAACTCCACCGTGCAGTGATCAGACCAAACGACACGATCAGTCCAGAGATTCTCAATCTCAAGCCCCAACGAGAAGACCAGGTCCAGCATGTGGCCACCCTGGTTGGTCGTGGTAGTAACTGCTTGCTGCAGGCCCAGAGATGTCATCATCTGGAGGAAGTGATAACCCAACCTAGATGACTCGTCGTTGGCCCAAACACTGAAGTCCCCCAGGACCAGACATCTGGAGGACTCCAATGTTTCACCGGCCACAAAGTCACTCACTTCCTGCAGAAACTCTCCAGCCATCCCAGGAGGACGGTACATCAGGAGAATCCTGCAACCTGCACCCGGACCCCCATGAATGGCCACACATTCAAACAAACCCACTGTTCTCACTGGGTGCACGGTGAAGCCTACTGTAGCTCAGCTCTAAAACAAATAGCCACTCCTCCACCCCTTCGTTCCACTCTGAGGCAGTGCACAACGGAATACCCCGGGGGACGACGGCCTCTAGCACTGGCCCAGCATCATCCCTCAACCAGGTTTCCGTAATGCAAGCCAGGTCGACCGACAAAATCAGATCCACAATAACTGCAGTCTTATTATTGACTGACCTGGCATTGCATAGCACCACCCTCAGGGGATTGGTAGATAGTGCAGCCCTTTTAGCTACCTGCCCACTTGGTCTCATGGGAACCAGCGACGTCAGTGGCGGCTGACAGGAAGGGGTCTGCAGCATGCTAGTAGAAGCCGTCGACAGGGGCTGCAGAGCAGGAGGCTCTATCAGCAGTATAACTGCCTGTAGTGGTAGTCCAGGCAGAATACATCTGATCATGTCTGAGAATGACGTCGGCACAGCCGAAGAGTTGACAGCGCCCTGTAAAGGGGCAGGGACTACTTGTGTTGATGGGCCTTGGCCCAACGACGATGGCATCTTACTGTCCTTAGTAGGTATGGCAGTGCTCAAGCCAAGCTCCAACCTTGGTGTCGACATTCGGGGGGGGGGGGGGCTGTTTTCACTGCTGCCAGAGCAAATGATGACATAGCAGAGCGAACCCTGTCCCAACGGCAACCAAGACTTCGCTGGTGAAGCAGCTCTTTCTTTATCTCTGTGTTTATGCTTGTGATTGGACAACGAGAAGGGCCTCAGCAATGACCATTCCCTGTCCCAATCCTTCGAATTCAGTGGCCAGTTCTTAGCCGACAGTGAGGAAGACACAAACTCTGTGCCCTGTTCCTTCTTCACAGCTTTCAAGGTTTTGAGAAAGTCACTTAACCTCCCCAGTGCTTCCAGGTCAACCCTGAAAACAGACACTTGGGTCTAGTGGTAATTAACCAGTTACCAAAGAATAAAAAAAAAAGTGCTAGCTGCGTTGTTCCAATATGGACTGAGATAACTGAAGTTGAGATTTTAAGTATTCAGGTTCAAGTACCAGCTGTGTGGTTCCAGTACAGACACCCAAGCAGACAGAAGTTTATTCGGTCAGGTTAGCAACAGAAATTGATATATTCAGATTAGTCAAAGGGGACCTACGTGACGAAATGCTGCAAAAACAAGAGTTGAGAGGCATTGAGAAGTCATCGTTCAGGTACTGCAAGCCATGGAAGCCCCCAAAACAAGAGCTCAGAGTTGGAGCCACTCCGTGTCTGCTGCATTAGGCCATACCAGCAACCTGAGCAATGATGAGAATGCACAGCAATTCACAATCACTTCTAAACTACTATTCACAGCCCTTAATAAATTTAGTTCCAACATGTACAGACTTGAAAGTGCCATTGGTGAAACCATGAAAGGCCTCAGAGAGGCGTCTCAGTACACAAAAGATCTTGAGGTAGGCATGATGCCTCAGACACAACTGACCAGCACAGCATGCCTAGGCAATGGCTCCCACAGTGAGAGCAGGAGCTGACTGATAAGATTGATGACCTGAAAATCCGATCTCGCCAGGACAATCTACATATTTACGGCCTGTCTTAAGGGACGGAAACAAGGAAAATAGAGGAGTTTTTAAGAATCCCTGCTTAAAGAGCTACTCCCCCCCCAAATGAACCCCTCAACATCACTAAGGGACACAGGTCGCTAGCAAACAGACCCACAGACTCGAAGGCGAGACCTCACTCCCTGGTCCTTAAGTTCCTAGACTACAGAACCAAAATGCTCATCCTCAACACAACTTCAAACAAAAAAAAAAGAGGTCTTGCTGGGGGACCAAAGACCGTTTTTCGACCATGACTACTCGCCACTAACTCTCCAAAAAAATATGATTTCTGTTTGCCATCAGAAAGTGTCTGGCCGAAAAGAACATTAAAATGCACTTCCTAGCCCCCACTCAATTCAAGATGTTTTTGGCAGATGGGCCGAACTACTTTCAGACTCTGGCAGAAGCAAAGTCAACCCTCCATCAGCTGGATGTTCCAATGAAGCTATATGTCCCCCCAGAGACTCTGCTCCATGAAAGAAGGCCCCACATTCACACTGAAAGAACTGCAAGTAACTCCTAAGGCAGAAGGGTCCAGCAGCAACAGCCACCAGCCACTGAGCGAGAAGCCTCTCCAACCCATCCTCCAGTGAACTGATCCAAAGGGGAACTTTGTAATACAACACTATTTACTGGGCATTTTGAACTGTGTCCTCTGAGACAAGTTGAGCTCTCCACCTGGTCCTTCCTACAGTAAAGTGACCCACAAACTCTGCAAAGATGATGATGATTGATCATGGGGGAAGGGAGGAATGCTGGGGGGCTAAGCTGATAGGCTTGGTTTTTGGATTGAGGCATTTTTTTCAATGTCAGGCCGGGGGGGGGGTTCAGATCGCCGGACACAGCAGCTCTCTCTCATGTCCCATGGGGCTGGCCCAGTTCATTGGGGGTCCTTCCATTCCCCTTATAGAGTGGTTCATGCCAGTCTTGGATCTCGCTGTTCACTAGACAGGCCTGCTTGTGTCGCAGGGATGCTTCTAATTGGGCCAGCATCCTCATGTGCAGTTGAGGGGGCCAACTCGTGGCTTGGGGGGACAAAGTGGCCTTATGAACTGAGGCATCTGGGCAGAGGCAGTCAGCACATAAGATGGCTGGGAACACCCTGGACTTCTCCTGACTCCCAGATCGCAGGGCGACTGGTAAGCACACTTGGCTTATTTTATTATCAATATTTAACTGGCAGACCAGGAGATGTCCTTGCAGCACAACGTAATGCACTCTATAAACTGACCAGGCATCTGAATGGTCACCCATGGCTCAGCCCAGCAGTATGCCTCACAATCATTCTGCACAGTTGTGGTGATGTCCCACTTGCAGCAGGAGTGAGCCTCATCGTGGCATGCTTGATGGTGGAAACACACAGAGGTGAGCTGACCCTGGGGCTGCATGGACAAGCGCTCAGAGCTGCTGTGGGTCTAAGCATGATAAAATGGCAATAAAGTGAGCATCTTCCTGGTGTGATCTAGGGGGATGGGGCACAGAAGCACCTACCTGTAGGATCTGGAACTACTGCACAGAGCAGGTTGCTTTAACTGGTACTCCTACCCTTGCACAGGGGCCCCAAGTAGGGGCCTAGTGGAAGTGGGGGAGGAGCACTGCATGGATTGTGGGAGGGATATGGGGCTGAGTCCTGGACTCTTCCCCTGGCAACACATGGGGGGACCTTTGGCGTTATTTTTGTACATCTGATTCTTCATACTACTCTGCCATCACCATTCCTGGCTACTCCATCTCCCGTCAAGACCATGATAAAATGGGTGGTGATATCGCCATCTACATTTCCTCTTCCATTCAGTCTTCCCCACTGCTATCAATAACCTCCCCTGCTGCTTATGAGCTCCTCATACTTAAACTCTCCTTCCCCTTCTCCATCCTTATCTTTGTGGCAGGTGTCTATTGTTGCCCCGTAATATCTTCTGCTTCTATCACCGAATTACTAACTACTATCTCCTCTCATGCCTCTTCTAGTGAGCTATTCATTCTGGGGGATTTTAACATTAACTGGCTGTCTCGCTTTCATTCAAATCTCTGTCAAAACATTAAGTCCCTACACCTAACACAGCTCATCTCTGTCCCTATCTGCCATAAAGTACAGTTACGTAGGAACTTACCGTAACAGTAGATCTTCGAGAGAGGTTCCTTCAGTAGGTCATTACATATAGGACTGGCGCCGCCTGGTGTTGGGCCGCACGGCAGACTTTTCTAGCAATCCCTGTCGGGGGACCGGCCACCCGACGTCACGTGACTGACGTCAGCGTGGCCATATATAGTGGGCCGGTTCCCACACCCGCCCTCCAGTTCTCCCGCCAGAGCCAGGAAGAGACCTGACAGCAGGAGCGAACGGGATTTGGAGTCCCTGTAAGAAATAAAATGAGGGGAAGGAGGGAGGGAAAACTATAACCTACTGAAGGAACCTCTCTCGAACATCTACTGTTATGCTAAGTTCCTACTTGACTGTACTAACTTACTTCGAGAAGGCTGCTTCAGTAGGTCATTACATATATGACAGAGTCCCAAGCAGTCCCTCCAAATAGAGACCGAGATAAACAAGGGAGGAGGAGGTGGAGAAAAGGAAAAATTACTCACCTTAGTAATGTTGTTTCTTCTAATGGAGTCTTGCTGTATTCTGATAGTAGCAGTGAGTCCCAACCTTCAAACTGCCCCGGAGATGAAAGAGTTAACTTTCCATGCCAGGCATGGAACGCTGAGCTTGAGCTCTGTTGAGACTCTGTCTGTTGCTGTTTAACTCAAACCGTCAGATCTTTACGAGCTAAACTCATTAAGGTCCTGTGTGGAAGCTGTAAACCTATACTAGCCAACTGGCTACTAAACATAAAACACATTTTGGTCCCAAAACAAAGACTCAAGTCAGAGACCCAAAATGAAAAACACAACACCCCTCACCCAAGAAAAAGGGGTGAAAACAACAAGGTGGGCACCTACTGAGTGCCAACACTGCCACTGCCCACCCACATCCCAAAAACAGAGGTTCTGAGAGGGGCAGGCGGGGGAGAGGTCAGAATACAGCAAGACTCCATTAGAAGAAAACATTACTAAGGTGAGTAATTTTTTCTTCAAACAACATGAAGTCTTGCTGTATTCTGACAGTAGTAGACTACCAAGCAGTACCTCCATGGAGGAGGGACAGAACCTACTTAGGGAATAGGCTCTGAAGCACAGCTGTGCCAAACCGATTATCACTCCTAGCCTGGATATCCAGGGAGTAATGCTTGGTAAAAGTGTGAACTGTTTTCCAGGTAGCTGCTTGACATATCTCTAGAATAGGGATGTCCCTGGCAGGAGCCAGGGAAGCAGCTGTACCTCTGGTAGAGTGAGCCCTCAGGCCTGAGGGTGGAACCTTACCCAGTTTTTCATAACAAAACTGTATACAAGAGACAATCCACCTGGCAATGGATCTTTTAGTGGCAGGTTTCCCTTTACCAACCTCACCATAAGTGAGGAACAGTTGGAGGGAGTCAAACCTGTGACCCTTGGTACGCTCTATGTAGTAGCTAAGGGCTCTTTTCACATCTAGACTGTGCAGCTTCCTCTCGCCAGAGGAGGAATGGTCAGTGAAGTACACAGGAAGAGACACAGATTGATTAAGGTGGAAATCTGAAACCACCTTAGGCAAGAACTTCCTGTTAATTCTGAGGACCACCTTATCTCTATGAAAGGAGATAAAATCAGGCTCCACTGACAAAGCTTGTAACTCACTTATGCGTCTGGCAGAAGTGATGGCTACCAGAAACACAGTTTTCCAAGTCAAGTACTTAAGCTCTGCTGAAGACAAAGGCTCAAAAGTGGGTTGCATAAGCTGAGCAATGCAAACATTAAGGTCTCAAGCAGCGGCAGGATCCCTGAATGGAGGGTTGGTGTGAAGCAATCCCTTGAAAAACTTGAAGAATACAGGGTGAGCTGAAAGAGAAGAGGGCTTACCTGCTGAAATAAAAGCAAAAACAGCTGCCAGATGCACCTTAAGTGTAGCTGGTCTCAGCCCCAAGCTATTTAAATGGCACATATAATCAAGGACTGTGGGCAGATCAGCAGATTCTGGGGAAATATGCTTCCCAGAGCACCATATGGAAAATCTTTTCAATTTGGAATTATAAGTAGCCCTGGTGGAAGGTTTCCTAGAAGCCTTCAGAATATCCATTACACCTTGGGAGAGGTGTAAATCAGCAAACTCTAACTCTTCAAGAGCCAGGCTTTGAGATTGAGAGATTTGAGATTCGGGTACCAAACCCTCCCCTGAGCACAGGTTAACAGGTTGTAATTCCTGGGAAGACACAGGGGAAGATGGACTGCTAAGGACAGTAGGAGTGGATACCAGGGCTGTCTGGCCCAGTCTGGAGCAATCAGGATCATCTTGCACGGTTGAGATCTGATTTTGACTAGCACTTTGAACAGGAGAGGTAAGGGGGGGAAAAACATACAGGAACCTCCCTTCCCAATTGAGAACTAAGGCATCCAGGGGGACTGAGCCCAACACTGGGGGCCTGCAGCAAAAAAGGGGAAGTTGGTGATTGTCTGGGGCTGCAAAAAGATCCATCTGTGGGGTGCCCCATCTGGAAAATATCACCTCCAAGACCAGGGGATCCAGTGACCATTCGTGATGGCCTGGGATATCCTGCTGAGAGCATCTGCCAGGACATTGTCCTCACCTGGGAGGTGAACTGCCGTGAGGGAGGTGTTCAGGGAATAAGCCAGAGACCACAACTTCATTGCTTCTGTGCACACGGCCGTAGACCGAGTGCCTCCTTGCTTGTTGATGTACCACATTGTGGTGGTGTTGTCTGCTCTGACCTGGATAACTTTGCTCTGAACAGATTTGGAAAAAGCTTGAAGTGCTAGACATACTGCTCTGAGTTCCAACAGATTGATGTGAAGCAGAGATTCCTGAGGGGACCACAACCCCTGGGTGGTCAGGTCGCCCAAGTGAGCCCCCCACCCCAAGAGGAAGGCATCTGTATAAGGATTAAAGAGTGAGACTGAGTGACAAAGAGAACCCCTTGTCTCAGATTGTTCTGATCCTGCCACCACTGTAGTGCCTGGATCAGGGTTCGAGTCACTGGGATCAATTTGGTCAGAGGGTCCTTCCTTTGAGACCAAAAGGCTCTCAAATGGAACTAAATGTCCCTCATCTGAAATCCTGCTCCCTGCACTACTGCTGTGGAAGCAGCCATGTGCCCCAGGAGCTGTAGAAAATGCCTTGCTGGTCGAGACACCTGCAGGGTGAATGAGGAGTCCAGAGAGAGACAAGGGTCCTTGCCCTGTCCAGGGGAAGGAAAGCTCTGGCCTTTTCTGTGTCTAGCTCTCACGCCTATGAAGGTGAGGAGCTGGACAGGCTCTAGAACTGACTTTGAAAGATTCAGAAGGAGACCCAAAGAGGTGAGCAGTTGCTGAGTTATCTGTAAGTGTAACTTGACTTGGTCTGGGGACTGGCCTACAATGAGCCAGTCGTCCAGGTAAGGGAAGATGGCAATCTTTGCCTTCTAGAGAAGCAACTACCACTGCCAGGCATTTTGTGAATACCCTTGAACAGAGGTCAGACCAAAGGGCATTGCTCTGAACTGGTAATGGCCTGAGGGCAGCTCGAACCTGAGGTACTTTCGATGGGAGCTTCTGATGAGAATATGGAAGTAGGCATCCTTGAGGTCCAGGGACACTAGCCAGTCCCCTGGCCTTAGAGAGGGTAGAATAATTCCCAGAGTCACCATTTTGAATTTTGGTTTTAAAAGGTGCTTGTTTAAGTATCAGAGATCCAGGATGGGCCGCCATTCTCCTGTCTTTTTTGTGGTAAGGAAGTACCTGAAGTACAACCCTTTGCCCTGGTGTAGGGGTGGAACCTAGGGGGGAAGAGACCTCTGCCTCTAGGGCAAGTGTCTCTGAGGTTTGCAGGTGGAAAGGATCTGGTTCTCATCTTTGGAAACTTTCTGAAGCTGAGAACCAGTCCTGACTTACTACTTCCAGGACCCATTTGTCTGATGTCAGAGACTCCCAGTCCTGGACAAAGTAAGCCAGCCCGCTCCCTAGCAGTAGTGGAGAATCGGCCCTGGCAAACCTATCAGGGTGCCTGTTTGGCAGGGGCTTTGGGCTGAGGGGTGGAAGCAGGCCTGCTTGTACCCCATCTGCTTCTCCCTCTAAAGAACCCCCTCTGGGCATAAGCAGAAGAGGAGGCCTGGGCTTGGTAAAAAGGCCTATGAAAAGGCCTGCCCCTGCCCCTGGGATGCTGCCTCTGAGAAGTGGCCTGCCTTTCCTTGGCCTGCGCACTCCTATAGGTGGTCCTATATTCGTCCATTTTCTTCATGTAATTCTCTGTCTGCTCCCCAAACAGAGAATTACCCACAACAGAAAAATCCATGGCCTTAGTCTGGGTATCCTGTGACATGCTAGTACATCTGAGCCAAGCCATTCTTCGAAGTGCCACAGATGTAGCCATGACTCTAGATGACATATCATTGGAGTCCACTGCAGCATGGAATTGCACCTTGGATGCCTCAATACCATCAGCAGCCACCTGCTCCAGCTCCTTGGCAAGCTGGCCAGGGACCTGTTTTGCTAAAGCCATAACAGTGTCCCATCTAGATTTTTGATACCTAGCAGTATAGGCCATATAATTGGCCTGTCTGAGTCCCAAGGATGCTGCCATGTACTGTTTCTTTGCCATGGCATCAATCCTCCTGGAGTCCTTGTCCGGGATGTGAAGCCAAGGGAATATTTGCCTTATCACAGGCTGCAGCCTGCACTACCCCAACATGGCTGCATTGTTGTATAAGGAACTCCGTATCTGAGCCTGACAATGTATACCTCTTGTCCATTCTTTTATCCACAGGAGGTATAGTGTTAGGAGTCTTTAAAATCTTAAATGTCGGTTTCCCAAAAGATTTGTGTAAGGGAATAGACAGCCTCCTAGACTCTGGGATATCCATCATTTCCACATAGTCCGGCTCCTACTGGTCATCCACAGCTTCTTCCATAGGAAGCTGGAGGGTTTCAGCCACTTTTTTATAAAACATGAAATGGGAGGAGGACTCAGAAAGCCTAGGAGGAGACACTCCTGAAGGTCTGTCTGGGGAGATGTCTGGGTCAATAGGCACATCCAGACTTTCAAAACCACATTCACTTTCCTCATACTCCTCTTCCTCCTCCTCCGGTTCATAAAATTCCTCTGAATCATACTCTTGAACCGGTGGAACCGGCCGAACCGAGCGCCTGCCTGATGCACAATTTTGATCGCTTTGGCTATTTCTTCAGCGGTTGGAGAGGAAAGTTTTGGCTCCACACCAGCTGATTTTTCTTTTCTAGTTCTCTTAGCCGGAACCGACTCCTCAGAATCGGCTCTCCTTTTGCCCAAAGAAGTCTCGCCCTGGTCAGAGGGCACTCCTTTTGGTTCGGTTTGAACCGAACCGGGCTGGCCATCCGGTTCAGCGGACTTTTCGGCCTCCCTTTCCCTGAGCCTACCAACTCCCTTTTCTAGGGTAGCTGCAGGGAAATTTTTACAAATCTGGCAGTCTGCATTGAGGTGGTCAAACCCCAGACAATAAACGCAGATGGTGTGGGGGACAGCCTTAGCAAAGACTTCCCCACACACACTACAGTGTTGAAACCCAGTGGGCCCGGTTTTTCTTTTGGGTTTCTCAGACATTGTGCCAGTCCTAACCAAACTTACCCTTTTAATGGCAATCCGCCAGGCAAGACCCTCTTATCGTTTCCTGACCGTGTTGAGTGGTGGAAAAAACGTAATAAAATCCGTTTTTTTTAGAACCGATAAGAACCAGTAACCACACTCTAAAAGTACAAATTAAGATTTTCTAACAACTTGATCGGTTCAAACCGAACCGATGAACCGTTTACAAGTTCCACACAGAATAGAATAAAATATAACCTATCTAATACTCACAAATACCACAGACAGAGACTGAACCGATAGGTTACGGTTTAAATTCGGTCGAAAACCAAGAAAAGCGGTACTTTAACCGACAAACTGAACCGAGCCGAAGGAGAAATCTCCGGAGCAACTGTTCAGTAAGGCGGAGTAAAGAATCTGACGGTTTGAGTTTAAACAGCAACAGACAGAGACTCAACCAAGCTCGAGCTCAGCGTTCCATGCCTGGCAGGAAAGTTAACTCTCATCTCTGGGGCAGTTCGAAGGTTGAGACTCACTGCTACTGTCAGAATACAGCAAGACTTCATGTTGTTTGAATAACTCCAACAGAAACTGGGAACCAGAATGGACCCAGCCTAGGACAGAAGGCCCAAGCCAGCCCTCCGCCTAGAAGCAATATCCAGACTATAGTGTTTGGTAAAGGTATGGACAGAACTCCAAGTGGCTGCAATGCAGATATCAGCCACAGAGACGTTCTGCAAAAAACAGCGGAAGTAGCTATGGCCCTAGTAGAAAGGCCTCTGATGGGACACGACAGAGGTTTTTCGTACTTCTGGTAACACTACCAAATGCAGTTGCCTAACCATTTGGAAAGGCACTGCTTGGAAACCGGTTTGCCCTTAGACCTGGGGGCAAAAGAAACAAAAAGCTGATCGCAGCTACAGAAATCCTTGGTCTGGTGTGTGTAGCACTGAAGGATCCGATGGACGTCCATGGTGTGCAGGAGTGCCTCACCTCTATTGGAAGGGGACTGAAAGTAAATAGGAAGCTCTACTGAGTGTGGCTTTGGACACCACCTTGAGAAGAAACTTGGGATTTGTCCTGAGGACTGCCCGGTCCTTGTGGAAAATAAGATAAGGTTCTTTACAAACCAGAGCATGAAGCTCTGAAATCCTTCGGGCTGATGTAATGGCAACTAAAAATAACATCTGCCAGGAAAGGAAGCGCAAATCACAGCTCATGGCCGGCTTAGACGGGGGAAGAGTGAGCTTCTCCAACACAAAGTTCAAATCCCAAGGTGGAGCTGGGCTGCAGATAGGGGGTTTCAGATGGAGGATCCCTTTCAGAAAGGTTTTTGAGACTTCCAACTGAGCCACGGGTTTACCATACACCAGCTTGTGGTATGCCGAAATTGCGGAAAGGTGGACCTTCAAGGAAGAATATGACAGACCAGAGTCTGAATGATGAAGAAAGTATTTCATGATTTGAGGGGCAGAACAAGAAAAGGGGTTCCAATTCTTGGAAGTCACCCAGATGGAAAACCGTTTCCACTTTGTGGCGCAGTGGAATGAGTAGAGGGTTTTCTAGCCTCTATAAGGACTTAAGCGACTCGGGAGGAGACCCCAAAGCGAGAAATCGCTATGTCTGCAGGAGTCATACATGAAGATGCAGTGTCCTGAGCCCCGGATGTACAAGATGACCTCGATCCTGGGTCAAGAGGCCGTGGGTCACTGGAAGTGGAACCGGTGGTTCCCTGTATAGCTGTTGTATCAGCAGAAACCAAATTTGTCTCAGCCAGAGAGAGGCGATAAGAATCATCCTCACCTTCTCTGCCTGAAGCTTGAGAAGGACCCTCTGGAGAATGGGAAACAGAGGTAAGGTGTACAAAAATTTCCCTGTCCAGGAGAAAGGCAACACATCATGCCAGAAAGCACCTTGCCCTGGAACGAGCGAGCAAAAACTGGGAAGTTTTGCACTGTATTGGGAGGCGAAAAGGTCAATTTCCGGACACCCCCAATTTAGGAAGAAATATTCTGCCACTTTCTGATGTAATTCCCACTCGTGAGCAAGGGTCCAAGACCTGCTGAGACTGTCCACCAGGATATTTAGAATGCCTGGAACGTGCATGGCCACAACAGCCAGATTGTGCTGGACCGCTCAGTTCCATACCCGCATTGCCTCCCTGCACTGTTGGGTTCCTCCTTGTTTGTTGAGGTACCAGACTACCGACATATTGTCTGTTTGGACTAGCAGTGATCCCTTGGGAAGGAGGGTCTGGAAGGCTTGCAAGGCATACAAGACCGCTCTCATCTCCAGAACGTTGATGTGCAAAGGTGCATCCAAGTTGGACCACAGTCCTTGAGCTTGGTGCTCTCCCAGATGAGCTCCCCATCCCAAGTTCGAAGCGTCCGTAGTTAGGGATGCCAAAGGAGCAGGCTCCTGAAAGGGAGACCTAAGAAAAGGTTGCAGGGGTCCCTCCACCAAAGCAATTCTTTCTGAACCGCTGCAGAGACCAGTACTGGATGGTCCAGGTCATCCAGGAGTTGGTCCCACTGCATGTGCAAGGACCACTGAGTAACTGTCATGTGAAGCCTCTCCAGGGGAACAGTAGTGATGGAGGCCACCATCAGGCCAAAAAGGTGGAGGATCTCCCGGGCCGGGATGGTCCTGGATGAAGCCACTCACGAGGCCTGACAGATCAGGGTCTCCACCCTGTCTAGAGAAGGAAGGCTCTGCATTGGACCGTATCCAAGACTGCCCCAATGAACTGTAGTCTCTGGGACAGAATCATGGATGACTTGGGAATACTGATACTAATCCCTAGTCTGCCAAAGAGATCCAAGGTGAAAGAGAGAGCCTCCAGTAAAGAGTCCCTGGATGGGGCTGAGATCAGCCAGTCATACAGGTAAGGGAAAACTGCGATACCCTGGAGGCGTAAGGAAGGAAGCTGCCGCCACCACCAGGCACTTAGTAAAGACCCAGGGTGCTGAGGACAGACCAAAAGGGAGTGCCCGAAATTGGAAGTGCTCCCCTTGGAATTGGAACCACAGGAAACGGCGGTGGTTGGGGAAGATCTGGATGTCCAGCTAAGCATCCTGCATGTCCAGAGTGCACAACCAATGATCCTCCAGAAGGAGGGGGAGGAGACTCTGGAGCGTCAACATCTGAAACATTTTGTACTCGACAAACTGATTGAGGCTGCTTAAGTTGAGAATGGGCCTGAAGTCTCCCGTCTTTTTTGGAACCAGGAAAAAATGGGATTAAAACCTCCTGCCCCTTTGCTGGAGGGGAATATGCTCTATTGCTTCCTTGAGCAAGAGGCTTTGAACTTCTTCTCGGGCGAGAAGAGCCTGACCCCTGGAGTAAGAAGACCTTTTTGGCGGAGATTCTGGAGGAAGTTCCAGAAACTCTATGGTGTGTCCAATGGACACTAGCTGCAGGACCCATGCGTCTGAGATTATTACCTTCCATTCCTGAGCATGGCAGACGAACCTCCCCCACCTGCTCCTTGTCGTGAGACTGAGGAGGTAGTGGGGATAGTGAGTCAGGAAGTGGCAGGACGTTCAGGGGGAGGGCCCCCCCCTGCACATCTCTGGTTCTTGGAGGCCGGAACAGTGGCAGAACCCGTGGATTTGTGTTTGCCCTGGTGCTGAGCTGGAGCCTGCTTCCTCTGCCTCCAGGTCCTTTTCTGTTGCTGTTGAGTGCCCGATCAGTGCATGGACCTCACTGATCTGAGGGTGAGGCCTCTGTCCTAGAGATCAGTGATGATATCTTTGGTGTCCCCACCAAAAAGTACCAAGCCCCGGCAGGGGGCATCCTGAATCACCGACTGTACCTCGTTGGCAAATCCAGAGATGCGAAGCCAGAAATGCTGTCTTAGGGCAATGACAGTTGCCGAGGTGTGAGCTACAGAGTCGACGGAGTTGTAGGTAGCCCACAAGGCATGCCTACATGAAAAGTAAGAGAGGGGAAGGTCCTTGGCAAGCTCCTCTTCGAGGCTCGAGGGTTCCATAGACTGGACCCGAGCCTCTAACCTGGACAGGGTAGCCTTTTGGTGGGACACCATGTGGGCCACACAGTTGAGGGATCGAAGTGTGCATGTGGCCAAAGCTTAAACTTTTCTACCAAACTGGTGCATCTGCCTCAACTCTTTGTCTGGAGGAGAGGTGCTCATGTGCTTGGGTGCAGTGGAGTGGTCATGAGCAGAACAGATGACAACAGAGTTTGCCTTAGGATACTCTTTAAGAATGGAGTGTCCTTTGGCGCCAGTAAATCCTGTCCGCCCTCTTGGGGACAGCCGTGAGAAAATGAGGCATCTGCCAGACCGTAGTGGTGCGGTCCTGTTGAGGTCCGATCCAGGGAGGAATGGGGTCCGGAGACAGAGACTCTAAGTCCAGGTGTTCGGCTAGCCTCTGTCTCATTAGGTCTTGTTCCTCCGACTTCCAGTCAAAGAAATCCTTCATGGACCTCAGAAGATCCGAGAAAGCAGGGTCCTATGGCAGGGACTTGGGAGAAACCTTGCCTTTCGGATCCTCGGGCTCCTCCAAGGCCCTTTTCCACTGAGTCGTTGGCATCCTCCTCCTCCTTATCATCATCTTTTGGCCCCTCATCAGGAAAATTATGGATGTCCGGACGAGCCACCCCTGAGACATGTACCGTGGATGGAGAAGAGCTTCTTGGGGATGCAGACCTAGGAGACCGCGAAAGAGGGAGTCTAGTCTCCAGGGCTGAAACCAACTCTGAGTGCGCCCCCTGCCGCCAAGACTTAAAATCCGGTGTAGCCGGAGGAGGTGGAGGGGGTGCAGGAAGAGGTTGTGGCTGAGGGGGGATGGAGGAGATGGTGGCAGAGGAGGCATAACCAGTGGGGGTGGGTAATGGTAACCCTGATATCCCTGGTAATGCTGGTAGGGGTTATAACTAGGGTAGTACTGCCCAAAAGAGCTCCATTCAGGAAGTGGATCAGCTGGAAAGTGGTCCCCAGGATACCTGAAAGGGTAATGTGGGACAGTCCGGGGTCCTATATAAATCCCCGTCGTCAGATCTGACGGAGGGGATACCGACGTCAGACCCGCTGTAGTATAAATCGGCAGGGGGTCTGGCATTGGGATAACCAACGTCAGGGGACCGGCGTCAAGACTGGCACCACCCGATCCAGCGGCCGGAAGGGGATTCGGCGTCGGAGGGGGCTGGCATGGGCGGGGCGGCGAAGACCCGGTGATGGGGACTGGGTCTGGTGCCGGAGCCGAAGGCTGGGGCAGACCATAGGGCCCTGGCTGTGGAAGAGTCATCAGGATATCCGGCGTCAGAATGGGATTTGCTGGATCCGACGGTGGGATCGGGGCTGAGATAATCGTCGGCTCCGAAGGGATCCCACCTGAAGGAGGAGGAGGAGAGGCCTCTGCTGGAAGGCCAGATGGCTGAGGAAGAGCCTTCTTCTTTGTGACCCCATCAGGAGGGCGCAGGACGGACCCCAAGGAATCTACCATGTCAAGGGGTTCCGTGCTGTCTTCGCCCAAAGTACCCACCAGAGAAGGGGAGGGTAAAGGCAAAGGAGGGGGAGAGACGGACCTTCTCCCCCTGGTTCTGCCAGTCCTCAGGTGAGGCATCGCTAGGCCCCAACGGGAAAACCATGGCCTGAGCGGCCTTCGGAGATGGACATCTTATCAGGAGGAGCCGGGCGGGTCCCCGGAGGCTCGGGAGCCATCTTACCAGCAGCTGTGCGGTCCCTGGAGGAGCCGGGGGCCGGCTTGGCGGCTGTAGCAGTGCAGTCGTTGGAGGAGCAGACAGTCAACTGACCCGCTGAAGATTTGCCAGACTTACCATCCGAGGTCTTCTTTGGCAATGGCTGGGCCTTGCTCATCGAGGGCCGTGAGGTCTCATCCGTGGAGCGTTCCCACTACCGAGATTTCTCCTTATGGTGCTTCTTTGAGAAAGGAGATTTCTCAGAAGGGGACTCTCTAATGCGCCCATTTTCTTTTTCTAAGGAAGCTAAGTGGACCTTTAAAGGGTGGGCCTCCAAAACCTGTTGTCTCCACTTTTTGGTGGTCTGATTAAAAGTTTGGCACTCCGAGTAAGAGGAGACAGGGTGGTCTGGGCCCAAACAGATCACACACTTTAGGTGACCGTCCTTATGAGGAATCTGCGTGCCACAGAACGAGCATTTCTTCTTGGGTGAAGACATCAAGTACAGGAATATTCAAAATTAAAAGATTTGGCGAAGGAAAAATCCAACGCAAGAACTCACATGACGATCGCTGTATGGAAGTCTGTAATGTGACTGGCATGAGGCGAAGGTAGGAAAGAACTGAGGGGTGGGGACCGCCCACTATATACTGCCATGCTGACGCCGGTCACGCGGACGTCAAGTGGGCGGTCCCCATCAAGGATTGCTAGAAAAATCTGCCATGCAGCCCAACGCCAGGTGGCGCCAGTCCTATATGTAATGACCTACTGAAGGAACCCTCTCGAAGTAAGATCTCTAGATATCCCAAAATCATTCGCTACTGGACTGGGTATTCACTACTCATCCCCACCGCATCATTGACGCTGGAGTCCTCCCTGCTGCACTCAGTGACCACCACATGGTTTACTGTGTGTGTAAAATTCACCATCCCAAAACCCCTCCGAAATCTATTCAAATCAGGTCCTTCAGGTCAATTGACCTATCCTCATTGCATGCTGATCTGCTTTCCACTGACCATTCCCCTATCTCCATGGCCAGTAACATCAATTAAGCCCTCCAATATTTCCACACTAAATTCTTACAAATCTGGGATCGGCATGCCCACCTCTGGAAAACTAGGATCAGAGGTTCTCACCTCCCCTGGATCTCAGCTGAACTTATGACCTGCCTCTGTCTATGTGGGAAGTCCTACAAGTCTACTGGCACTCTGGCAAATCTTAAGAAGTACCATGCCTTGAGGAATATTTGTACTAGGGCTACTAGGCTAGCTAAAGCTGAATTCTTTTCCTCATCTTTCCAGAAAAACTTAAATCATCCCTCTAAGTTCTGGAAAGTCATCCATGCCCTCTTCACCCCCTCTATCCAGTCTCCCCCCCTTCCCCGGCTCTCAAGGTGGGTTACCCCACAATTTCTGACCCCCTTTCTGTCACTTCTGCTTTCAACACCTACTTCACCACCTGTGCTTCCTCTCTCCTGTCTGCCTTCCCCACCTCCTCACCTCATGCTACATCTCCACTGACCCCCTACACTTCCCTTCTCATTTTTGCCAGTTACCACATCTTCTTCTCTAAATGTCCTCTTGGCACTAAACTCTCAGAAAGGCGGAAGCCCTGATGGTCTTGACCCCAAGATCTTGCACCTCTCTGCACCTGCCATTGCCATTCCCATCTCCTCCCATCTCAACCTTTCATTCTCCCTCGCCTCAGTCCCAGACTGCTGGAAGCATGCAACAGTTAACCTTCTCTCTAAAGGTGGTGACTCCTCTTCTCCTGGCAACTTCCACCCTATATCCCTTCTTCCTACCCTATCTAAACTACAAGAACACATTGTTCTTTCTCAACTCTTCTCCTACCTTGACTCCTCTTCCTTCTTTATCCCTTTCCAGTCCGGCCTTCGCAAACCTCAGTCCAACACCTCTTCTCTCCTCAGGCTCACTGACTCCAACCTTACTGGTACACATCATGGCCACCTCACAGCCGCTATCTTTGTCGATTTAGCGAAAGCTTTTGACACTGTCTCCCACATTCTTCTCCTTGATAAATTCAAGACAGCAGGTCTCCGACTCAGCAACTAATTGGTTCAGCTCCTATCTGGTAGGTAGGTCTCAATCTGTGAGAACTGGAGATTCTTTGTCCACCCCCATAGTGGAGTACCCCAAGGCTCCATCCTTGGCCCACTGCTTTTCTCCATATTCCTCAATGACCTTCCCTCAGCCTGTTCTTCTGCTTCCAGCCATATGTATGCAGATGACACGGTCCTGTTTGCATCTGGGTCTTCCTCCTTGGAGTTATCATCCAGGCTTCAACTTGATTTTGACGCTATCCAGAACTGGTTCGGCTCTAATCAATTAACACTAAATGCGAAAAAAACTGTCTCCATGTGCTTCAGCACCAGGAAGAGGCTTTCTAGGCTATCCTCCCTCCCTACCTTCCACATCCTTGATGGAGTTACAACTGTTGATGCATCCTCCTTTAAATACCTTGGCGTCTAGCCTGACAGGCACCTTGACTTCTTTCAGCACATAGACGCTATTCATAAAAAACTCCACCCCATGCTTGGTGCCCTTTCTAGGAATAAAAGCGGTATCCCTTTACCTGCTCACTGGGAAATCATTTCAAAGATGATACTTCCCAGCTTTGATTATGGTGCTGCACCCAAATCCACTTTGGCTAGACTGGATCCCCTATTCCACTCCTTCTGCCGGTTTGCCTTGTCCTGGCCTTACAGTACTCACCACTGTTCTCTGTACTCTGATCTCTCCCTTCCCTCCTTGGTACATCGTCGCCTAACCCACCGTGCCTCCTTCATCTCTAAATTCTGGCTGTCCTCCCTCTCCCCTATGTCTCCTTCCTATTATACTCTCCATAACTCAAGCCATCACTGCCTAATGCTCCCTTCTTGTAAATCCCTTGTGGGACAGAATGCCTTCTCTTATCACTTTCCTAAAATCTGGAACTCTCTTCCCCTTACATTTGCTCTGCCTCCTCCAAATGCTCTCTTTCCTTGTTACTCCAAGCCCATATATCTCCCACCTGCAATTGCCCATAGTCTAATATCTTGCCCCCCTTCTCTTTCCCCATCCGCTGCCAGTCCCCAAGCTACTATACCACTACTACTAAATGTTTTAACGTCTGCACTCTTCCTCTTCCCTTCCCCTCCTTCCCCTTCCCCTCCTTCCACTACCTTCCTCCCTTCAATCCTTTTCTTCCCTCTCTCCCCCTCTTCACTACTACCTCCAATCTATTCACTCTCTTTCATCCTTTCCCTCCTCCCTGCTCCCTACCCCTCCTTTTTTGTCCTCCTTACCTATTTTTCGTTCTTGTTTAGCAATCTGCCATTTACATTTACATTACTGTATATACTGTACACAGCTGTGCCTTTTGCTTATCAGATTATTGCGCTTTGCTTATACTATGTATTTATTCCTACCCCAGTTCCCGCAGGACAAATCTGGAAATGAGCTTCATGGCTCAGTATGTATTTTCTGGTAAATCTTAAGCCAGCCCGGTGGCGTGGAGGGCTGAGGCAGCTGGCGTTTGCCTGACACCTAGCGGAAGCTAGGTGTTTGCATGCCTGGCTAATACAGTGGGGCACAGAGGTGGAGCAACCGGCTGGCGCACTATGCATGGATGCGCACGTGGCACGCCCATGTTGGCATTGCATGCTCCGCCCCAAAAGGAAAAAGTGGAAAAATGGCAGCCAGGTCGAGCGGCTTGATGGCCGTCCACCTACATGCACTGTCTCTGGGTGCCACCTGTACCTGATCCGATCCTGGTGGGAAGTTGGGGGCGCCCTGCCACGGAGGCTAAGCCATGGGGGTAGCAAGATGGTGGCCTGATGGGAGGTCAGTACGGACAGATGGCCAGAGGAAGGGAGATACCTGGAACAGTAGGAGCCGACCAGGGCCACGGGTGAGAAAAAGCAGGTAAAAATATATAAATAAATAAATATTACCAACTGGAACTAATTGGTGCCAGGTGTTTTCACAGGTAAGCTACTGAGGGAAAGAGGAGTGAATGGTAGCTCAACAGCCTGTACCCAGTGCAGGACTCTACGGTACTGAGCCTCATCCTGTGCGTCATAAGACATCTAACAGACGGACAGGATGTACTTTTTGCCTGCTGAAGTTCATACCTCATACTGGAGAAGTTTAAAGTCTGTTAAGTCTATATTTGTTGTTACACGTGTCACCTGGTCATCTAATCTTGTTATGTAACCAATCTCAGATAGTAGAGTAAATAATAATAATACTAATACAGATTTCTGTGTCTTTGGAGTCTATCAAGAAACATTTGTAAACAACCAAGGAGTACTAATAAAGTTTATTATACTACTTACACCAAGCATGTGACAAAGAAAATCACAAGGGAGATGGGTTTTTTACCACTCTCCTGAAGAATGTACATAATCTCCAGGATTGTAGGATCTCAGGTTTTTCAAGATCTCGGTTTCTCTCTCTGTGGAACTGGGCTGCAGAAAGCTAACTACTACAGATAACAGCCTAGCAACAGAGATTACCTTATAGGTACAGATATGAGAAACAATATGTATTGGTCCTAAGTCATTCTCCTTTGGATGATGACTTAGGAGACAGAATTACTAATGAGTATCACATGAGACAGAATATGCTTTTATTTGCATTATAGCTTATAGAAAAGAAATGCTGACTGGGCTCTATTACATGTGGCATTTCTTGCTTATGTATAATATAAGACATAAAGGATTTTTCTCTCTCAGCTTCCTTAGACAAAGAGAAGTGTTGACAGGGCTCTATTACATGTGGCATATCTGCCTGAGTGTAAAACACACACTACATATAATTATATGAGAATACAGGTATACAATGAGAAAAAATTACTCACCTTAGTAATGTTGTTTCTTCTAATGGAGTCTTGCTATATTATGACATATGCAGTGAGTCCCAACCTTCGAACTGCTCCGGAGGTGAAAGAGTTAACTTTCCATGCCAGGCATGGAACGCTGAGCTCGAGCTCGGTTGAAACTCTGTCTGTTGTTCTTCAAACTCAAACCATCAGATCTTTACGAGCTAAACTCACTGAGGTCCTGTGTGGAAGCTGTAAACCTACACTAGCCAAGTGGCTACTAAACATAAGAACACATTTTTTGGTCCCAAAAACAAAGACTCAAGTCAGGAGACCCAAAAAATGAAAAACACAACACCAATTCACCCCAAAAAGCATGGGTGAAACAACAAGGTGGGCATCTACTAAGTGCCAACAGTGCACTGCCCACCCACATCCCAAAAACAAAGGTTCTGAGACGGGCAGGCAGGGGGGAGGTCATAATATAGCAAAACTCCATTAGAAGAAACAACATTACTAAGGTGAGTAATTTTTTCTTCAAACAACATGAAGTCTTGCTATATTATGACATATGCAAACTACACAGCAGTACCTCCATGGAGGAGGGACAGAACCTACTTAGGAACTAGGCTCTGAAGCACAGCTGTGCCAAACCGAGCATCACTCCTAGCCTGGATGTCCAGGGAGTAATGCTTGGTAAAAGTGTGAACTGTTTTCCAGGTAGATGCTTGACATATCTCTAGGATAGGGATGTCCCTGGGAGCAGCCAGAGAAGCAGCTGTACCTCTGGTGGAGTGAGCCCTCAGGCCTGAGGGAGGAACCTTACCCAGTTTTTCATAGCAAAATTGGATACAAGAGACAATATAGGAGGCAGTATAGCGCAGTGGTCTAAGGCTCTGAGCTGCAGCAGACCAGACCTGGGTTTGAATCCCACAGCTTCCACTTGCATACTGTGTGACCCTGAGCAAGTCACTTAACCTCCTTGTGCTCCCAGGTTGCTCCTGTAAAAAAGCTTCCAGCTTAGTGTGCTATACCTGGTTAAACAACTAAATAAAAAAAAAAAATCCACCTGGCAATGGATCTTTTAGTGGCAGGTTTCCCTTTACTAACCTCACCATAAGTGAGGAACAGTTGGAGGGAGTCAAACCTGTGACCCTTGGTACGTTCTATGTAGTAACTAAGGGCTCTCTTCACATCTAAACTGTGCAGTCTCCTCTCGCCAGAGGAAGAATGGTCAGTGACGCACACAGGGAGAGACATAGATTGATTAAGGTGGAAATCTGAAACCACCTTAGGCAAGAACTTCCTGTTAGTCCTGAGGACCACCTTATCTCTATGAAAGGAGATAAAATCAGGCTCCACTGACAAGGCTTGTAATTCACTTATGCGTCTGGCAGAAGTGATGGCTACCAAAGAAAAAATTACTCACCTTAGTAATGTTGTTTCTTCTAATGGAGTCTTGCTATATTATAGACATTAGCAGTTTGATCCAGCTCTAGAACTGCCCGGAGTGAAATGGTTAAAACCATTCCAAAATTGAATTTCAGCGAGAGCAGCTCTATCTGTGTCATTTCAAACTTGAACTGTCAGATCTTCTAGCCAAACTCACTAAGGTCTGTGTGGAAGCTGTAACTACACTAGCCAAATGGCTACCTAAATAATAACAACCATTGATGGTCCCAACACCCAAGACTCAAGTCAGGGGACCAGAAATACTAACACCATTCTAATAATATGAAAATGGAACATAAGTATAATAAAACACACACACATACACACACACCCCAAAGTCCCAAGGGGACAAAATGCTAACAGGACATAAGTAGTGCCCACACTAAGTTGCCCGCACCCCACCAAGTAGAGGTTCTGAGAGGGGCAGGTTGGGGGGGAGGTCTATAATATAGCAAGACTCCATTAGAAGAAACAACATTACTAAGGTGAGTAATTTTTTCTTCAAACAACATGAAGTCTTGCTATATTATAGACATTAGCAGAATACACAGCAGTACCTCCATGGAGGAGAGGCAGAACCTACTTAGGGAATAGGCTCTGAAGAACAGCTGTGCCAAACCGAGCATCTCTCCTGGCCTGGACATCCAGGGAGTAATGCTTGGTAAAAGTGTGTACCGTTTTCCAAGTAGCAGCCTGGCAAATCTCTAATAAAGGGATATCTCTGGCAGCAGCTAGAGACGCAGCTGTACCCCTGGTAGAATGAGCACCTCAAACCGGGGGTCTGCCCACTTTCTGATAACAAAATTGGATACAAGAGACAATCCACCTGGCTACTGATCTCTTAGTGGCAGGTTTGACTTTCAAACTTCACCATAGGTAAGGAAAAGTTGGAGGATTCAACTCAGACCTTTGGTACGCTCTATATAATAACTAAGAGCTCTTAACATCCAGGCTGTGCAACCTCCTCTCACCGAAGAGGAGTGATCAGTGAAAAATACTGGAAGGGAGCTAGATTGATTAAGATGGAAATCTGAAACCACCTTAGGCAAAAACTTCCTATTAGTCCTAAGGACTACCTTATCACTGTGGAAAGAAATAAGTCAGTCTCCACTGACAAGGCTTGCAATTCACTTATGCCTGGCAGAAGTGATAGCCACTAGAAAAACAGTTTTCCAAGTTAGGTACTTAAGCTCTGCAGAAGACAGAGGTTCAAAGGGGTTGCATTAACTGGGCAATGCAAACATTAAGGTCCCAAGCAGGGCCGGTTCCTCAAAGGGAGGATTAGTATGGAGTAATCCCTAAAAAACTTGGAAAACACAGGATGAGAGGAAAGAGGGATGACTTTCCTGCTGACACAAAAGCAGACACAGCTTCAAATGAACTCTCAGGGTAGCTGGTCTGAGACCCAAGGAATTAAGATGTACCATGTAATCTAACAAAATGGGCAATTCAGCAGATTCTGGGAAATATTTTCCAGCACACCAAATGGAAAACCTTTTCCATTTAGAACTATAAGTAGCCCTAGTGGAAGGCTTTCTGAAGCCTTTAGGATCTCAAGAACACCCTGAGAGAGGTGTAAATCAGCAAACTCAACTCCTCAAGAGCCAGGCCTTGAGGTTGAGGATTTAGGTCTGGATACCAAACCCTTCCCTGGGCACAAGTCAACAGATTGTGATTCCTGGGGAGGTACAGGGGAAGATGGACTGTCAGAGACAGAAGGAGTGGGTACCAGGCGCCTGGCCCAATCCGGGCAATCAGAATCACCCTGCAAGGCTGAGATCTGAGTTTGACTAGTACTTTGAATAGGAGAGAAAGGGGGACGCAGAGGAACTTCCTCCCAATCCAGAAGAAGGGCATCCAGGGAACTGAGCCCAGCACTGGAGGCCTGCAACAGAACAGAGGAAGTTTGTGATTGTCTGGGGCTGCAAAAGATCTATCTGAGGGATGCCCCACCTGGCAAAAACTATCCCCAGCACTTGAGGATCCAGGGACCATTCGTGATGGCCCTGGGAAATCCTGCTGAGGGCATCCGCTAGGACATTGTCCTTCCCTGGAAGATGAACTGCTATGAGGGAAGTGTTCAGGGAATAGGCCAGAGACCACAACTTCATTGCCTCGGTGCACAAGGCCGAAGACAGAGTGCCCCCCTGTTTGTTGATGTACCACATTGTTGTGGTGTTGTCTGTTCTGACTTGTATCACCTTGTCGTGACAGATGCAGAAAAAGCTTGAAGAGCTAAAAGACAGCTCTGAGTTCCAGCAAATTGATGTGGAGCAGAGATTCCTGGGGACCAAACTCCCTGAGTGGAAAGGTCGCCATGTGGGCTCCCAACCCAGAAGGGAAGCATCTGTAGTGAGAGTCAAGTCGTGAGAAGGGGAAATGAAGGGACCCCGCCTAATTGCTCTGATCCTGCCACCACTGGAGAGCTAGGATCAAGGTTCGAGTCACTGGGACCAACTTGGAAAGGGGTCTCTTCTCTGAGACCAAAAGGTTCTCAAGTGAAACTGAATGTCTCTCATCTGAAATCTGGCTCCTGCACAACAGCTGTGGATGCAGCCATGTGCCCCAGGAGCTGCAGAAAGTGTCTTGCTGGTCGAGAGACCTGCAGAGTGAAGGAAGAGGCCAGAGCCACTAAATTCCTTACCCTTTCTGGGGAAGAAAGGCTCTGGCTAGCTTGTGTCCAATTCTGCCCCTATAAAGGTGAGTACCTGGACTGGTTCCAGAACTGACTTTGGTAGGTTTGCAGAAAACCCAGGAGGTGAGAAGCTGCTGGGTGACCTGCAGGTGAGATTTACCTGTTCTGGGGACTGGCCTACAATGAGCCAGTCGTCTAGATAAGGAAAAACAGCAATCCTCTGCCTCCTTAAGTGGGCCACTGCCACTGCTAGACACTTTGTGAATACCCTTGGAGCAGAGGTAAGGCTGAAGGGCATTGCTCTGAACTGGTAATGACCTGAGGGCAGTTCAATCAGAGGTACTTTCATGGGATCTTCTGATTAGGACATGGAAATAGGCATCCTTGAGGTCCAGGGAGGCTAGCCAGTCCCTGGCCTTAGGAAGGTAAAATCATTGCCAGAGTTACCATTTTGAACTTTGGTTTCAAAAGATGCTTGTTCAGATATCTGAGATCTAAATGGGCCGCCACTCTCCTGTCTTTTTGGGGTAAGGAAGTATCTGAATACAGACCCCTGCACTGATGCAGGGAGGAACCTTTCTACTGCTCTGAGAGCTAACAGGATGAGACCTCTGTTTCAGAGCGAGGGTCTCTGAAGCACTTGCAGGTAGAAAAATCTGCTTCTCAACTTGGGAAACTTTTGAAGCTGAGAACCAGACCCTGGCTTACTACTTCCAGAACCCACTTGTCTGAGGTTAAAGAAGCCCAATTCTGACTGAAGTAAGCCAGCCTGCCCCCACTGGTACAGGAGAATCGGCCCTGGGCACCCCATCAGGGTGCCTGTTTCCAGGAGCTTAGGCTGGGGGTGGGAGCAGGTCTGCCCACCCCTCATCTGCCCTGCCTCTGAAGAACCCTCTGAGCATAGGCAGAGGGCCTGAGTCTGGTAGAAAGGCCTGTGAAAGGCCTACCCCTACCCCTGGGGCATGCCTTGAGGAGTGGCTTCGCCCCTTAGCCTGGGCACTCTTGTAAGTAGTCCTATATTCATCCATCTTCTTCATGTAGTTCTCTGTCTGCTCTCCAAACAGAGAATTTCCCACCACAGGAAAATCCATAGCCTTAGTCTGGGTATCCTGTGACAAACTAGTATACCTGAGCCAGGCCAACCTACGAAAAGCTACAGATGTGCATGACCCTAGAGGAAACATCATTAACATCCATAGCAGCATGAAACTGAACCTTAGAGGCTTCAATGCCATCAGCAGCCACCTGTTCTAGTTCACTAGCCAGCTGGCCATGGGCCTGCTTGGCCAATTGCATAACAGTATCCATCTAGATTTCTGATACCTAGCTACAAGCCATATAATTTGCTTGCCTGAGTCCCAGAGAGGCTGCCATATACTGTTTTTGCCATGGCATCAATCTTCCTGGAATCCTTGTCAGGAGGATGTGAAGCCAAGGAATATTAGCTTTATCACAGGCAGCAGCCTGAACTACCCAACATGACTGCATTGCTGAGAAGGAATTCTGTATCAGGGCCTGACAATGTATACCTTCTGTCCATCTTTTATCTACAGGAGGCACAGAATTAGGAGCTTTTAAAATTTTAACTGTTTGTTTCCTAAAAGACTTATGTAAAGGAATAGACAATCTCCTAGACTCTGGAATATCCATCATTTCTACAAAATCAGGCTCTCTTGCTCATCCACAGCCTCTTCTAAAGGAAGCTGGAGGTTTCAGCAACTTTTATAAAACATAAAATGAGATGGGGACTCAGACAGCATGGGGAGATTCTAAAGGTCTGTCTGGGAGATGTCTGGTTCAATGGGCACACCCAGACCTTCCCAGCCACATTCATACTGTTCATAATCCTCCTCCCCCTCCTCTGGTTCATAAAATTCCTCAATATCATAATCCTGAACCACTGGGACCGGACGAACCAACCTTTTACCAGATAGTGGTGGTTCGGACGGACCCTGAGACAGTAACTGGACAATTTGTATGGCTTTCTTTTGCCCGAGGAAGTCTGGCCCTGGTCAGAGGGCACTCCCTCTGGTTCGGTTGGCACCGAACCGGGCTGGCCATCCGGGTCAGCGGACTTTTTGGCCTCTCGTTCCCTGAGCCTGCCCAATCTTTTTTCCAGGGTGGCTGCAGGGAAATTCTTACATACCTGGCAGTCTGACTGGAGGTGGTCAAACCCCAGACAATAAACACATGTGTGTGTGTGGGTCAGCCTTGGCAAAGACTTCCCACAAACATCACAGTGTTGAAACAAGTGGGCGGTTTTTCTTTTGGGTTTCTCAGACATAATGCCAGCCTAACCAAAAACTTGCCCTTTTAACGGCAGTGCCAGGCAAGACACCCATTATCGGTTCTAACATGTCACGGGTATTGGAAAAACGTAATAAATCCGCTTTTTTAGAACCGATAAGAACCGGAACCGCACTCTAAAATAGTAACTTTTAGTTTTAAATGAGTTTTAAACCCACTGAAGCGGTTCAAAACCGGATACGATAACTTACAAAGTTCCACACAGACAAAACCTTCATTTACCACGTTACCACAGATAGAGCTTGAACCCGAGCGGTTTTACGGTTAAATAAAACTATTCTCGGTTAAATCCAACCGAGAAAACACTTTTAAACCGAGAAATGAACCGAGCAGAAGGAGAAATCTCCGGAGCGACTGTTCACTGAGGCGGAGTAAAGAATCTGACAGTTCAAGTTTGAAATGACAGACAGAGCTGCTCTCATGCCAAAATTCTATTTTGGAATGGTTTTAACCATTTCACTCCGGGGCAGTTCTAGAGCTGGATCAAACTGCTAATGTCTATAATATAGCAAGACTTCATGTTGTTTGAAAACACAGTTTTCTAAGTCAAGAACTTAAGCTCTGCTGAGGACAAAGGCTCAAAGGGGGGTTGCATAAGCTGAGCAATGCAAACATTAAGATCCCAGGCAGGGGCAGGGTCCCTGAATGGAGGGTTGGTATGAAGCAACCACTTGAAAAACTTGGAGAATACAGGATGAGCTGAAAGAGAAGAGGGCTTGCCTGCTGATAACAAAGCAGACACAGCTGCCAGGTGCACTTTTAAGGTAGCTGGTCTCAGCCCCAAGGTATTTAAGTGGGCCATATAATCCAGGACTGTGGGTAAGTCAGCAGATTCTGGGGAAATATGCTTTCCAGAGCACCATATGGAAAACCTCTTCCATTTGGAAATATAAGTAGCCCTGGTGGAAGGCTTCTTAGAAGACTTCAAGATATCCATTACACCTTGGGAGAGGTGTAGGTCAGAAACTCTAACTCTTCAAGAGCCAGGCCTTGAGATTGAGAGATTTGAGGTTTGGGTACCAAACTCTCCCCTGAGCACAGGTTAACACGTTGTGATTCCTGGGAAGACACAGGGGAAGGTGGACTGCTAAGGACGGTAGGAGTGGGTACCAAGGCTGTCTGGCCCAATCTGGAGCAATCAGGATCATCTTGCAGGGTTGAGATCTGATTTTGACTAGCACTTTGAACAGGAGAGGAAGGGGCAAAGCATGAGAAACTTCCTTCCCAACTGAGAAGGAAGGCATCCAGAGGGACTGAGCCCAACACTGGGGCCTGCAGCAAAAAGGGAAGTTGGTGATTGTCTGGGGCTGCAAAAGATCTATCGCGGGTGCCCCATCTGGCAAATACCACCTCAAGACCAGAGGGTCCAGTGACCATTTGTGATGGCCCTGGGAAATCCTGCTGAGAGCATCTGCCAGGACATTGTCCTTGCCTGGGAGGTGAACTGCCATAAGGGAGGTGTTCAGTGGGTAAGCCAGAGACCACAACTTCATTGCTTCGGTGCACAAGGCCGTAGACCGAGTGCCCCCTTGCTTGTTGATGTACCACATTGTGGTGGTGTTGTCTGTTCTGACCTGAATAACTTTGTTCTGAACAGATTTGGAAAAAGCTTGAAGTGCTAGAAAAACTGCTCTGAGTTCCAACAGATTGATGTGGAGCAGAGATTCCTGAGGGGACCACAACCCCTGGGTGGTCAGGTCACCCAAGTGAGCCCCCCACCCCAAGAGGGAGGCATCTGTAGTAAGGATTAAAGAGTGAGACTGAGTGACAAAGGGAACCCCTTGTCTCAGATTGTTCTGATCCTCCCACCACTGTAGTGCCTGGATCAGGGTTCGAGTCACTGGGATCAATTTGGTCAGAGGGTCTTTCCTTTGAGACCAAAAGGCTCTCAAATGGAACTGGATGTCCCTCATCTGAAATCTTGCTCCCAGCGCTACTGCTGTAGAAGCAGCCATGTGCCCCAGGAGCTGTAGAAAGTGCCTTGCTGGTCGAGAGACCTGCAGGTGAATGAGGAGGCCAGAGAGACCAGGTCCTTGCCCTGTCCAAAGGAAGGAAGGCCTGGCCTCTCTGTGTTCAGCTCTATGCCTATGAAGGTGGGAGGAGCTGGACAGGCTCTAGAACTGACTTTGAAAGATTCAGAAGGAAACCTAGAGAAGTGAGCAGTTGCTGAGTTATATGTAGATGTAACTTGACTTGGTCTGGAGACTGGACTACTATGAACCAGTCGTCCAGGTAAAGGAAGATGGAAATTTTTTGCCTTCTTAGGTGGGCAACTGCTACTGCTAGGCATTTTGTGAATACCCTTGGAGCAGAGGCGAGGCCAAAGGGCATTGCTCTGAATTGGTAATGGCCCGAGGGCAGCTCGAACATGAGGTACTTTCGATGGGAGCTTCTGATGAGAATATGGAAATAGGCATCCTTGAGGTCCAGGGACGCTAGCCAGTCCCCTGGCCTTAGAGAGGGTAGAATAATTCCCAGAGTCACCATTTTGAATTTGGGTTTTAAAAGGTGCTTGTTTAAGTATCTGAGATCCAGGATGGGCCGCCATTCTCCTGTCTTATTTGGGGTAAGGAAGTACCTGGAGTACAAACCTTTGTCCTGGTGTAGGGGTGGAACCCTTTCCACAGCTCTGAGAGCTAGGAGAGAAGAGACCTCTGCCTCTAAGGCAAGAGCCTCTGGAGGATTTGCAGGTGGAAAGGATCTGGTTCTCATCTTTGGAATTTTTGAAGCTGAGAACCAGTCCTGGCTTACTACTCCAGGACCCACTTGTCTGATGTAAGAGACTTCCAGTCCTGGACAAAGTAAGCCAGCCTGCCCCCTACAGGTAGCTGAGAATCGGCCCTGACAACCCCATCAGGGTGCCTGTTTGGCAGGGGCTTTGGGCTGAGGGGTGGAAGCAGGCCTGCTTGTACCCCGTCTGCCTCTCCCTCTAAAGAACCTCCTCTGGGCATAGGCAGAAGAGGAGGCCTGGGCTTGGTAAAAAGGCCTATGAAAAGGCCTGCCCCTACCCCTGGGAAGCTGCCTTTGAGGAGTGGCCTGCCTTTCTTTGGCCTGTGCACTCCTATAGGTGGTCCTATACTCATCCATTTTCTTCATGTAATTCTCTGTCTGCTCCCCAAACAGAGAATTACCCACAACAGGAAAATCCATGGCCTTAGTCTGGGTATCCTGTGACAGGCTAGTACACCTGAGCCAAGCCATTCTGTGAAGTGCCACAGATGTAGCCATGACTCTTGATGACACATCATTATAGTCCACTGCAGCATGGAATTGCACCTTGGATGCCTCAATACCATCAGCAGCCACCTGCTCCAACTTCTTGGCAAGTTGGCCAGGGACCTGCTTTGCTAGAGCCATAACAGTATCCCATCTGGATTTCTGGTATCTGGCAACATAAGCCATATAATTTGCCTGTCTGAGTCCCAAGGATGCTGCCATGTACTGTTTCTTTGCCATGGCATCAATCCTCCTGGAGTCCTTATCCGGGGGGTGTGAAGCCAAGGGAATATTAGCCTGTCACAGGCTGCAGCCTGCACTACCTCAACATGGCTGCATTGTTGTGTGAGGAACTCCGTGATCAGAGCTCGACAATGCGCATCGCTTGTCCATTCTCTTATCCACAGGAGGTATAGTGTGAGGAGCTTTAAAATTTTAAAAGTCTGTTTCCCAAAGATTTATGCAAGGAATAGACAGTCTCTAGACTCTGGGATATCCATCATTTTCCACAGAATCAGGCTCCTCTTGATCATCCACAGCTTCCTCCATAGGGAGCTGGAGGGTTTCAGCCACTTTATATAAAACATAAAATGAGAAGGGGACTCAGGAAGCCTAGGAGGAGACACTCTGAAGGTCTGTCTGGGGAGATGTCCGGTCAATGGGCACATCCAGACTTTCAAATCCACATTCACTCTCCTCATACTCCTCTTCCTCCTCCTCCGTTCATAATACCTCTAACTCATACTTTGAACCGGTGGAACTGCCAACCGGCACTTACCGATGGTGCCGGTTCAGTTGGAACTGGGGAAAGCGATGGACAATTTTATCGCTTGGTTATTTCTTCAGCGGTTGGAGAGGAAAGTTTTGGCTCCACACCAGCTGATTTTCTAGTCCTTTTTGCTGGACCCGGCTCCTCCGAGTCGGATCTCCTTTTGCCCGAGGAAGTCTCGCCCTGGTCAGAGGGCACTCCCTCCGGTTCGGTTGGAACCGAACCAGGCTGGCCATCCGGTTCAGCAGACTTTTTGGCCTCCCTTTCCCTGAGCCTACCAACTCTCTTTTCCAGGGTAGCTGCAGGAAAACTTTTACAAATCTGGCAGTTTGCATTGAGGTGGCCAAACCCCAGACAATAAACACAGGTGGTGTGGGGATCAGCCTTGGCAAAGACTTCCCCACACACACACTGCAGTGTTGAAACCCAGTGGGTCCGGTTTTTCTTTTGAGCTTCTCAGACATAGTGCCAGTCCTAACCAAACTTACCCGTTTATGGCAATCCGCCAAGTAAGACTCTCTTGTCGGTTCCCAACTGTGTCACGGGTCGTGGAAAAACCCGTAATAAAACTGCTTTTTAGAACCGATAAGAACCGTAACCACACATTAAAAGATAGATTAAGATATTTTTAGTAATTTGATCGGTTCAAACCGAACATAAACCGCTTACAAGTTCCACACAGAATAGAAATAAATGTAAACCTATCTAGTACTCACAATACCACAGACAGAGTCTGAACCGACTGGTTCGCGGTTTAAATTGCTGAAAACCTAGAAAAACAATACTTTAACCGACAAAATGAACCGAGCAGAAGGAGAAATCTCCGGAGCGACTGTTCAGTGAGGCGGAGTAAAGAATCTGACGGTTTGAGTTTGAAGAACAACAGACAGAGTTTCAACCGAGCTCGAGCTCAGCGTTCCATGCCTGGCATGGAAAGTTAACTCTTTCACGTCCGGAGCACTTGGAAGGTTGGGACTCACTGCATATGTCATAATATAGCAAGACTTCATGTTGTTTGAATCACTGATGATCCCTCAGAGTCATCTTATCAGTGTAGATTATATATGGAATATATGTAAAACACAAACATAATGCATCATAGTGAGGTATAACAGTCATGCATGTTATAATTTTATGAAAGGATGTAAACATTAGCAGCAAATACAGGTTACTCACCTGTAACAGGAGTTCTAGGAATGGTATATGTTGTTCATCCACACTTATTGGCAGGTTCCTTGCCGGAAGGTCTTCAAGCTGGCTCCTCCCACCCACCCGGGTGGTAAAACCCTCGGCTCTGCCTCCATGACGCCAGATCTGGCCCACTGGAAGCTCAGGCTAGTTGTGCAAGCCGGGCCGTAGTCAGTGGATGAACAACATATACCATTCCTAGAACTCCTGTTACAGGTGAGTAACCTGTATTTCTAGGACATAGATATGTTGTTCATCCACACTTATTGGCAGACTCCTAGCAGTTCTCCGGGAGGAGGAAGGCAAGGCACACCCCCTACTTAGGGAATAAAGACTGGAGAACCGAGGCCCCAAAACCAGCATCCCGGCGTGACTCAAGGTCAATGTGGTAATGGGTAATAAAGGTGTGTGCTGACTTCCAGGTAGCAGCCCTGCAGATTTCCTGGATAGGGACGTCCCTGGAAGCAGCCACCGATGTAGCAGTATGATGGGTAGAATTAGCTCTTATCCCTCTGGGAGGCTCCATGCCCGCCAACTTATAGCAGAGATCTATGCAGGAGGTGACCCACCTGCTTATCGTCCGCTTGGCTGCAGGTCTGCCAGGTGCGGCTTCAGCGTAGGTGACAAACAGCTGACGAACCTCTCTCGATTTCAGTGCGGCTCCTTATAATAAGCGAGCCTTCTAGGGTCCAAAGTATGGAGCCTGTATTCAGCCTCTGAGGTGTGATTGGTAGAACACCGCAGAGTCAACACTGGTTAAGGTGAACCCGCACCACCTTCGAAGGAATTTCGGTGGGGCGCAGAGAACGTCTTGTCTCCTGTGGAAGACCAGGTAAGGAGACTCAATGCAGAGCCTGGAGTTCTCCCATCCTTCTGGCTGACGGATAGCCACCAAGAAGGCGGTCTCCACACAGGTGAGAGAGTTCACACCTGTGCATTGGTTCGAATGGCTTGCCCATGAGCTTTGCCAGTACCAGCAGTAAATCCCGTGGGAGGTTCTCGCACCGAGGGGAAATGTGATCAAGGCCTTGAAAGCGCCAGACCACCTTCCCAGGCACTGACTGCCCCTGCCCGCGCCTCGCAAGCAGAGATGGCTGCCAGGTCCACCTTTAGGTCGCCGACTCAAGCCCTTGACTAGAAAGGGACCATAAAAGTCCAAAATTTGCCAAGGAACAGGAGGAAGGGTCCAAGCTCTTATTTGACACCAAATGGAAAACCTCTTCCATTTGAAGGCATAGCATTTCCTGGTCGACTCTACGGGATGCCTCAACAACATTAAGGACCTCGCGGAAAGACCCAAGGCCGAACTTAGCCGCCAGGAACCAGGCCGTCAGGTGCAGGGATTGAAGGTCCGGATGGAACACCTTCCCCTGATTGACTGAGAGCAGGTCCGGGCGAGCTGGAAGCTGCCTCGGGAGCCTGTAGCTGAGGTTGAGGAGATCTGGGTACCAGAACTGGCGGGGCCAGTCTGGGGCTATCAGAATCACCTGCGCCTTGTCCCTCCTTGTCTTGAGAAGCACCTTGTGAATCAAGGGAAATGGGGGAAAGGCGTAAAAGAGGCCCGGGGTCCACAGCCTCGAGAAGGCATCCCCCTGCAGCGAGCCCTGCTGAGGGGGGCGGGCATGAAACAGCCTCAGCTTCGCATTCTCCCTGGAGGCAAACAGGTCCACCTGAGGTGTGCCCAGTGGGAGAACAGATCTGTACTACCTCCGCAGGAGAGAGACCACTCGTGAGATGCAGCCCCTATCCGCCAGGGCATCGCCAGGGTGTTGGAGGCTCCGCGACATGAATGGCTAGGAGATCCACCTCCAGGCTGCGCACGAGTGACCAAATGCGGAGAGCTTCCTTGCATAGAAGCATGGAGCACGTCCCGCCCTGGCGGTTCAGGTAGTACATGGTCGTGGTATTGTCCGTCTGGACTCGGACCACTTGACCCCGGAGAAACGGAGCAAAGGCGGTGAGAGCTAGGCGGACTGCTCAGAGCTCCAGCAGGTTGATGTGGCATCGGGACTCCCTCAGGGATCAGAGGCCGTGCACTCGGTGTTCCCCCAGATGGGCACCCCAACCCATCAGAGATGCATCGGTCGATAGAGGGACCGTCGGCTCGGGGCGGACAAACGGGATGCCCTCCTGCAGATGGGATGGAACGGTCCACCACTGGAGAGCGTTCCACATTTCCTGGGTCACTGTCACTAGCTGGTCCAATGGATCGCAGCGTTGAGACCACCGGCTGGCCAGTCCCCACTGAAGGGGGAGCATGTGCCAGCGTGCCCAACGGACCACGCTGGTACAGGCCGCCATGAGACCCAGGAGGCGCAGGAAGTCCCGGGCAGGGCGCGATTGCCCAACCAGAAATGATTGGGCAAAGGAGGTAAGAACCTCGGCCCTGTCCGCCGGGAGCCGTGCTCTGGCTCAAGAGAGTCGAGCTCTGCCCGATGAACAGGATCACCTGCTTCGCTCGAGTTCGACTTGGCCTCGTTGATGAGAAGGCCGACTTGAGAGCAAACCTGAGGGCCAGATCTCTGGACCGCTCCACCTCCTGTCTGGAGGGGGCTGCTATCAGCCAATCGTCCAGGTAAGGGTACACCCGGACCCCTCGGTGCCACAGGAATGCTGTCACCACTGCCATGCATTTGGTGAAGACCCTGGGAGCTGGAGATAAGCCGAAGGGCATGGCTTGGAACTCGAAGAGGGATCCTTCCGCTCGGAAGCGGAGGAATCTCCGATGTGACGGACGGATAGGGACGTGAAAGAACGCATCCTGCAGGTCCAGAGAGCAGAACCACACGCCGTGTTCCAGAGATGGTATTATCTGTGCCAGAGTGACCATTCTGAAGGTCCGAGACCTTAGGAACTTGCTCAGGTTGTGTAGGTCGAGAATGGGGCGCCAGCCCCCCGTCCGTTTTGGAACCAGGAAATACCTGGACACGAACCCCAGGTCTAAAGGCGGGTCCTCTACCTCCATGATCACCTCCTTTTGGAGGAGGAGAGCGATGTCGGCTCGACGAGCCGCCAGTGAGGCTGCGGACACCGAGGCCCCCGAGGTGCGATGGCTCTGAAGGGCGGGCCTGCTCAATTCTAGAAGTAGGCGCCCACCACCTCCAGTACCCACCTGTCTGTGGTAACAGCGACCAGGCGGAAAGGAAGTGTCTGAGCTGTCTCTCACGGGGAACCAGGGATGAGGTGACAGGATGGGGCGACACCCCTCAGCCCGTCACTGGGCAGGCTTGGAGGAGGGACCGGCCGAGGGACCTCCTGGGCCTTTACCTCCCTGCTTCCTGTTGGAGGAAGCCGACGGCTTGGGTTTGGGATACCAAGCCGAGCCTGCTGGCCCTGACGTTGCTGGGCCGGGCGCGCCGCAGGCGCAGAAGGACGAAAGGGCTTAGGCTGTGGCTTGCGGCCTTTGTCCTTCTGAGCGGAAGAGACCGAGTCCAAGGTAGCATTGGACTTCTCAATCCTTTGCAGGTGACCTTCCACCCCAGGGCCGAAGAGGTCAGTCCCCAAAAAGGGAACATCCGCCAACTTGTGCTGGGTATCCGAGGTAAAGGTGGATATCCTCAGCCAAGCCCGACGACGCATGGCCACTGCGGCCGCCACAGACCTGGCACATGAGTCCCCGATGTCGAACGCAGTCTGGAGCTGCTGTTTAGCCACTGCCCTGCCCTGGTCCCGCACCTGACTGACCGTAGTCGGCAGATCTGTGGGAAGATGAGGGACAACCTCATCCAGGGAGCCCAACAGGGCGTGAGAAAAATGTGCCATGAGGACGGCCGAACTGGCCTGACGAAGGCCGAGAGAGGATGCAGCATAGACTTTTCGCCCGGCATAATCCAATTTCTTGGATTCCTTGTCGGGAGGTTTGTCCACATCCCTGGCGTTCCCGGCACACCGGAAAACGCTGTCGGTAACCAACCCCTCGGCCGAGGGGTGTTCCAAACCGACAGGGAACCGTGGGGACCGATACTTCCTGGCCAACCTGGCCGGCGAGGGCAGGAAGCAGGACGCTGCCAAAGTTCCAAGGCCGACCCACTATGGCTTCGCCACCGGAAAGGCCTCCGTAGGAGAATCCCCTCGGTCCAGAATCTCCGTGAGGGGATACCTGGCCTGTTTAGAAACGGGTTTGAGCTTCATCCCAGTGGACTCCGAGATGAGTCAAAGCAACCCTAAGAAGGACGAAGGGCTATCGTCCATTGACTGCCCTCCCGAGGACTCCAAGTCCATGAGCTTGGAGAAGAGGGAGGAACCATCATCGGACTCAGAAGAGTCCTCAAAGAGCTGCCTCGGGCCTGAGCCACCCTCCACCTGCCAAGGTTTATCGGGAGTGAGGGTGACAGACAGCCTATGGGGCAAACCCAAGGCCGACTGAGAATTTTTGGTCGGAGCCCCAACTAATGGCTGTGGAGGCGGAGGTTCCACCAGAATCGGTGGGGCAGCTGGAATTGGCCAAACAATCGACCTGAGAACAGGCTCCTCGACTATAACGAGAGGTTGTTTCGGCTGCTCCGGTGACAGCCACTTAATGGCCGGGGAAGACGACTGGGTCGGCTTATTCCCAGTCAAAAGGAGCTGTTGCCACATGAGTTCCTCGTACTTCCAACGCAACTTGCGCCGAAGCCTCCCCTCGTCCGAGGAAGAGGAAGAGCGGCAGCGCCGCTTGCCACGGTGCCGAGACCGCCTATGGCGGTGGGATTGGTTGGACCGCGAGGATGTCCGAGACCAAGAGTCTCGATTGGGCCGAGGAAGGCGAGGAGAAGTGTTGGAAATCGGCACTCTCCTCGGCTCGGACGATTCCACCGAAGGCTCCGGAACCGGAGGCACATACGAGCCGACGGGATCCTCGACTCCCACTGGGGAACTGGGAGAGGGGATTCTCAGCTTCCAGTCGGATAACCCTGCCTAACGGGGTCGAGAAACTTCGATCGCTGGCCGACGGGAGTCTCGGGTCAACTGGCCTGACGGGGACACCAAGGACGCCAGTGGCCGAGCTGAGGGTCGGATCAAGTCGACTGTCGACAAGGGAGTGGAGGATCTTTCCGCCTCCCAAGAGCGTCAATGAGAGACTTACTTTTTGCTCTTTTTGGACCTGGAAAAAGGTCCCGAAGAAGCTGGACCCTCACCTTTCGTCGAGAGGGTCAGACAAAGCTCCTTAAAAGAAGCCGAGTACGAGGCACCGAGAGAGAGCGGGACAAGTGCCGCAGCCGAGGCAGAAGCGGCCCGCGCCGCCTCCTCTTCGAGGGCGATAATCTGCTCGAGCTGATCCGTCGAGCCCGCCGCTGCGGACACCGCCAGTCGGGCCTCTTTAGATTTCACCGGTGGAATTCTTTTCTCGGGGCACCCCAGTTGTAATCGGGCAGCACGGTCTTCAAGGACGTAGGCCGAAAAGGAAGAGCACAAGTCGCAGGCCTGCGGGTCATGCTCAAGGCCCAGGCAGTAGACGCACGTGGAGTGCGGATCCATCCTAGACATCTTCTGCCTGCAAGGGCACCTCCGAAAACCGGGAGTCGATTTGTCCATCGCAGCCGCGAGGAGAAGAAGACCAAAGTCTTTTAGCAAAAACTTTTGATTTCGAACTTTCCAAGAATTAGGAACCAGTCTTAATCGCAGAGCGTTAAGGAGGGAACCTGAGCTTCCAAGCGGTAAGGAAGATCTGGCGTCATGGGGCGGAGCCGAGAGTTTTACCACCCGGGTGGGTGGGAGGAGCCAGCTTGAAGACCTTCCGGCAAGATTTAAAGCGGCAAGGAACCTGCCAATAAGTGTGGATGAACAACATATCCATGTCCCTAGAAAGCATATTTCTGGCACTCATGCTTATATGATGGGTGCCTATATCTATATATTAGTGCAAAATAGCAGTATCATAGTATGATAGACCAGGAATACAGTGTGAGGTGTATGTGGGATGATAGAGGGCATAACCCAGGTGCAACAGTCCCCTCTTTGTTGCCCTAATTGCAAAAGTGGCAACACAACAAAAAGATGATGGTTAGGCACTATTTGTCTACAGACCCGAGGCACGAGCCTGATAGAAGAATATTAACAGGCCATGGTGGTGTATTAGGGTTTTCCTTGAATAACAAAATGCAACTATAAAGGTAATGTTAGTAAACCTTGTATTACTATAAACATATGGAATAAAACTTCACAGCAGTCACCATTTATGTTACGTAAACAATCTCAGATAGTAGAGTAAATAATAATAATACTAATAATACAGATTCTTGTGTCTTTGGAGTCTGCCAAGAAGCATTCGTAAACAAGCAAGGCATACTAATAAATACAGGTTACTCACCTGTAACAGGAGTTCTAGAAATGGTATATGTTGTTCATCCACACTGTCTGGCAGGTATCCTTGCCGTTTTAAATCTTGCCGGAAGGTCTTCAAGCTGGCTCCTCCCACCCACCCGGGTGGTAAAACTCTCGGCTCCGCCCCATGACGCCAGATCTGGCCCGCTGGAAGCTCAGGTTGTGCGTCGAAGCCGTGGAGGTCGGGTGGATGAACAACATATACCATTCCTAGAACTCCTGTTACAGGTGAGTAACCTGTATTTCTAGGGACATGGATATGTTGGTCATCCACACTGTCTGGCAGACTCCTAGCAGTTCTCTGGGAGGAGAGAGGCAAGGTGCACCCCCCGATACTAACTTGGGAAAGAGAGACTGGAGAACCGAGGCCCTAAAACCAGCATCCCGGCGTGACTCAAGGTCGATGTGGTAATGGGTGATGAAGGTGTGTGCTGACTTCCAGGTAGTAGCCCTTCAGATTTCCTGGATAGGAACGTCCCTGGAAGCAGCCACTGATGCAGCAGTATGGCGGGTAGAATGAGCTCTTATCCCTCTGGGAGGCTCCATGCCCGCCAACTTATAGCAGAGATCTATGCAGGAGGTGACCCACCTGCCTATCGTCTGCTTGGCTGCAGGTCTGCCAGGTGCGGCTTCAGCGTAGGTGAGAAACAGCTGGCGAACCTCTCCCCGAATTTCAGCCGTGCGCTCCTTATAGTAAGCGAGCGCCCTTTTAGGGTCCAGAGTATGGAGCCTATATTCGGCCTCCGAGGTGTGATTGGGGTAGAACACCGGCAGAGTCAACACCCAGTGAAGCTGAAACTCCGACACCACCTTCGGAAGGAATTTCGGGTGGGGGCGCAGGACAACCTTGTCCCTGTGGAAGACCAGGTAAGGAGACTCGATGCAGAGCACCTGGAGCTCTCCCATCCTTCTGGCTGACGTGACAGCCACCAAGAAGGCGGTCTTCCACGATAGGTGAGAGAGTTCACACCTGTGCATTGGTTCGAATGGCTTGCCCATGAGCTTTGCCAGTACCAGCAGTAGATCCCACGGAGGTGGAGGTTCTCGCACCGAGGGGAATGTGATCAAGGCCTTTGAAAAGCCGCCAGACCACCTTCTCTCTCCTGCGCTGACCGACTGCTTCCCGGCCCGCTACCGTAAGCAGAGATGGCTGCCAGGTGCACCTTAAGAGTCGCCGACCTAAGCCCTTGCTGAGAAAGGGACCAAAGGTAGTCCAATATGCTTGCCAAGGAACAGGAGGAAGGGTCCAGGCCTTGCTCTGGTACCAAATGGAAAATCCTTCCATTTGAAGGCGAGCATTTTCTGGTCGACTCTACGGGACGCCTCAACCACGCTGAGGACCTCGTCGGAAAGACCCAAGGCCTGGAACCTAGCCCAGGAACCAGGCCGCCAGGTGCAGGGATTGAAGGTCCAGATGGAATACCTTCCCTGATTGACTGAGAGCAGGTCCAGGCGAGCTGGAAGCTGCTTCGAGCCTGTAGCTGAGGTTGAGGAGATCTGGGTACCGTAACTGGCGGCCAGTCTGGGGCTATCAGAATCACCTGCGCCTTGTCCCTCCTTGCCTTGAGAAGCACCTTGTGAATCAAGGGGAATGGGGAAAGGCGTAGAAGAGGCCCGGGGTCCACGGCCTCGAGAAGGCATCCCCCTGCAGCGATCCCTGCTGAGGGGGGCGGGCATGGAACAGCCTCAGCTTCGCATTCTCCCTGGAGGCAAACAGGTCCACCTGAGGTGTGCCCCAATGGGAGAATAGATCTTGTACTACCTCCAGCAGGAGAGACCACTCGGGGGACGCAGCCCCTATCCGGCTTAGGGCATCGGCCAGGGTGTTGGAGGCTCCTGCCACATGAATGGCTAGGAGATCCGCCTCCAGGCTGTGCATGAGTGACCAGATGCGGAGAGCTTCCTTGCATAGAAGCATGGAGCGTGTCCCGCCCTGGCGGGTTAGATAGTACATGGTCGTGGTGTTGTCCGTCTGGACCCGGACCACTTGACCCCGAAGAAAAGGAGCAAAGGTGGTGAGAGCTAGGCGGACCGCTCGGAGCTCCAGCAGGTTGATGTGGCATCGGGACTCCCGCGGGGACCAGAGGCCGTGCGCTCGGTGTTCCCCAGATGGGCACCCCAACCCATCAGAGAGGCATCGGTCGATAGAGAGACCGTCCGGCTCGGGCGGACAAACGGGATGCCCTCCTGCAGATGAACTGGAACGGTCCACCACTGGAAAGCGCTCCACATCCCCTGGTCATCGCCACTAGCTGGTCCAATGGATCGCAGCGTTGGGACCACCGGCTGGCCAGCCCCCACTGAAGGGGGCGCATGTTCCTGCGGGCCCAACGGACCACGCTGGTACAGGCCGCCATGAGACCCAGGAGGCGCAGGAAGTCCCAGGCAGGGCGCAATTGCCCAACCAGAAATGATTGGGCAAAGGAGGAAAGAACCTCGACCCTGTCCGCTGGGAGCCGTGCCCTGGCTCGAAGAGAGTCGAGCTCTGCCCCGATGAAAATAATCACCTGCTTCGGCTCGTGTTCTGACTTGGCCTCGCTGATGAGGAGGCCGACCTGAGAGCAAACCTGGAGGGCCAGATCTCTGGACCGCTCCACCTCCTGTCTGGAGGGGGCTGCTATCAGCCAATCGTCCAGCTAAAGGTAAACCCGGAACCCTCGGCACCGCAGGAATGCTGTCACCACTGCCATGCATTTGGTGAAGACCCTGGGAGCTGGAGATAAGCCGAAGGGCATGGCTTGGAACTCGAAAAGGGATCCCTCCACTCGAAAGCGAAGGAACCTCTGATGTGACGGATGGATAGGGACGTGAAAGAACGCGTCCTGCAGGTCCAGAGAGCAGAACCACACGCCGTGTTCCAAGGATTGCATTATCTGAGCCAGAGTGACCATCCTGAAGGTTTGAGACCTTAGGAACTTGTTTAGGTCGTGTAGGTCGAGAATGGGGCGCCAGCCCCCCGCCCGTTTCGGAACCAGGAAGTACCTGGACACGAACCCCGGGTTTGAGGGAGGGTCCACCACCTCTCTTATCACCTCTTCTCGAGGAGGAGAGCGATGTCGGCTCAGCGAGCTTATAGCAAGGCTTCGGACCCCGAGGCCCCCCGAGGTGCGACGGCTCTGAAGGGTGGGGCCTGCTCGAACTCCAGAGGCAGGCCCTTTCCCACCACCTCCAACACCCACTGGTCTGTGGTGATAACGGACCAGGCGGAAAGAAAGTGGCGGAGCCGCTTCACGGGGCACCTGGGTGAGGCGACGGGGTTGGGGGATCACCTCAACCTGTCACTGGGCAGGCTTGGAGGAAGGACCGCCAAGGGACCTCCAGGGTCTTTACCTCTTGCTTCCTGGAGGAGGAAGCCGGGCTTGGGTTTGGGACGCCAAGCGAGCCTGCTGGCCCTGATGCTGCTGGGTCGGACGTACGGGCTTAGACGGACTAAAGGGTTTAAGGCGTCTGTGCCCTTGTCCCTCTGAGCGGATGAGACCGAGTCCAAAGTGGCATTGGACTTTTCGATCCTCTGGAGGTGGCCTTCCACTCCAGGGCCGAAGAGGTCGGTCCCCAGGAAGGGGATATCCGCCATTTTGTGCTGGGTATCCGCTCTGAAGGTGGATATCCTCAGCCATGCCCGACGGCGCATTGCCACTGCGGCCGCGACTGACCTGGCGCATGAGTCTCCAATGTCCAGAGCAGTCTGAAGTTGCTGCTTGGCCACTGCCCTGCCCAGGTCCCGCACCTGCCTAACCGTGGTCTGCAGGTCAGCCGGGAGATGAGGGACTACCTCGTCCAGGGAGCCCAACAGGGCATGGGAGAAATGTGCCATCAGCACGGCCGAGCTGGCCTGACGAAGGCCAAGGGAGGACGCAGCATATACTTTTCGCCCGCATAGTCCAATTCTGGACCCTTGTCGGGAGGTTTGTCCGACGCCCCAGCGCTTCCGCATGTCGAAAACGCTGTCAGTAACCAACCCTGCTGAGGGATGTTCCGAGAAACCGGACAGGGAACCGTAGGGACCGCGATACTTCCTGGCCATCCTGGCCGAAGGCGCAGGGCAGGAAGCTAGGGCTGCCAGAGCTCCAAGGCCAGGCCCACAATGGCCTCACCACAGGAAAGGCCTCCAGAGGGGAATCCTCAGTCCAATATCTCCGTGAGGGATACTTGGCCCGCTTGGATATGGGCTCGAGCTGCATCCCGGTGGACTCCGAGATGAGCCTAAGCAAACCCAGGAAGGACGAAGGGCTGTCGTCCAGCAACTGACCTCCAGAGGACTCCAAGTCCACTCGCCTGGAGAAAAGGGAGGAATCGTCGTCGGACTCAGTAGAGTCCGCAAAGAGCTGCCTCGTGCCTGAGCCACACTCCACCTGCCGAGGGTGATCGGGAGTGAGGGTGACCGACAGCCTATGGGGCAGACCCTGAGCCAACCGAGAGTTCTTGGTCGGAGCCCCAAACATTGGCTATGGAGGCGGAGGTTCCACTGGAATCGGTGGAGCAGCTGGTTTTGGCCGAACAACCGGCCTGGGAACAGGCTCCTCGGGCAAGACGAGGGGTTGTTTCGGCCGCTCCGGTGACAGCCACTTAATGGCCGGGGAAGGTGACGGCGTCGGCTTGTTCCCGGTCAGAAGGAGCTGTTGCCACATGAGGTCCTCGTATTGTCGACGTAACTTATGTCGAGCCTCCCTCATCTGAGGAGGAGGACGAGATCGACGAAAGCGGCGGTGTTGCTTATCAGAGTGCCGAGACCAAGACCGCCTCATGACGGGCGGATCGCTGGACCGTGAAGAAGTCCGAGACCGAGACTGAGAACCCCCGCCTTCCGGTGACGGTGCGGGAGGGGACGGTGGAACCGGCCCCTCGCCCGAGGGTCCACCGAGGGCCCGAACCAGAGGCACTGGCAAGCCCACGGATCCTCAACCCCACCGGGGAATGGTGAGAGAGGATTTTCGCTCGTCGTCGATAACCAACCCAATGGGTCGAGAAAGATCTCGATCATGCCGACGGGAGTCTCGGTCAACTGACCTGACGGGACACCGTGAGACCAGTGGTCAAGTCAATGATCACCGAAGTCGATGGCCGACAACTCGGGGAGAGGGACCTTTCCCGCTCCCAAGAGCGTCGACGGAGGGACTTACCCTTGTCTTTCTTCTTGGACCGAGAAGAAGGTCCAGCAGACGTTGGTCCCTCTCCTCTAGTGGAGAGGGACAGACAAAGCTCCTTAAAGGAAGCTGTGTAAGAGAAACCCAGGGAGAGCGGGATAAATGCCACGGTCGAGGAAGATGCGGCCCGCGCCGCCTCCTCTTCGAGGGCGATCATCTGCTCTAGCTGATCCGCTGAGCCTGCCGCCGCAGAAACCGCCGACCGGGCCTCTTTTGACTTCACCGGAGGAAAACGTTTCTCAGGGCGCCCCAGTTGTAAACGGGCAGCACGGTCTTCGAGGACGTAGGCTGAGAAGGAAGAGCACAGGTCGCAAGCCTGCGGGTCGTGCTCAAGGCCTAAACAGTAGACACACGTGGAGTGCGGATCCGTCCGAGACATCTTCTGCCCGCAAGGGCATCTCCGAAAACCGGGAGTCGATTTGTCCATCGCAGCCGTGAGGGATAGAAGACCAAAGTCTATAATGCAAAAACTTAAATTGGAAACCAAGAATTAGGAACCAGTCTTATATGCACAGCGTTAAGGAGGGAACCCGAGCTTCCAAGCGGTAAGGAAGATCTGACGTCATGGGGCGGAGCCAAGAGTTTTACCACCCGGGTGGGTGGGAGGAGCCAGCTTGAAGACCTTCCGGCAAGATTTAAAGCGGCAAGGATACCTGCCAGACAGTGTGGATGAACAACATATCCATGTCCCTAGAAAGTTTATTATACTGCTTACACCAAGCATGTAACAAAGAAAATCACAAGGGAGATGGGTCTCTCACCACTCTCCTGAAGAATGTACATAATCTCCTATATGTTAGTGCAAAATAGCAGTATCTCAGTACAATAGACCAGGAATACAGTGTGAGGTGTATGTGGGACGATAGGGGGCATAACCCAGGCGCAACAATCTCTTCTGTATATATTGACTGCGGTTGGAAGTAAAAGAAGTATAGTTCCAGCCACTTTGCTGAGGGACCTTGCTGAAGGACAGCACGGAGCCAGGATGAATCGCGACATACAATGTTCAGGGCCTCAACAGCCCCATCAAAAGAAAATGGGTGCTTGACGAGCTTAAAATATACAAAGTTGAAATAGCGATCATCCAGGAAATGCATCTGTCACCCGCAGAAAGTGAAAAGCTAAAACTATCTTGGGTGGGAGCAGTTTATTATTCTGCATACCAGGTACAGACTCATGGGAGGGAGATGGCAGTTCTGGTCCACAGAGACAGCCCTCTCCAAGTAGAGAGCTGCATTCAGGACATGGGGGGTATGTCATTTTGGAGGGGACATACAACAGAGTCCCATGCACTCTCCTGAACCTATATGTCCCAAATATGGACAAAGCCAAGGCAGAGTTCACCAAAAAAGTGTTTATGAAGGCAGCCCCTGCCCCAGGTGAGGGCTTTCTGGTGAGTGGTGATTTCAATACAATCCTGGAGCAATGTTTAGGCAAACTGGGAAAGGGGAGGATGGCCCTACCAGGGCTGTGCTGGGACTTATGAGGGTGATCGGGGGGAGCTGGGCCTGGTTGATGTATGGCGCCATTTAAACCCAACAGTCTGAGATTACACATGGTGGTTGGTCCCTCACAAGGCCTACTCTAGGACAGACCTCCTCCTCACATCTGCAGAGTGGTTACACTGCGTGGACCACTGCACGAATACGCCTTGAACTGTCTCAAACCACTTGGCTCTTGTCGTGGAACTAACCCCGACACAAAAAACAAAACCTTAAACTGGAGATTAAACATCTCCCTGTTAAATAACCAGGAATATAAAGACCTCATTGTTAGTAGCATAACAGAATATATCAACAATGCGGTACAGTAACGGCTCACGATGCCGGCGACCAGGGATCGGGAATGAACCTGGGTCGCTGGAGGGCCAGCCAGGGGGGAGGAGGATTGAGCGACCCAAAGGACGCTCTCCTTCAGGGAGGAGGACTGCTGTACCCACTGTCCCACTGCCACCTGGTGACTACAGGTGGCAGTGGAGCGAGGGAAATCATATGGGAGGGGAAGGCATTGGCAGGAGTCCGGAGCAGCAGCACGCCTCAGCGTGATCACGTCTCCATGTATGCCCCTGTATGCCGCCATCCTCGGGTAGTGGGACTGCAATGAGGAAAATGTAGACACCCCCCGAGTGTTAGGACTTCCTGGGTCGTTGGTCCCCCCCCCTTACTCCTGGCATGGCCACTGCGGGCACACCATAGCATTGGGACAGCCCCACCATAGGGGGGGGAATCCCGCAGGGTTGATGTCCCGCAGCTGGAACACAATTGGGTACTGGGGGTGACTCAGGGGTGAAGCCATGGCCGGGAAGGTAAAAAAAAGTAAATTATAAAAAAAGAATATACCAACAACCCTCTGGGGAACAAGGTGGCAGCCATGTGGTGGGATGGCCTGAAAGCATTTGTAACAGGCAAAACTATTAGTTTTGCCTCCAGTCTAAAGAAGACCCACCATAAAGAGCAGCTAGACTTAGAAACTAGACTTGTTGACCTTGAGGCAGAACACAGAATTGCCCTAAACGATGAGGTTAAGAAGCAACTAGAGGAATGCATGGAGAAGCAACAAACTTCTAGACAACAGGACAGAAGGGGAAAGTACAATTACGTAAGAACTTACCGTAACAGTAGATCTTCGAGAGAGGCTCTTGCAGTAGGTGATTACATTTAGGACTGAAACTGGCAGGCATCAGGACCCCATGGAAAAATTTCTAGCTAGCAGTCTCTGGCGAGGGACCGCCCTCACATCAGGTGACCGGTGTCAGGCGACGTCAGTATAAAGGGGCGGTCTCCCACGCCCGCCTTCCAGTTCTTTCCCGCCAAAGGCCAAAAAGGCAAAATGAGAGAGAAGCAGATATTTCCCTCCCTGGAAAAAGAGATGAAAAGCTAAGGGGATGGAGGGCGGAAAGAGTTATTTGCAAGAGCCTCTCAAGATCTACTGTTATGGTAAGTTCTTACGTAACTGTACTATCTTACTTTGAGAGGGCTCTTGCAGTAGGTAATTACATATAGGACTGAAGGAAAAATTACTCACCATAGTAATGTTGTTTCTTCTAATGGAGTCTTGCTGTATGCAGATATAATGCAGTTAGCCCCAGCACTTGAACTGCCCCGGAGAGGAAAGAGTTAATCTATGCAGAAGCGTAGAACGTTGAGCTCGAACTCGGTTTTTAAACCTCTGTCTGTGGTACTTCCCAGTGTAACAGTCAGATTCTTACGAGCACACTAACTAACATACTATAGTATGGAAATTGTTCAACATATAGCCAAAGGGCAAAAAAATTATTTTTGGGCCCAAAAGACTCAAGTCGAGAACCCAAGAAGGAAAGGTAGTGACAATATTTAAGTATAAAACACCAGAAAAATAACAACATCCACCCCACCCAAGACGGAGGGTACAAGGTACACCCCTGAGGTGCAACACTGTACCTGCCAGCCCACTTCCCAAAACCAGGTTCTGAGAGGGGAGCGGGAGGTTTGAATACAGCAAGACTCCATTAGAAGAAACAACATTACTATGGTGAGTAATTTTTTCTTCAAACAACATGAAGTCTTGCTGTATTCAGACATAATGCAGACTACCAAGCAGTTCCCTATGGAGGAGGGAATGCAGAACCTACTTTGGGAAGAGGCTCTGCAGTACTGCTGTGCCAAACCTAGCATCACTCCTAGCCTGGATGACCAGGGAGTAATGCTTGGTAAAAGTATGTACTGTTTTCCAGGTGGCTGCTTTATAGATCTCTAACAAAGGTATATCTCTGGCCGCAGCTAGAGAAGCAGCTCTACCCCTAGTTGAATGAGCCCTCGGGCCTGAAGGGGGTGTTCTACCCAACTTGTCATAACAGAATTGTATACAAGAAACAATCCACCTGGCAATAGTTCTTTTAGTGGCAGGCTTACCTTTCCCCACTTCGCCATAAGTGAGAAACAATTGAAGACAGTTATTTCTACGTGCCTTAGTATGCTCAATGTAGTAGCTAAGGGCACTCTTAATGTCCAGACTGTGTAACCTTCTTTCCCCTGAAGAAGAATGATCAGTGAAAAACACAGGGAGAGCTACAGACTGGTTCAGATGAAAATCTGATACCACTTTGGACAAGAACCTCCTATTGGTTCTTAGGACCACTTTGTCCCTATGGAAGGAGATGAAGTCAGGTTCAACTAACAGAGCCTGTAACTCACTAATCCGCCTGGCAGAAGTAATAGCTACCAGGAACACAGTTTTCCAGGTCAAGTACTTCAATTCGGCCAAAGCCAGAGGTTTAAAGGGTGGCTGCATAAGCTGAGCTATGCAGACATTAAGATCCCAAGACAGAGTGGGCTCCCTAAAGGGAGGGTTAATGTGAACCAGTCCTTTGAAAAACTTTCTGAAAACAGGATGGGATGCCAGGGAAGAGCCCTTCCCTGCTGAGAGGAATGCAGAGACAGCTGCTAGATGAACCTTCAGAGTGGCAGGCCTAAGGCCTAGACCATTCAGATGAACTAGAAGGTTTCCTTGAGACCTTCAGAATATCCAGAACTCCCTGAGAAAGATGTAGTGCTGCATATTCTAACTCTTCAAGAGCCAGGCCTTGAGATTGAGAGACTGGAGATTGGAGTACCAGATCCGCCCCTGGGAGGAGGACAGGAGATTGTATGTCCTGGGCAGAGACAGGGGATGTGACACTGACAAGGACAGCAGTAGAGGATATCACTGCTGTCTGGCCCAATCTGGAGCCACCAGTATCACTGTGCAGGGCTGAGTCCTGATCTTGATCAGAACTCTGAACAGCAGAGGGAAGGCATAGAGAAACCTGCCCTTCCAGTCCAAAATGAGAGCATCCTGGGGAACCGTCCCCAGGACTGGAGGTCTGCAACAAAACAGAGGAAGTTGATGATTGTCCGGTGCTGCAAAGAGAACTATCTCTGGAGTGCCCCACCTGGAGAAGATGACCTTCAGTATGTGAGGATCCAGGGACCATTCATGGTGTCCCTGTGAAATTCTGCTCAGAGCATCTGCTAGTATGTTGTCCTTCCCAGGAAGGTGAACTGCTACCAGAGAAGTCTGAAGAGAACAGGCCAGAGACCACAGCTTCACGGCTTCTGTACACAAGGCCGAGGACCAAGTGCCTCACTGCTTGTTGATGTACCATATTGTGGTGGTGGTGTCCGTTCTGACTTGGACCACCTTGCGCTTGACTGAATCTGAGAAGCTCTGCAGGGCTAGGAAAACTGCCCTGAGTTCCAGGAGATTGATATGAAGGACAGACTCTTGTGGGGACCAGACTCCTTGAGCTGTCAGGGATCCCAGGTGGGCTCCCCACCATAGCAGAGATGCATCTGTAGTTAGAACTACTGATGGGACTTGAGGGAGAAATTGAACCCCTTTTCTGAGGTTGTCCTGGTCCAGCCACCACTGGAGAGCTTGGACCAGAGTCTGAGTCACTGGGGTCAGTTTGGTAAGTGAATCCTTCTTTTGAGACCAAAAAGACCTTAGATGAAACTGAATGTCCCTCATCTGGAACCCTGCCCCTGCACAACTGCCGTGGAAGCTGCCATGTGGCCCAGGAGCCGGAGGAACTGTTTTGCTGGGCGGGAGACCTTAGGTCGAAAGGAGGAAGCGAGATCCACTAGGGCCTTCACCCTTGCCAGGGGAAGGAAGGCTTTTGCTTGTATAGTGTCCAATTCTATGCCTATAAAGGTGAGAAGTTGAACTGGTTCGAGGACAGACTTTGCAAGATTGAGAAGAAACCCCAAGGAGCTGAGTAGGTCCTGGGTAGTTTGAAGAGCTGACTTGACCTGTAAATGTGACTGACCCACTAAGAGCCACTCGTCCAGTTATGGGAAGATGGTGATACCCTGTCTTCTGAGGTAAGCCACCACTACTGCAAGGCACTTTGTGAACAACCTTGGAGCAGATGTTAGGCCGAATGGCATAGCTATGAATTGGTAATGGCCTGAAAGCAACTCAAACCTGAGGTGTTTTTTGTGGGAGCACCTGATAGGAATATGGAAGTAGGCATCCTTGAGGTCCAGAGATGCTAGCCAATCCCCTGGCCTTAGAGAGGGAAGGATCATTCCCAGAGTTACCATTTTGAATTTGGGTATTGAAATGTGTTTGTTCAAATACCTTAGGTCTAGGATGGGTCGCCACTCCCCTGTTTTCTTTGGGGTAAGGAAGTACCTGCAGTACATTCCTTTTCCCCTGTGCTGAGTAGGAACCTTCTCTATAGCTCTGAGAGCTAGAAAAGAGGAAATCTCTGCCTCTAGGGCAATGGTTTCTGAGAGTGATGCAGGTGGAAAAGTCTTGGCCCTCTTTTTCGGAAATTTTTTGAAGCTGAGGGCCAGTCCCTGGCTTACTACTTCCAGGACCCGCTTGTCTGAGGTCACAGACTTCCAGGCCTGGAAGTAGTAAGCCAGCCTGCCTCCTACTGAAAATGGGGAGTCGACCCGGGCCTACACATCAGGGTGTCTGCTTGGCAGGAGCCTTAGACTGAGAGGAGGAGGGAGCAGCTCTGCTTATCCCCCTCCTGCTCCTCCCTTTGAAGAACTCCCTCTGTGGGAAGGGAGAGAAGGCCTGGGCTTGGTAAAAAGGCCTTTGAAAAGGCCTGCCCCTGCCCCTAGACTGCTGCTTGAGTGGAGTGGCCTGCTCTTCTTTGGCCTGTGCACTCCTGTATTCATCCATTTTCTTCATGTAAGCCTCTGTCTGCTCCCCAAACAGAGAGTTACCTACTACAAGAAAATCCATAGCCTTATTCTGGGTATCCTGTGAAAGGCTAGTACATCTGAGCCAAGCATGTCTTCTGAAAGACACAGATGTAGCCATGACTCTAGATGCCACATCATTGGAGTCCACAGCAGCATGAAATTGCATTTTGGATGCCTCAGTTCCATCAGCAGCCACCTCCTCCAACTCCTTGGCTAGCTGGGGAGAGGCCTGTTTAGCCAGTCCCAGAACCGTATCCCATCTGGATTTCTGGTACCTGGCTGTGTAGGCCATATAGGTAGCCTGCCTGAGTCCAAAAGAGGATGCCAAATACTGTTTTTTGGCCATGGCATCCACTTTCCTGGAGTCCTTATCTGGGGTGTGTGAAACCAAAGGAATGTTAGCCCTGTCACAGGCTGCAGCCTGCACTACCCCAACATGGCTGCAATGACTATAAAGGAACTCCGCGGCTAAGCCTGATAACAAATACCTCCTGTCCATTCTCTTATCCACAGTAGGTACTGAATTAGAGGTTTGTAAAATTTTGTGTGTCTGTTTCCCCAAGGATTTATGAAGAGGGACAGACAATTTTTTGGACTCTGGGATGTCCATCATTTCCACAAAATCAGGCTCTTCATCCTCCTATGCAGCTTCAACCAAGGGAAGCTGCAGGGGTTCTGCCACCTTTTTGTAGAACAAAAAATGTGAAGGGGACTCAGAGAGCCTGGGAGGAGGCACACCTGAGGGCCTGTCTGGTGAGATGTCCGGTTCAATGGGCACATCCAGACCCCCCCTGGTCATCATCATCCTCATCCGTGGGATAGTCTTCATCTCCCTCCCACTCCTCATAAAAGCGCTCTGACTATAACTCGAGGAGACGGATCTGACTGTGACTGACCGTGATAATCAGGTACCGGTTCGGACAGAACCGGCTCTAAGTGATTGAACAATGCTAATCGCTTCTGGCTATTTCATCTGCGGTTGGAGTGTGTGATACGGATCCGAATTAGCAGACTTACGCTTCTTTTTGATGGAACCGACCCCTGGGTTTCTCTCCTTTGCCCGAGGAGGTATCGTTTAGGTCAGTAGGCACCTCCTCAGGTTCGGCTGCAACCGAACCGGGCTGGCTATCTGGATCTACGGACTTCTCGGACTCCCTTTCCTTCAGTCTACTCAGTCTTTTATCTATAGTGGTTTTAGGAAAGTTCTTACAGATTTGGCAGTCTGACTTGAGGTGGTCAAACCCCAGACGATAAACACAGATGAGGTGGGGGTCGGCCTTAGCAAAGGCCTCCCCATACTCAGTACAGTGCTGAAACCCAGTGGGACCGGTTTTCTTCTTGGGTTTCTCAGACATGGCCAACTTAACAAATTACCCTACTGAAGCTTTCAAGCCAGGTAATACAACAACCGATCAGTTACAAACCATGGCACGGACTTTTTAAAAGAACTGGCAAAAAATCTTGGTTCTTTTGAAACTGATAGGTACTGGAACACCACTCTAATCCCAGAAATAAATTTAAATAGAATGGGTCAGTTCCAAACCGGACCGACCAGAAAGAAACCAAAGGAAAGAACAATTTCCAACTTTTTCACAGAATAAAACACAGTCACTACCTATCTACACACTACCTGTACTGTAGACAGAGGCTGGAAATCTGAAAATAACAAAAATTATACGGTTTAAACCGAACGCTTTTACTTTTACCGAACCGAGCAGAGGAAATCTCCGGAGCGACTTCACTGTTAGGCGGAGTAAAGAATCTGACGGTTACACTGGGAAGTACCACAGACAGAGGTTTGAAAACCGAGCTCGAGCTCAACGTTCTATGCTTCTGCATAGAGTTAACTCTTTCCTCTCCGGGGCAGTTCAAGTGCTGGGGCTAACTGTATTATGTCTGAATACAGCAAGACTTCATGTTGTTTGAATCCCATGCAGTCTGGAACAAAGAGAAGCACTCGGGAGGAGGAAAAGTATCAACCAATAGAACCTCCAGCTATAAGGGTCTTAAGAAAGAAGACCTTGCAGAACAGCCAACCCGAAGCCTGCTCTACGGCAAGAGGCAATGTCCAAACTGTAGTGTTTCATAAAAGTATGGACCGAAGTCCAAGTTGCAGCTGCGCAGATATCTGATGCTGACACATTCTTGAAGCAAGCTGCAGAGGCAGCTAGTCTTCTGGTGGTGTGACCTCTGACCTGACCCAGAAGGATCTTGTACTTGTCGTAACAGAAAGTGATACAATGAGCCAATCATTTGGATAGGCATTTGCTTGGAAACAGCACTGCCCTCTCTTTTGTGAGCAAAAGAGACAAAAAGCTGATCAGATTTCCTGAGATCCTTAGTCCGAGAGGTGTAGTATCTCAGTAGTCTATGAACATCCAAAGTATGCAGGAGATACTCCCCTTGGAGTGTTGTGTAAAGAAAGCAGGTAGCTCAATGGATTGATTCAGCGTAAATTCCACCACAACCTTGGGAGAAAATACAGGTTATTCACCTGTAACAGGAGTTCTAGGAATGGTATATGTTGTTCATCCACACTGTCTGGCAGGTTCCTTGCCGCTTTAAATCTTGCCCGGAAGGTCTTCAAGCTGGCTCCTCCCACCCACCTGGGTGGTAAAACTCTCGGCTCTGCCCATGACGCCACATCTAGCCCACTGGAAGCCAGGTTGTGCGTCGAAGCCGGGGAGGCCGGGTGGATTGTGTGGATGAACAACATATAGCATTCCTAGAACTCCTGTTACAGGTGAGTAACCTGTATTTCTAGGGACATGGATATGTTGTTCATCCACACTGTCTGGCAGACTCCTAGCAGTTCTCCGGGAGGAGGGAGGCAAGGTGCACACCCCCTACTTAGGGAATAATGACTGGAGAACCGAGGCCCCAAAACCAGCATCCCGGCGTGACTCAAGGTCGATGTGGTAGTGGGTAATGAAGGTGTGTGCTGACTTCCAGGTAGCAGCCCTGCAGATTTCCTGGATAGGGACGTCCCTGGAAGCAGCCACCGATGCAGCGGTATGGCAGGTAAAATGAGCTCTTATCCCTCTGGGAGGCTCCATGCCCACCAACCTGTAGCATAGAACTATGTAGGAGGTGACCCACCTGCCTATCATCCGCTTGGCTGCAGGTCTGCCAGGTGCGGCTTCAGCGTAGGTGACAAATAACTGGCGAACCTCTCCCCGAACTTCAGCCGTCTGCTCCTTGTAATAAGCAAGCACTCTTCTAGGGTCCAAAGTATGGAGCCTATATTCGGCCTCTGAGGTGAGATTGGGGTAGAACACCGGCAGAGTCAACACCTGGTTAAGGTGAAACTCAGACACCACCTTCGGAAGGAATTTCGGTGGGGCACAGGACAACCTTGTCCCTGTGGAAGACCAGATAAGGAGACTCGATGGAAAGCACCTGGAGCTCTCCCATCCTTCTGGCTGACGTGATAGCCACCAAGAAGGCGGTCTTCCATGACAGGTGAGAGATGTCACACCTGTGCATCGGTTCGAATGGCTTGCCCATGAGCTTAGCCAGTACCAGCAGTAGATCCCACGGAGGTGGAGGTTCTCGCACTGGAGGGGATATGTGATCAAGCCTTTGAAAAAGCGCCCGACCACCTTCTCCTGCGCCACCGACTGCTTCCCGGCCCGCGCCCGGTAAGCAGAGATGGCTGCCAGGTGCACCTTAAGGGTCGTCGACCTAAGCCCTTGCTGAGAAAGGGACCACAAGTAGTCCAGAATGTTTGCCAAGGAACAGGAGGAAGGGTCCAGGCCCTTGCCCTGACACCAAATGGAGAATCTCTTCCATTTGAAGGCGTAGCATTTTCTGGTGGACTCCTTACGGGACGCCTCAACAACGCTGAGGACCTCGTCAGAAAGACCCAAGACCTGGAACTCTAGCCGCTTAGGAACCAGGCCGTCAGGTGCAGGGATTGAAGGTCCGGATGGAATACCTTTCCCTGATTGACTGAGATCAGGTCCAGGCGGGCTGGAAGCTGCCTCGGGAGCCTGTAGCTGAGACTGAGGAGATCTGGATACCAGAACTGGCGGGGCCAGTCTGGGGCTACCAGAATCACCTGCACCTTGTCCCTCCTTGCCTTGAGGAGCACCTTGTGGATAAAGGGAAATGGGGAAAGGTGTAGAAGAGGCCCGGGGTCCACGGCCTCCAGAAGGCATCCCCCTGCAGCGAACCCTGCTGAGGGGGGCGGGCATGAAACAGTCTCAGCTTCGCATTCTCCCTGGAGCCAAACAGGTCCACCTGAGGCATGCCCCAGTGGGAGAACAGATCTTGTACTACCTCCATCAGGAGAGACCACTCGTGGGACGCAGCCCCTATCTGGCTTAGGGCATCGGCCAGAATGTTGGAGGCTTCTGCCACATGGATGGCAAGGAGATCCGTCTCCAGGCTGTGCACAAGGGACCAAATGAGGAGAGCTTCCCTACACAGAGGCATGGAGCGCGTCCTGCCCTGACGGTTTTGGTAGTACATGGTCGTGGTATTGTCTGTCTGGACCTGGACCACTTGACCCCATACAAACGGAGCGAAGGCGGTGAGGCCTAGATGAACCGCTCGCAGCTCCAGCAGGTTGATGTGGCATCGGGACTCCCGAGGGGACCAGAGGCCATGCGCTCTGTGCTCCCCCAGATGGGCACCCCAACCCATCAGAGAGGCATTGGTCGATAGAGAGACCGTTGGCTCGGGGTGGACAAATGGAATGCCCTCCTGCAGATGAGCTGGAACGGTCCACCACTGGAGAGCGTTCCACATCTCCTGGGTCACTGTTACTAGCTGATCCAAAGGATCGGAGCGCTGTGACCATTGGCTGGCCAGTCCCCATTGTAGAGGATGCATGTGCCAACGGGCCCAATGGACCACGCTGGTGCAGGCCGCCATGATGCCCAGGAGGCACAGACAGTCCCAGGCAGGCACAATTGCCCAACCTGAAATGATTGGGCAAAGGAGGAAAGAACTTCAGCCCTGTCCACTGGGAGCCGTGCTTTGGCTCGCAGAGAGTCGAGCTCTGCCCCCAATGAATTGTATCACCTGCTTTGGCACGAGTTCCGACTTGGCCTCGTTGATAAAGAGGCCAACTTGAGAGCAAACCTGGAGGGCCAGATCCCTGGACCGCTCCACCTCCGTTCTGGAGGAGGCCATAATCAGCCAGTCATCCAGGTAGTGGTACACCCGGACCCTTTGGCGCCACAGGAATGCTGTCACCACTGCCATGCATTTGGTGAAGACCCTGGGAGCTAGAGAAAGGCCGAAGGGCATGGCCCGGAACTCGTAGAGGGACCCCACTGCCCTAAAGTGGAGGAATCTCTGGTGGGACGGACGGATTGGGATGTGAAAGAACGCGTCCTGGAGGTCCAGAGAACAGAACCACACGCCTCGTTCCAAGGATGGAATTATCTGAGCCAGAGTGACCATCCTGAAGGTTCGAGACCTTAGGAACCTGTGCAGGTCTAGAATGGGGCGCCAGCCCCCCGTCTGTTTTGGGACCAGGAAATACCTGGACACAAACCCCGGGCTTGGTGGAGGATCCACCACCTTCCTGATCACCTCCTTTTCGAGGAGCAGGGCAATGTCGGCTCGATGAACTGACAGGGAGGCTGCGGACCCCATAGCCCCCCATGGGGCGACGGCTCAGAAGGGCGGGGCCTGCTCGAACTCCAGAGGCAGACCCTTTCCTACCACCTCCAACACCCAGCAGTCTGTGGTGATAGCGGACCAGGCGGAAAGGAAGTGGCGGAGCGTCCCCACCGGGGGGACTCAGGGGGCGACAAGGTGGGGCGACACCCCTCAACCCGTCACTGGGCAAGCTTGGAGGAGGGACTGGCGAGGGACTTCCTGGGCCTTTTCCTCCCTGCTTCCTGTTGGAGGAAGCCGCAGGCTTGGCTTTGGGGTGCCAAGTGCGAGCCTGCTAGCCCTGATGCTGGTGTTGTTGGGCCAGACGTGCCGCAGGGGCAGAAGGTCAAAAGGACTTATGTTGCTGACAACAGCCCTTGTCCTTCTGAGTATAGGAGACCGAGTCCAGGGTAGGGTTGGACTTTTCGATCCTCTGGAGGTGGCCTTCCACCCAGGGCCGAACAGGTCGGTCCCCAAGAAGGGGACGTCCGCCAATTTGTGCTGGGTATCCGCCGTAAAGGTGGATATCCTCAGCCAGGCTCTGCGGCGCATGGCCACTGTGGCCGCTACTGATCAGGCACAAGAGTCTCCAATATCTAGAGCCGTTTGGAGCTGCTGTTTCGCCACTGCCCTTCCCTGATCCCGCACCTGCTTGACCGTAGTCTGCAGTTCGGCCGAGAGATGAGGGATCACCTCATCCAGGGAGCCCATGAGGGCGTGGGAGAAGTGCGCCATCAGTACAGCCGAGCTGGTCTGGTGGAGGCCAAAGGAGGACGCAGTGTACACCTTGTGCCCGGCATAGTCCAGCTTTTTGCACTTTGTCGGGGGCTATCCACATTCCTAGCTCCCAGAGTGCCGGAAAACACTATCGGGACCAACCCTCCGGTGGAGGGGTGTCTCAAAAACTGGACAAAGAGCCAGTAGGGATCAGACATCCTGGCCGGGCGCAGGACAGGAAGCCGCCGCTGCCAGCCCAAGGCTGGACCAACAATGGCTTCAGCCACCGGAAAGGCCTCCTGGCGAATCCCCCGGTCCAGTATCTCCGTGAGGGGATACTTGGCCCGCTTGGATACGGGCTCAAGCTGCATCCTGGTGGACTCCGAGATGAGTTGAAGCAGACCCACCAACGAGCAGATGGCCTCATCCATCGACTGCCCCCTGGAGGACTCCAGGTCAAGGGGCCTGGAAAACAGGGAGGAGTCATCGTCAGACTCCGAGGAGTCTGCGAAGAGCTGCCTAGGGCCTGAGCCACCCTCCACCTGCCGAGGACGGTCAGGAGTGAGGGTGACCAACAACCAGTGGGGCAGTCCCTGATCCAACCGAGAATCCTTGGTCGGAGCCCCCGATTTCGGTTGTGGAGGTTCCACCACAATCGGTGGGGCAGCTGGTTTCGGCTGAACAACCGGCATAGGCTTGGGCAATCTCAAACACCACTAGGGCGTTGTTTCGCTCGGGTGACAGCCACCAATGGCCAGGGGCTACGCCGTCGGCTTGTTCCCAGACAAAAGGAGCTGCTGCTACATTAAGTCCTCGTAGCGTCGATGCAATCTGCACTGAAGCCTCTCCTCTTCCGAGGAGGAAGACGAGTGGCACCACTGCTTACCTCGGTACCGAGACCGAGACCGCCGATGTCGGCTTGACTGAGACGAGGTCCGAGACTGAGACCGAGACCCTCGGTGTTTCCGAGGGTTGGTCTGGGAGGAAGCGGGGGACACCCGCTCCTCCCTCGGCTCGGGAACCTTGACCGGGGACTCCGGCACAGGAGGCGCAGGAAAGTCCTCGGTTTCCACCGGGGGAACCAGTGATGAAGGGTTGTCGGCTTCACCAGTCGACAGCCCGTCAGACGGGTCGAGAAAAATCTCGACCGCGTCGACGGTGTCTCGGCTGGCTGACCTGACGGGGACACCGTGAAGCCAGCAGCCTTAGCCGCAACCTCAACCGAAGTCGAGTGTCGACTGTCCAGGGAAGGGGAACTCTCCCGCTCCCATGTTGATGGCGGGACTTACCCTTCGAGTCCTTCTTTTTCGACCGAGAAGAGTGTCCTGATGGCCCCTCTCCCTGCGTGGAGAGGAATTGGCAAAGCTCCTTAAAAGAAGCTGTGTAGGAGGATCCCAGAGAGAGCGGGATAAATGCCGCGACCAAGGAAGATGAGAATGCAGCCTGGGCCACCTCCTCCTCGAAGGCAATCATCTGCTCGAGTTGCTCAGCCGAGCCAGCTGCCGCGGACACTGCCCAACAGGCCTCCTTGGACTTCACCGGCGGATAACATTTCTCTGGGTGCCCATGTTGTAACCGGGCAGCGCGGTCTTCAAGGACGTTGGCCGAGAAAGATCTACACAACTTGCAGTCCTGCGGGTCGCGGTCAAGGCAGAGGCAGTAGACGCACGTGGAGTGCGGGTCCATCCTGGACATCTTCTGCCTGCATGGGCACCACCGAAAACCGCGAGTCGATTTGTCCATCGCAGCCGTGAGGGAAGAATTTGACCGCAGTCTTGAGAATTTTAAAATTATTTTCAGTTGAACCGAAGAGTTAGGATCCAGTCTATACGCAGAGCATTAAGGAGGGAACCTGAGCTTCCAAGCAGTAAGGAAGATCTGGCGTCATGGGGTGGAGCTGAGAGTTTTACCACCCGGGTGGGTGGGAGGAGCCAGTTTGAAGACCTTCTGGCAAGATTTAAAGCGGCAAGGAACCTGCCAGACAGTGTGGATGAACAACATATCCATGTCCCTAAAACTTAGGGTTGGTGCGCAGAGCCACACGTTCCTTGTGGAAGATCAAGTAAGGGATTTTACACATCAAGGCCTCAAGCTCGGAAATTCGACGAGCTGAAGTAATGGCTACTAGAAAAAGAGAGTCTTCCAAGAAAGGAACTTCTAGTCTGCTGAAGCTGCCGGCTCAAAGGGAGGCACAGTAAGCTTCTCGAGAACAAAGTTCAAATCCCAAGGAGGAGCAGGAACACGGATGGGGGGGTCTTAAATGGAGGACCCCTCTGAGGAAAGTCTTAAGAGACTTCCAACTGCGCGAAAGATCTGTCTCCAAAAGGTACATGGTAGGCCGAGATAGCCTCCATGTGGACCTTCAAAGAGGACTGACTGAGACCTAGGTCAAAGAGATGACGCATATAGTCCAGGACTCTCTCAACAGGGCAAGAGAAAGGCTCGAAGTCCTTCGAAGAGGCCCAGATCGAAAAATGTTTCCACTTCATGGCGTATGTGGACCTAGTGGACGACTTCTTGGTCTCCACCAGAATATCTGCTATGAGCAGAGAAACCCCAAAGCGGGCTTGTGCTATGTCTGCAGGAGCCACGCATGCAACTGAGGAGATCTGAGACCTGGATGCACCAGGGTCCCCTGATCCTGGGTCAGCAAATGCTGTGACAGAGGAAGAAGAAGCAGAGGTTCCTCTGAAAACTGTTGCAGAAGAGAGAATCAAACTTGCCTGGGCCAGAATGGAGCGATGAGGATCACCTGGGCTCCTTCTGAACTGAGTTTGTGTAAGACCCTCAGAATTAAAGGAATTGGAAGGAAGGAATAGACGAATCTGTTCTTCCAGTCGAGACACAGAGCATCCCACCAGAAAATGCCTCACCCTGAAGCGAGCGAGCAAAAGGTGGGAAGTTGTGCATTTAGAGGGGATGCGAACTGGTCTACCTGAGGGGTTCCCCAGCGCAGGAAGATATCGTCTGCTACCTCTTGATCCAGTTCTCATTCGTGTGCCTTGGCTGATGACTGACTGAGGTGATCTGCCAGCACGTTTTCCATTCCCGGAACATGAACTGCCGTCAGGTGAAGGTTGTGTTGAACTGACCAATTCCAAACTTTCACTGCTTCCCTGCACAGAGGGTAGGAATGAATTCCTCCCTGTTTGTTGATGTACCAGACTATGCACATGTTGTCCATCTGGATTGCCAGATGGCCGGGAAGAACGCAAGCATTTAGAACCTGGAGAGCATACAAAACTGCCCTGAGCTGGAGCACATTGATATGAAGAGTCTGCTCCACACTGGACCAGGAGCCCCGAGTCCAGTGAGACTCTAGATGGGCTCTCCAGCCTTCTCCCGAGGCATCTGTTGTCAATGTCTGGGATGGGAGTTCAAAGCAGAAGGGAACCCTCCAGCAAAGGTTCTCTTGCACCATCCACCATTGCAAAACCCGGACCATGGGATCGGAGACCAGAACTTCCTGGTGTAGGTCGTCCAATGTCTGGTCCCACTGAGACCGAGGTGTCCATTCAGAGATCCTCATATGGAGCCGAGCGCGAGGGACTGTCGGAATAGCAGTCGCCATGAGCCCGAGAAGGCGAAGGACTGACCTGGTGCTAACCCCTCTGCGACTGGACAACAGACTCGCATGAGCCTGGAGGGTATCCACCCTGTCCAGAGGCAGAAAGGCCTTGCCAATGGTCATGTCCAGGATCGTCCCTATAAACTGGAGCCTTTGGCAAGGGACCAGATGGGAGTTGGCCTGGTTGATGGTGATACCCAGGCTGGTGAAAACCTGCAGGGTAAGGGAAAGGGAGCGCAAAAGTTCCTCCCTGGATGGGGCCACCAGAAGCCAATCATCCAGGTATGGGAATACCTGCATCCCCTGGGTACGCAGGTGGGCCGCCATCACAGACATTGGTGAACACTCGGGGAGCCGAGGAAAGACCAAATGGGAGGGCCCTGAATTTGTAGTGGACCCCTTGGAACAAAAAATGAAGGAATTTGCAGTGTTAAGGGCAGATGGGGATATGCAGATAGGCATCCTGCATATCTAGCATGCACAGCCACTGTCCCTGCCGAAAGAGCAGCAGAAGGCTCTGCAGGGAGAGCATTCTGAAACACTTGTACTCCACGAACATGTTCAGGGAGCTGAGTTCTAAAATAGGCCTCACGTCTCCCATTTTCTTTGGAACTAGGAAGAAATGGGAATAGTAACCTGTCCCCCAAAGGTGGGTCGGGACAGACTCTATTGCCGCCTTCAAGAGAAAGGAAGAAATTTCTTCTAGGACCAGAGGAAGATGTTCTGGGGAGTAAGATGACCTGGGGGTGGTTTTCTGGGTGGTTTCTGAAGAAACTCGATTGAGTGTCCTGCTGCTATCAGTTGGAGCACCCAAGCATCTGATGTAATTCTCTCCCAACCCGGTAGATGGAAGGAGAACCTCCCTCCTACTGGTTCCTCTGGGAGAGGAAAGGAGTCAGGAGGTGTGAGGCAACATCGCGGCTGAAGCTCCCGCTGCTTTTTTGGGCGGGGGGGGCTTGGCAGCTGGAGGGGCCCGAAGTTTGTTGGCCCACTTGCCCTGAGGTTTCATTTTAGGCCGAGAACGTCTGTGAAAGGGGCAACGCTGTCCCTGAGGGGGGCCTGTACAAAGAGTCAACAGACTTAAGTGCAGTGCCTTTTTTTTGCAAGTTGGTGATGATGTCCTTGACATCCCCACCGAACAGCACAGAACCCCTGAAGGGCGCATCCTGAATAATGGATTGCACCTCCGGGACCAATCCTGACACCCGGAGCCAGGCATGACGTCGAACACCTATGGCGAAAGCCGAGCTCCAACCTGTTGTGCCCGCTGCATCGTACATGGCACGAAGCATGTGCCGACTGGTTGAACGAGCAGAAAAGACGAGACCAGCCACTTCCTGCTTGGTTTAGGACTCAGGAAGGGAGTCCAATTTGTATTCCACCTGACTCAGGATAGTCTTCTAGTAGTCCCCCATATGCGAAACATAGTTCAGGGCCCTAATTCCCAGTGTGGAAGAAGCGTACACCTTCTTCCATGTACTGGTCCAGAAGACAGGATTCCTTGTCTTGTGGAGACGAGCTGAGATGTTTAGGGTTCACCGACCGGCCGTGAATGGCACTAATCACGACCGAGTCGGCCTTGGGGTGTGTATTCAAGGAATCCACACCCTCCGGAGCCTGGTATAGCCGATCCGCCTTCCTCAGAAGGGGGGCCAACCCGGAAGGTTGTTTCCAAATAGTGGAAACAAGGTCAGCATGAGGCTCAAGCCAGGGTGGAATCAATGTTGGCGCAGTTTCGGGCAGATCCAGGTGGGCAGCAAGTTTCTTCTACTGTGGATCTGGCTCCACAGATTGCCACTGGTGGACCTCCTGGATCTTTCTCAGTAGCTCTAGAAAGGAAGGATCTTCCGGAGGTGACTTCGGAAGAGTCCTTGGCCTGGGATGGTTTGGAGTACGTGGCTTGTCAGGATCAGAGCAACCCCCTCAGTTTGACTCTGAGGTCTCCGAAGAAGAAGAGGAAGACTCCTCCTGTGGCAGGGGAGGAACGGACCCCTTGGGCAAACCTCAGGGAAGCGTATCCTCCCCACCCCTGGCACCTGAGGGTTCACCTCTGGTGTCGGGTAGGGGGAGGGAGTCTCTCGTCTCCGGTGCAGGGGATCCTGTACAGGGTCCAGCGCCTGTACATGGCTCTCCACCTCCCTGGTGAGCTGAGCCTTGGTCTCAGCCCACCAGGCAGCCAGAGACTCCTTCAAATCCACCGGCGGCTGGGGGGGCGGTGGAGGAGGAGAAGGAGAGGGGGATATGGATACTGAGGGTATCAGTAGGGCGAGTATTCATACTTTGATGGCGGGAAGCCCGGCATCGGGTATTGAGGCGTCGGGTACTGCAACGTCGGATAGGCCGGCATCGGGTACTGTGGTGCGGGATACTGCAGTCCTGGGTAGGACGGCATCAGATAGGATGGAGTCGGATACCTGGGAACCAGGGGCTCCATCGGCGCAGAAGGCCCTGGAAGAAGGCCAGCGGGCAGGCCAGGAACAGGTGGCCCCACAGGCATCGGGCCCAGCATTGGGACAGCATCTGGCAAAGGGATGTCGCCCGGCGTCAGGTAGGCCAGCGTCGGAGCCGGCGTCCAATGGTCTGGCATCAGGAGATCTGGCCCTGAGGGACGAAGACCTGATGGCAGCGTACGGACGTCCTCTGTTTCACCCAAGGAAGGAGGTCTGAAATCCCCGGGGTCTAGCAGGGGAGACGCAGGAGCTTTGGTATGCAGCGGCGGGCACTGCAGTGAGCCAGGAATGGCGGACTGGTCGATGGGGTCCAGCGTCAGCTCTTTCGCCATGCGTTCATCGGAGGAACCGATGACCGCCTTACCGGAGGGATCCGGGTGGGTGTCGGAGGAGCCGGTCTCCAACTTATCGGAACCAGCGCCCGACGAAGGCCACGTGGGAGAGGCGGCCTTGGCAGGCAGCTTGGGGGACATGCACATCCCCGAAGGGGCTGGCGACTTATCAGCCCTGTCCAGGCGGACGTCGGTGGCACTGGCGTCTGACTTACCGGACCCACTCGACCTGGAGGGCTGCGAGGCAGCGGCCTTCCCGGGAGTGGTCGCCTCCTTTTCCCCGGAGGCTCCCGAGGGGCCCGAGCACAAGCCCGATGGGAGGGATGCCGCCGTCAAGATGGCTGTCGAGGGTCGGTCCCCTGCGGGGAACGTTACCTGTAATACGGCGACACCAGCCGGAGTCATGGTAGCCGTGGAAGTGGAGTCCCAGTCCCGGTGCTTCTCCTTCTTCTTGTGATGTCCCACAGGCTAAGTGGAGGCCTGCCTTAGCTTCTTCAGCTCCTTCTCCATGGAGGCTATCTTCTTTTTAAAAAAATGGGCCTCCAAAGACTGCTGCCTCCTTTTACGGGTGGCGGCGTTAAATTGCTGGCAGTGCTGACACTCCTTCACGGGGTGATCCGGGCCTAGACAGAAGAGGCACTGGGAGTGACTGTCCTTATACTGGAGCTGGGCGCCGCTCGAGTCACACTTGTTTTTATGCGAATCGGATGGTGTAGGGGATGACATACACGGCATTTGAGCGAGAAAATGTCAAATAAACAAGAAAAAAATTAGGTTTACAAGACTGACAATTGACTGACGAGCAGAGGAACTTAACCGTGAGGTGCTAAGACAAGCAGACGGTGGGAAAGAACTGGAAGGCAGGCGTGGGGGACCGCCCCTTTATACTGACGTGGAGGCAGTCCCTCACCAGAGAATGCTAGCTAGAAATTTTTTCGTGGGGTCCTGACGCCTGCCATCTTCAGTCCTATATGTACTGTAATTACCCACTGCAAGAGCCCTCTCGAAGTAAGATCTGCAGTACTCTAAACAACATTATGAAGCAGGCAACTGGGCTGGAAAGCTGCTAGCCTGGCAGCTATGCAAAAAGGCAGCCAGTCAATTAGCACTGAAGGTGAGCTGGAATGCCTCAACTACCCACTACGAAAAGAACCCTGATAAAATTGTTCAGGTTTTCATGGAATACTATACAAAATTATACCTGCAGGACAAGCATAAACAATTATCAGGAGAAACTAGAGGTCTTTTACAGATGGGTCAGGTTAAACAAGCTAGAAAAGGAGGCTGCAGACAAACTACATGCCCCAATCTCCAGTGAGGAACTTAAGGGAGCCATACGTGGGATGAAATCGGATAAGGTTCCAGCCCAGACAGCATACCTGCTGAATTTTACAAATCCTTCAATGAGGAACTACGTCCACATCTGAGCTGGGTATTCTGGGGTGGGGGAGGTGCCGGAGGGGGAGGGGACACCACCTTTGTGGCAATATGCACAAATCTCGGTGCTCCCCAAACCCAGTAAAGACCCCACGTTATGTGGCTCATACAGACCCATTTCCCTATTGAATGTTGACCAGAAAATCTTCACCTCCATTCCGGCAAAATGTCTCCAGGATTCTGTGGGATTCCTGGTCCACCCAGACCAGACAGGCTTCATCAATGGCAGATTAACCCATGACAACATACAACGCCTGCTCAACTTCATCTCATGGCGGGGCGGCGGCAGGCCCTGAAGCGGATCATGGCGGACGCAGCTTAGCCAAGCTCCTGCAGGCACTCAACAATCTTGCAGCACAAGATGTGCCAGTCAGTAAATTTTGAGCTAATCCTCAGTGGAAGTGATCAGCAAGATCGATGGCATCGGGTTGGAGCAAAAACAATCAATCTAAACTATGCTTTGATACACACTGCAACCTTCTAAAGCGCAAAGGTGTGGCCTAGAAGTCACAACCGATCCGAGGGGCATGAATGTGGTGCAAGAAAGCACAGCAGAATTGGAAAACTTATTCGCATCAGTGCCTAAAACTCTCGCTTTTATTCAGTACGACATGAAAGCTGGGTTCGACAATATTACAACTCAGATCTCACATATGCAGGCTATTATTACTGGTCTCACAGAGACATCCTCTATTCACACTAACCAGATCACCGAGCTTGAGAACCGGGTAGGCCTGCTTGAAGACTCTCTGCTAGATGCAACCAGAGATAACAGTGATCTTAAAAAGCAGCTTGCACACTTGAAAAAATAGATGACCAGGAAAATCGATCGCATAGATCTAATCTTCGGATAACGGGACTACCTGAGGGTACCGAGGGGAATGACCCTGAGAAGTTGTTGCATGTCTAGTTGGAAGAACACCTCGGATTACCTCCTGAGCTACATAACTGTGAAATCGAGCGGGCACACAGAGTAGGCCCTCGATCGGCGAATTCACGCCCCAGACACTGCCAGATAAAATATCTGAGATTCGTGGAGAAAGAAGCCATTTTGTGGAAAGCAAGTGAGAAAGGCCCAATCATCCTGGGGAATGTGAAAGTGTTTGTGTTTCAGGACTATAGCAAGGACCTACAACAAATGAGACACAGATTCAATGATATTAAGGGTCGTCTGTATAGAATGGGCTGGACTTTTGCCTTTCAATATCCTGCCAAATTGAAAGTGGATCATCCTGGAGGTGCCTCACGAATTTTTACATGCCCAAAGGAAGCCATGAAGTGGGTGGATGACATGGTGAAGAATGGTACAGGAGGGAGTGCATCGCCGGATAGAGAGCAAGAGGACCGCTGAGAAACTTAAAAGGGCTACGCCTGAAAATTTCTCATAGATGCTCCTTCTGGAAGCCATTTTTCTGGACTTGACTGTGAAGCCATGATGTGCCACATTTAGTGAAATAACTGGTTCCTACAATCATCGATTGCACCGTTTGTCCCACCACTCCCGCGGTGGAATTTTTGAAACTGAACAAAGGATATTATTTCTCAACTTTCTTTAGACCCTCAGCATCCTCTTTATTTTGAACAGTCATGTCTGGCAGCACGAGACTGCAGAGTTCTGGTACAGAGGGGAAATGTCTTGGCCTGTCGATTATAGGACCTGGCTGATAAAGTACCCAACCTGATCTGGGAATCAGGGTACCAGCGGGGAAACTGCTCATTTCAACATTCTACTCACCAAGATAAGGACCTCCCTGCTTGACATTATGATAATATAAGGATTTACAATATAATTTGCTGGGGGGGGGGGGATGAAGGGTAAAGTTAGTAGCTTATAACTCAAGCATTTATTATTTATTTTGCTGTATGGTAAAGTGAGGTTGTTGCTCAGATAGTTTGTGTTATTACTTGGGCACACCTACATAAGATGAAGTGATCAAAGAGTGATCTGCGAATTAGTTCATAAAATAATGTTCGCCAATAGTTTGCAAGGGAAAGTTGGTAGGACCAGTTCCGATCCTGGGGGGAGGAGGGGTACTTAAAAGTATCTGGGGATACAGGGTTGTTGGTGTCTTATAGTTTTGGTAGTAACTTTGGGGTTGGGGGGGTTAAAGAGGGGTTTAGCGGGGGGGGGGGGATTCCTAGGGTTTGTTTCATTCGGGAGCGAGCCTGTTTCGCTGTGTGGGTTGGCTTCTCATTTGGATATTCCCTGCATTTTTCAAAATCCGGGGCCCTAGGGTGTTGTAGGGCTAAGGAGGGAAGGCGGATATTACATAAAACAAGACGGGGTATAATGAGTGACGCTGGAGTACTGAAAATGATGTTTATGTTTATGATCTGTGTCAGAAAAATGTACAGTTGGAGTTTGGGCATAATGATTTGGTGTATAACTTTTACATATGGCTGATGCGATACGAGTAGCTACATGGAACATTAATGGGTTAAAAACAATAGAGAAATGAAATAAATTAATGACTGAAGTCAGGCGTGCCAAATGGTAGGTAATTTTACTTCAGGAGACACATATGTCCAGAGCTGTAGCAGACAAAACAGAGAGATTCATGGAAGGGTGCTTCTCCACCAAGGCCAGAGGGACCACTATACATAGATACATAGACAGTGTCGGCAGATAAGGGCCTATGGCCCACCCAGTCTGCCCATTTAAGTTTGTAAGTTCAGTTTATGTTTTCCAGGAAGTCTGTTGCCCCTTACCCCGACCTCCAGAATTCCTTCATGTCTATCCGATGCATTCTTAAATCCCGTGATTGTTTCAGCCCCCACCACTTCCTCTGGCAGGGTGTTCCACTTGTCCACCACCCGTTCTGTGAAGAAATTCTTCCTCACGTTTCCTCTGAATCGTCCCTCCCTCCAACTTCATCCCATGCCCTCTAGTCCTGGAACATCTTTTTCGCTTAAAATAAGTGCATTCCTGCACCCTGTTCCTCCTGTAAGATACTTGTATGTCTCTATCATATCCCTCTCTCCCTCCTCTCCTCCAGGAGTACATGTTCAGTTCCTTCAACCTGTCCTCATAGGACTTGTGATGCAATCCATGCACCATCTTTGTTGCCCTCCTCTGAACCTTCTCTACCCTGTCTATGTCCTTACGTGGTAAGGTCTCCAGAACTGCACAGTGTACTCCAGGTGCGCCTCACTAGTGTCCTGTATAGTGGAATTATGACCTCCCTTTCCTGCTGGTGATGCCCCTGCCTATGCATCCCAGCATCCTATTTCTTTACCTGCTGCCTTATCACACTGTTTCCCTGCCTTGAGGTCATCAGAGATGATAACTCCAAGATCCCTTTCCTGCTTGGTGCATGCTATATCCTCACCCCAACTGATATATTGTGCCAGGGTTTTGTGCTCCCATATGCATTATCTTGCACTTCCTTGCATTGAATTTCAACTGCAACCCCTGACCATTCTTCAAGTTTCTGCAGGTCCCTTCTCATTCTGTCTACACCCTCTGGTGTGTCTACTCTGTTACAGAGCTTTGTGTCATCAGCGAACAGTGAAATTCTGCCTTCTAGGTCCTGTGCAATGTCACTGATGAAGATATTGAATAGTACCGGTCCCAGCACTGATCCCTGTGGTACCCCACTGGTCACTCTTCCCTCTGTGGAGTGACAGCCATTTCCACCACCCTCTGTGTCCTGCTGCCCAGCCAGTTACCTACCCACCGCACTACTGTCCTGCCCACACCCATATTCCCAGTTTGTGCAATAGTCTTCTATGTGGCACAGTGTCAAAGGCCTTGCTGAAGTCCAGATGAGGCCATGTCCACTGCCCTCCCCTGATCCACCTCCCTAGTTACCCAGTCAAAAAATTCAATGAGGTTGGTCTGACATGACCTTCCCCTGGTGAAACCATGCTGCCTTGGGTCTTGTAGTCCATTGACAACCAAATGTTCCACCAATCTCTCCTTCAGTAGTGCTTCCATGATCTTCCCCACTACCGAGGTGAGGCTGACTGGTCTGTAGTTCCCCGCTTCCTCTTTGTTCCCACTTTTGTATAAGAGGACTACATCTGCTATCCTCCAGTCTTTGGGTACCTCCCCTGTTTCTAGTGATCGGCTAAACAGGATAGCAAGAGGTTCAGCCACCACCTCTCTTAGTTCTTTAAGGATCCTGGGGTGCACCCCATCTGGCCCCATTGCTTTATCAACTCTTATTACTTCCAATTCCTTCAGGACCCTTTCTCGTGTAAAGGGACTTGTTTCCATTTCTGCACCATTCTCACCCCTTGTACTCCATTCAGACCCACTACCCTCCTCTTCCTTAGTAAAAACTGAGCAGAAATACCTGTTCAATATGTCAGCTTTACTGTTGTCATCCTCCACACAGCCCCCATCCTCCCCCTTCAGTCTCACTATCCCTCCCTTTGCCTTTCTTTTTTCACTTATGTACCTGTAAAAGGTTTTGTCCCCTCTACCCACTGATTTTGCAATGTGTTCTTCTGTCTGAGCTTTGGCTTCCCTTACGCAGCCTCCCTGCCTCCCTTTGCTTCTCCTGGTACTTCTCCCTATCCCCTTCTGCCTGTGTCTTTTTGTATTGCATGAATGCAATCTTTTTAGCTTTCACTTTCTTTGCTACCTCTTTGGAAAACATAATGGTCTCCTCTTCCTTTTCCTCTTGCTAACCTGCTTAATACATAATTCTGTTGCTCTTGTAATCCCCATTTAAATACTTCCACTGTTCCTCAACCCCTGATTCCTGCCCCATTCCCTTAATGCCTCTTTCAAGTATCTCCCCATTTTCCCAAAGTTTGCCCCCTAAAATCCAGGATACGTGTTTTGTGTGGTTAGGTTCTGCTCTTTCTGTGATTTCAAACCACAGTGACTGGTGGTCACTGTTCCCCAGTGCTCCCCACTCTTACCCCCATCACACTGTCCCTGTTTGTGAGCACAAGGTCCAGTATTGCCTTCTGCCGAGTTGGTTCCATGACCAGTTGCTTGAGGAAGGCACCCTGAAGAGGAGTCCAGGATAAATCTGCTCTAGTTGATGCTGCTGCTGGGATGCTCCAGTCACGTCTGGAATATTGAAGTCTCCAACCAGTACTACCTCACCCTTGTCTGCCATCCTCTGGATGGCTAGCATCAACTCCTATCTGTTTCTTCCTCCTGAGCTGGTGGTCTATAGACCACACCTGTGCGGATGGCTGGCCCATTTTCCTTTCCAGCAACCCACAGTATCTCTCCCCATTTTGTTCCTCCTGGATCTCTGTGGCCTTATGTCATTTTCACATACAGTGCCACTCCTCCTCCCTTCCTGCCTGCCCTGTCTCTTCTGAATATGTTGTAGCAGGTATGGCCAACTCCCAGTCGTGGTTATCATTACACCAGGTTTCAGTGATGGCCACAATGTCCAGGTCTGACTGCACCATGACAGCCTCCAGGTCTTCCATCTTGTTGCTAAGGCTCCTGGCATTTACATGACTTTCCATGATTTGACCTCCTATACTGTTTCGCTGTTCTACTCCAGCCCCTTCCTTGGTTGTCCTTTATCCCTGGTTCACCTTGCTGTCTGCCTTTCTGCTGAATTTTGCCCCATTCTGCCTATCCACCTCCTGGGCGCTAATCTCCATCTTTTGCACTTGGCTAACCTCCACATCCTTTCCTTCCATTTCTCTGGGTACCTCTATGTGGTTGTCCCTGTTTGGCAGTGTGGCATATGAGTTCTTGAGTGGAATAGGATCTGGGATGTGCCTCTGCCTGACTGGTCTAACCCTCCCTGAGCCCACTGTCATCCAAGTACTCCTCGTTCTCTGCATCCTTTGAGGCAGCTGCATTGGACTGAGTGGTCTCTGGATAGGGGTGATGGTACTCCTGACCCAGTTTACTTCCGCTCTGAGTCTGGCTACCTCATCCCAGTCCAGAAAGATGCATGCAGATAGGGCAGCACCTCAGTGTCCAGAAGATCTGTCTGAATATGGCTGCCCCACAGCCACTGCATTACACCACTCCCACATTATACTGCAGTTATACTGCTATTCCACTACTTGTCTGCTACTGAAGCTCTCCTAGTTCCCTTTTTATTAATTTACTGTCCTAAAATCCTGCCACTGTTCCTCTATAATGTTTAAAAATACATACACTTCTATCTCACCTCTTTATCCTTACCATCAAAGGTAACTACAATCACAATAATCTACTTCTACTAACACAGATTCTATCACAGAATCAGAGCACAATGCAAAAACATCTGCTACTTAGCAACAACAAACAGGTGACAACAAACCAAGTTGATGTAGCTTTTTAAAATAGAAAAAAAAATGTAGTAGTTTAAACCAATAGAAATCAGCAGTTCCAAAAGCACCTTGAACTACAAGAAAGAACACAGTACCACACCTCTGCCACAATAACTAAACAGTTCTAAAACATTGGAGAAAGAAGAGAAAAATCAGAGACTGAGCAAATGGCTATATGGCTTCCTCGGGGTACTCACGCTGAGGTGTTGGAGTCCTGAGTGGACCCAGCAGGGCGATTTGCACTAGCGAGGATCCTGTTTCCTGGGAAAGGTGTCCTTAATGTGGGTTCAGTATATGCACCCAACACGGATGGCCCTCAATTTTTCCAGAAACTTTCTTTGGAGTTAGCTGTATGGCCGGGACCCTGGGTGGTGGGAGGGGATTTTAATTATGTACGGGATACAGTTTTGGATAGATCTAATACAAAGCCTATGCCAGTTACAAAGAATGCGAGAGCCATGGGGGTCATGGAGGATGAAGTTGGCTTGGTGGATGCATGGCGACACACCACTCCAGTAGAGATTACAGCTTCTACTCCCACGCACACAGATCCTATGCCAGAATTGATCACATCCTGGTGGGGCCTGCTCTTCTTCCGGCTCTGATTGGGGCAGAGTACTCCCCCATCTTGATATCAGACCATGCCTCATTGACGGTGGAGTTTTCCTTTAGGGGAACTACTCCTGACAATAGGCCAAGGAAACTGGACCCTTTGTTGTTGAAAGACCAAACATATATAGAACATATGACAGGATGTATAGGGGAATTTTTAAATTTTAATAAAAAAGGGGACACTTCTCACTCCACCAGATGGGAGGCACTAAATGCCTACATTCGGGGACAAACCATTTCATTCGCTGCCCATAAACAAATAGGGAAAGTGAACCCCTGAGAGCTCAGAGTGAGGCTTGTGAGCATGCCCACAAAACTTCTCCCACCCAGATGTTATACAGTACTCTGCAACAACTGAAGTGGAAGTATAATGCTGTGAGTGGTGCACAACTTGAGGGAGCAATTTTATTGTCCTAGGCGGGGCACTAGTTTGAAGGGGGCCAAGTGGGAAAGTTGTTAGCCTGGCAACTGCATAGGAAAGATGGGGAAAGAACGGTATACCAAATTCATGACTCTGCTGGAGTGCTGGTAAAGGATCCAGTGGGAATTGGATGTGCATTTGCGGATTATTATCAGCAGCTTTACACGGCTGAGGTTACATCCTCATCGGAAGTTATTCATTCTTTTCTTGATAATGCAGCATTGAGTACACTTACTGAACAACAGGCCTCAGACCTTGATGTGCCAATTACAGCTGCAGAAATCAGTAAGGCCATCAGAGCCTTACGAGGTGGGAGGGCCCCAGGTCCTGACAGGATCCCAATTGATTTTTTAAAATGCTTTCATGATTCTGTTAGAACCCCTGGGAGATATGCTGGCTGAAAGTTTGATGTTGGGAGTGATGCCTCCCTCCACCCAGTCTGCCACAGTAACCGTTCTTCCAAAGCAGGGCAAGGATCCCACTCATTGCGCTTCATATAGGCCCATATCCCTTCTGACCTCAGATTATAAGGTGCTGGCTAAGATCTTAGCTACTAGACTTGATCCAATAATGCCAGCAATTATTCATCAAGACCAAACTGGGTTTGTAAAGGGCAGACAGGGGAAGTATAATATCCGGAGAACTCTGAATATAATACATAAGTGGGCGAAGACCAAGCAAAAACATGGAGCTGTGGTTTTGGCTATGGATGCGGAAAAGGCATTTGACCGGGTGGAGTGGGGGTACCTTTTTGTGGTGTTAGAGAGAATGAGGTTTGGAGCTCGGCTCATTTCTTGGATCAAAACATTATATACTGAATCCTCAGCCCAAGTAGCTGTAAATGGCCGTTTGTCTCCTAGAATCACATTCAGCTGCAGCACAAGACAGGGATGCCCTCTGTCCCCGTTACTCTATGTGCTACCCCTGGAACCACTGGCTGGAACTATTAGGAATCAGGTGCAGATTAGGGGATTTCAAATAAAGGGCTGTGAACATAAATTGGCCATGTACGCGGATGACCTCCTCTTGTACCTCAGATATCCGGCTGAGGATCTCCCTGAGTTTTACTCAGTTTTGCAGAAGTATGGCTCCCTATCGGGGCACAAAATAAATTGGACAAAAAGTGAGGTGCTGCCAGTTGGCACTTTACACAGGCAGCCCCTAATTCAACAATTAAATGGATTACAACTGGTGCCAAAAATATAATACCTAGGGATCTATATTTCTAGCAAATCACATGCCCTATATAGACTAAATTTTAAACCTCTAATAAAGAAAATAGCGGAAGATTGTGGAAGGTGGACGGCTCTTCCTTTATCCCTAATAGGTAGGGTGGGAGTAATAAACATGATGGTATTACCAAGATTTTTATATCTTTTTCAGGCACTGCCAATTATGATACCAAAAAATTATTTTAAACAAATAAATACCATCGTACATAGACTCCTATGGTGGGGAAAATCAGCTAGGGTTCAGAGGGTTGTACTGCAGCTGCTTCTAAAGTGGGGTGGGCTGGGTCTTCTTGACTTCTTCCACTATTACCTCGCCACACAATTAGTGGCCATTCCTACTGGATTGGGTGGGGAGGATTTGGGATGGCTGGAGGTGGAGAAAGCAAACAGCATCCGAAAGGTTAAAGGCGATTTGTTGGCTGAAGTTTTGTGGAAGGGGGAGGAGCAGGTGCATCCAAATCCCTTCATGGCTTCAACAATTAAGGCTTGGTATACTGTACACAAACTCCTGGGTAGACCCCTGCCCCATCTAGACAAACATTGATACTTATAGCGGTAAAACTTAAAACATCTCCTATGGTTGCAATGGTTCAGAGACTAAAAGATTGGGAGAGAATAGGCCTCAAATGGGTAGGACAGCTTTACGTGGGTGATCGGCTGGTTAGTTTCAAATATTCAAATGATCAATGGAATGTGCCTAAGGGTGACTTTTTTGTATATCATTACATTAACTATCTCCTTGGCGACACTTTAAGTGAGGAGGATGGGTGGGCCACACTTACACTTTTTGAAGAAGGTCTCTATTTCCCCCAGCCAGGAGGTAAGGCATTGTCAACATATTATCGGGGGTGGGTGGGATGGGAGGTCACACAGAATACTGTCAAAAAAATGGGAAAGGGATTTGGGCTGCAAAATTGATGAAAAAACATGGCTTACTGCTTGTAAACACCTAGCTCAGTGCTCCAGAAATAATAAACTGAGGCAGGTACAATTTAATTTCCTACATCAGGCCTATTTCACCCCAGTCAAACTGAATCTTTTTGACCCAACTAAACCAGATACATGTCCTAAGTGTGGGATGGCCAGGGGAGACTTCATACACCTCACTCTGATGTGCCCTCATGTTGCCCCCTTTTGGCATGAGGTCCACTCAATTATGTACCGGGTACTGAAAACCCATCTCCCAAAAAGTCCTATTGAACTGCTCCTTGGAGCAGATCAGGACCACCCTACTCACCGGGGAATTAATGCATTATGGTCCCTAGCTCTTATCAATGCCAAAAAAAAAAAAACATTGCACAGGCGTGGATGGCTCCCTCCTCACCCACTATACAGCAGTGGGCCAATAATTGGAGGTCCTGCATGTCAATTGAAAAGTCCAGATATGTAGCATCTGGCCAACTGGAGGATTTTAGTGGCTTATGGGGCCCTCTTATTACTGCAATAGAAAATAATATTTTTCCCATATGAATGAGCAGTTGGTTTGGGTATACAAGGGGAGATGCAATGTACACCAAACCACTGCAAAATAATCAATGTATGTAGGTTGTTAAGTTCCATGGTAGATGTACATAGGCAGCTTTGTTGTCTGATATGAACTGCACTTAATATCCAACCTAACCGACTACCTCAAAACAAACACTGATGGTGCTATGTGATATTGTTGTGTACTTAACATCTGTTCTCTGTAACTGTATGATGATTGTGTCACTATTACCCTATGTCTTAGTAAAAACTATGTTGACAAAAAAAACGAAACTTGATCTCATGGCAGAGGAAGTCAGCAAAGTTGACTATGGCCATTTTCATGGATGCAGAAAAGACATTCGCTCGGGTGGACTGGAGGTTCTTACACAGAACTCTGGAGGAAATGCCGCTGGGTCAGTGCTTCAGGGACAGCATCAAGTCGCTATACGCTGCCCCACAAGCCATGATTCAGGTCAACAGAGTGCAGTTGTGTAAGTTCTACCTTCCAGGGGGCACCAGGCAGGGCTACCCCCTCTCACCCCTGCTCTTTGCCTTGTGCATCGAGCCCCTGGCGATAGCAGTCCATAACAATGAAAATATTCAGGGGATACTGGCAGGGGACAGGACCCAAAATATATCCCTATATGCAGACAACTCCGTGTTCTACATTACTTCACCAGAAACCCTCTATACCAGCACTGGTAGAGGAGCTGCAGGTTTATGGGGAAGTATCAGGCTATAAAATTAACACTGACAAATCCGGAAGCAAGTAAGTTGAATGGCACATGCTCTCCAACATTCCTGGCTAACTTTCCATTGAGATGGGCTAATAACAATGTGGTCTGCTACCTAAGAATCCGTCTATCCCCCAACCGCTCCTCATTATTTAAACTTAACTATGGGAAACTGTTGGGGAGAATCAGGCATTGGGAACTACCACCCCTCACTCTAGGAAGGCGTATAGCCATAATTAAGATGAATATTCTTCTAAGATACATATTTTTCTTTCAGGCTCTTCTAATCCCAATTCCTGATCACTAGTGGAAGGCGATCAACAAGTTGGTTCTGTATTTCATCTGGGCTGGGAGTCGTCACAGAGTTTGTAAAAAAGTGTTAATGGCCCCAAGTGAAAAGAGGGACCTGGCAATGCCAGATCTTAAAATGTACTACCTGGCAGCCCAGATCACCCTGTAATGGCATGGACCAAGCAGAGAGAGATGACACGGGCTGGTTGGATATAGAGGCACACCGGGCCCGCTCCACTCCGCTGTTTGCTTTGCCACACATCACCATCACCCCCACAATGCAGCGAGGTATTACTAATCCGGGGACCAAGCACATGCTCAGAATGTTTATCTGAGTCTGAAAGATATGAAAATTACGTACCTACCATAATTCTTGATCTTCTTGGACGAGTCTCCACCACTCATTCACACTAGTGGGATTAGCGCCGGAGGCACTAGGACCCATGGAGCAAACTTTTGCTGGAGGGTTGGCGCGAGAGATAGCGCGCGAGGCACGGCACCAGAGCAGCGCCCGAGCAGCAATGACTATCTCGCGACGACCCTCCAACCGCCTCAGTACCTTTTTACCAAGGAGGTGCAGCGCAACTAACGTGAAAGAGTAAATCTAACCTAAAAAGCGGACATAAGATAGTCCGTACGACCCGTGTGAAGGGGTCAGCAAAAGAAGTCTTCACGGCCTAAAGATTTGAGGTGAAGACCAACACAGCAGTGAGACCTCGGGATGGAGGGTGGTTAGAACGAGTGGTGAGACTATTCCAAGAAGATCAAATTACGGTAGGTACGTAATTTTCATATCTTCCGGACATAAGTCTCCACCACTCATTCACACTAGTGGGAGAGTACCAAGCTGATAATCCCCAAAAGGGCAGGAGAGCCAGAGCTCCAGCGACTAAGATAGAAGTCCATTAAGGACAGTTCTGCCGAATCACGGAATGCCGCCTGGCATGAACATCCAGTGCATAATGCCTACGAGGTATGCACTGAGCTCCAGATGGCGGCGTTGCAGATATCTGCAATTGGAACATTGCAATTTCCACTAGGGATGCCGCGATCGCCTCTAGTAGAGTGAGCGTAGACATCTACCTTCTAATTTAACTTGAGCCATGGAATAGCAATGTCAGGCATGCCACTAACCATGATGAGATGCATCTGATAGCGACAGGTTGACCCAGCCGGTGTCGCTGAAAGAAACAAAAAGGTTGCTGAGTCTTGCGAAAATTCTTGGTTCTATCTAAATAGAACATGAAGGCTCTCTTAACATCCAAGGAATGAAGAGATCGTTCCCTTCATTTTGAAATTAGCAGTAAGAGGGAAGTACCAGAGGTTGGTTTAGATGGAATTCTGACACAACCTTGGGAAGAAATTTAGGATGAGTACGGAGAACTACCTTGTCTTTATGGAATACAGTATACGGAGGGTCCGTAACCAGGGCATGTAACTCAGAGACCCTGCGGGCTGAGGTAATGGCCACCAGGAAGGCAGTCTTCCAGGTAAGAAATTTTAGCTCACAGGTAGCTAGAGGTTCGAAAGGCTTCCGAGTGAGCATGTCCAGCACCAGGTTAATGTCCCAGGCTGCAACTGGACGCTTAACAGGGGGTCTGGTATGAAGAATCCCCTTAAGAAATCTCTTCACCATAGGTAACTGAGCCAGAGTCAAGGAAGAAACCGGCTCATGGAGCTGAGATGGCGCTAAGGTGAACTTTAACTGTGGAGTACTGGAGACCTGAGTTTGATAGGTCCAAGAGATACTCAGAACCTTGTTAGGAGGACAGGAAAAGGATTCCAAGAGGACTTTGCACACAGAGAAAACGTTTCCATTTGGGCGTACGTTTTCAGGTGGCTGGCTTCGAGCAGCCAGAAGGATGTCTGAGACTCTACGAGAGACGTTGAACCGATTCACTTCTACCTCTTCAGGAGCCAAGCATGAAGATGAAGTGATTTCAGGTTGGGATGGACCAACGAACCCTGAGTCAAAGATTGATTTGCAAGGGAAGTGGTCTCGGAGGCTGCCAACATACTGTTGAGTAGGAAACCATAGTTGCGAGGCCAGGAGGAGCAATGAGAATCATTTTGGTCCCCTGAGACTCGAACTTGAGGAGTACTCTCTGGATTAGAGGAAGCGGTGGAAGGCATAAAGCGTTTTGTCCACCGCAGCCTGAACGCATCCTGACAGAAAATGCCAGGCCCTGGATTTCTGGAGCAGAAGAGAGGCAGTTTTGCGTTGAGTGGGGATGCAAAAAGGTCCAGGTCTGGAGTCCCCCACTCTTCGAACAGTGACCGAGCTACGGCTGGATCGAGAGACCACTCGTGAGGGTCTGCTTCCGTTCTGCTGAGGTGATCTGCTAGGTCGTTTTGTATACCTGGCAGATAAACCGCTTGAATCAGAGACTTGTGCTCCAAGCACCACTCCCACACCCTCACTGCTTCCCTGCAAAGGGGATAAGAATGAGCACCGCCTTGCTTGTTGATGTAATACATCACAGCTTTGTTGTCCGTTTGAAGGAGAATGTTCTTGTGACAAAGGATATCCTTCAGAGCTCGGATCGCATAGAGGACCGCCCTCATCTCCAGGACATTTATGTGGAGATGAGTTTCGAACTGAGTCCATACACCTTGAATGTGGAGGGAGTGACAGTGAGCTCCCCATCCCATTAGCGATGCGTCTGTGGTGATGGAGATCTGATGATCCGGGGGAGCAAAGGGGAACCCTTCCAGGAGATTGCTCTCTTGAGACCACCAGGTGAGAGACCTTCGAAGGGGCTCCGTCACCTTGATGGGATAAGACTGGGGGTGAGAGGTCGGAGACCACTGAGTGGAGAGCATCCATTGGGTGGTTCTCATGTGCAACCGGGCCAGGGGTACAGTGAACACCGAGGATGCCATGAGAACCAACATGCGTTGCATCGAGAGAGCTGCAACCGATTGGTTCTCCCCGATGTAACGGGCCATCCGAAGGATATCGAGTCTTCTGTACTCTGGAAGGAAAGCCTTCGCGGAAGAGGTGTCTAGAAGTGTCCCTATGAAAAGGAGCCTCTGGGAGGGCTGCAGTTGTGATTTTTTCAAATTCAGCAGAACTCCCATGGACGTAAGAAGACGAGAAGTCATTTGCACGGCTTCCAAAGTCCCTTGGCTGGAAGGGCTTGCTAGAAGTCAATCGTCCAGGTGAGGAAACACTCGAGTCCGATCTTCCTGAGATGTGGCGCAGAACTGCACAACACTTTGTAAAAACTCATGCACGAGGATAGCCCAAAGGCGGGACTCTGAATTGATAATGCTGACCCAAAGCTACAAACCTGAGGAACTTGCAGTGGGTCGGGTGGATGGGGATATGCTGGTAAGCGTCCTGCATATCCAGGGAGGCCAGCCAGTCGTGCTGATGCAGCAAGGGTAACAGGGTACCTAGGGAAATCATTTTGAATTTCTCCCTGGGGAGAAATTTGTTTAACTTTCTGAGGTCTAGAATGGGGTGCATTCCCCAGATTTCTTTGGAACCAGAAAGTAATGGGAGTAGAACCCTGTGTTTTGCAGATGCGGGGGCACCAGTTCTATTGCCCTGTTGTTTAGAAGGCCCTGGATCTCGGCGGTGAGGAGGTCTGACTGAGAGGCCGACAACCTGGGTTGTCGTCTGGGAGGACAATTCGGGGGGGTTTCCAAGAAATTGAGAGAATAACCCTCGCGAATTATCCGAAGGACCCATTTGTCCGAAGTTATGGACTTCCACTGGTTGTAGAAGTACATCAGACGACCTCCCAACGGAGGAGAAAGTTCCACCTCGGGCAATGTGGATGGAACTTGGGCCAGCAATTCATAAGGTGGCGCTGGGGGCTTTAGGCCCCTAAGCTTTCTGCTGCGTCTTCTTTTGAGGTTGGGCAGGTTGGCTTTTATGGAAGCTTCCCCTGCCTCTGCCTCGAAAGGACTGACGACTATGAAACTGACGTTTACCTACATGCCCCTGAGAGGGGTAGGCGGAGGTCTGGCCAACAATGGCCGATCTAGTCTTCTGAGTGGCCTCAGGCTTGCTCCACCTGAGGGCCAAAAGATGGGAGCCATCAAAGGCAGCGCCATTACCTGCTGCTGAGCATCATTCGTGAAGCCAGAATGCAGCCAGGAATGGCGAGTACAAATACCTGCGACCGCTGGAGGGAAGCAGTGTCGGCGTCCATGGCGGCTTTGACCTGTTGGTTATTGGACTCAATACCTCTAATAATGGTCAGAAGAAGCTCTGACTTGAGTCCGAATCTGGAAGAGCTTCAACCATTCTTTTCATAGAGTGCCACAGGATATACTCATACTGAGAAAAATAGCCTTGATAACTGCAGTCGCATACTTAGAGTGGAGGCAGCAAAGACTCTCTTACCTAATGTATCAATCTTACGAGACTCTTTGTTAATAGGTCGAGCTGTAGTAGTTTGAGGAAGAACGACCTTGTCATTCTCTGCCAGGACTACAATAGGATCCGCAAAGGCTTGGGATGCCAAAATGGGACGATCCTTGGGAGCTGAATATTTCTTATCAATGGATTTAGCCACTGAGGGAATAAGAGCAGGATTATTACATACCATTTGAGACAGCGTCTCGAAGGAAGGCTGGATCGGAGGAGTCAAATCCGTAGGGATCTCCGAAGCATGAAGATACTGGAGTCTTAATATCTTCCCAGGATCGATGTCTGTAGTCTGGAGAGAAAGAGTGGATCTCAGGTTCCTCAACAGAGACTTAAAGGACAGGTCCTCGACCACAGGCTCTGTAGCAAAGAAAGATCCTGTTTCCTCCACTTCATCACCCAACCGAAGGTCTGGGTCAGGCTCAACATCATCTCCTGATGGTCCAGGAAGGACTGTTTGGACAGGAAAGGGTGAAAATTAGGAGAGGAGGAAATAGCAGAGAAACAAGGAGAGTCCCGAGGGCCCCGGCGCCAGAGAAGGCAAGCAGGTTGGCAGCACCGCAGAGGCACATGGTGCCGCCGGCTCTGGCGCCCGCCCGAAGCCAGCGCCGCCAAGGCGCCACCAGACCAAACAGCGCCCACCGAATCAGCGTGCTACCGCCGATGGCGCTGCCAGACCGCAAGACCACACGGTGCCGTGGATGGCACCGCAAGGCCCAGCGGCACCGAAAACGGCGCCGACAAGCCGACAGACCCCACGGAAGGCGCCGGGAACGCCCCAGGAACCTGGAAAGCTAGAGAAGGAAAAAAAACAGGAGATAAGGGCATCGGTGTGGCCCCCTGCGCCGCAGCCATGTGAGGGGGGGAAACACCTAAGCGCGGAGTCGCTGGCACCGAAGAAGGCGCCGCGCGACTAGGAAGGTCCAACCGCCCTACCAGATCGCCGGAGGAGCCCGAGGGCTCCGTGGCAACCGAGCCAGGCAGAAGAACCAACCTCCGAGCCCATCGCTCCATAAGAGCGGCCCACTGATGAAACTGCTCATCTGGAGCCCTACCTATAGGCGGGGAGGGGCTCCGATGTCGAGGACGATGGTCACCGGAAGTTGGCAACTCCGAAGAAGGAGACTGGCAACTAGCTACGATAACCGACCGTCGACGCGCAGACATACCAGAGGGCGACCTCGAGTGATGCCTTCTCTTTTTGACCTGTGGGCCGAAGAAGAGCTCGAGGCCGAACGGTGCCGAGAATGCGACCGTTTATTTTTATGCCGGCGGGGGGACCGCCCATCCCCCCGGGCATCGGACTGACCGTTGTTGGAACCCCGCTGAGGAGAAGGAGGCTGACCGGACCCAGCCCAGCTGACTGAACAGCTTTCATACGAAGTCTCCCTACCGTCACCTGACCTGTTCATGGTCGACTCCGTCCAGTAGGCCGAGACTTCTTCAAGTAAGTTAAATTTAAAATATTAGAAAAATTTAACGAAAATAGAATAAAATTAAGCGATACTACTATCGTGATAATGTTACAAAAAAATAAACTGAAAACTATGCGCTAGTTTGAAGTTTGACTCCCAACAGGCGAGCGACATTGTCACTGAAGCGCACTCGGCGGCGGGAAAAAAGGAACTGAGGCGATTGGAGAGTCGTTGCCGAGACAGTCATTGCCGCTCGAGCCGCTGCTCGCGGCGCCATCTCTCGCGCCGACCCTCCAGCAAAAAGTTTGCTCCCAATGGGTCCTAGTGCCTCCGGCGCTAATCCCACTAGTGTGAATAAGTGGTGGAGACTTATGTCCAGGAAGATCACCCAGACCGAAATGAAACAGGATCCCTTACCAAACTTCACCCCTGCAAAAACTGACCAGGGTTCCAAAGATGGAACTGACTTGCCCTTGCTAGATATAGCATTTTGGTGTGAAACAAAATGGTCATTCTTTTCAGCAAGCTTCAAGAACAATTCGGCCTGCACCAGAGGGGCTTCTACAGATACCTCCAGATATGACACCATATAGAAACTTACAAACTTATTGCCTATGACAGACAGGAATACATCTTGCTCGAAGATTTTCTGTATTGGCGGCTACATTGGAAGGGAGGGGTGGATCCATTTTGAGGGTGTACAGCATGCTGATGGGGATGGATCCATCTGAACTAGACAAAATACAGCTCGCATGGGAGGCTGAAGCAATCAGTAAGAGTGAATGGAAGTGGATTTGGAAGAAAATATGGAAGTTCACGGCCTCCCGGGCTGAGAGAATTTCATTTTTTCCATATATTTTAGCCCCATTTTCAAGGAGCTGGCAGGCAAGGCTCACCCCCGCGGGGGTGAGAGACACACATCTGTCCCGGTCGGCGTCCCAATCACCAGGATCGCAGCCGGGATCGTCCTGGAGACTGCCAGCTCCATTTTCTCCCTTCCTCTGTTGTGGATGTACACACACACACACACTGCATTCCCGCAACACCCTCCCTTCATACCGTCTGCCAGCCGACAATGCCACTGGGCCTCCACCCAGTGACAGTCATATGGTGGGGGCGGCAACGTCCCTCCCTGGGAGGGGAGAGCTGCCTTGCAGCTGCTCAATCCCACTTCTGCCCTCCCTCACCCCCAGCCGACCCCCGACAACCCAAACCCGGGTCGCCGGCATGGTGCAAGGTATGGCATCCAGTGCCTCAACCCTTAGTGAAAGCATGTGATGAGATTCTTCCACACACCCTCTGTTACCCAGTACTTTCAGATAGGTAACCCAAGCTCATACTGGAAAGGTTGTTGGGAGGGGAAGGCACTCACTACCACATATTCTGGGCTTGCCCCCAAATCCTCCAGTTTTGGGCTCAGATCCACAGAGAGCTTAATAAGATGTGGGCTCAGGCCACCCCCTTTGAATTCAAACACATAGTTCTGGGTGTCAAGACTGACAATCTGGACCCCCCAAAACAGCAAAACCTCTGCTGGATTACGGGTAACTGCAGCACTCAAAGAAATCACTGTATACTGGCTGAAAGCCACTATCCCCTCTTATGATTCCTGGGTCAAAAGAATTAGAAGACCCAGATGGGATTTGTGGGGCTAGATGGAAATCAGGGGAACACTGAAACGGAATAAAAGTGGGCAATCCAACTGGTCTAGCCCCATACCTGTACCAAAACACCCCTAGACAGCCACAATGTCCTACCTTCTTTCAAGCGATGTCCTGAAGTATGCTGGCAACAGCCAATCTTATTTTCCTAAGTAACACACAGATATGCTCTCCTTATTCCCCCCCCCCCGACAGGGTTGAATAATGCCCAGTCCCATTTGTTATGCATAAAGAGTTGAACACAAGGGTCTGTTCTATCCTCTCTCCTTCTGTCTCTTCTCTGTCTGGTTGCACAACCAAATTTTCTTGTGAGACCTAGGAACTGATCACTCCGACGGTTTCGCAATTCTCTGCCTCTCGTTAGCTCTCTGCCATCACTTGGTGTTTCTGTCTGTCTTCCTCCCCCTTGCATATCTGCTGGTATAAAAATATATGTGAATCATTGAGTAGAAATGTAACCGATACTGGATCCCTTTGTTTAACAATGGATATAGTTATACTGTTGCAATGATTGCAAAAAAGCTATTTGGAACTCAAGGGGTTAACTTGAGATGCTGGTTTGAAAAAGATTTCCAGAGCTGCCAACAAGAGGTCAGTTCTGGGTCACAATGTCAGGCTGGCAGTATAGGTTAGAGTAATGAGCTGTGAACAAGTTTGGTACATCCAGCAGATCAGACCTCCACTTGCATACTGTGTGACTCTGAGCAAGTCACTTAACCGCCCAGTGCTCCCAGGTCGCCCCTGAAAAGAGGCACTTGTGCCTAGTGGGCCTTACCCGGTTACCAAATAAAAATAAATAAAAAAATGAAAATAAATGTTCTTTTTGCTGCACCTGCTGAAACTGACAAGAACACTGTGTGAGAAGCAGAATGTTCTCTTAACAAGCTCCCTGCAAACACTTGTTATAAAAAGAGCTGCAGTGTTTTGCAAGAGGGAGAGACAGAGACTGAGATTTGAAATTGAGAAGAAGGACTCCGCTTTCTAAGTTTGTACTGCCATTGTAAACAGTTGTACTAAACAATTTTTATTTTTTTATTTTGCTGTTAATAATAAAAAAGCTATTTGCGAATTTTTAAACTGCTCCTGGTTTTCCTATGCTTCCTGACCTGTGCCTTGATGACACCCCCCTTTTCTTTTCTCCTTCTTTCTTCTCAACATTAACAGTTCTGTACTGACTCTGATTACAGCTGGCGCTGTAATTAGATGCAGGTTCCTTCACTGAATATTGTTAAACTGAACACACTGTAAGTAGTTAGGAAAATGGACTTGGAGTCTATCGACTATCTATTTTAAGATGTAGTAAAACCTTTGCTAGATTTGGGACTCCACTGAAAGGAAGTACTGCATATACAACTTGTATTGCTACGCTGTCTTTTTAATAAGGCTGAGTTTCAGGAAAAAAAAAAAAAAAATCACAGCAGAGCTTCTCTACCAGGATGGGCCAAACATGTTCCCACCCCTGAATCTAACACACCCTCAGAAAGCTCTCTTCCCTCCATCTGGTAAGACACCTGTGTGCTGTGCATTAATGAATTCCTGAGTAACTCCCAGGTTTCCGTGTTACCAATTCCCAGAGGTAGGCTGAGACTTTCCTTGGATGCCTCTCCCCTTCTGGAGTCAGCTCTCGGAATCTCTGCCACTCTGAACAAGAAAGTGCCTCATCAATACCACTATCAACAACTGCGACATGTACTGCTCTGAATTGGAGGTTAAGCAACAGATATTTTAACAAAAAGACCCTCATGAGGTTGCCCAATCAGGCCCTTGCCCCCTAGCGGACCATTTATGATGTAAACTACCTCAATGTTATCTGCCTCAAAGATGATAGACCTGTCCTTCAAATGCTCACATCACACTACCACGATGGGGAAAAATTCCAATAAGGTGATCTGCATCAGCAATCCCAAATATGCTCAGGAGGGTGGCCACTGGCTGACACACAATCTTCCCCGGAAATAGGTGTCAAAGCTCAAACCCCTGATGCGCTGGTTCCAACTCTTGGCTGGTCACAGGTACCAGCCACAGTGCCACCCTGCTGAAGCACTGTAAGAATGCCTGACAAACACCCAGATCCTCCCTCATGGCTTCTGTCGCCCATATCCTGTGGTGGTGTTTAAAACCTCCTACCCTGGCCATGCACCACAAGAATGTCCTGCCCAAGGGCATGACATTGCAGGCAAAGTTCAAATGCTCATAAATTCGCACAGAGTGATTTTATGCACCTTGGACACCAACCTTTCTTGAGGTAATCAAAATTCCTTGGCCACCGTGTTGATCTCCATGCCCTAGAGAGCCAATCTCGTGCATGCACCCTCGTCTTGTCATGAGCCAAGGGAATGTCCAGTTTGGCACATACAGTACCTCTTGGAAAGCCCCCATGAGTTGTGCACAGTGACGAGTACTGGCCTGACCAACAAACAAAAAGTTGTCCAAACAGTGGCCCACTTCTGATCGACCCCCCGTGCATGGTGACTCAGTGCAGAAATGTGCTAAAATGCTCAAAGACAGTGTATGCCACCACACACATCCTGAGCATGCAACTGTTGACATAGTATAGCCCTTCAAATTTCATGCCTAACAAATCCCTATCCTCTGGGTGTACAAGTAATAACCTAAATGTGGATCCTGCTGTGTTCATCTTACCTAAGAGGGCCCAACGCCCTTCCCCTAAAAACACCTCTATCGCACTGTCAGGCAATGCAAACAACATGGCCTTATGCACCTGGTCGATATGGTGGTTAACCGAATCCCCCTCCAGGTATGAAAAATGATTTATCATCTAGAATTCCCATGGCACTTTCTTGGGAACTAATCCAATGAGGGTGACCTGGAGCCTGGGACACGGAGGCGATGCAAAGCACCTGTTTGGCCTGCCTGCTGCATTTTCTTGTGTTAGTTTGGCCAACACACCCTACGGTTGCTCCCTGGCTGACATAAAGTTCTTCATCTCGTAAGCTTGGCACGGACCTTCGCACTGGATCCGAAAACCTCTCCCTGACGCCATCTAACAGGGAGTGAGCAGCCACGCTGTCAGAGTAAGCGGCCAGCCACCTCTCAATATGCTCCACCCTATGAGCATCAAAAGCCCTGTTGAATCCTCTCTGAAAGGGCCAGAGGGGCCCTGTCCCTCTCCGGCACTGTTGGAAAAGGCAAGGCCTGCCACAAGCCATGCACTCATATTTGTATTTTCATGACCCCGCTTTGCAAACTCCTTGATTGTAATTATGGCAGTGCCCCATCCCTCCTTCCTGTTGTTGCTTCCTAGGTGACAGCAGTTGCCTGACTGGAAAACCACTATCCATGTGTTGTACCCTCCCCACCCATATCTATCGTCCACAGGAGGGGCATTTCCAACATGATCCATGAGCTATCCACCTTGTTATGTCTTGTTATATTTATTTTTCCTGAGCTCCTCGCCATACTCCAGCCCCCGCTGAAGTAGACACACAGGCCTACTGCTTTAGCTGGGTTACTTTGTGCCAGCATATACTGCAAAGCCTGCCACCCAGTTTTCCCACGTGCGCTGAACTGGCACCTTGTTTTTTTCTCCACCCCATCGTGGTTCTCTTTTTTTATCCTTTTCCTCCTCGAGATCCTTAGGCCAGTTGAGTAATGTAAAAACAACCACATACTCCTCATTAATGATCTGCTGCTGGACCTTCTCTAACAAATGCGAACCCACTAGCTCATACTAGCTCACAAACCCCATGTTCACCTGCTGTGGCGTCCCCCAGCTGGGCTGCAGCAGCGGTCATACTCCCCCCCACATGCGACACCCCCCCCCGGGAAACGAGGCCTCCTGTATAGTGTCTACCCACATCTGCCCTTGCACAGCAAGGAAAGTCAACATTCTGTCAAGCTTCTGCTCTAGCATGGATGGTATTGCAGGGGGCTGAGGTGGGGGTATGGGAGCAGCCAAGAGCTGTGCTGATGGAACCACTGGAACCCGGTTCTGGGGCAGTGAAAAACCTGGAGAAAGGAGCAGTGGAAACAGTGAAACATTTTCCAAAGAAAAAGCTGCTCAAGGACAAGGGGTCAACGGGGGGGGGGTGGCTCGGAAGAAATGGGAGGAAAAACTTCTTCACTGAGAGAGTGGTGGACCCATGGAACAGCCTACTGGTGGAGGTAGTGGGGTCTGAAACGGTTACAGGATTCAAGAACGCATAGGATAGACACAAAGGGATCATAGAAGTAAGGGGGGCACTATAGGTACGGAAAAAAGGGGAGACTGGGTGGGCCAGGAGACCCTTATCTTCCGACAGCTTCAATGTTTCTCTGAACTGTGATGGCAGCAGTGGCACCGGTGTATCTGATACGTCCAGGCTCAGAGGTGCCAAGGTTGGGTTGTCTGGCTCTGCAGTCCATGGTTGGGCTGGGCCTGGAATCACCATACCCCCCCCCGGACCAAGGGGTGGGTAACCCCTGGCCCTACTGACTCTGAGACCCACCCACATTTATGACACCACTTTGGTGTGGCCAGTGGGGGGATATTAACAGACTACCTTAAAAGTGCCCTCAATTTCTCTGAAGAGAAGTTATCCAAATCAGGCCTACCTGTTTGAGGGTTTGTTGGTGCAAGAATCACCTGTTTAGGCTTCCTGGTCCTGACCTTCTTAGGCGGAGGTGGAAGTACCGGTTCCTTTGAGAGTGGAGGTGCTGATCTCACTGGTGGCAGTTCCGTCACCAATGGCTCTGGTTATGGAGGAGCTACACCCACTGGCTGTGGCAGAGTGTTGGGCACTAATGGCTCCATCCTTGGAGAAGCCGGTTCTCCTGGCTGCTACTGTGGTTTGGGCTCCACTGGACTGCTTGGTTGTGGCTGTGTTATGAGCTCCAATGGATCTGGTAGTCCAACTTGTTCATGGAACAGGGCTTCCCACTAGGCCTTCCCTTTACCTCGCATGAGGGCTGCCAGCAGCTTTTCTAAATCCATGGCACCAGAACAATTTCACCATTCATTGTGCACTGTAGCTGAAAATACAACACAGCACCACAACACAAACCCCAGCTATCACTTATGCCTCTGCTTCCAACACAAGACAGGCAGGGATTACTGTTCAAAAAGTGCCCATTAGTAATGCTGCCTGTACATACTGACTGACCAAACAAAAAATGGCACCTCTGCATGGCCACTGGTACCACCACCCCCTTTTTTTATCTAAAAGACCTAACTGAAATACTTTGACTAAAGCTGTGAGGACTCCTACGCATTCCTGTAGCAGTAACTCCCGACCCGCCTACCTAACCAACATGCTATTCCATGGCTGATGTTAAGCACCACAGTATACGGCTGTATAGCCTAGAGGTTAGAGTAACGAGCTGTGAATGAGCTTGGTATATCCAGCAGGCTTGGGTTTGACTCCCACAACCTCCACTTGCGTACTATGTGACTCTGAGCAAGTCAGTTAACCACCCCAGTGCTCCCAGGTCACCCCCTGAAAACAGGAACTTGTGTCTAGCGGGCCTTACCCAGTTACCAAAAGTATATATATTTCACAGTCAGCAGAGTCCTCCTACCAGGTCACCTAGGCCCCTTTAAAAAGCACCTCCGAACACTCGACTGGTCTTCTACAGACACCGCACAGGATGTGGACTCAGCACTTGACTACTTTATTGCAGCTTTTAACTCAGCATGTGATACTCACGCACCGTTCAAAAAGCGTAAGACCAGGGGAACAATTAACCCGTGGGTGTCCCTAAACCTCCTTGAACAGAGGAAAGCTCGAGACCAACTCTGGTACTGCGCAAAGGCTACCAACACACTTGCTGACACCCAGGCCTATAAAGCTGCACAGAATGCCTGCACTAGAGCCATCCACCAGGCAAAAGCCAACTACCATAGAAATGCTCTTGCTAGCTCCGGTAAGGATGGAAGGAAGTTCTGGAACAACTTATTGGAGGTCACTGGTAAAAGCCCCAAACTCACACCAACAATGCTTAACATTAACAGAGCGATCACCTTGGATAAAGTAACAATAGCCAATGCCTTTAACACCCCTTTCTCAGACCCAAGTCATGTGCTCCAACCCAACTTTTTCAATCCAGCACAAACTGCTACCTGCCCTGTCAGCCCCCATGGCACTCATCAGAAACACCCCGTTTTATTTGAAGCCAATCTCAGAAGGGCTAGCCAAAAAAAACCTACTCAAAGTACTTGGGAAAGCTAGGCACAGTGTAGACTCCCTAGATTTAAAGCTCATAGCCCTCGCTATTGATGAAGTACTTCCACCACTAACTCAAATTCTAAACCGCTCTCTGATGCTCTCGTAATTCCCAGGAAAATGGAAGGCCGCTATGGTAACCCCCATCCACAAAAGTGGAGACATGATACTCGCAAGCAACTACAGACCAATCTCCATCCTACCCCCACTCTCCAGGGCTCTGGAAAGGATAGTTGCTGACCAACTCATTGAATACCTGGAAAAATATGACCTCCTGTGTCCACAGCAGCATGGCTTTTGAAAAGGGCACAGCACCATCACTACTCTCTTAGACCTCACCTCCTACATCCACCAAGCACTAGATCAAAACCACTTGGTCGGCGCCACCTTTATTGACCTAACAAAGGGATTTGATACATTCAACCACTCCCTACTGACTACACAACTATCATCCCTAGGGCTTTCAACAGATGCCATCAGATGGTTCTGAAGCTACCTTAGTGACCACTCCCAGCAGGTAACAATTGGGGAAAGCATCTCGTCCTCCTGCTTAGTCCGGTCAGGCGTTCCCCAAGGATCAATCCTCGATCCCTTGTTATTTGGCATCTTCGTGAACGAGCTTCCTACCTCCTGCCAAGACAGAATTCTCCTTTCTGCTGATGATGCAGTCATTTTCACAAGTCACTCTGACCCCTACCTCCTTCAACAGAAACTGCAGCTAAGCTTTGCTGAAGCTGAATCCTGGTTCAGATCACACAAGCTCATCCTAAATTACTCAAAAACTAAAGCTATGCTGTTTCGTGGCACCCACAGCAAGCACAAACTCCAGCAACTGCCTATAAAAAATAGCAGCAGCTCCATATTGGAACAAGTTGACCATTTCAAATACGTAGATGTGACCCTAGACTGCACTCTGTCGTATGCCACGCATATTCACAACACTGCCCAAACTGTTAATACCCGCATAGGACTGTTATACAGGCACAGGAACTGCTTGACAACTGAGGCACTGAAGCTTGCCATACACAGCTTAGTCACCTTGCTAATTGACTATGGCATGGTAGTCTATGGGTCTACTACTGATACTGCCCTCTGGCGTATAGCCCTAGCCCTAAACAAGGCCTGCCGGCTACTCACCTCAGCTGCATGACTCACACATACATGTGACTTATACAAGCAGGCAAACTGGCTACAGCTATTCGGCAGAATAAAGTATCAAACCTGCCTTCTTGCAAAGAAGGCTTTGTTAGGTCTCCTGCCCCCAGGGGTCCAGTCTATACTGTCACCTCACTACACCACTCACCTCACCAGGAGTTCTATAGACCACGCCTTCTCTGTTCCTCGCTGTCGGACCTCACAAGGACAATGATCTTTCAAAGCTATGGCCCCGAACTGGTACAATTCACTTTACATGGATATCATCAACATCCCAAACCTTACCCCTTTTAAGTGCACGCTTCAACAACATCTGGTGGCCAATGCCAACTGTGACTGCTTCTACTAAACTAATGGACATGCGCCTCTGCCTCCCCTGTCTTTTGGCATGCCTCGCCCTACCCTCCCACTCCCTTTTTCCCTTGACACCTTTCCTTCTCTCAGCCTCCCTGAACCTTCTTATGGCACAAATCCAAACTGGCCTTACTAGTTCTCTCCTCTCTCTCTCTCTCTCTCTCTCACCCTCTCCATCTCTCCCTTCTCTCTCCTCTCCTACTCCCTCTCTCTCTCTCCCTCTCTCTTACCCACACTCTCCCTTCTCCCTCTCCTTCCTCCCTCCCTCCCACCAACACCTTGCATTACAACCTCCATATCCCATCCCCTTTCACATACCCCCACTCCCTTCCCTTTTCACCATGACTATGCCCGTTTCTGCCACTACTGAGTCCCTATCCCAATCTTCCTCTGCTCCTTCTCTCACTCATTATAGCACTTATTTCCTGCAAACTGCCCCCAGTTCTATTGTTTACATTAAATGAAGCTCAGTTGCTTCATCTATTAATTCTCCTGTTTCTAGACAAAGCCTCTGGCTGCTTATTGTACTGCTACCATCTCTATAAAACCTATCTACTATGTAACCTGAATGTTCATCCTAAAAAACTGTAATGTTCTACATGCTAATTAAGTCACTTGTTTTTGTCATAACTTTTCCAATGTCCATGAGGTGGAACTTTTGTAAAAGAGCCACACTGGCTCAAAGGTATAATCCGAAACATAAATAAATAAATAAAAAATATAGTTTAAAAAAAAAAAAGCACCATGCTTGTACAACAGTGCAGTTAAATTAGCCCCACTGGTCCTGCCAGTAGTACCGTATCTTGCCACTAGATGGTGCCAACACCCCACGTGCTATCCAGGAGATCACTTTTTTTTTTTTTTTTTCCTCGCCAAGATCTGTTTCCTGCCCATTGGGAGTTCCCCCATTCAGAGTACAGTACTACTAGCAAGAGATTACCATTCCCACATGCCCTAGGAAGCATGCCCATTTTATTTTACTTTATTTGCCTGCAGCTGTAGTGATATGAAACTAAGAGCTGCACAATCGGGCAGACTTGATAGACCTGTGTGCCTTTTTCTGCCGGCAAATGCCTGTTTGTATGCCTCCAACCAAAAACTGGACCAGATCCCAAACTCAGTTACTGTGCAACATTCTGATGGGTACTGCCTTTTGTTATCAGCCTAGTTAACTAGACTTAGGATCCCAGTGAACAGGACCTCCACTGCATCCTTTAGCTGACAGAGACCCATGACATACTCCAAGGAAAAGTAGGGTTGCACTGTCTGAAATAAAAGTCAAAATTGTATTACTTTTTTTTAAATGACAGTAAATCCCAGCTCTGCTTCACAGTGTTTGGTGCTGTATGCCACCATATTACTGCTGCCTCCCAATTGTGTACTCACTCCCCAACCCTCCCCCCGTCGCCACTTGGCATCTGGCATTCTTCTGCCATCCATATCCGCACAACCCAGGCTATATGAAACGGCTGTGACTCTTAAATGCAATAAACTCCACCTCCTATGCTGTTCTACTTGCTAAAGCAAGCCATGCTACAGGAGTAAGGACTAGCCTTGTGTGCTTGTTGCTGTTAAGGGGAGGGGTTATGAAGCCCCATTACCCATCACCCTTGAAGTTGCTCTGCGTTGACTCCAGTTTTTGGATTCAGAGTGAGGCTGCAGGTCTTTATTTGGCTACACATTTTTATTTTTAGTTTAACCAGGAGTAGCACACTAAGCTGAAAGCTTTTTTACAGGAGCAACCTGGGAGCACAGGGAAGTTAAGTGACTTGCTCAGAGTCACACAGTATGCAAGTGGAAGCTGTGGGATTCAAACCCAGGTCTGGTCTGCTGGATGTCATCAGATTTGCAGCTCAGAGCCTTAAACCACTGTGCTATACTGCCTCTTTAACCAGGAGTAGCACACTAAGCTGAAAGCTTTTTTACAGGAGCAACCTGGGTACATTGAAGCGACTATCTTATTAACCCTGAAGAAATGCCTGTTGATGCTTAACCTGGGATGGCAGTCTCCTGTACTTGGAATAATATGTAATAAAAAAAGGTTTTAAAGAGTTGACTTGCCACCTAGTCCAGCTATAAACACAAGTGGAACTGTTAATCGCCCCCCCCCATCTCAAAATAAAAACAACTACTGCCACTGACCCATCCCGAAAGGAGGGAGATGACAACTCTTCTGAGAAAAGGTCCCTAAATGAAGTTGAAGTTTATGGGAGTTTACACGGCACTGCAGAAACAACGCTTGTGAGGGATGCAAAGCTGGTGCAGCAGGGTGAATGAATAATTAGAGGACCATGCTGAAGGATTAAACACGCCACAGCCACAAGGCATGCTGGCAGCATCCAGCCATCTCAGCATGCCCTTACCACACTCCCAGTCTGCCTACAGCACCGCCAGCTACTATACTGCAGAACCTGCACCTGCTGCTGCTTGGATTTTGCACTAGATTGAGACCAGAGACCTTCGGTGTAGTTGAGTCAGTAACCAGAAGGGGAGGGAGGATGTTACTTGCTGGCAGATGGATGCCGCGGCCAAGCTGCCCAACTGTGGAGATACCACGTTAAGCAGGCAGCTACGTGGCAATCAGCACTCTTCCCCAACTCCCACAGAGCAACTATGCCCCAGACCGCATCAGGTAATGTCTTGCAACTTCTGAAAATGCGCACAGCAGGACGGTGTAGGTGCACAGCATGGAGGAGAACAGACACCACACACTGAGCAAATACACCCCTGACCACACCAGGTAACCTCTTGCATTTTTTTTGTATGAGATGTTCCTGATCAGAAGAGAGGGAAAGAGGATACTAACATGCTTGCAGGCTGGCTCTAAGTCTTCCCATACAGAGCTACAGTGCAAAACTCCTCAAAGATAAACCCCCAGACCAAAGATGCCATGTATTCCAGGCCAACTTAAAGAGGCCAAGTTCTTACCCCTCTTGTCTGCTACGAGTTCACCTGGAGCCTGGAGATCCTTCTGTCTGAAGGGAGAGCCTTCTGACCAAAGGGAGAGAAGCAAAGCGAGGAAGACTCTCTCAGGTGTTATTACTTTTATAGGTTAGGCTCCTCCCCTCCAGCCCTAAGTCACCTGTCCCCCCAGGAAACATATACCTGCCTGCCTGCCCCCTGCCCCTGATGGGTGGCTATCTAACTAACTACCTCCCTGTCAGCCCAGGCGTCAGTCAGAGCTGTGCCCACAAACAAAGCGCCGCCTGCAGCTATACACTGCAGGCTTTTTCAGTGTAGGCTGAACTGGGGCCCCAGAGTTAGTGACCAGAAAACCCAAGGAAAGCCCTAAGAGAGAGAGAGCTGCTTCAGTATAGGCTGAATTGGGGCCCTAGAGTTAGGCCATGTACACACTAGGGACCGATTTTAAAATGTTATTAAAAACATTTTATAAACCAGTCCCTAGCACGGTTGTCGGAGTGTCCACATTGTATTCAGACGACCATGCTTGCTTGAATGGGTTTCCAGGCATGACTGCGGCACCAACTCAAAGCATTAGGGGTACCTCAGTGCATGATACCTGTGATCAGGCACTGAAACCAATCGCGGAAAAAAGTACAGAGAGTGAACTGGAACTTCTATGCCAGCAAAGTATTTTTTAAACACTGTACAGCTGGAAAAAAAAAAAAAACGGCTTTTCTCAGATGACAGGTTGTCTTAACCAGTGTTACAGCACGGTTTGTGTACACACTGCTGTTAACATGGATTAAGGCAACCGTGTTTATCTAAAACCATGCTAAAGACTAGCAGGGTTTTAGAACATAGTTGTAACATGGTTTTAACCGCGTTACAGTATGGACGCAAACCATGTTCTGGTAGCATAAAACGGTTTAAGGCAGTTCAACCGTTTTAAGCTCCCTAGTGTGTACAGCGTCTTAGTGACCAGGGAAGGTCAGGGAAAGGCAATTTATTCCAGCAAAATAAAGAAGGAAACTTTTGTACCATTCAAATAAATATAAAAGAAAGAGTTTAGGTGTTTGAACTTTGAAACCTGTCTGACCTATCATTTTGAATGTTCTCGAATAGCCTAGGTCACATGGTTATACACTACCTGTCACAGCAAGCTTCAGCAAAATTAACGAAATATTAGCATGCCTGGGACATCAGCTTTTCTAGGTACCTCATATGCTGCACACCATGAGTTTTTTTTTTTCTCTCTCAATATTACCCTTGCCAAGTCTGCAATACTATTTCCAAGCCAAATGTGGCAACCAATTTTTTTGAGAGGAATAAAAAAACTATGTTAAAATATTTATAAAATACTCAAATTTGTGGTGTATCTTGAACATTTTACCACCAAATAAAGCTGGAAGATGCCTGCAATCTTTTATCGTGAAAAAGGGGTAAGGTCAAATTTTTAGCCCAGTTTCGCTGTACTGCTGCTTTAAACTGCTATAACTGTAAGAAATATTTCAAACATTTTAGAAGATGTTTTATCTTTTTTTAAAAGTAACTGTGTGAGGTACGGTTTTGGGCTTCATAGTCCATTACTGTGCCACAGCGACAGTCCCTTAGCATCAGCATTATAAACTGTAATGTTGTCCTGTAAGGGAGGAAAGGGATCGTAACTCTGGGTAGACTACCAGCCAGCCAATCCCTTCCACTTCCTAGTCCATTCAACATGCTCCCGTGCTTGGATGTTTTGTAATGTCCTACTAGGGAGAGCGTGGGAACACGCTCCACTGAATCCTATGGAGGGGGAGATTTTCAAACCATTACTATGCAGCTTTAAGCTACATTTGCTGCAAATGAAAGCCACCGCTCAACTAACAGGGTCCCTATTAGAGTGGTGGCGTTCATTTGCAGCAAAGGTAACTTGAAGCTGCATAGTAATGGTTTGAAAATCTCCCCCCATAGGATTCAATGGGGTGCGTCCCCACGCTTTCCCTGACAGGATGTCACAAAACGTCTGAGAGCAGCGGCATGGTGAGCTGAGCGGACCGGGAAGTGGAAGGGATCGGCTGGATGGCAGTTCAGCCAGAGTTTTGATCCCTTCCCTCCCTTACAGAACAGCATTACAATTTATAATTCTGACTCGGAGGGACTATCATCATGGCACACTAATGGGCTATGAAGCCCAAAACTGGTTTTAAAAAGCTCACACCCTTACTTTACAGTAAAAAAAAAAGATTACTCATGAAATCCAGCATTTATAAGCAGATTACATCTTTTTCAATTTTTTTTCTCCCCTTGTAAGTTATTTTTTTCTGCCACTTTTATGGGTATCGAGGACCGTCTTTAGCCACCCCAAACTTTTGTACCCCTGCCTCTGGAGGGATCAACACTGCCTGTCCTTGGTCCCTTGCCTCACTTCTACTCCATGTTTGGGACCTCCTACAGTGTCAGCTAAGCCACTCCTGCTAAAGGAGGTCCCCAACACCTGCAAGTGCACCAACCAGATTACCCACCAAAAGGGGCCTGTGACTTAAATCACTGGAGGAAAAGGATCCCTATGTGCTATCAATAATGAACCTTAAAGCAACCCTTGTTGAGTTTAAGGGTGTGCCAGATGTCATCTGTCCAGTTTCAAGCCATTTTCCTGTTTTCTGACCACTCACACAATATAACCACTATTTATGGTGTTTGATACACTCACAAAGTACTGATACTGTGTTTGGAGAATTCAGCTTTTGTATATTGTATTTAACTCTGCATTCTTTCTATCTCAAATTAAATGTTTTTTGGCACCATGGTTCAAATATTTTCAAAGGCCAGCTACCGAAACTTGAAATTTGCTTTAAACTCAGTTATTTTTCTTTACAGCCTCTGGTTTATGTAAGCACATTTTCAGACTTTCTTTCCATAAATAAAAGATAAGTGACAGAGGGCCATTAAGTAGGAATTTTTACTCAAGGAGTGACTGGTGCCTAACCTTCCATTACTTGCATGTTTTGTACAGAAATAGCACCTAAACAGTTATCATTAGGTAACATGCAAATATCGCGACCTGTGCTCATACAAAGAGACTCATTTAAAAGAGCTCAGTACAGCTTAGGTAAACAGACTGACATCAGAGCTGTACTGAAATAGCTACCAACTTGAGGTATAAACAAATTATTTCAAAAGAAAGCAAGGTGTGTACGTTCCTGGATAAAGCGGTGCACAAAAGTCACCGTTCTTGTTTCCTGCCTATTACACAGGTTGAAATACAATGCACATCATTCTAGAGTGAATAAGGAGGTTCATGACCAAAGTACTGTATCACCCTCAGGGACAATCCAGTTTACCATTCACAGGACTTTGGGAAACACCTCGTTAAGATTCTCCAGTAATATAAGTTTACAGGTGCAGTTTACATTGAGAGTGTCTCTACACACAGTCATAGGTCAACATGACCGTGACTTGAAAGTGAGCCGCTCTGGTACCCTACAAATGCAAGTTGTGACACTCTTATAGTCAGAAGAGACTGTCTCTGTAATCGTACTGTAAGTCTAATAGCTTAAAGTATGTTTTTCAGTGGTTTCTAAAAGCTGTTCTTAACATACAGTAAGAATAACATAGAAACATAGACTTTGATGGCAGATAAGGACCACTTGGCCCACCTAGTCTGCCCATTTCCCTACTTACAGGATAAGCTGCAGATCCTATTTAACCAACAGCCTATTTCTTCCTACCCCCACAAAAATTGCCTTATGTCTGTTCCATGCATTCTTGAATTCTCCCACAGTTTTAGACCCCACAACCTCCTCAAGAAGGTTGTTCCATGCTCACCACTTCTCTCTGTGAAAAATACTTCCTCACATTCCCCTGAGGGCCCCCCCATCTTCAAATTGTGTCCCTTGTTCTTGCAAGTCTCTTTTCTGAAAGATGCTACCCTCTTGGACTTTGTTGATTCCACTGAGGTACTTAAGCATTTCTATCATGTCCCCCCTCCCTCTTTCCTCAAGGGTATACATATTAAGCTCCTTTAGTCTCTCCTTGTATGGCTTCTCTTGCAGACCCTGCACCATTTTAGTTGCCCTCCTCTGAAATGCCTCCATCCTGTCTATGTCCTTGCGGAGATGGGGTCTCCAGAACTGGATGCAGTACTCCAGATGGGGTCTCACCAACTGTCTGTACAGGGGGATAACAACTTCCTGTTTTCTGCTGGTGATACCTCTCCCTATACATCCCAGTATCTCCCAGCCCTCCCTACTGCCTTCTCACATTGCTTGCCAACTCATCTGATATGATTACCCCCCAGGTCCCTTTCCATTTTTGTTGTTGTTACTACCTCCCCCATTATGTAATCTTCCCCTGGGTTTTTGTTTCCCAGGTGCATTATTTTGCACTTCTTTGCACTGAATCCAAGCTGCCATACCTCTAACCATTCCTCCAACCTTGCCAAGTCCCTTCTCATCCTTTCCACACCTCCTTGTGTATCAACCCTGTTGCAGATCTTTGTGTAACTTTTAGAGAATGCTAAGAACTACTTCAAACATTCAGCACGATGCTTGATGTTAGAGGGATGAACTTTGTGAGGTTGGAGAAAGCGGAGGAAAAAACTTCAGGGTTATTTAATAGTAGAAGAAGCTGCAAATTAAGTTGGAGAATATTAAGAATAATATAACAGAAGTTAAGAAATGTATTAGAAAGATGTATGAAGGAAAGATACATGCCAACCCAATGTGGTTCTCTAAGGAAGTCAAAATAGCAGCAAAAAGTAAAAAGGCAGCCTTTAAAAAGTCTGAAAAAAAATCAGTCAGGTGAAAATAGAGACCACCACCCATGACAAAATGAAAGTGGCAAATAAGGCAGTGGAATCTGCAAAAGCAGAAAAGGAATTAAAAAACTGCAAATAAGATAAACAAAAATGACAAGGCTTTTTACATATGTTAGGGAAAAAAGGAAAAGGTAGGGATTAAGATACCGAGAGAAAGTAATAACATGGTAGATGAGAACAAAGAGATGAAGTTTTATATGGACACTTCAGCTCAGTGTCTACAGTAGAAAAGTGCAGGCCACTATCAGAGTGCAAAATACAGGCATCCAGTAGAACAGCAAAACTGAATTTCGTTTATTTCAATGAGGACACTGAATTTAAAAAGTTAAAGGGCCTGCTAATTGTTCTTTCGAAACAGGTGATGTACCAAAAGACTGGAGGATTGCAAATGTCATCCTCTTTCACAAAGAGTAGGGATAGGGGAACTCAGGAAATTATAGGCTCTTTAGCTTAACATTAACTGTCAGGAAGGTTACTGAAACTTTAAAAAGCTGCTGACATCAACAGTGCCTCGGGGCTGGCAGCTCATGACAAGATGCCATGTAAAGGGCTTAGCAAGCTCAACCTGACTAATACACAAATGTTTTTTTCCATGTACATTAATCTTAAATTTTGCAGGGTGCTCCTGGTATGTGGCCAAAATCAGAATCAGTTATAGCACCAGTGCTCCCGCCTCCAAAGCTGCTTTAGAGCCTGCATTATTTTAAGTAAATTCAATGGTCTTACTTTCTGTCTTCATTCCATCAATTTTAACATTTTTAATGGGGTTCTTGGTCTCATCATTCAGCTGAGTCACGATCAACCTGACCACTGACGACAAGATGACCCCCCCCCCCAATTAGTCAGGTACCTACAAGTTAATATTTTTTTTTCTATATGTATTTTAGTTTTTTATCCCATTTTTCTCCCCAACCCGGGACCCTGGCGAACACGTACATGCATATGTGTGGGTGCACTTGCGTACCTCGTACCGGCTTGGGCTCTTGCGCCCACACTGGCTGCCGCCGCCATCACCCGCCTACACTTCCCACCGGACCTCCACCCGTGGGAGTGGTACTAATGGGGTGTGGGCAACCGCCCCCTGGGAGGCAAGAGGTCTCTTATGCTGCCTCGATCCCACTCCATCCATCCCCCCACTCGCTCCCTGACGACCCGAGGTCATTCCTGAACCAGGGTCGCCAGCGTAGTGCAAGGTAAAGCATCCAGCGCCTCAGGGCCACTGGGACCACTTTACATTTTTAACATGCCAGTATGAACTGAAATCCCACTGCTTTCTCATGTGGGAACCACTCTCTGTAGGGTATTAAACAGTTGGTATAGCATAGCAAAACGCTATGCAAAACAGGGGGTAATGCTAAATATTTCCAAAAATACACAGCAGTAAACTGCTAACCATTTTTTTTTCAGCGAGTCTAGAGCACAGTAGACAAAAATGAATAAAATTACATATGTATTTTTTAATTTTGCTAACCATTCTGTGCCAATTGCTATGCATTTTTCAGCTGATTAGCACTTTCACATGCAAAACTGCTAATCAGTTATTTTGACCTAATACCCTGCTCTGACTTCATCTTTCATATAGTGTGGTCTGGCCCATAAAAGCCTCACAGGTGGCAAGCAGGCAGCTTACTGATTAGAAGGCCACACTTCTCCCATTCTAAATGCAATGTAAAGGGCTTAGCCAGCTCAATTCTGGCTAATACACAAAGGGGGACATTTCCAAAAGAGATGCTCCGGCCCATCCGAGATGCTACGGAACATCTTAGGAGATGCTCCAAAGCAAGATATTCAAAGAGAAGAGATGTTCCATGCAACTCCGGATGGGCCAAAGACAGACTACAATGTATGCGGAGCATCTGGAGGGGGCGTGCCCATGAAGCTCATCTCTCTAGTCACACCAACTAGTCAGAGCATCTTCAGAGCATCTCCAAAGATGCTCCGAACAGAGACAGGACTAAAAGAAACAAGCCTAAGTGCAATCCCTCAGCAGGCAGCTACCGGGATAGTAGGCTTTGTGAGCACCAGTGTGGTAGCTGAATGCACTTGTTATCACTAAAGAAAGTACACTGATCAGTGTTTGCTATTGTGCAGTGCATTCTGTGAGCACATTCCGATATGAACAGTAAAAAAAACATACTTCTGCAGTTGTTGTCAGGAGTGCTGGTTGTGTTACTATATTGAGGTACTAGAAAGGCAGCACTGGGAAAATGGACGGGGCACCATTCCTGATAGTGGGAATAATAATGGGTGTGAGGAGAGTGGGGACATCCCTAGCAGTCATCTAGTGGGTGGGTTGTGCTGAACACCATGCCCACACAATGCACTCTGTGGCACAACACATGGCAGGAGGCAGTGGGGGGGCAGTGACAGGGAAAGTGCAAGGGCCAGCACCCATGTGGAATTGTGGAATTGGGTGGCCTGCCAAAATAGGGCCTACAAACACAGTGACATTGGTGTGCCAGAGCACAGGGTGGGCAGGGCAGGGGCTCGACATAGCAAGCACAGGTGGCAGGGTGGCAGGCATCACACCCCCCTAGGTACAAATAATGTCAGGGGCATGGAAGGGAACCATGGCTGGACAGGGCAGTGGCAGGTAGGGCCACTAGCAGGGATGGGGCGGTGCAGGACAGGAGAGTGGCATGCATGTGCACAGCTCCAGCTTATGCAGTGCAACACAGGCTATAACATGAGGAATGTAAACAAACTTACCTCCAGGGCTGCAGTACCTATTGGTCACCTGTGCTGTGGGTTGGCGCAAGGCAGCCCAAGTATAGCTCTGCACATGCAAATGAGGTGTGGAACAACCTATAATAAGATGCTAAGCAGTTGAGTTGCTCCTGAATTGGGCAATGAGGCCATTTGCATACTCTGGCTCATACTGCAGATTTGCTCAGCCCTCATTTCCCACCAGCAGTCCTTCCCTGTTGCTCCACTGACACTGTCTGGGTTGCTCCTTTTGCTATATTCAGTCCTGCCCAGATGCTCCGGAGCATTTCAAGTTGGGCCATGGAGCATCTTTGGTATATTCAGCCTGAGATGCTCCGTAGAATCTTAACCTTGCATCTTCTGAATATTGCAATATTTTGGGCCGGAGCATCTCAAATGCACGTAGCATCCACTTGCTCCCTTTTTCAGAGCAGTTTGAAAATGTCCCCCAAAGATTTTATCACATTTTCTATACATCTGCCTAAATTTTGCAAGGGTGCTCCTGGTGTGCGGTCAAAATCAGTATCAAACAGTTACAGTACCAGCACGTACCCTTGAAGCTGCTTTAAAACCTGCAATTAAAGTAAATTAAATTTTCTTACTTTTTGTCTTCATTATTTTAAAGAATTAGTGGAGCCAAAACAGGCAGACAGGAAAATAAAACAAATTTTAAGCAGTAGTCAGTTGTAGCTTCTTATTTCTGAAGTATTTGTCTTTTTCCTTTTGCTCATCAGAAAGCATTCTATGTGATAGTATTGTGCTGGATGTGTGGAACAGTGCTTAGCCTGGCAGCTGACATATCTTGCTCTAATGCCCCACACTACATCATCAGCATTATGATCTCACTGACAGCGACATCACAGATGAATGACCTGGCAGTCACGCCTTTGCTGTTCCTAAGTGGTAGTGATGTCACAGTCAGGGAAGTATTGTTCCACACATCACACCTACTAACATCAGGTAAACAATCTTCTAATTAAACAAAGGGAAAAGAAAAAGTACCTCACATATAAAAGGTAATGGTTCGCTGCTTTTAAAATCTAATATACGTTTTAGACAGTACACTAGCTCTTTAAAGCAGCAGTACTGGATAATCCGGAAGTGATTATCAAAATTTTGCTTTTTTGGCTGAAAGCATGCAGCCACAGCTACAGTTTCCATATCTGTAAATATTTTTTTTGTAGCGATTTTAAATCTGTTAATAGTAGATATTTATGTATTTTCTGTATATTGTGTACATAAGGTGTTTTAAAATTTGAAATATGCTTTTCAGGACCATCTTGAAAAAAGGCCTTTTGGCCTAAAGATGTGAATGTAAGATCTGTATCTCGTTTAAAAAATAAAGCTTTTTACTACTACTACTTTAGTTAAGATATTTAAAATTTATTTCCATTGTTGTGGATCCACAGCAAAAATGGCTGGTGCCTAATCTTCAGCCAAGCTATCCCCTCATGTCACATCACATCTTTTGTTTATTTCCGTTGGACCCTGTGCTGCACATTTCCACTGTCACTGTGTAGTACTGGAGCAAGATGGAAGCATGCTGAACAGCAGCTTACTGAGGCTCTGGTGAGAACCTAGTGCTCCCCTCCAATTTTTGCTTGAATTTATAATAAGTTACAGGAGAAGCGATCTGTTTTGTCTCTGGAGCTTTATTTCGCCTGGAGTCAGGAGAATTTGTAAACATTTTTTATTTAGATTAGGCAATGCGTTAGGGGTAGAGATTTTAGGAATAGAGAGGGGTTTTAGGTGATTTAGCATAAGGAGGTAGTTTTTTTGTTTTATGGGGCAAGGAAGATGGAGTGCGGGTAACTGCAACTGTCGTGCTGAAAAACCTGTGTGCTGGAAGAAATCAGACATCTGCCTGAACTTAACTCACCTCTTTGCTGAATTCTACAAGGAATCGTTTGTGTATTTCCCCGACCTGGACTTGTTTTCTGTCGGTTCTGTGGTCCCTACCCTCTGTTGCTCCAGAATCCGTCGTGGCACTCTGAATAGAGCAGGTCTTCCGAAATTCCTCTGGTACTGGTGTGGTTTGCAGCCCTGAGGAGCTCCCTGGACACTTTGCCTGTGAATCCGGGGAGGGTGGGGTGGGGAGTGGAATTATCCTTGTGAAGATCTTGCTCCATGGCTGGTGTTGAGGGACCAGTTGTGCTGGACTTTCTGTTTAGCCGGTCCGATTCTGGGGACTCGTAGAACTGAATCCTCTTGCTGGTATGGAGCCTCTCGGCTGCCTGTGGGAGGGCTGCCCATTTTTCTTCTTGTCGGCTTGGTGAGTTTTTCATCTGTTTGTTCTTCAGCATAAGACTGTGCAGGGCTCTGGCAGGAGTGAGAGGCTCACCAGGCCAACGGCCAAAGTGGTGACTTTTTCAGGCCAGCTTCCACCTTCTCTGCTGGTTGAAGTTGACTTTGTCGGCCAGTGAGTGGATCTCTGTGTGTGGTGGGGGGGGGTTAAAGAAGGTGGTTCCCCCCAATGGAGCTGGCCTTGCCAGTGAGAGTAGGCAGGCTAGCTTGATATGGGAGGTCTGCCTCACTGATATAAGGATAAAACACTGACTGCGTCTTTCATTTTTTCCCATAAACTTTGGACATTGTTTGGGAGTTGTTTTTCATTCCCTCAGCACTTTTTCTCCTGCGGCATGAATTTCTGCCTCACTGTTATATAAAGTGTTTTGGGGGGCTGTGAAGCCGAGCAAAGTGGTGGCAGACTTTGGAACTCCGCTGCTTCACGTTGAAATAAACTTTAAAAACAATCATTCTGACCTAAAAACAACTAAATTCTATACCATATTGGTAGCTGATACCCTGCTAAGTAAAATGGGTAATCCTCGTAAGAGGAAAACATCGGAAGAAGGAGCCAGATCGAAAACAGTTATCAGGACATCTAACGCGAGGGCCGCGCAAGGCCCCAATCTGGATCCAGAGGAAGGAACGAGAGAAGAAACTCTGCAAACCTTAGGAGCCAAAATCAACTGGCTCCTGTCCTCAATGTCGGATCTCTCCAATAAATTCGATTTGTTAACTAATCGAGTCACTACAGTGGAAACATCAGTGGAACTAGCCACGATTGCATCGACAGAAGCCACTAAGAGAGCCGATGCGGCAATGGGAGTTACATAGAAACATAGACTTTGACGGCAGATAAGGACCACTTGGCCCACCCAGTCTGCCCATTTCCCTACCTACTGGATAAGCTGCAGATTCTAGTTAACCAACAGCCTATTTCCTGCAACCCCCCACTATAATTGCCTTATGTCTGTCCCATGCATGTTTGAATTCCTCCACTGTTTTAGACCCCACAACCTCTCCAGGAAGGCGGTTCCATGCGTCCACCACTCTCTCCATGAAAAAGAATTTCCTCACATTACCCATGAGCCGTCCCCTCTAACTTTAAATTGTGCCCCCTTGTTCTTACACATCTCTTTTTCTGAAAGATGCTACCCTCCTGGACTTTGTTGATTCCCTTGAGGTACTTAAAAGTTTCTATCATGTCCCCCGTCCCTCCTTTCATCAAGGGTATACATATTAAGCTCTCTCAGTCTCTCTTCATATGGTTTCTGATGTAGACCCTGCACCATTTAGTTGCCTCCTCTGGACTGCTTCCATCCTGTCTATGTCCTTGCATAGATGAGGTCTCCAAACTCACGCAGTACTCAGATGGGGTCTCACCAACTGTCTGTAGAGAGGGATAACCACTTCTTTTCTACTTGTGATGCCTCCCTATGCATGCCAGTATCCCCTGGCTTTCCCTACTGACTTCTCACATTGCATACCCACCTTTAGGTCATCTGATATGACTACACCCAGATCCTTTTCCATTATTGTTGTTGTTAGTACCTCCCTGCTATGTGTCTCTTCTCCTGGAATTTTATTTCCCAGGTGCATTACTTTGCACTTCTTTGCATTGAATCTAAGTTGCCATATGTCTGACCATTCCTCCAACCTTGCCAAGTCCCTTCTCATCCTTTCTACCCCCTTGTGTATCAACTCTGTTACAGATCTCTGTGTCATCCGCAAAGAGGCATACCTTTCCTTCCAGACCCTCTCCAATGTCACCTATAAAGACGTTAAAGAGGACTGGACCCAGTACTGAGCCCTGAGGTACTCCACTAGTAACCCCCCTTTCTTCAGAATGTGTTCCATTCACTATTACCTTCTGTGTCCTGTTGTGCAGCCAGTTTTCTACCCAGGCTACCACCCTGGGACCCACTCCCAGGCTGGCTAACTTGATTATTAATCTTTTGCGAGACTGTGTCAAATGCCTTGCTAAAGTCTAGGTAGGCCATATCCACAGCCCCTCCTGGTCTATTACTTTGGTCACCCAGTCAAAGAAATCGATTAGATTTGTCTGACATGACCTTCCTGCTGTGAATCCATGCTGCTTTGGGTCCAGTGCTCCGCTGGTCTCTAGGTACTCAACAATTCTTTCTTTCAAAGTGATTCCATCATTTTCCCCACCACTGAGGTCAAACTAACAGGTCTGTAGTTCCTGCTTCTGCCTTGCTCCCACTTTGTGAAGGGAATCACATCTGCCTCCTTCAGTCCTCAGGTACCACCCCATCTTCCCATGATTTGTTAAAAGTGTGGTTAGTGGTGTCACTAGGTCCTCCCTTAGCTCTTTTAGGATTCTAGGGTGAATCCCGTCAGACCCCATTGCTTTGTACACCTTGAGTTTTAGAAGTTCTTTCAGTACTCTTTCTTCTTTAAATGGACTGGTATCAACCCCACTATCCAGAGTGCTTCTACTGTTTGGTTTGGGTAACTCCCCCTCTTCTTCTTTTGTGAATACTGAGCAAAAGTATTCATTCATTATATCTGCCTTTTCACTGTCTCCCTCTGCCCACCTCCCCTCTCCTTTATTAATCTTCCCTATCCCTCCCTTAACCTTTCTATGTTCCTTAATGTACCTATAAAAGGTTTTATCCCCCTTCTTAACTGAGTTGGCTATCCTTTCCTGGGTTTGGGCCTTTGCTTTTCTGACTGCCTTCCCCACTTCTTTCTGCTTTAATTGATACAGTTCCCTGTCATGCTCAGTCTGTGATTCCTTATACTTTTGAATGCAGCCTTTTCTCCTTAACCTTCCTGACACTTCTTTTGAGAGCCATAGTGGTTTTTTATTCCGCTTTGTTTTCTTTATTTGTTTCACACAAAGGCTTGTTGCCTCCATGATGGCAGTTTTGATTTTTCCCCATTGTTCTTCCACCCCTCCTTTCTGGCCATTTGCTAATGCATTCCTCAGGTATTCACCCATTATGCCAAAGCCAGCCCTTCTAAAGTCCAGTATCCTTGTATTTGTATGGCTTGTCTCCATGGTTGTGTTTATTGTGAAGCACACTGTGCAGTGGTCGCTTGTTCCCAGGTGTCTACTGACTTCTAAGTTTGTGATCCTCTCTCCATTTGATAGTACCAGGTCTAATATTGCTCCATCCCGAGTGGGTTCCACCACTAGCTGTCTAAGGCATGCTCCCTGTAGGGCATCGAGAATGACCCTGCTCTTGGATGTGGCTGCAGTCCATGTTGCCCAGTTAACATCTGGCATATTCAGGTCCCCATCAACAGTATCTCCCCTTTTTCAGCCATTTTGAGAATGCCCTCTATCATTTTCTTGTCCATTTCCCCTTGAGACGGGGTCTGTATACAACCCTCAAAAGGATTGTGATGCCATTCCCTGTCTCCAATGTGACCCAGAGTTCCTCTTGTCCTCCCCTTTACTTTTTAGTTCTGTTACTTTGATCCCTTCCCTATGTAGAGAGCTACTCCACCTCCTCTTTACCCTCCCTGTCCCTTCTGTAGATTGTGTACCCTGGTATGCTGACATCCCAGTCATGGTTCTCCGTGTACCATGTTTCTGTGACTGCCACAATATCCAAGTGTTCCACTTCCATCAGGCTACTAGCTCTGGAAGCTTGTTTCCAGACTACGGGCATTGGTACTCATTGCCCTCCATTTAATGTTGGCTTTATCCTTTTTTACCCCATCCCTGCTCTTATTGCCGTTGTCCATTTTTCCATTTACCCCTGTCCTGCCCTCTGTCAAACTCTGTACCTCAGTGTTTACCCTACTACCTGCCATGCTTTGCGGGGGGAGGCTTGAACTTTCCTGTTTCCTATCAGCACCTCCCCCTTGGCTAGTTTAAAAGCTTGCCAAGGAAGCCTTTAAACCTGTCACCTAGGAGCGTGTTTCCCTTCCTGGACAGATGAAGACCATCATGCCGTATAGACCTTCATCTCTCCAGGTGGACCCCCAGTCCCCAATGAAGCCAAAGCCCTGTGCTCTGCACCAGTTTTGCAACCATTCATTAAACCGCATGGTGTGCAGTACCCTAGCCTCACCCTGCCATAGACTGGCAGCACCTCTGAGAAGGTTACCATGCTTGCCACCTGTCTGAGGCCCCTCCCAACTCCACATATTCATCCTGCACTGCACTGATCTCATGCCTAGCTAGGTCATTTGTCCCGAGGTGGACAATGATATCTAGTTTCTCTCCTGTGATGCTGCTTCTGCAATCCTGAGGATCGCTTCCTGTCCTCCAAGCCATGGCACCAGGCAGGCACCTTACTTCCTCTCCTCTCCCTTCCCCAGGTCTACACCCCTAACAGTTGAGTCCCCTATCAGAAGCTGTTTCTTTCCCTTGTGTTGTCCCTTGCCACTCATTTGTGGTCTCCCTTGTGGATGTCCCCAGCATTCTTCTTGGTCTCCAATGAGGGTGTCATCATAGAGGAACCTTGATTTGCCAGACCGACATATGATTTGTGTAGAGGTGCAACTCAGGGGCTATGCCTCTGTTCCACCACCCTCACCCTCCCAGAACCTACTGTGGTCCATCTGCTCTTCACACATGGCAACCTCTGAGGCAGTGGTTGTGGAACTGGTGCTCTTTGGGTGGGGGAGTCCTCCTTAGTCCTTGCCAGTTCAGCCTGCAGGTGGGCAACCTCCTCCCTCAGAGCTGACAGTTGCCTGCAAATAGGGCAGCAACGCAGGTTCCAGAATGTTTCCCAGAAAATTGCTGCCCCACAGCCAGTGCACTGCACCACTCCCCACATGTCCCTCCTTCTTATAATACACAATGAGTAATATACATTTTTTTTGTGTGTGTGTGTGTATACTTATGCTTTATGCACTGTGCTGGGTAATTAAGAATATGACAGTTCTGCTCCAAGACCTGTTGAGGAAGTGATGTCAGAACCTTGGTTATAAAGGAAATGCCAAGCCTGGGGTGGGCAGGGTGAGGGGAAGGGTGGGTGGGTAGCCACAACCACTGGTGACTGTTAGAAACAATCAAATACACCACTGCTCCACCACCCTGGTGAGTACTGCCCTTTATAGTAAGTAAGCACTTAAGATCGAGACTTGAAACTCTCGAAAATCAAGCAAGAGCTAATAATATATGGCTTTTGGGACTATCAGAGGGGTGTGAATCGGATCATCTATTAATGTTCCTCCAGGACTGGTTAGTTCAACAGTTGGAGGAAGAAGCCTCCCCAGTAGTGCAAAAATTCCAGAAAGCTTACCGTGTAACCACTTGAGGATGTCCAAATAACTCTGAGGCTCCACACGCCATAGTTACAGTGACGGGATGGGATTGGTTCGAGAGTTATGTCCTAGCTACTGCACGTAGGAAGAAATCGCTACTCTTTGATGGACAACAAATTTTAATGTACCCAGATCTCTCCTACGCCACTCGGCAAAAATGGAAACGATTCGATGGAGTCAAGGCTTTGTTCAGAGAAATGGAGGTAACGCACAGCATGTTTTTTTCCGGCACGTATCCGGATAGTACATCGGGGCAAGGTGTATATTTTCTCGGATCCAGAGGAGGCCCAAAAATGGTGTCAGCGGAATGCCCCATCGCGACCCCGAGGAATGGAGGAAGAGGCTGATTTATCTGACAAGGACAATCCTTAAATCTGATTGCAGTGGTATCTTTCAGTAAGGTTTAATTTTTCTACAACAGTGTAGTTATGAGGTGGAGGAAATAGCAGTCGATGTTATTGAAGCTCGGACAAAGTTCAATACCTCCTATAACAGGAATGGTCACTAATTTGCCTAACGTGAATGTCTTTATTTATACAATCTAAGCGCCTTGCTCATTTATTTTAAGAAGTCTCAAATTGTGTTGCTGTTAAAATCACTGTTTTCATAATAGCGGTCAGCTCTTTCTGACGTAGTTTAAACGGAAAGCACCACTAAGTGCTAACTATTGAAAATGGTATGGTAGAACTTATACCCACTCCTCGTGGGCTGGACTTTGGATGCTACAGTTTTGTATGAGACTGGATCTTATCCATACCGCTCATGGACTCCTTATACAGACAATTTAAAATGCATAAAAATTCTCACATTTTTTTGTTTTCCCCCAATATGATGTATCTGTAAACATTTAATGGTCAAAATGTGAATATTAAGAGGAGTGGCGCCCTCTCGGTTTGGATATACAACTGTTAAAAATTAAATGTTGGTATGTAACTCTATGTTGTTATATAAAACAATAAACATAAAGTAACAAAAAAAAATAAAGTGTTTTGGGAAATGGGAGGGCAGTCTGTGGGGGGAGGATTGGTATAAAGAAATTGAGGGGTTGTGGGTTGACTCAAATTGTTTTAGTATTATGTGTATGTTTCACAGGAGTGTGGTGTGCATATTTTATGGAACACATACAAACAGAGGTGAGAAAGAATAAGTGCCTCAGCTTGGACTTACCGTTCTGACTGCGCTAACCAGCTTCTCCACTGAGACATCTGGAACCTGGGTCGTCCCAGAGCACATTACTCTTTCTCAAATGCACAACCCACAGGCAACACAAATATTTACTTGTAACAATCACACAGGAGTGTGGTGTGCATATTTTATGGAACACATAAAAACAGAGGTGAGAAAGAATAAGTGCCTCAGCAGTATTCCAGGTGGCCTGGGTTCAAGTCCCAGCTGAGGCACTTATTCTTTCTCACCTCTGTTTGTATTATGTGTATGTGTAGTGTTGTGTGTGTAAATCGTGAAAAAGTAAGCATAAATAGTGTGCCTGCGGAATTATTACAGGCAAGAAGGCCAGCTTTCTGGGATGTGCAAAGGTCTGGAGCAGGCTCGGATTGCCTACGATGCGTCTCAGCTGCTTGATCTTTGGCCTTTCACTGACCTCCCCATAACAGCCACAACAGTGTGGCGCTGTCGAGAGGTCGGTATCGGGAGGTGCCGTACTGGTCAACTGTGGCAGGGCGCCATAGGCTTCTCAGAGGTGAGCAGGACAGAAATGGTTAGGTGCAGGAGGCACCCTGGGTTTAGACGGGACCTGGAGAGAGGCCAGATGTGTTTCGTTCATGTCCCCAGGGGTCCCACCAGACCGAGTGGGCGGGTAGCCAGAGGGGCTGCAATGCCTACCAGTCCCCTAAGGGCGGTGCTTTGCAATGCCAGATCGATCAGAAATAAGACCACAAATATAGCGGACTTGAATTCGACAGTCGATCTGGCTTGCATCACAGAGACCTAGGTGGGTGACAATGCCGGACCAGTGTTGGAGACAGCTGTCCCCCCCTCCCTGAGTACCCTGTAGGTCACTGCCCTAGGGAGGAACGCAGGGGAGCGGCCATCTGCTTTAGGGTCAACCTGGGCTTCATCGTGCACCCAGAGGGAGTTACCAGGTCCTTTGAATGTGTGGCTCTGTGTGGGGGTGCCGGGTGTAGGAGTCTCCTGGTTTACCACCCCCCCGGGGCGGCAGGAGAATTCCTGCAGGAGGTGGCAGATCTCATCATTGCGAGGTGTTGGAGGCCCCCATATGTATAGTACTGGGGGACTTCAATGCCTGGGCTGTTGACGAAGTCTCAAGGCTTGGTTCCAGCCTCCTCCATTTGATGTCACCTCCAGGCCTGTCACAAGAGGTTACTTCCATGACCCACCACGGTGGCCACATGTTGGACCTGATGTTCTCACTGGGGCTTGAGGCTGATAACCTCAAGACTGATCGGGTCAGCTGATCATTGTACAGTGCGGTTCTTGTTCGGGGGCCCCCCTCGAAAGCCCTCCCCCTGCGGAGATGGTCAGCTACTACCCTTTGAGGGGACTTTCCCCGGAGGGATTTTTGGCGATGGCTGATCTACCTAGTGTAGGTGATGCATGTGCAAAGGGTGCGAGTGATGCTGTTGCCGCCTATAGTAGGGCAATGTCCGATGTGCTCGATGCCCTCGCACTGACCCGTTTATGACCCAAATCTTCTCACCTGAGATCTCCCTGGTTTGATGGAAAGCTCAAGGCGATAAAGATTAAGGGTCAGAAGTTAGAGCACTGCTGGTGGAAGACCAGGTTAGTGGAGGACAAATTGGCCCTGTGTATTCACTATGGTGAGTATCGGGGGCAATCAACCATAAGAAGACAGAGTTCCTGTCCAGGGAGATTGCTGCATAGAGGAACTGACCTGCAGTGCTATTTTGGACTGTGGACAGGCTATTACATCCAGCCTGTCTACAGCCAAAAAAAGCCTTTTCTGATTCTCTGTGTGAGGAGTTTTCTTTGTTCTTCTCTGACAAGGTGTGCTCTGTCTGGCAGGGAATTCCATCAGTGAGCTGGACTACAGCCTGCAGTGATCACCATGGACATCGCAGAGGAACTCCGCCAGTTTGGGCCGAGTTTAAACCAGTGAAGGTGGCTGAGGTCATTGAGGTCGCTTTCGAGCTGAAGCACACATATTGTGAATGGGACCCGGTGCCAATACATTTCTTGATGGGATGTGTCGGTTCCGTTGGCCCAGTGTTTGCCATGACTGTCCAGTGTTCTTTGCCGGAGGGGGTCGTCCCTGACTCCTTGAAAGAGGCTTTGGTGAGACCCCTTCTAAAAAAAAAAATCCTTAGACTCTGACATCTTGGCAAATTACCAACCTATCTCCAACCTCCCTTTTTGGGTAAGGTTGTGGAGAAGATTGTGGCACAACAGCTTGAGGAGCACCTTGTGGTCTTTGCCAATTACGAGCCCCTCCAGTCTGGATTTCATGTGAGGCACAGCACCGAAACGACGTTAGTTCAGGTGCACAATGACCTCCTTAGGGCGAGAGATAGTGGAGAGGGGTAAATTCTTATTCTCCTCAATCACTCATCAGCATTTAACACAGTGGACCACATCATGTTACCTGACTGTGTCAGAGAGTACTGTGGGCTTGCTGGCACTGTCATCTACTGGTTTGAATCCTGCTCACAAACAGAAGGCAATGGGTAGTGATAGGAAATTTCTCCTCCTTCTCGAGCCTCCTGTCCTGTGGAGTACCCCAGGGTTTGGTCTTGTCACCAGTGTTGTTCACTGTGTACATGCTGCTCCTGGATGAGCTCATTAGGAAGTACAATGTGGGTTTTCATTGCTATGCGGATGATACCCAGTTGTATCTTTCCTTTGCCCCTGGGACATCCAACGCTGTAGAAGTGCTTAATAGCTGCCTAGCCAAGATTAATGACTGGATAGCTTCCAGCTGGTTGCAACTGAACCCTGACAAGATGGAGGTACTGGCTGTGGAGTCAAACTATAGACGAGATAGGATTGCCTCTGGCATGGCAACTGGTCTCTTCCTAGGGCCTACACCATTGATGGTTTCCTCTAAGGTGCACGATCTGGGCATGTTCCTTGATGACGTACTGACACTTGAATTTCAGGTGTCGTCCATTGCCCAAAGCAGTTTCTGCCACCTGAGGAATATCGCAGGATCAAACCCCTAGTTCCACCTGAAGACCATCCTACCTTGGCACATGCCTTTGTGACATCCAGGCTTGATTACTGTAATGCGCTCTACTTTAGGGTCTCTGGAAGGACCCTCTGCCAGCTGCAGTTGGTGCACAATGCGGCCGCCAGGTTGTTGACAGGACTTTCTATGTTCAGTCATGTTACTTCAGTGTTGCATGAACTGCTCTGGCTGCCAGTCAGGTGGAAGATTCTCTTCAAGGTGGGCTTGCTCATCTTTAAGGCCCTGCATGGACTAGACCCTGGCTATCCATCTGACCTCCTTACACCTGATGCTTCTGTCTGCTCCCTTTGTTCCTCCTCTAGGGGCCTCCTTGCGATTCCCAGAACAAGGTTAAAAACTGCTGGTGACAGGACATTTAGTGTTGCTGGCCCCGTCCTGTGGAATTAGCTACCACCAGTTGTCAGGGAGGCCCCTTCAGTTGAGGTTTTTAAGAGCCGCTTAAAGACCTATCTGTTTGCTCTGGCATTTCCAGATATAGAGCTGTGAAGAACTTGTTGATATATCTGTAATGCTCGCAGTTTGAACTTTGTCTACTGATTTTATTATACTTTAAAAAAATATATTTTTAGCTCTATTTATGTATTCCTGACTGTCCCATCTCTTTGAATTGTCTGTATTTGTGAAGTGCCCAGAGCCTCTGGGATTGGGCACCTAAGAAATAAAAGTTGCCTTGCCTACTGCAAGTTATGCACGTGTGGTTGGCAGCAGAGGGTTCCAGTTCAACATGGCGGGTGGAAGAAATGTAAACAAAAACAAAAATGCATCAAATTACAGGGTGATTGTACAGCGAAAACAAGAAAGATTACCAGGTAAGTGCTGAACAGGGAAAAAACTGTTGCAAAAGATCTGATTTTGTTTATTTAGTTCTTCTACTTTAAAGGGGTTCTTGATCTCATCATTCAGCCAAGTCATATTTGGCCTGACCACCAATGATAAGGTGACATCTTCATCGCTCAGGTACCTACACTTTACATTTTTAACATGCCAGTGTTAGCTGAGGTCCCGCTGCTTTCTCTCTTTCTTTTGTGGGGAAACACTCTCTGGCTTCATCTTTCATATTCTGGCCCATAAGAGGCTCACAGGTGACCAGTGGGAAGCTTACTAGTTAGGAAAAGGCCACACCTCTCCTGTTCTAAACGCAGTGCAAAGGACTTAGCAAACTCAACCCTGGTTAATACACAAAGATTTTGTCACATTACCTATATATTTTTCTTATTCAGTTTTCTTAACTGAATGTTAAGGGAGTACTGTACTATAGCATACTACCCCCTTAACATGTACACCTGCCTACAAATGAAAATAAACCTGTATAAAGGCTGTCGCTGCCCCACATCCCATTATGCACATATATAACACTGCAGCCCTTCCCTTGTAGGCAGGGCGTTTATGGATTTTAGGGCAGGGCTCCAGTTATGTCACACGGCAGAAGTATTGCCGACATGTTAGTAAGCTAAATATCTTTACAATGCACCAATAAAAAATAAAAAAAAAAATGGCTCTATTAGGTCCTCAGGCAGGCAGTTTCCTGTCATGAGCTGTAAACAAATAAAGTTGTGCACACATCACTGCTGGAGAAAAAAAAAGTTTTATTTAAGGCAGCAGACTCATGGCCAGCACACAACAGGAGTGCATTGACTGAGTTTGCTGCCTAAAATAAAACCTTTTTTCCCCAGCAATGGTGTGTGCACCACTTTATCTGATTACTGCTTTCATGCTTTGGTTAGTAGTCGTACTTTTGGTCGTGGAGTGTGTGGATTTTTTTTGTTTTTGTCTTGTCATAAGCTGCTTGCCCAGAGGATGTCAGCTGCTCTTTAATAAAGGATCAGTTGGTTGATTTTTTGAAGTCTCATGGGTTAGAAGATAGTTGACAACATGGATTTCTGAAGGGCAGATCTTGTCAATCGAAACTCATTGAAACTTTCTGATTTTTTTAATTATGGATCACAAGAATTAGAAACATGTCAAATGGATGTCCTGTATCTGGACTTCAGTAAAATCTTTGATGTAGCGCCACACAAAGGATTAGTAAAGAATTTAGGAGAGCAAGAAGCTGTGGATGAAATCAAGAGATGAGTGGGTAACTGGTTAGAGGGGAGCACTCAAAGAATGGTGCTAAATGGACCGTACTCCTAGGTTATGAGTGTAATGAGTGAAGTCCCTCAAGGGTCAGCTCTGAGGCCAGTGCTGTTCAATTTGTGTCTCTGTGGCATAGGGTGGGGAATACAGAGTAAAATGAGTCTATCTGCAGATGACACACAGATCTGTGGAAAGGTAGATGCTGAGGGTGATATAAGAGAATTGGAAAGAACCTTACAAAAGATTCGTAAAGTGGCCTAGAATGTGGCAACTGAATTTCAATGCTAAAAAATGTAAAGTAATGCACTTGGGGAAGGGGAGTTCAAAAAATTACTACTGGATGGGAAGAGTTTGGAAAAAACGACTGAGGGAAGGAATTTAGGTGTCATAATTAGTAACAATTTCAAATTTACTGCTCAGTGTAACAAAGCTTAAGGTAAGACTAGCAGAATTCTGGGATGTATAGATTGGTCGTTCTTGTGTAGAAAGAAAGAGGTAATACTGCCCCATACAATTCACTGGTAAGGCCTCATCTGGAATATTGTGTTCACTTTTGCAATCCCTACCTAAAAAGGATAGGGATCGTTTGGAGACAGTTCACCACAAGGGATCCAGTACAGACTGCGTACTTGCAGACCATAAAGGCAGAGGGTGCCAGGCAAGATGCTGCCAAAGCTCCAGGGCTGGTCCCAAAATGGCTTCAGCCATGGGAAAGGCAACCCCCAAGGAATCATCCTGGTCCAAAATGTCCGTAAAAGGGTACCTAGCCCTTTTTTGGACTGGCTCTAGCAGAACTGACATGGATTTGGAGATCAGGCAGAGAAGCATCCCAAAGGCCATCAGGCCATGCTCAGTAGACAGCATCTCGACCAAACTCCAGTCACAGAGAGGAGTGCTAGAGGACGTCATGGACTCATGGTCTGAGTTAAATGAGGACTCCTCAAAAATGGCCTTTAACAGTTGCTCACCATGGACCACCTGTTTATACTCCCCTAGGGTGATCTACATTGGCAACTGGCCTGGCAAGCTAGTGGACAAATACGCGCTGTTGGACCGAGTGCCCACCTTTGGCTGCAGCGGTGCCGGCTCCATCCGATGAAGAGGAGAAGCAGCTGCACGAAGCACCTGTGTAGCGCAGACCAGTGGGGGCACCACTGTCGGCTGCCAGCAGACCAGAGGTCCAGTAGAGACCTACCTTGCCCCGTGACTGCCCACTGTTGTCAGAGGAACTGTTGAGAAGCGTCACTGGCGACGCCTCCCAATTAAACAAGATCGAGAGCAGAACGCCTCAACTGAGACCTCGACCACAACCTTGACTGTCGACCAGACAATCAATGGCGAGGGCAACCTTCCAGCTGACTGTAGTACACCACATGCCTGCCCACATTAAGCAGCACATTAAGCCTCCAAAACCAGGGGAGGAGACAGATAAGCAATTAATGCAGGTAATTCAAAGGGAGTCTAAGAAAGGGGAGTTTGTACTACTAGGGGACCTTAATATGCCCAGCGTAGAATGGGGAATCCCTAAGGCAACATCTTCCAGGAGTAGGGAAGTACTTGAGGCACTGCAGGGATCATTTCTACAACAGCTAGTTAAGGAGCCCACAAGAGGGGAAAATACACTGGACGCCGTACTCACAAATGGGGATAGTGTTGAAGAAAAAATTACTCACTTTAGTAATGTTGTTTCTTCTAATGGAGTCTTGCTATATTATAGACATTAGCAGTTTGATCCAGCTCTAGAACTGCCCCGGAGTGAAATGGTTAAAACCATTCCAAAATAGAATTTTGGCACGAAAGCAGCTCTATCTGTGTCATTTCAAACTTGAACTGTCAGATCTTTACGAGCCAAACTCACTAAGGTCTGTGTGGAAGCTGTAACCTACACTCAGCCAAATGGCTACCTAAATAATAACAACCATTGATGGTCCCAACGCCCAAGACTCAAGTCAGGGGACCAGGAATACTAACACCATTCTAATAATAAGAAAATGGAACATATATAATAAAACACACAGACGTGTACACACACACCCCAAAGTCCCAAAGGGACAAATGCTAAAGAACATAAGTAGTGCCCACACTAAGTTGCCCGCACCCCACCAAGTAGAGGTTCTGAGAGGGGCAGGTTGGGAGGTCTATAATATAGCAAGACTCCATTAGAAGAAACAACATTACTAAAGTGAGTAATTTTTCTTCAAACAACATGAAGTCTTGCTATATTATAGACATTAGCAGAATACAGCAGTACCTCCATGGAGGAGGGCAGAACCTACTTAGGAATAGGCTCTGAAGAACAGTTGTGCCAAACCGAGCATCTCTCCTGGCCTGGACATCCAGGAGTAATGCTTGTAAAAGTGTGTTCTGCTTTCCAAGTAGCAGCCTGGCAAATCTCTAATAAAGGATATCTCTGGCAGCAGCTAGAGACTCAGCTGTACCCCTGGTAGAATGAGCCCTCAAACTGGGGCTCTGCCCACTTTCTGATAACAAAATTGGATACAAGAGACTATCCACCTGGCTATTGATCTCTTAGTGGCAGGTTTGCCTTTCCCAACTTCACCATAGGTAAGGAAAAGTTGGAGGATTCAACCTGACCTTTGGTACGCTCTATATAATAACTAAGAGCTCTCTAACATCCAGGTTGTGCAACCTCCTCTCACCCAAGAGGAGTGATCAGTGAAAAATACTGGAAGGAGACAGATTGATTAAGATGGAAATCTGAAACCACCTTAGGCAAAACTTCCTATTAGTCCTAAGGACTACCTTATCCCTGTGGAAAGAAATAAAGTCAGTCTCACTGACAAGGCTTGCAATTCACTTACGCGTCCTGGCAGAAGTGATAGCCACTAGAAAAACAGTTTTCCAAGTTAGGTACTTAAGCTCTGCAGAAGACAGAGGTTCAAAGGGGTTGCATTAACTGGGCAATGCAAACATTAAGCGTCCCAAGCAGGGCCGGTTCCTAAAGGGAGGATTAGTATGGAGTAATCCCTTAAAAACTTGGAAACACAGGATGAGAGGAAGAGGGGATGACTTTCCTGCTGACACAAAAGCAGACACAGCTGCCAAATGAACTCTCAGGGTAGCTGGTCTGAGACCCAAGGAATTAAGATGTACCATGTAATCTAACAAAATGGGCAATTCAGCAGATTCTGGGCAAATATTTTCCCAGCACACCAAATGGAAAATCTTTTCCATTTAGAACTATAAGTAGCTCTAGTGGAAGGCTTTCTGGAAGCCTTTGGATCTCAAGAACACCCTGAGAGAGGTGTAAATCAATAACTCTAACCTCAAGAGCCAGGCCTTGAGGTTGAGGGATTTGAGGTCCGATACCAAACCCTTCCCTGGGCACAAGTCAACAGATTGTGATTCCTGGGAGGCACAGGGAAGACGGACTGTCAGAGACAGAAGGAGTGGGTACCAGGGCTGCCTGGCCCAATCCGGCAATCAGAATCACCCTCAAGGCTGAGATCTGATTTTGACTAGTACTTTGAATAGGAGAGGAAAGGGGAAGCATAGAGGAACTTCCTCCCAATCCAGAAGAAGGCATCCAGGGAACTGAGCCCAGCACTGGAGGCCTGCAACAGAACAGAGGAAGTTTGTGATTGTCTGGGGCTGCAAAAGATCTATCTGAGGGATGCCCCACCTGGCAAAAACTATCCCCAGCACTTGAGGATCCAGGGACCATCTGCGATGGCCCTGGGAAATCCTGCTGAGGGCATCCGCTAGGACATTGTCCTTCCCTGGAAGATGAACTGCTATGAGGGAAGTGTTCAGGAATAGGCCAGAGACCACAACTTATTGCCCTCGTGCACAAGGTCAAGACCGAGTGCCCTGCTTGTTGATGTACCACATTGTTGTGGTGTTGTCTGTTCTGACTTGTATCACCTTGTCGTGACAGATGCAGAAAAGCTTGAAGAGCTAAAAGACAGCTCTGAGTTCCAGCAAATTGATGTGGAGCAGGGATTCCTGGGGACCAAACTCCTGAGTGGAGAGAGGTCGCCCATGTGGGCTCCCCAACCCAGAAGGGAAGTATCTGTAGTGAGAGTCAAGTCGTGAGAAGGGAAATGAAGGGGACCCCGGCTCTAAATTGCTCTGATCCTGCCACCACTGGAGAGCTAGGATCAAGGTTCGAGTCACTGGGACCAACTTGAAAGGGGGTCTCTTCTCTGAGACCAAAAGGTTCTCAAGTGAAAGTGAATGTCTCTCATCTGAAATCTGGCTCCTGCACAACAGCTGTGGATGCAGCCATGTGCCCCAGGAGCTGCAGAAGTGTCTTGCTGGTCGAGAGACCTGCAGAGTGAAGGAAGAGGCCAGAGCCACTAAATTCTTACCCTTTCTGGGGAAGAAAGGCTCTGGCTAGCTTTGTGTCCACTTCTGCCCCTATAAAGGTGAGTACCTGGACTGGTTCCAGAACTGACTTTGGTAGGTTTAGCAGAAAACCCAGGGAGGTGAGAAGCTGCTGGTGACCTGCAGGTGAGATTTTACCTGTTCTGGGACTGGCCTACAATGAGCCAGTCGTCTAGATAGGGAAAACAGCAATCCTCTGCCTCCTTAAGTGGGCCACTGCCACTGCTAGACACTTTGTGAATACCCTTGGAGCAGAGGTAAGGCTCAAGGGCATTGCTCTGAACTGGTAATGACCTGAGGCAGTTCGAATCTGAGGTACTTCGATGGGATCTTCTGATTAGGACATGGAAATAGGCATCCTTGAGGTCCAGGGAGGCTAGCCAGTCCCTGGCCTTAGGGAAGGTAAAATCATTGCCAGAGTTACCATTTTGAACTTTGGTTTCAAAAGATGCTTGTTCAGGATATCTGAGATCTAAGATGGTCCGCCATTCTCCTGTCTTTTTTGGGGTAAGGAAGTATCTGAATATAGACCCCTGCCCTGATGCAGGGGAGGAACCTTTCTACTGCTCTGAGAGCTAACAGGATGAGACCTCTGTTTCAGAGCGAGGGTCTCTGAAGCACTTGCAGGTAGAAAAATCTGCTTCTCAACTTGGAAACTTTTGAAGCTGAGAACCAGACCCTGGCTTACTACTTCCAGAACCCACTTGTCTGAGGTTAAAGAAGCCCACCCTGACTGAAGTAAGCCAGCCTGCCCCACTGGTACAGGAGAATGGGCCCTGGGCACCCCATCAGGGTGCCTGTTTCGCAGGAGGTTTTAGGCTGGGGTGGGAGCAGATGTGCCCACCCCTCTCTGCCCCTGCCTCTGAAGAAGCCTCTGAGCATAGGCAGAGGAGGCCTGAGTCTGGTAGAAAGGCTTCGTGAAAAGGCTCACCCCTACCCCTGGGGGCATGCCTTTGAGGAGTGGCTTGCCGCCTCCTTAGCCTGGGCACCTTGTAAGTAGTCCTATATTCATCCATCTTCTTCATGTAATTCTCTGTCTGCTCTCCAAACAGAGAATTTCCCACCACAGGAAAATCCATAGCCTTAGTCTGGGTATCCTGTGACAAACTAGTACACCTGAGCCAGGCCAACCTACGTAAAAGCTACAGATGTGGCTACAGGACCCTAGAGGAAACATCATTAACATCCACAGCAGCATGAAACTGAACCTTAGAGGCTTCAATGCCATCAGCAGCAACCTGTTCTAGTTCACTAGCCAGCTGGCCATGGGCCTGCTTGGCCAATTGCATAACAGTATCCCATCTAGATTTCTGATACCTGCTACATAAACCATATAATTTGCTTGCCTGAGTCCCAGAGAGGCTGCCATATACTGTTTTTTTTGCCATGGCATCAATCTTCCTGGAATCCTTGTCAGGAGGATGTGAGGCCAAGGGAATATTAGCATTATCATAGGCAGCAGCCTGAACTACCCCAACATGACTGCATTGCTGAGAAAGGAATTCTGTATCAGGGCCTGACAATGTATACCTTCTGTCCATCTTTTTATCTACAGGAGGCACAGAATTAGGAGCTTTCAAAATTTTAATTGTTTGTTTCCTAAAAGACTTATGTAAAGGAATAGACAATCTCCTAGACTCTGGAATATCCATCATTTCTACAAAATCAGGCTCCTCTTGCTCATCCACAGCCTCTTCTAAAGGAAGCTGGAGGGTTTCAGCAACTTTTTTATAAAACATAAAATGAGATGGGGACTCAGACAGCATAGGGGGAGATTCTAAAGGTCTGTCTGGGGAGATGTCCGGTTCAATGGGCACACCCAGACCTTCCCAGCCACATTCATACTGTTCATAATCCTCCTCCCTCCTCTGGTTCATAAAATTCTTCAATATCATAACTTGAACCACTGGGACCGGACGAACCGACCTTTTACCAGATAGTGGTGGTTCGACGGACCCTGAGACAGTGAGTGGACAATTTGTATGGCTTTTTGCTATCTCTGCAGCAGTTGAAGAAGGAATTTTGACTCAGACCTGCTGATTTTCTTGTTTTCTTTACTGGAATTGGTTCCTCAGAACCAGCTTTTCTTTTGCCCCAGGAAGTCTGGCCCTGGTCAGAGGGCACTCCCTCTGGTTCGGTTGGCACCGAACCGGGCTGGCCATCCGGGTCAGCGCACTTTTTGGCCTCTCATTCCCTGAGCCTGCCCAATCTTTTTTCCAGGGTGGCTGCAGGGAAATTCTTACATACCTGGCAGTCTGACTGGAGGTGGTCAAACCCCAGACAATAAACACATGTGGTGTGTGTATCAGCCTTGGCAAAGACTTCCCCACAAACATCACAGTGTTGAAACCCAGTGGGCCCGGTTTTTCTTTTGGGTTTCTCAGACATAATGCCAGCCTAACCAAAAACTTGCCCTTTTAACGGCAGTGCCAGGCAAGACACCCTTATCGGTTCCTAACCATGTCACGGCTATTGGAAAAAACGAATAAACTGCTTTTTAGAACCGATAAGAACCGGGAACCGCACTCTAAAATAGTAACTTTTAGTTTTAAATGAGTTTTAACTCCACTGATCGGTTCAAACCGAACCGATAACTTACAAGTTCCACACAGACAAAACCTTCATTTACTTACGTTACCACAGATAGAGCTTGAACCGACGGTTTTGCGGTTAAATAAACTATTCTCGTTAAATCCAACCGAGAAAACACTTTTTAAACCAAGAAATGAACCGAGCAGAAGGAGAAATCTCCGGAGCGACTGTTCACTGAGACGGAGTAAAGAATCTGACAGTTCAAGTTTGAAATGACACAGATAGAGCTGCTCTCGTGCCAAAATTCTATTTTGGAATGGTTTTAACCATTTCACTCCGGGGCAGTTCTAGAGCTGGATCAAACTGCTAATGTCTATAATATAGCAAGACTTCATGTTGTTTGAAAATGATGTGGTGGGAGACTGCCTGGGTACAAGCGATCATAGGACAGTGAGTTTCAGGATACAAGTAGAGAGAATAACAAAACCAGTAGAAATGTTCTGGACTTCAGGATGGCAGACTTTGAAAGAATGAGGGAGATTTACAGAGAAGAAATGGAAGGTATTTATTTATTTAGTTTTTGTTGACCGGGTAAGTGCACTAGACAAATCCTGCCTATTTTCAGGCACGGCCCCGGGGGAAGGGGATACAGATGAATGCCAACTGACCTTGAACCAGATTAAGCTGTTGGTGGTATTTTGAGTGAATGAGGGAAATTTGGCCAGGACACCGGGGAAATTCCCCTACTCTGCTTTGCCTTGCTGGCGGCAGAGGGCGCTGTTTGCAGCCTGTTGGGGGCTGCTCAGTGTGCTTTATGTCGGTGATGGAGGAGGTTGCTGTTTTGAGCTCGTCTGAGCACGACATGGATTCACAGGATGCTGCAGAGATTCTCTTTAGGATAGCGTGCTTGATCAACCGAGTGTTATGATGCCTCAGAATGAGCTTCAGTCTACAAAGGAGAATTCTGGTTTAGAACCAGGTTTGGAGACTGCTGGTGTTCCTTTAATGGAACCGAATGTTTCAACGGAACCGTTATCGCAGCAGTCGGCTGAGAATTGGGAAGTGATGAGATGCACATCTTCAGATTACACGGAGGGAGAAGAGAGAAGGGAACTTCCAGATTTGCGATTCAATGACTCTCGGAATGTGGAGACTTTGACTAAACCTGTAGCAGGTAGTGTAACACAGACAGTGCGGCGGCAGTTTGGATTACCGCGGACTCATAATTCATTCCCCACTACTGACTGGTCGGCTGAGGATGCTGTATGTGACTCTGGCTGGTTACGCACGGCAGCGGGACAACGGATCCCTGACCCAGAGTGGAAAGACTTTTCTACAGATTCTCCAGTTTCTTCTACGCATGCCAACACTGCTACTAAACTGAGCTCAGGTATGGACTTCCACGAGGGTTCAGGGGAAAAGGTATTAGCTGCGCAGCACTTAGATGAACGTTCCTCGGCCTTGTCTAGGCCGAGTACGTCCTCAAAGGAAGGTGATGTTTTTTCCTGTCCACAGGCAGTTGTTAATTCAGATAACTCTGAGACAGGGGCAAGCCAGCACAAACCTAGGGCTCCAATGTCTGAATTGTTTAAAAACAAATCAGAACAGGCCCTGAGACGGAATGCTGTTAGACTGCGATAGAGAGGTGGGTTGATAGAACACCCTGATAGACATTATATTGCGAATAACTTATTGAAAGGGTCCATGAATTTCATGCCAGCGGATATTTTTGCGCTGATTCATATTTCTGGAGAAGATTCCTTCGATGTAAGTTTTAAAACATCACGTAGTCTGGAAAGGTTTTGGGATAAATACTCAACCTTAAAATCCACCCCTCTTTGAGTCCCTTTCTATGCTCTTCCCCTCACTAAACCCCAAATTAGACACATTACTATCATGTTCAGGAATGAAGGGGCGAGTGTTAGTAATATCTATCACTGGCTGCAAAATAGATGTGATATTCTAGGTCCCCCTGAACCTATTTTAGATCTAGAAAGTATCTGGACAGGCAGTTGGAGGTTTAAGGTGAAATTATTCCAGGTCAACAGTGATGTTATTCACCTTCCGAATAGTTTTTTTTTGGGTAAGGACAGGGGGGTTTGCTTTTATGGGGGACAACCCGAGCCTGTTATAAATGCGGGGCAAAAACTCATATAAGTAGTTCTTGTGATTTATTTAAATGCTCCCTATGTGGGGGGGTACGGGCATTCCGTGGATAGATGTGAAAATATCTTTCAATGCAATTTGTGCGATGAGAAAGGTCAAGCTTTTCATCAATGCCCTTGGGCTAAACATAATAGGACAGGAGGTTGGGATCAAGAGGAACTGGTCAATAAAGCTCAGGATAAAAGGAGGGATTTTACTCCATCTGTGCCCACCCCTGATTCTGATGTGGGAACTGTACAGGAAGGTGAGGGAGGATTTCACCCTCTTACAGAGATTGCAGCATCTTCAGTTATTGCCTCTACAACCCCTGTCCTGCCGATCTCTGATCCCCCTGTTAATCAGAATACAGTTCAGGTTTCAAGGACGGCTCTCTCTTCAATGCCTCCTCCATTTGAAACTGTTAAAACCAGACGGTTCACTAGGGCCTCCCTTAAACAACCAATAGTTAGCCCTATTACTGTAGAAAATTCTTTTCCCCCTTACAGAGTGAAGGGAGAGATTCTGATTTGGAATCTGATGCCTCACATCGTTCCGATTTGATTTCAGAGGATGAGGAAAGTAAGTCTACTGAACTAGCCAAAGGGAAAAAAGGAAAAAAGGGAAGAAAAGAAAGATCAGTTTTAGTCAACAGGGTGGGTCCTGAAAGTTCCTTCTCCTATCATAGCCACATTAAAAATAGTTTCCTACAACGTGTATAGTTTAAAAAATTTCAAGAAAAGGCTTTCTCTCTTTTCTTTTTTTTAGCACTCTACAGGTTGATATTATTCTTCTTCAGGAAACTAGGTTGTCTTCTCTTGCTGAAATTGATCAGGCAAAGAAACGATAGGTCTGGGGGCCTTCTTTTTGGACATTTGGTTCTGATTTGGCTGATGGGATTGGGATTTTGTTTACTTCCACCTTATTTAGGATATCTAAACTGGTTGATATTAGTCCTGGTCGGGCTTTGCTTTTGGATTTTTGTCATCAAGATTTTGACTTCTGTCTTATTAACATTTATGCGCCACAAATTAAAACTACTCGGATTAAGTTATTTGAAGACATTAAACCTTTTCTTTATACTAGAAGGCATATAATTTGGTGGGGGGATTTTAATTGTGACATTGATTCAAAATTTATAGGTAATATTCAAAAGAAAATGTACTGTGATTCACAGGCTTTAAAACAGATGGTTAAAGATGCAGGCCTTTCTGATGTGTATAGGGCTTTGCATACTAATGGGGGTGCCACTTATCATAGGCATATTTTTTCAACTTGTATTGATTTAATTTTTATTTCTAAATATTTGACGCCCTTTTTTGCTATAGTCAAGCCAACAGAATTTTCTGATCATCAGATATTGATTTGTCATTTGAGTTTAGCTTGGGTGCCTACTAAGGTTTTTTCCTCCTGTCCCAGATGGCGACTGAATGTGTCTCTTTCAGAGGATAGGGATTGTGTTGAAGGATTGGAAGTATTATTTGCTGCTCGATATTCTACGATTTGCTTGTATGAGAATTTATTTGATTGGTGGAAGGATACTAAATTTGAGATTCGGTCCTTTTTGCTTACTAAAGGGAGACAGAAAGCTAATTCTCGATATTTAACCTATTTACAACATCGGAATCAGTTGTATAAGTTGATGTAATTTCCCCCTAGAGATAAGATACTATTTAAATCACAGATTTCTGAAATTAAAAAGCAAATGTCCCTTTATCAATACGACAGGGCAAAATCTTTGGACATGGAGTTCAGATATGGGTTACAGTCACAGCCCTCCTCTGATCCTTACCAGGCCTGTAAACAACGCCTGGATAAAACATTGATGACTGGGTTATTATCCCCTAGAGGTAATGTTGTAACCACTGATTTAGAGATGTTGACGGTGGTGCAGAGTTTTGTCTCTGATCTTTTTAGTGCAGATTTTGGGCCTAGTGAAGCTTTGCCAGCTGAATTTACGGCCCTCTCCCTGTCAAAGATGACACACTTCGTAAAACTTTAATGAGGCCTATTTCTTCCCGGGAAGTGGAAGGTGTAATTCAAGCTTTAAATACTACCACTTCACCTGGTTTGGATGGTATACCGAATGAGTTTTATAAAAAATTCCTCCTTTTATGAGTTTTTTTGCCCTTGTGTTTAACTTTATGTTAACTCTGATTCTGATTTTCAGATTTTAGCATTTCTTTATTAAAATTCATTCATAAGAAAGGTGATACTTCTTTATTGACAAATTGGAGACCTATTAGTCTCCTAAATAGCGATTATAAAATTCTTTCTAAAATACTTACAAACAGATTGGCATTAGTTTCAGATTTTCTTATCCATCCGGCACAAACTTGCGTTATTCCTAAATGCAAGATTCAGCATAATCTTTATCTGTTAAGAGAATTATTTGAGCATAGTAATATTGGGAAGGGCTCTGGCTTTGTAGTTGCCCTGGATCAGGTCAAAGCTTTTGACAAAGTTAGACATCATTATTTGTTTAATCTATTGCTTCATTATGGTATCCCACGTCCATTTGTGAAATGGATTGCTATGCTCTACTCTGATGCAAAAGTACTCCCGCTGGTGAATGGTTTAATGGGGTCTGAGATTTCGTTTGTAAAAGGGGTTCGACAGGGATGTCCTTTAAGCCCTTTATTATATACGTTTGTTTTAGATCCGGTAATTCGATATATTCAAGGGAATCCCTGTATTTTAGGGATTGCCCCAGATATTTCTCTACCTTCGGAGAAAATTACTGCATATGCAGATGATGTGACCTTATTAGTGAAAGACGAGACTTCCCTCCACAATGCTTCACCACGTGGGGCTGTTATTCTGGAGCACAGATAAATCAGGCTAAGAGTTTTATTTTTTCTTTATATTCTGCTCAGGTGGGTTACCCTGACATTCTGGGTAACCCCTTTGTCTCCACCCCTCAGAAAATTCTGGGGGTATGGTTTGGACCAGGTGATCTGGCTACTTTTAACTGGGAACATCAATTGAGTATAGGTGAAGGCAAAGTTAATTTATGGAAACACTGGAAATTTGGAAAAAAAAAACGTGTTTTTATTGTTAAAAAATTTCTGTTACCTGTTTTTTTATATTTAAGCTATCTTTATCCACCTCCGGTTAATTTAGAAACATGGCTTTATAGTATTTTCTTTCAAATGGTATGGGGCAATAGACTGAACCCAGTACGAAGAGAAATTACTTATTTGCCTGGGAAATTGGGTGGATTAGCCATGATTAATCCAACTGTGTTCTATCACTCAATTTTTTTGTTTCATTCTTTTAGTTATCTATGGGGGACAATTACTTTATCGTGGCAAGTTTGGTCACACTTTGGGCTCGTTTTTTTCAAAAATGGACTCACTAGTCCCCTAAGATTTTGCTTCAAGATCATTTACCAGTTTATGGTATTTCAACATTAAAAAAATGCCATCAATGGAAATTGTCATTTAACACTTTACTTTCACATTCTAGAAAATCATTTTATACATATATTGTTTCTGACGTACAGGGTATTGTTTTGCTTTTCCCAGAATGTGTTCCGACTAGAATGTCCTTTGCTCTCTGCAAATTAACCGACTTTAGGCTCCCGGCCTTTGTATGGGATGTAGTTTGGATGTCAGTTCAGGGTAGGCTAGGAGTACGTGGCAACCTTAAATATAAACCGTTAATAGACAGATTTTGTCCCAGACTTTTATGTATTAATGAAGTGGAGAGTTTATCACATTTTTTCATTACTTGTTCTTTTATTACATGTTTTTGGAATGATGCCGCTATACATTGGTGCATGCCCTTACTGTCCAATATTACTTATAATACTTTCGTTTTAGGGGATTATTCTGGGGCTTGGAATGTTTATCATCCTAGTACTTTAAATGTTTTTTTTTTGTTTTTCTTCAGTTTTATTTATGGCAAGCACGTTGTCAATTTATATTCCATCAACAAATTGTATTACATTCTACTATAATGTCCCAGGTTGAAGATGGATTGCTGACTGTTAAATGCAAAGATAAGCAGAGATTTTCCAATGTTAAGTTCTGCTCCCTTTGGAATCATTTTTTCTTATGAATATTTAATTGTGTAAATATCCACTGCTTGAACTTTCGTTGAATAAGATGAATTGTTCTTTATATTTTGTTTGTATATGGTGATGATATGTTTTTTTTTGTTTAATAAACTTCCTCTACTCTTTTCGATAAGTGCCATGGGATCTTTAACATCCACCTGAACTACCACCAATCCAGGCAGATGGGACCTCGGTTTAACATCTCATCCGAAAGACGGCACCTCAGAAGTGCAGCACCCCTCTCATGCTGTACTACGGTGTCAGTACTGAGATATTAACCCAAGTGCCAGATGTGGGAACTGAACCCACAGCCCTCTGATCTCCCGGCCTCAGAGGCGAGAGTGCTACCTACTGAGCCACTGACACTGTAAAGACCAGATAGAGGATGTAGAGGACTTGTGGAGATGCATCAAGGGGGCAGTACTAAAAGCCACAGAACTATGTATAAGGAGGATAGGAAAAACCTAAAAAAAGGAAACCTCTTTGGTTTAATAGGGATATTGTTGGGTCATTAAGGGACAGAAGGATAGCATTCAGAAAATATAAGAAAACTCAAGAGTGAGATAAACAAAGTTAATTATAAGTAGAAACTGAGATGGGCAGGGAAACTGATCAGGAGAGCAAAAGCAGAAACAGAGAGAACTGCTAAACATGCCAAAAGAAAGGATACAACGTTTTTAAGATATGTGGTGGAGGAGAGGAGAACCAGACAGGGAATTGTGAAGTAGAGGGGGGGTTAAAATGTTTATTGTGTGACTAGGAGAAAGTGGAGGTTCTAAATACTTATTTTTGCTCTGTTTTCACAGTGGCAGGGAAGGGAAGAGAATGGAGTTAAAGAGGAAGGGAGGAGAAGAATGTGGGATTGATCAAAGCCCATTAAGTGAGGACAGAGTAAAGAAAGAACTTGGAAAATTAAAGAGAGATAAGGCAATGGGGCCCGATGGTTTGCATCCAAGAGTTCTTAGAGAGTTGAGGGATGAGCTGGCATCACATCTGATGAAGTTATTTAATTTATCCCTTGATGGGGGGGGCCCCCAAGTAACTGGAGGACGGCGAAAGTAGTACCAATTTATAAGGGGGGGGCTGCAGGGAGGAAGTGGGGAATTACCATCCTGTCAGCCTCACATCAGTAGTGGGTAAGGTGATGGAGGTGTTAATAAAGGAAAGAGTGGTAAAATACTTACTGGACAATAAACTATTAGATAAAAAGCAACATAGCTTCACTAGTGGAGATCTTACCAGACAAATCTGACTGAATTTTTTGATGGGGTAACAAACAGTATTGATCGGGGGCGATTTGATGTGGCCTACCTGGACTTCAGTAAGGCCTTTGACTCTGTTCCTCACCGTAAGCTAGTAAATAAGACAGAGAGCCTGGGGGTGGGACAGAAAATAACTAGATGGGTGGAAAACTGGCTGAAGGATAGAAGTCAGAGGGTGGTGGTAAGTGGTGTACATTCTAGGCTAATGAGGGTGATGACCAAAGCAAATTTTATTAATGAAATGCTATTCCAGCTTGACCACGGCGTTGTACATACATCACTAAAAACTTCAGTAAAAACAGAGATAAATACATACCTTATTTATAAAACAAATAATACAGCAGTAGGACTTCAAGTATCAAAAAATGTAAAATGAAGTAAATAAGACTTTAGGGCAGATATGCAGGCCTCAATGGATGGACACTCTCTAATCTGACAAGGAAGAGAATTCCACAGGGTTGGGGCTGCAAAAAGAAATGATCTAGCTCCAGAACTGGTCAATCAGACCCTGGGAATCTCTAGCAATCCCTCATCGGTGGAACGGAGAGGACAAAGGGGGCAGTAGGGATAAAGGAGGTCTTGCAAATACCACAGTCCCAGTCCATGTGGGGCTTTATAGGTCAGTAATCCAACCCTGAAAATGATCCTCCACCACACCGGCAGCCAGTGCAGGCAGCAGAGCATAGGTGTGATATGGCAAGATCTTGACAAGCCAGTCAACAACCTGGCAGCCACACTCTGCACCAACTGCAGACCGCAAAGGTCCTCCCCAGGCAGCCTTAGGTATAGGGCATTGCAGTAATCAAGCGGTGTTCCTCAGGGGTCAGTACTGGGACTAATCCTTTTTCACATATATATCAGTGATGTGTCAGTGGGACTTGAAGGGAAAGTGTGTCTTTTTGCAGATGATGCAAAGTGATACAGCAGGGTTGACATAGCAGGAGGGGTTGATGCCATGAGGAGAGATCTGTTCACCCTAGAGAAGTGGTCGGACGTTTGGCAGCTGAAGTTCAATGCTAAGAAGTGTGCAGTGATGCATGTGGGGTGTAAAAATCCAGTGGCTGAGTACTCACTGGGGAGAGAACTGATAAAGCAAATAGAACAGGAAAGGGACTTGGGGATTATAATCTCAAACAACCTTAAGGTAGGAGACCAATGTAGTAAGGCAGTAGGTAAAGCTAATAGAATGATGGCATGCATAGGAAGGGGTATAACAAGTAGGAAGAGGTAGGTGTTGATGCCTTTATATAAGACCATTGTCAGACCGCACCTAGAGTATGGGGTACAGTTCTGGAGGCCTCATTTAAGAAAGGATATAGATGGGTTGGAGAGGGTTCAGAGAAGGGCAACAAAGATGGTGCGAGGTATGCAAGAGAAGCCATACAAAACTAGATGTAGATAATTAAATCTGTACCCGCTGAAGGTTAGAAGAGACAAAGGTGACATGATAGAGACTTTTAACTATATGAAGAGAATAAATAAAGTGAATGAAGGTAGATTATTCAAAAGGGAAAGCAGGAGTTAAAACAAAGGGACATAATTTAAGATTGGAAATGGGAAGATTTAAGAGCAATGTAAGGAGATGTTATTTCACTGACAGGGTGGTGGGACCCTGGAACAGATTACCTAATGAGGTGGTGTGTTCAGAAACAGTGGAGGAATTTAAGAGGGTGTGGGACATACACAAGGGGCTGGCTGGTGGGCAAAGGAAAATATCCCTGGGAAGTGGAGACAAGTAGCAGCGGGTTGGAAATGAGCAGACTAGATGGACCTGGATGATCCTTTTCTGCTGACATATTAACTTTGATACTATGATATGACGATGGCCACCTGTGGAGGCAGGTCCTGCTGAGGACTGGATAAGGACTCTGATTGGATCATGTCCTCTTGAATGAGGACTGGGTGCATCTGGGTCTGCAAAATCGAATCCTCGACCTCATCTGACAACTGGTCAACAGGCTCGAGGAAGATTTCCACAGCCTGTTTGACCGGAGTCAAAGTTGACTGGCTCAATAGGAGAACTGAAGAGCTTTCAACCTGCCCCTCAACCAAGGGGTCTCGACCTCAGTCAAGCAGTTAGGGGAGTCGAGAGACTGAGAAGACCATAACCTCTCCCAGTCCCACAACCAGTGCTGGCAGTGGCTGTGCTTAGTGCCATGGTGGGCAGGGCTCTCCCCCAGGGCCTGGAAGGCCTAACACATGTCCTGGAAGCCTCGAGGAAATGACACTCCAAGGCTGGCCCCAGGTGAAAGCAATGCCAAGACCGAGGAGGTGACCGCTGTGGCATCTGCCGTTTGTGCCTCAAGGGCTGCAAGCTGCTGGGCAAACCTGGCTACATGTGAGGCCTTCTTGTGGCCCTTAGAGTGGTCTTTTGGATCCTGTTCCAAAGGCCAACCCAGCAACAGCTGGCGCTTCCTGTCCTTGAGGGACTCAGGAGGCATGCTGTCACAAAGGTGGCACCAGGCCACGTCATGTTGCCCACCCAACCAGTACACGCACATGTTGTGCAGTCAGCCACTGACATCTTCTGCCAGGACAGAATGCAAAATTTGAACCCTGGCTTTTACTGCTCCACTGAAGACTGATGTGGGGAGTTGAAGAAACTGAAGAAATAACTGGAATAAATTCAGAAAACTCGATGACAGAGTTTACCAATGGCTCACTAAATCCTAAACAGGAGTTGCAAAGGAGGTGACCTATTATTCCAGTCAAAAGAAAGATCTGATGGCACAGGGCAGAGTCAGGGGATATACCGCTGGGGTGGCGGGAGGAACTTTTAAAGATGCCCAGCCAATCAGACTGTTCCAGTGGAACTCCCAGAGTGTGGATAGTGAACCATATCCAATGTTCCTAGTCTTAAAGGGACTCACTAATCTGAAACTGGACAAAGCAACGTGACCAAGCGGGGTACTTCCGAAGGTATTGAGGGCGCTCAGGGACATACTGGCTACACCTCTGACAGTCCTATTTAACAGTTCACTCAAAACAGGGGTGGTTCCAGAGGACTACAGGAGGGCAGATGTAGTCCCACTTCACAAAAGTGGTAGGAGGGAGGTGTTTGGCAATTACAGACTAGTCAGCCTGACATCATGGTAGAAAAGTTGATGGAATCACTGCTGAAGGAGAGGACAGTCAAATATCTTGAATCTAACTGGTTACCAAAACCCGAGACAGCATGGATTCATGGGTGGGAGGTCATGTCAAGTGTACCCGATAGATTTCTGGCAGGGATAGGGAAACTAGGGGCAGTTGAGGACCAGTGGGTGAAAATAAAAGAGGGTACTGAAAAAGCTACAAATCTCTGTTTCAGGTAGGTTAGCAAGGGCAAGAGAAAAAAGAAACCACTACAGTTCTCTAGTGAGGTAGTGGAAAAAGTAAGAGCAAAAAAAAAAAACTGGCTTTTAGAAAGTGTAAAAAAACACAGAAAGAGAAGGATAGGGAGACTAATCAGGAGAAACAAAGGGAGGCAGGGAAGGCAGCTAGGAGTGCAAAATTGCCGAATCAGTGAAAAAAGGGGACAAGACATTTTAGACAAAAGAACCTCAGTCATAAACACTAGGATATGCGTTACCCCAAAACAGTGGCCAGGAAGCCAAGTTTCAAAGAAATACAAAAATCTCACACATGCCCCCGTACACAAAGCATCATGAGCTGCATATGCAAATCACCACAGAATATTATGCTGGTTCAACTTTAAGCCAAAATGCATGGTGACGGAAGGCCTCTCACACAGTTTGTAAAGGGTGCCAACAGAAGACACAGACACGTGTTTCGTCCTACCAGGACTCATCAGTGTGCCTCGTCTGTTTGACACCCCAGTGAAATGAACCAGCTACCCATAGATGGTCTGTCTGGGTTATGTTGTGATGAACCAAATTAAAATTTCTTTGAAACTTGGCTTCCCGGCCAATGCTCTTTGGGGTAACCATTGCCTTAGTGTTTGCTCACTGAGGTTCTTTAACTTGTTTTTTATTTTAATTTGGTTCATCACAACATAACCCAGACAGACCATCTTTGGGTAGCTGGTTCATTTCACTGGGGTGTCAAACAGACAAGGCACACGGATAGGTCCTGGCAGCACGAAACACAGGTCTGTGTCTTCTGTTGGCACCCTTTGCAAACTGTGTGAGAGGCCGTTCCGCACCATGCATTTTTGCTTAAAGTTAAACCAGCATAATATTCTGTGGTGATTTGCATATGCAGCCCATGATGCTTTGCGTTATGGGGGCATGTGTGATTTTGTAACACATTTTTTAGATATACAAGCAAAAAGAGAAAAACCAAGGGAAGGATAGTAAGGTTGAAAGGGGGAGGAAGGGTGTGTGGAGGAGGACCACCAAAAAGCGGACATATTAAACAAACACTTCTGTTTAGTATTTACGGAGGAGGGGGTAGGTAGTGGGCCAATGATAAAAGACAAGAGCATTAAGGGAAGGGAGGTGGACACGAGCCCATTTACAGAGGAAAGGGTCCTAAGGGAACTGTCACAGTTAAAAGTGGACAAGACAATGAAACCAGATGAGTACACCACAGGCTACTGAGGGAACTCAAGGAGGAGTTGGCTGCACCTTTGACAGCCCTGTTCAACCTATCGCTAGAAATGGGAGCGGTCCTGGGAGACTGGAGGAGGGCTGATGTAGTCCCACTCCACAAAAATGGAAACAGAGAGGAGGATGGAAATTACAGGCCTGTCAGTCTAACTTCAGTAGTGGGAAAAAGTAATGGAATCACTACTGAAGAAAAGAATTGGGGAATACCTTGTTTCCAATGGTCTTCAGGATCCGAGGCAACATGGGTTCACAGGGGGAGGTCTTGCCAGACAAACTTAATTGAGTTCTTTGACTGGGTAACCAAGGAAAAAAGATCAGGGAGGAGCAGTTGACATAGCCTACCTGGACTTCAGTAAGGCCTTCAGCACCGTTCCACATAGGAGACTGGTGAGCAAGCTGAGAAGCCTGAGAGTGGATCCTAAAGTATGTATATGACTGTAACCTGTAACCTATAATATGTAACAATATGCAACCTAAGTGTACTCTTTGTTCAATGTTTTGCACCTGTACTGTTTTCACTGTTGTAACCAGCACTATGTAACACTGTCTACCGTCCGAGGTGCCTTTGTAAATGAGTCCCTGACTCAAAGGTTGTAAATCCAACTTGTACAAATAAATAAATAAAGTAGTAAGATGGTAGAAAGCTGGCTGGACAATAAAAGTCAGGGGGTGGTGGCAAATGGCGTCCACTCTGGAGAGGGCAAAGTGATCAGGGGGGTGCCACAAGGGACAGTACTAGGCCCAGTCCTCTTCAATGTAATAATAAACGACATTGCAGAAGGACTTGAAGGGAAGGTATGCCTGTTCGCAGATGACACAAAAATCTGCAACAGGGCAGACACACAGGGGAGAGGGGGGTTGTAGAAAGAATGAAAGAAGATCTAAAAAAGCTGGAAGAATGGTCACGGGTTTAAAATTATGCACTTGGGACACAGAAACCCAGGGGCAATGGATCAACTGGGAGGAGAAGTACTAGGAAAGGGAGCTGGGGGTAATCATTTCTGATGACTTGAAGGTAGCTAAACAGTGTGACAAGGCAGTGGGAAAGGCCAGCAGGCTGCTCAGCTGCATAAGCAAGGGTATCACCATCACAAAGAGGGAGGTAATATTACCCCTGTATAGATCACTAGTGAGACCACACCTCAAGTACTGTGTCCAGTTCTGGAAGCCCCAACTCCGAAAGGACATGGACAGGGTGGAGGCGTTACAGAGGAGGGCAACCAAAATGGTGCAGGGCCTGCATCAGAAACCCCATGAAGAAAGGCTTAAGGAATTAAATATGTATTCCCTAGAAGAAAGGAAGGATATGCTAGAAACATTCAAATATCTCACAGGTATAAACAAGGTACAGGAAGAAAAAAAATAGTTACTATAGTAATATTGTTTCTTCCAGGGGATCCCTCAATATGCTTGACTAATGCAGTGATGCCAGCTGGGTTCAGCTGCCCCAGAAGTGGAGTCTATGCTAATGATGCCAAGAATTAGCAGGTTAGGTTACAGGAAGAGAGTGCTGCATGCAGATGCAGCTGCCCGGCCTTGAACAGGGCTGCTTCAGCTCCCCCACGGTCGTCCGGCACCCAGCCAGCCACCGACCGAGACCAGGATGCCCGCCTGCAGCTCCTTGGAAGCTGCCTGCCCTTGAACAGGGCTGCTTCAGCTCCCCCACGGTCGGCCGGCACCCAGCCAGCCAGCCAACGACCGAGACCAGGACGCCCGCCTGCAGCTCCTTGGAAGCTGCCTGCCCTTGAACAGGGCTGCTTCAGCTCCCCACGGTCGGCCGGCACCCAGCCAGCCACCGACCGAGACCAGGACGCCCGCCTGCAGCTCCTTGAAGGTAGGACAGCGCAGCCAATTGAACACGGGTGCTTCCAGCAAACCTGCTCTGATTGGCCAGGATTTTTTCCCTGCCTCAGCCATCTGGCACTTTTAACAAGTAGATTTTCGATAGAACTGAGCACATTTCAACTGTGTAATAGAATTTTTTCAACTGTATTAGCTGGATTGTAATTTCTACTAGAGTTTTAAAGTGCTTATACCTCTTGAGTGCTCTTCCTGCAGCCCCCATCCAAGCACTCTGCCTTGGTGCCGAAAAGTCTAACTACCTTTTGTCTTACGAAACTGCTCAGATCTAACCCATCCTAACCTCTATGCTATTTAAGACCTGCTCTTTTTTCTTCTCTCCAGCTGTCTGCCCTTGAACAGGGCTAGTTTTCCATTATTAGGTTATACAGACCTGCCACTAGAGGGATTCTTGGTCTTTCTACACAAATCACTGTACCAATCCTAACCCCACTTGCACTGCTTGGTTGTTGGCTGTCTAAACCCTGTCCTCGTATAACTGTCGACAGGTGGTAAGTGTGCTTACAAAGGGCGAGGGCAGGAACTCCTTCCCAGAAATAAACCTCAGCCCCTGCGTCCATAGCTGGTAACGTTGAATTGCATTGTTCAGGCCTTATTTTATTTACTTGGCACATACCAATAACAAATCTCACTAACTTTCTTCTAGCCTTAGTACATCCATCTCTCCTTCCTTCACAGCAGTTCTTGTTAGCTGACTGATAATAATCTCAAAGGCTAGTGCTATGCCTCCAGCCGAGATGTGGATGTGGTTCCCCTCCCATCCATCTAGTGAGGATAGGGATACTCAAATATTAAAGGTAGAGAGGGTGCTGGCTGTCATCCGCAGGGATACAGGCCTTGTAGGTCTTATAGTGGGACTCTCCTTGTTGCATATGGTCACCTCCCCCCCAATAACACTGGGTGACAACTGGGGATGGTCATCCACCTATGAGGTCCCCGACTACACCTTCTCCAATATCCTTGTGATCTCCAAAGTGCACTGCAGTGTTACTTGCTGTCTAGATCTTCGGTGCCTTATGTATACAAGCAGGGTAAAGCGTACCGTGCTAAAAAACTCCCAGGTTGTCAAGTGCATAGGAGGTGGTATCTCCCCTGGCTCCTCCTACTTGCACTACTACTGGCCGGTGATATTGAAACCAACCCTGGCCCATTAAATCTGACCCACAAAATCCCTCCCATATGGGGCATGGGTAGAGGCTAAAATAGCTCATCTTAACATGGAGCCTGCTACCTAATCGTGATGAGCTATTAGCATAGGTTGAACTCTACAAACCCGACATCCTAGTAGTACGGAGACCTAGCTGAAACCCTCTGTCCCTGACTCTGCCTGTGAACGCACTGGGTATGAATTCACCCGACTGGACAGAGCTGGGGGCAAGGGGGTGGCATACTAATCTACCATAAGAGCCACTTAAAATCTCCCAAATTGCCCACCAAGATTCAAACGTGTCCCCTGTGAGTTGCTACATGTGCTACTGCTACTTGGGATGCAAAGAAACTGCACCTGGTGTGCATCTATAATCCTCCAAGAGGTGGGCTACCTGGATTAACTCACCTCATGGACAAAATTGGTCCCAGAGTCAGGGATAACGAACTCATAATCCTGGGGATGTAAACCTTAACTAGGGATAGTGGTAATGTTAAGCAGTTTGAGCCTCTGCTTGCTAACCTTGCCCTGACCCAGCTCATCCAGGAACCAACTAGGCAGACAGCAAATGGATCCTCCAGCACCTTACTGGACTGGATCATGTCTAACCGTCCTGACAGGATCTCATCAGCGGTACATTATCTGACTCCATCTCTGACCACTCACGGTTTTCTGTGTATGGAAAATTCCACCCCAAAATTCCACACAAATTATGCATGTCAGAAACTACTCTAGATTTGATACTGAGGAGTTCCTGGAAGACCTAAGACTTACTGACTGGTCTGGGGTGTATGGTGCCACTGACCCCTCGGCAGCAACCTCTTACTTCCTCCCACCTTTGGGGCCTTGCAAGACAAGCATGCTCCCAAGGTCACCCGTAGGGTGAAGTCCGCTACCCCTGGTTAAATGGAATCTCCTAGTCCAGATGCAGGAGAGAGATAAGTGTTGGGCTTGTTCCAAAGGTACCAGTGATCCCATGATTATTCAAAGGTACAGATACCTCAGGAACAAGTGCAAAAAGGCCATCAAGGCAGCAAAAAGTGACTTCTGCAAGTCCGCCCTACTAAGCTCTGCCAGTAATCCCAGGAAGTTCTGGAGAGATATTAAATTCCTTGTCAGCGGATCCTCCCATCCGGGGGTTACGGACATGGTCATTAAATGGGGTCTCCTGCAATAATCCCCATACTATTGCCAACTCCCTAAATAATCACTTCTCTGACCTCTCTGCCTTCATGACCCTCTTCTCACCTGATGAGGCTCTGTCCCACCACCTTCCCTCCACTCTGCTGGAGGGTCACCTCCCTCGTCAAATGTTCCACCTCAGGGCTGTATCAGTTCAGGACTTGCAGAAACACCTAGCTGGCCTCTCCCAGTACTCCAGTCCTGGCCTAGACAACCTGGAGCCTAAACTCCTTAAGCTTGGTGCTGCACACATTGCCTCACCAGTAGCCTTTATCTTCAACCTATCCCTTGGTCTGGGGACCATCCCAGACATCTGGAAAGAGGCAAGGATTGTCCCTGTACTGAAGCAAGGAAATCCCAAACTACCTGACAATTATCGACCGATTGCCATTCTCCCAACCCTTAGCAAGCTCCTTGAAAAGGTAGTGGCTGAGCAGCTTTCGGAATATATCCACTCTCATGAACTTCTGTCCCCAGCCCAGCGGCTTCGTGAGGACACAGCACCACCACAGCCTTAATCTTGGTTACATCAAGTATCCGGACAGCCATGGACCAGGGCAAACTCTCTGGTGCAATATTTATCGACCTGTCCAAAGCCTTTGACCTCGTTGACCACAAACTGCTTGGTGCACAGTTGTGGTCATTTGGCCTCTCCCCCCATGCCATGAAATGGCTAATGGGTTATCTACATGGCAGAAAGCAGCGTACCTGCTTCAATAAAGTCCTCTCCGAGCCCCTACTGGTGACCTCCGGAGTGCCTCAAGGCTCGGTACTGGGTCCCTTCCTCTTCATCAATCAACTACTCATGGTTACTACCAGCTGTAATGCCACCATGTATGCAGATGATCTGGTAATCCTGGCTCACTCCCAGAATGCTACTACCCTAAACCAGAAGCTGACCGATGACTTTAACAGGGTATTGTCATGGGTTACTAGTCACAAGCTGGTCCTGAACCTGAAAAAGACACAGGGTATGCTCTTTGGCTCAATGGCTAAAATCAAAGCCTCATCGGCCTGCTTACACGTCACCAGCGTAGATGGATCCTCGCTACCCATAGTGAGCTCCATCAAATATCTGGGGGTAACACCTGACCCCCAACTTGACATGGGTAATCATATCTTAACATCTGCAGGGCGGCAAACTGCAAACTGGGTCTGGCCTATAGGGCCAAGTATAACCTTACACCGGCAGCCAGGCTTGCCCTAGCGAAGGGTGTGCTCCTTCCTTCCCTCAGCTATGGGCTGCACCTATTTGCTCGCTCTCCAAAGACGCATCTCACCCGGTGGTACACTGCTTACAATAACATTTGTCATTTTGCCTTGGCTGCCCTCCGACTCACCCACCGTTGTGAGCTAACCAGAGGGCCTAATGGCGGTACTGGACCTATCGGGTGTTTCGGATGAGAGCATGGGTCCAGGGGACATGGTTATTGCCTATAACAAGGCGGTGACCGGGGCCCTGGATCGAATTGCTCCTGTTCATGTTCACCCAATCACTCAGCGCCCAAAGACTCCCTGGTTTGATGAGTCTTTGAAGGAGCTGAGGACAGTGGGGCAAAGGCTAGAGAGAGCATGGCGGAAATCTTGCCTGGATGCCGACAAACTTAGATTGATGGATCATTATATTTATCTATCAATGGCAATATCCGTAAGTCAGAATTCCTGTCCAGGAGATTGCTGCTCAGAAACCGACGGCTCAACTCTTTCGGACTGTTGACAGATTGTGCAATCCACTCTGTCTACAGTCTGGAAGAGATTTTCACAAATAAAGTGTGATGAGCTTGCTCGATTTTCGCTGATAAGATTGCGGCGATGGGGTGGATCTACGCCAAGCTCACTCTACAAGGGCTTGCAGTGATCGGCGTGGGGAAGCAAACACCTGTGTCACCTGGTCCTGACTTTGGTAGGCGGAATTCATGGACATTATGAGGATTGTCCAGACTGTCGTCCAACCAGTTGTAGTTTGGATCCGGCCCTCGCCACTTTTATTGGGTTGTGTAGATATTATCTGTCCGACCATTGCTGAAATCATCTGGAAATCTTTGGAGCAGGGTATCTTTCCTGAACCCTTAAAGGAGGCGGTCGTTCGACCACTCCTTAAAAAACCTTCATTGAATCCGGACTGTCCAGCTAACTACAGACCTATCTCTAACCTGCCCTTCTTGGGTAAGGTTATTGAAAAGGTGGTTGCACTGCAACTGGACGACCATCTTACAAATCATAATGTCTATGATACTCTTCAATCGGGATTTAGGAAAAGACAAGTACTGAGACTGCTCTTGTCCGGGTTCTAAATGATCTCCTGATAGCGAGGATCAAAGGCTTGTACTATTCTAGTCCTTCTTGATCTCTCTGCATCTTTTGACACTGTGGACCATGGTGTGCTTCTGGGCAGCCTGCGGTTCCATTGTGGACTGTCTGGTACAGTTCTACAATGGTTTCAATCTTTTCTCACAGGGACGGAGACATAGGGTTATCACTGGAATTTATTCCTCTGATGCCGTCTCTTTGCCCTGTAAGGGTTCCATGAGAGTTCCATTTGGCACCATGCTGTTCGCTGTCTACATGCTGCCATTGGGAGACATTATTAGGCAATATGGCTTGGGTTTTCACTGCTATGCAGATGACACCTAGCTATATTTGTCCTTTAGCCCCGGCAAGAAGATGCAGTCTCTAAACTTAACAACTGTCTATCCGAGATCAGTGATTGGATGAGTGCAGCTGGCTAAGGTTAAACCCGGATAAGACTGAGGTGTTGGTGGTGGACCCACGTCGTCTTGAGGCGGATTGTAGGGCTGGTCTTCCTTCGGGCATATGGATCAATGGAGCCCAGCTCTCGACCTCAGACCGGGTGCGTAACCTGGGCGTTATTATTGACGACAGTTTGACGCTGAAATTCCAGGTGTCATCTGCCATCAAATCCTCTTTTTACCATCTGAGGAATATTGCTCGGGTGAAACACCTTGTTCCTCCGGCTGACCTCCCGACATTAGTCCATGCCTTTGTTACTTCTCGCCTTGACTACTGCAATGCCCTGTACCTAGGGCTGCCGGGGTTGATATCACGCAGCTTGCAGCTGGTGCAGAACGCTGCAGCCAGGCTTTTGAGGGACATCTATAAGGAATCATATTACGCCTGTGCTGCACTTGAACTGCACTGGCTGCGGTTCAGTGGCGGATCACCTTTAAAAGGTCGGTTTACTGACCTATAAAGCCCCTACGAACAGGGACTGCGATATCTTCAAGATCTGCTTGTTCCCTACCGTCCCTCCAGCTCACTCCGCTCCACCGGCGAGGGATTGCTAGAGGTTCCCAGGGTTCGTTTAAAACATCGGGGAACGCAGCGTTTCTTATGCTGCCCTACCCTCAGGAACTCTCTACCTCGTCGGATACAAAGCTACCTGACTGTTGAAAGCTTTAAGTCAGAACTGAAAACCTATTTATTTCAAAAGGCGTGTGGAGTAGTTATTGCACTGTATTGAAATTATATTTTATTGTTGTTTGTTATGCTGTATGTATGTTTTATATGTATTTAACTGTTTTATTGTACAGCGCTTTGATTTGAAGCGCTTAAAATAAATTTACTTACTTACTTACTTACTATGAGAAACTCTGCTGGCTCTCACCAGCTAGATACCTTGATTTTGGTTTGGGATGCCTCTCTGGGAAAGTGATCAGAACTAGCACCCCCAGGGCTGGCCGGCTTCTGCCTAAACTGAACCCACCCCTACCAACTTAGGTCTCTCACATCAGGGATGCTCAAGTCCCTCCTACCGGACCCTCATGGGGGACTGGGACTTTGCCATAAGTGCCCAGACTCTGGAATCGCTGCCTGTGGATATCCGAGCTGCCCCTCCTATCTGAGTTTTCGAAATTCCTGTGGGTTTCCTAAAACTAGCATCAGAGTGTGACTGCCCCAAACCTCCCTAGAATAAAGTGTCAAATTGTTTTGTCTGAACCTCCCAGGTGTCTCCATTGAATTCCTGGAGATATTTTCCCACTGTATCAATGACTTCTGACTACTCCTGCCTAAAAAGCCTTGGGCATTTTACACCCATTATTGCTCCATGGTCATAGGCTAACCATGACATATTGCACCTTGGTCACTTGGTAGAAACTTTACTACCAAGTGTTTCTGTTCTGTCTAACATGTGCATATTTAGAAAAATGTGATGGGTATATATACCTGTTGCGATCCAACTAGCCTAGGGGGTGTATACGACAATGTTATAAGTTATATTATGACCAATCCGGTCATTGAGCTATGCTCCACTCCTATGTATGCTGACCTGTATATATCTGTCAGTTGAACTAGCTAGTCTAGAGTGTATAATCTGAAATGTGCTTACTACTGTAGGTTTCCCCTAGCGTCAAATGATGTATTTCCCACGTTTGTTTACTGTGACAAAAAAACTGTACTCTCTTTGCCATGTCTCCTTGACTGTTGTTCTTCATGTTGTACTCTCCCGGGTTATTCCTGAAAATAGGCATAATACTTGTCTAGTGTACTTACCCGGTAAACAAAAGCTAAATAAATAAATAAAGCTAGTCAGATTAATTTTGAAGCTAAAGGGGCAAAAGGCCCCAAATCCCTAACCTAACCTAGCAGTAAGAAAAATTTAAGAAAAAAAACAATGAAAAGAACTGCCAACAGGTGAACTATGTATAACATAGTAAAAAAGTGGAGCATTCTGCTGGATAAATCCCAACAGTAAGAAATTTGGGCCAAGGCATGGACTGCAGAACTCATCTCAGCCAGGTTATGTGGGGGGAGGCCAAGCATACCGAGGGATCCCCTGGAAGAAACAATATTACTATGGTAAGTATTTTTTTCTTCTCACCCCAGGAATCCCTTCATATGATTGACTAATGCAGATTACAAAGCAGTGCAGCTGGGAGGAGGGAACAGAACAGTTGTAAGGCCTTGAGACAACTGTTTGCCAGCCTTACTGTAATAAAACTGAATGCAAGAGACTATCCATCAGGAAATGGTTCTCTTGGAGGCTGACCTGCCCTTGCCAGCCTCACCACAGGTGAGGAAAAGCTGAGTATATGAGTCACTGAACTGCAAGGTGTGCTCTAGGTAGTAGGTCAGTGCAGTTTTGACATCCAAACTGTGGAACCTGCGCTCACCAGGAGTAGATTTGTCTGTGAAAAAGACAGGGCATGTTATGGATTGACTCAGGTGAAATTAAGACACCAACTTGGGAAGGAACTTCCTATCTGTCCTGAGGACTACTTTATCTTTGTGGTAGATAATGTACTGTAGTTTGGCTCAGTGCAAAGGGGTTGCAGCTCTGAAATTCTTTGGTCAGAAGTCATAGCTACCAAGAAAACAGTTTTCCAGGTGACATATTTCAAATCTGCAGTAGCTACGGGCTTGAATGGGGGGCTCCATGAGTTTGGCTATGCACAGGTTCGAGTCCCAGGGAGGGACAGGTTTCCTAAGTGAGGGCTGAAGTTGCAGCAGGCCTTTAAATAATGTTTTGAAAATGGAGTGAGAAATGATGGATTTCTCCTCATCAGCAGAAATGCAGGCCAAAATGTCTGCCAGGTGAACCTTCAGAGATCGGGCTCTTAGGCCTGATGCTTACAAATGCACCAAGTAATCCAGCAAAAAAGACAGGCTGGCTTGCAGTGGGTCAATTTGCCTGTATCTGTACCAAAAGGAAAACCTCTTCCACTTGGAAACATGTCTTTTTAATGCTTGGCTTTTTGGCCAGCTGAAGGATTCTTAGGACCTGTTCTGAATACTGAGAGTCTGGGAACACTAGTTCCTCATGTACCAAGCTTTATTGTGAAGAGACTATATGCTGGGATATACTATTCCTTCCTGAGTCAGGGTCAGGAGACTGTGGGTCGAGGGCAGGCAAATGGGCCGTTTGACTGACAGGGCAAGGAGCAGAGAGCACCAGGGCTGTCTTGCCCAGTCTGGGGCCACCAGGATCATGGGGGCTGGCTGACTCCTGAGTTTTAGCAGTACCCTGAGGATTAAGGGGAATGGAGGGAAGGCATACAGGAACCTTCCCCTCCAATCTAGAGCCAAGGCATCCACTGGCACTGAGCCCACAGCTGGAGGCCTGCAGCAGTACAGTGGAATCTGATGATTGAGGTTGGAGGTGAAGAGATCTATCTCTGGGGTGCCCCACCTCCTGAAGACTGTAGCCAGTACTTATCTGTTTAGGGTCCGCTCACGGCTCAGGGTGTCTGCCAGCACACTGCCCTTGCTTGGGAGATGAATGGCAGAGAGCTGTATGTCCAAGGAGTAAACGAGAGACCAAATCTTCATGGCATCTGTGCAGAGCTTTGTGGATCTCATGCCTCCCTGTTTGTTGATGTAAAACATAGCAGTGGTGTGGTCTGTCCTGATTTGGATAGACTCTCCTTTTAGCTGGGGGGAAAAGGCTTTGACAGCCAGGTACACAGCTCTAAGTTCAAGGAGATTTTTCCTTTGATATTTCTATTTATCCTCCTTCCCCAAGCCTCCTACACTCCACATCCTCGGCAGCTGCCAAGGCATCTCATCCCCATCTTACCTCCCAGTACACCCCCATCCAGCCATGGTTGTTCCCCCCAGGCAGGGACGAGATGGGGCCATACACCTCGAATCTTCAGTATTTCATCAGGCTTACAGTGAGGCAGCGGTTGGGGATCAGTGCCGGAGCTCCATCTCCCCGGCGCATAGGAGACTGATTTTCCCGTTTTTCTGTGGCACATAACTTGCACTCGGATGGCAAGGCGCAAGTGCGGACTTCCATCATGCTCCTCCCCTCTCTCATTGTGACTGGTGCTGGCTGTACTTCTGACTTCCACAAGAGGCCAGTCATGCACCGGGCCTTGTCCCCCCACTCCCTCCCGGAGAAGGCGAGCAGCCCTGTGGGCACTCAAACCTCCTCCCTTTGGCCGACCCGCCAGCTCTCCGGGCTCATTTCTGAACCCAGGTCGCCAGCATCGTGAGCAGTAGCGCTACCACTGCGCCAGCAGGCCAGCCATAAGTTCAAGGAGATTTAAGCAGTACCTGGACTCCCTGGGGGGACCACACTCTGCTTATGGACTGGTCTGCCAGGTATGCACCCCATCCCAGAAGGTAAGCATCTGTGGTGAGCACTCTGGCGGGTTCCCTTTGCTGAAAGGGAATCCCTCTTCCCTGAGATTCTCCTTGTCCTTCCACCAGTCCAAGGCTTGCAGAAGGGTCCTTGTGACTAGAATGAGCTTTGACAGAGAATCTCTTTTCTGGGACCAGTGAGCCCTCAGCTGGTACTAAATGTCCCTCATTTGATACCTGGCACCTGGAACTACTGCTGCAGTAGAGGCCATGTGGCCCAGGAGCCTGAGGAAGTGTTTGGCTGGCCTCGGCTGGCCCAAAACAAAGGAGTCTGCCAAGGTTTGAAGGTTGTACACCCTGTCTAGTGGGAGCAGAGCCTTTCCCTAACAGGTGTCAAGCTCTGCTCCAATGAACTCCAGTAGCTGAACTGGTTCAAAATGGGGCTTTTCTGCATTGATCAGAAAGCCCAAAGACTCCAGGGTGCGCTGTGCGAGGCTGAAGGGAGTCTCTGACCTTTTGGGGAGACTTGTCCACTATCAGTCAGTCGTCCAGGTAAGGACAGACAGACACATCCTGTCTTCTGAGATGGGCTGCCACCACTGCCAGGCACTTTGTGAAAACTCTGGGAGCTGAAGAAAGGCCGAATGGCAGAGCTGCAAACTGGTAATGGCCAGAGGGTAGTCTAAATCGGAGATATCTTCTGTAGGAAGGCCAGACTGGAATATGGAAGTAGGCATCTCCGAGGTCTAGGGAGGCTAGCCAGTCTCCCTGTTGCAAGGAGGGAATCACTATGGACAGTGTGACTATCTTGAATTTCGGGTTGAACGAGTGTTTGTTCAGATACCTGAGATCTAGAATGGGTTGCCAGTTCCCTTTTTTCTTCTGGGTGAGAAAATACCAGGAATAGAGGCCTTTTCCCCATTGAGGAAAGGGAACTCTTTCCACTGCATTTGCAGACAGATTGGTCAATACCAGCAGGAACATCTGCCAGAACTAGACACATGGTGGATTCCCTGCAGGGGGGGAGGGCCTCAAACAACTGGTACAACAACCCACAAGAGACTGGGCTATCCTAAATCTAGTACTGACTAACAGGGAAGGGATCACAGATCTCCAGGTAGAAGGTCACCTGGGGGCCAGTGACCATCACATGATATGGTTCAATTTGGCCACTACATCTAAATCATCCCATTCCAAGGCAAAAATATGAGACTTCAGAGGAGCTGACTTTGATAAGACGGCCAACAGAGTTAAGCTAGCCCTGGCAAAAAGAAACACAGGTGAGGGGGATACAGGCAAAGTGGGCAAGCATTAAGGATGCAATACTTGAAGCAACATCCCACTGTGTTAGACAGAAAAGGAAGTGCAAAAGAAGATGGAAATCACTTTGGTTCTCAAATACAGTAGCAGAAAAGGTCAGAGCCAAAAGGCTGGCCTTCAGGAAATATAAGGGAACACAGCGGGATGAAGACAGGGAGGCATACCAAACTGCCCTAAGGGAAGCAGGGAAGGCAGTAAGGCAGGCAAAGTCCCAAACTGAGGAAACACTAGCATGAACAGTAAAAAGAAGGTGACAGGACTTTCTAAAGATACATTAGTGAAAGGAAAAAGTCCAGAGGGGGTATTGCTAAGCTCAAAGGAGAAAGGGGGCGTGTAAGGAGGAGGACCCTGTAAAAGCATCTATCCTAAATAGATACTTTTGCTCATTATTTACTGAAGAGAAGGTAGGGCAGGGCCCACAGCTCAGCACCATGGACACAGGGGGGAGGGAGGCGAGCACTACTCCCCTTCACAAAAGAATGGGTCCTACAAGAGCTTGCTAAGCTCCGGGTGGGCAAGGCAATGGGACCTGATGGCATACATCCCAGGGTATTAAAGGAGCTAAGGGTGGAACTAGCAGAGCCATTAGCAGAACTGTTTAGTGATTCTCTGAGCACAGGAGAGGTCCCAGAAGACTGGAGAAGGACTCATGTGATCCCGCTCCACAAGAGTGGTGGCAGGAACTACAGACCAGTCAGTCTTACCTCAGTAGTGGGCAAGATTATGGAGGCACTCCTTAAGGAAAGGATAGTGTAACACCTGGAATCCATAGGGGCACAGGATCCAAGACAGCATGGGTTTACAAAAGGAAGGTCCTGTCAAACTAATCTCATAGATTTCTTTGACTGGATAACCAGAGTGGTAGACCAAGGGGGAGCAGTTGATGTCGCCTACCTTGACTTCAGCAAAGCTTTCAACACTGTTCCACATAGAAGATTGATAAATAAGCTGGGTAGGCTCGGGGTGGGTCAGAAGTTGGTCAACTGGGTGGCAAACTGGTTGCCAGGCAGAAAACAGAGAGTGGTGGTAAATGGTATACAGTCAGAAGACATGCAAGTCACAACTGGGGTACCTCAAGGATCAGTCCTGGGGCCAGTCCTCTTCAATATCTTCATTAGCGACATTGCAGATGGACTAGAGGGTAAGTCTTGTCTGTTTGCAGATGACACCAAGATCTGCAACACAGTAGATGATCCAGATGGGGTGCGCAGAATGAGAAGAGATCTGGAGAAACTAGCAAAATGATCAGAAGAGTGGCAACTGGGATTTAATGCAAAGAAGTGCAAGATCATGCACATGGGGAAGAGAAACCCTGAAGCCACCTATAGGCTGGGAGGGGAGTTGCTGGCAGTCCCAAAGGAAGAAAGAGACTTGGGCATCATCATCACCGATGACCTGAAATCATCCAAGCACACCTCTAAAGCAGTAGGTAAGGCTAGGGGAATGTTAGGGTGTATTAGTAGGGGTATCACAAGTTGTAAGAGGGAGGTAATAATCCCTCTTTACAAGACACCGGTTAGGCCCCATCTGGAGTACTGCGTGCAGTACTGGAGGCCACACCTTCACAAGGACATTAACCAAAGTGAGGCAGTCCAGAGAAGGGCAACCAAAATGGTGCAGGGACTGCATCAGAAGACATACGAGGACAGATTAACGAGCTCAATATGTATACCCTTGAGCAAGGGGAGAGAGGGTGATATGATCGAAACATTCAAACACCTTAAGGGCATTAACAAGGTGAAAGAGTCTAACATGTTTAAATATAAGAAAAATAGCAAGACAAGAGGACACAGCATGAGATTAGAGGGAGCCGATTAAGGGGAATGTGAGGAAATTTCTTTCACAGAAAGGGTGGTGGATGCATGGAGCGGCCTACCTCAGGAAGTGGTGGCTATGAATACAGTGCAGGGCTTCAAACAGGCATGGGATAGGCATAAGGGAGCAATACAGATGAGTATGAATAGATAGGCCACTGACAGAGCAAAGGTCGATGGTACATTTATAACGTAGAAAAAGAAATGGGCAGACTGGATGGGCCTTGCAGTCCTTATCTGCCATCAACTTGTATGTTTCTATGAAGAGACTTTACCTCTCAATCCAGCAGAAATCTTTCAATCAATCAATATCTTTATTTATCCAGGTGAGCACCATTGAGCAAGCTCATTTACAAGGTGGACCTGCGGTCATACAGTAATAATAGAGAAAGACAAGTTACAATAGTACAAACAGTAAAAATAGCTGCTATTATAGTAGAAATGCACATTTACAGGTAATACACATTGAACACAGATCTACAAGGAGTCATGGATAATAAACTTGTGCTGGATCCAAGCCCAAAAACTGTGCATTTTGTAGTGGGATATGTTAGGGGCAGGGTAGGCATATCAGGTAGAAGATGTCAAGGGAATACTGTAGGGAGAGGTGGGGAACAGGGGCACAAACAAAGAGGCCCTAATTGTTAGAGCAGAGTGAGGAATTGGAAGGGTGGAGGGCCATACGAAAGGCGAAGAAGCAATTTTGCCCCAAAACACGGCGACATATGGAGGAGAAAAGCTGCCGTTATACTAAGCGCAAGAGGAGGAATACAGGAGCAGAGGCATAACTGGGTAGGTCCTGGAGGTTGGGACAGAGGGAGGTGTTGGATGGACAAGGGACTGAATATTTTTTGGGGCGATGAGTATCCCCAAATGCGGTAGCATGTGCTAGAATCAGGCTGCAGCTGTTCAGAGCATTGAAGAATGAGATATGGGAGTTCGGCAATAAATCCTGTGGATCTGTTGGTGGGCATGCTAGAGGCAAAGGCACACATTTCAGCGGGGGGCCGCCGTTTGAGGAAGGTTAGTTAGTGTCTAGTAAAGCAGTTGCAAATTTCCGTAATGCCACCGAGGTAAAGCCTTTTGAACAAAAGGGTACTTCCTGGGGTTTTCAGCTTAAGTATTTTTTGGGTTTTATTCCATATTGATGGGAGTGAGAATCCAAAGGCGGCTCTCCCGATGCGTGTGAGTGCCCTAGGGTATATTTAGCAAGAGTTGTGAGCAGCTTCTAAGGAAATAATTCCTAGGCACAATCGGAGACAGACAGACAGTCGACTATGTATTGAGGGAGTTTACCACTGATGGCTCTAAGTGTCCAGAGTGCTGCATTAAAGTTGCGCCTATAATGAAGTGAGGTCCAGCCTGTGGCAGCATATAGTGCGCAATGATGGGGAGGTCGGTGATGAAGTGTATAGCTCTGTGGTAAAGCGTATTCAATTTTCCAAGATAGGAAGCCGCACAGCTACTGTACATGAAGTCTGCGTAGTCAATTAGGGACAGGAACGTAACTTGGACTAATCATTTCTTTGCATCTGCTGTAAGAAATCTTCTTATCCTGTAAGAAAGGCCAAGTTTTTGCCTTAATTTTTTCAGCAAGTCTTCCAGGTGGTCAGTGAAGGAGAGTTTACAGTCGATCCAGACCCCAAGATATCTGAATTTCAGAACATACTCTAAGCACTCTCCCAGCATCGTGGTTATTGGGGGAAGGGAGTCAGTAGCGCTTGTGTAGTTTGCGGGGGGAAATAACATGGCTTTAGTTTTCTTAGCGTTTAATAGCAGTTTTTTTATTGATTAGTTGGAGTTGCAGGAGGTTGAAGTCTTTTTGTAGGTCAGTACAAGCTTCTTTTGGTGTGGGACAACTCAGGTACAGTACTGTGTCATCCGTGAATAAGTGAATACTGGCATCCTTGATTCCCTCATCAATGTTGTTGATATACACTGTGAAGAGGAGGGGACCTAATATGGATCCCTGTGGGACACCTCTTTGTAAGAGTTTTAGGGCAGATAGTTCGCCATCCGCTTTCAACTGCTGGTATCCGTCTGACAGATATTCAGAGAACCAGTTTAGAGAAGTAGCATCCAGTACTAGTATTTTTAGCGAGTCAAGGAGCAGGTCGTGGTCGACTGTGTCGAATGCTTTGCTGAGGTCAAGAACACAGCACACATTGACTTTTTTTGCTCCGACTCCAGTTGCCAGTCGTTGGTTACTTTAGCTAATGCCAAGACTGTGCTGTGGTTGGCTCTGAATCCGGATTGAAGGGGGTTTAGTAATTTTCCTCTGTTGATGAAGGATCTTAGTTGGCCATTTACTATTTTTTCCAGTAGCTTCGCGAGTGTGGGTAGGAGAGAAATTGGCCTATAGTTATTAAGGTCGCAAGGGTCTCCAGATTTAAATAGCGGGATAACGTGTGCAATCTTCCATATTTGAGGGAGGGTACCTTGTGTTAGGGACAGGTTGAATAAATGGGTAATAGGCACTGCCAATATGTGGCATGCTATCTTTAGGAAGTATGGTTCAAATGCATCTGAGCCAGCACTTTTCTTGGTATCCAGGTGAAGAATCAAGTCTTCCACTTCCTGGAGGGAAACCGATGAGAATGAGGATTGTTGACTAACGGAGCCAACATTTGGTGGGGTCATGCCAAGCTGGGTGCACAGGCTACATGCAGGCAAGTTATCGAAGGCTAAGCCTGCTGTGGCAAAGTGCGTGTTGAATGCCTGCAGTATCTCTTTTTTTGTCATTGATTACTGTATTGTCAGAGGTAATTTCTGTAGGGAGCATATTTTGTGACATGGCTCCCGATAGTTCTTTGATTGTGGCCCAGAATTTGGAGGGACGATTGGCTGCAGTGTCTAGTTCTGCTTGGTAATAGCATGCTTTAGCTTCCCTAATCAGTTTGGTGCAGCGATTTCTGGCTGTTCTAAGGAGGCGCTAATCTTCCTCTTTTTGGGATTTGCGGGCAGTTTTCCAGAGTTTATCCCTGGACAGTAGTGCAGCCTTCAGATCTTGAGTGAACTAACGGCATTTCCTATCCTTTATGCGTATTTTTGACAGAGGCACATGGAGATTCATGGCGTAGGTAATGATTTCATGTAGTACAGAGTATGCAGTTTCCACTGTTTTAGCAAGGTAAAAACTCTGCTACAAGGGGGGAGTTTTTTAGGTCAAGTAGGTATGCCTTTGGGTCGAATGACCTGGTTGACCTTTTGGTGGAGAATCTGGCCATAGTTGGCACTTTGTTGGCTGCCCAAACTCCAGCTATTAGGCAATGGTTGCTAATATCTGCATCAAAGGTTCCAACGTGGGAGAAGGAATGGGGTTTATTCACAAGCAGGACATCTAGAAGGGTACTTTTGGCTGTATTCTTTTTGTTAATATGGGTGGGCTCTTCGTTGAGTAGGGTGAAATCAAGAGTCTAAGAAAGATTCTGAGGGTGACCTGACTCCGACAACAATCGTAGTTCAGATCTCCAAGGATAATTGTTTCCAGGTGGCTAGTGTCCAAGATAGTTGTAAGATAGGACAAGAGCTGAGTACCGGCAGATGGTGGTCTATAACATCCAATGACTCAGAGTGTTAATGATGGGGATAGATCGATTTTTATGTCCGGGCACTCAAATCCCACTACCAGTGAGTTAGAATTAAGTGTTGATGCCACAAATCTATCTTTGATGTAGATGGCGACCCCACCTCCTCAGGACTGCCTATCGCATCTAAAGATCTGGTAGTTAGGTATATTAATCATGCTATTTGGCGTAGAGGGCCGTAGCCAGGATTCTGAGATAACAAGCACATCTGGCATTGTGTGGGCGGTCCAAGCCTGGATAAGGGTGAATTTTTTCAGCAGGCTGCACACGGTAATGTGCATAAAACTAATTCCTTTAAGAGACAGTGACTCAGAAGGGGAGGTAAGTTTATTTATAGGCCCTGGATTAAGCTCGACATTGCCAGAGCAGAGTAAGGGGAGGAGTAGCAATTATTTCAGGGATTCAAGTGATAGGCAATGAGCTCGAGGCTTTTTCCGGCTTGGCATGGAGGAGGAACCAGGGTGCCAAGCTTTATCTTTTGATTTATGCAAGCCTAAGGACACTGACCCTAATACTCTGGCTGTGTAATGCCAATGGGAGTAACTCGAATTGATTAGAGATAAGGAAGGAGGCGTAGGCAAACCTGCAATAGTTGTACTTCGAGGAAGGTAGTCTACCTGGATCAGTTGGCAAGGAGCCGTAGCATACCATGTGATGCGTAGGGTCAGATTGGGCGAGCAGTCTTCAGGATGAGGATGTGGTGTACCCCCAGTCTCAAATTTTTCAGATAATAAGCCAGTAAGGGGTATGATACACAGTGCAGTCAGGAGAAGGAATTGCCACGAGGCTGCCATGATTGCAGCTGTTGGGTAAATGAGGGAATTTTGATAATAAGGATAGCTCGCCGGCTGCTGGTTGCAGGATTCCCCTGGTGGAACCCTGGCAGTAACAAATTGTTTTAGCAAGAAAGAGAAGGCAGGAGATTCGGCAGGGGTAGAAGTGGGCAGTGCTAACGGGTCTATACTATAGCACACCGGAGGGGGGATGGACAGGTGGGCGAAAATTTGCGGCTTTGCCGTACCTCTCAAGCGGTAGGGTCCAATGAGGAGGTCTTGGGCGGTGGCTTTGGAAGCGCCGACTGCCCGGTGTCCGCAGTCCACGCGGAGGGTGTCTGAGCTGGGATCCCTAGCAGGGTCTCGGCTAAAGAAAGGCGAGAGGAGCTCGAATTAATAGTGGGGCAACACAAAGGCTAGCAGTCTGAGCGAATACAGCTCAATTAGCAATTGAAAAGCCAGCGATTTCCTTGGCGCCTTGCAGTCTGGAGAGAGCTACAAAGTCACGAAGGGGCAGTAACACTTAGTTGCTGGGAACATTTTTTAGACAATAAACACAGTTTTTTGGCAAATCAGTCACAGTTCAGTAATTTGTAGTACAATTTTCAAGTAAAACGGTTCTTTTTTGGCCTAGTTTCAAAGGCTAGATAAATGGGAGAAAAGCGGACCAATCGGAGCGGGCCACAGAAAAGGCGCTCAGTCTCCGAATGGCAGGTGGCTTTGCTGTAACTCTCAAGCAATGGAGTCCGATGAGGAGGTCTTGGGTGGCAGCTTTGGAAGCGCCGACCACCCGGTGTCCACAGTCCACGCAGAGGCGTCTGAGCTGGGATCCCTAGCGGGGTCTCGGCTCTCAAGTGGTGGAGTCCGATGAGGAGGTCTCGGTTGGCGACTTCAGAAGTGCCGACCGCTCGGTGTCTGTGGTCCACGCGGAGGGCGTCTGAGCTGGGATCCCTAGTGGGGTCTTGGCTCTCAAGCAGTGGAGTCCGATGAGGGAGGCCTCGGTGGCAACAGGCATGACGCCCATGACGGTCCATACGGAGGGCATCTGAGCTGGGATCCCTAGCGGGGTCTCGGCTCTCAAGCAGTGACGTCCGATGAGGAGGTCTCGGGCGGTGACTTTGGAAGCACCGACCGACCTGTGTCCACGCGTAGGGCGTCTGAGTTGGGATCCCTAGCGGGGGTTAGGGGTTTTAAGGTCTTGTGACCCTGCTGGGAGGAACATTTTTTAAATTGCAGGGTAAGTCCTTGACCCACCACCACCTCCAGCACCCACCTGACTGTGGCGATGAGGTGCCACTAATGGAGGTAGTGGGTCAGCCTTCCTCCTACCGGGAGGGGGGAGGTGACCTGGTCTTTCCAGTCAGGGGTTTTGTTTAATCGGAGGTTTTTGTAGAAGGGATACAATCAACACATCTCTGAGCCCTTCTACCCCTTCACTTGAAGACTCCTCTCATCTGAGAGTAGTCCAAGGGCATGGGCATTGACATAGGGTAGAAAGCCCTGGGATAGTAACCCCTACCTCTACCTCCCCTACCTTGAGGCCTGTAGGGGGTAGAAGGTTTCTATCTGGCTACATTACTCTGATAGGTAGATTTGTATTCCTCCAACTTTTTCATATATGCCTGTTCTATCTCGAAACAGAGAATTACTGTCACAAGGGAAATCCATATCTTTAGTTTACATGTCCTGGTAGAGATTGGTAGTCCTCAGCCAGGTAAATCGTCTGAGGGAGATGGCCTGAGCCAGGGCTCTAGATGCTGTGTTACTGATATCCACAGCCATATGGAACTGATACTTTGTGGCTTCCAGGGCTGTTTTAACAGTTTCTGCCATGTCTTGAGCCACTTTATCTGGGGCTTGCTGGCTGATTGCCAGGACAGCCTTTTGGTACTGAACTGCATACGCCATATAAGCACAGAGGCAAAGCAGTCGTGAGGATGTGATAAAAGATTTCTTATCCATAGTGTCCAGTTTTTTGGAATCTTTTTTTGGAGGCTGGGAAGAAAAATCCACCTTTGCTTTATTACAAGCTTCAGCTTACAATACTCTTTCATGGTCTGGATGCATGTAAAGTTACTCAGCACTGAATTTACCTAGCTGGTACTTTTTCTCTATCTTTTTATCCACCCCTGGGATGGAGGTGGGACTCTGGAGCACTTTGAAAGTAGTCCTGCCAAGGGAATTGTGTATTGGAAGGAGTAGCTTTTTAGAAGAAGGGAGACCCAAAATATCCAAAATGTCTGTCTTCTCATCCTCTTCGGTGGACTCTTGAATAGAAAGACAGAGGGTGTCCACCATATGTTGGAGAAAGGCAAAATAGGAGGAAAAATTCTCCTGGCCATGAGAAAGAGAGCTAAATTCTTGGTCAGGAGTTTCATCAAGCTCTAATTCCCCCTCTTCTTCATCATAATCCCCCTCATACAAAATGCCCCGGCTAAGATCAGGGTCAGAGGGAATAGGAGTAGAGGGTTCTGCTGGGGCCCCAATTAGAGAGCCCACAGCCTGAAAAGTTTGATACAGATGCCAAGCCTTTGCCATTTCCTCTGCAGAGGGTATATCTTGATGCAACACTGGTGCATTCCTTTGCTTATCAGTGGGAGGGGCAGTTATATATTTTTCTTTTTGTTTCCTTTTAGCAGGCACCGAATCTGAAACCTGCTGAGAATGTCTTTTTTGTTCGGCTTGGTCATTATTATTATTTTCATCAGACTTATTTTCAATGGGGTCCTTGCAGGATCTATCTTTATTCTTATGATGAGAGGTGGACCCCTCTTCTGTATTTTTTATAGAAGGAGAGGCAGACTGAGAAGAAAAAATTACTCACCTTAGTAATGTTGTTTCTTCTAATGGAGTCTTGCTATATTATGACTAATGCAGTTTGTCCCATCATTAGAACTGCTCCGGAGGTGAAAGAGTTAACTTCCATGCAGAGCATGGAACTTAGAGCGCTAGCTCGGTTAGAGAAGCTCTGTCTAGGACATTTCAAACCGAAACTGTCAGATCTTTACAAGCAAAACTCACTAAGGCTCTGTGTGGAAGCTGTAACCTACACTAGCCAACTGGCTACTAAAATATTAGCATTTTCCTGGTCTCAACACCAAGACTCAAGTCAGGGACCAGAAAAGATAAGATAAAATAAAACACAACACCCAAACACCCCAACAAGAAGGGGTGGAAAACATAAAAGGGGGCATCAATAAGTGCCAACAGTGGAATGCCCACCCCATACCCAAAGTAGAAGTTCTGAGTGGGGCAGGCTGGGGGGGAGGTCATAATATAGCAAGACTCCATTAGAAGAAACAACATTACTAAGGTGAGTAATTTTTTCTTCAAACAACATGAAGTCTTGCTATATTATGACTAATGAGATTACAACAGTACCTCCATGGAGGAGGACAGAACCTACTTAGGAATAGGCTCTAAGCATGGCTGTGTCCAAACGAGCATCCCTCCTGGCCTGGATATCCAGGGAGTAATGCTTGGTGAAAGTGTGTACTGTTTTCAAGTAGCTGCTTGACATATCTCTAAGATAGGGATGTCTCTGGCAGCAGCTAGAGACCCAGCTGTACCTCTGGTAGAGTGAGCCCTCAGGCCTGAAGGGGGAACCTTACCCAGTTTTTGATAGCAAAATTGGATACAAGAGACAATCCACCTGGCAATGGATCTCTTAGTGACAGGTTTGCCTTTCCCAACCTCACGATAAGTGAGAAATAGTTGGAGGGAGTCAAACCTGTGACCCTTGTTACGCTCTATGTAGTAACTTAGGGCCCTCTTAACATCTAAGCTGCGCAGCCTCCTCTCACCAGAGGAGGAATGGTCAGTGAAGAACACTGGAAGTGAAATAGATTGGTTAAGGTGGAAATCTGAAACCACCTTAGGCAAAAACTTCCTGTTAGTCCTGAGGACTACCTTATCCCTGTAAAGGAAATAAAGTCAGTCTCCACTGATAAAGCATGTAACTCACTTATCGCCTGGCAGAAGTGATGGCTACTAAATACAGTTTTCCAAGTCAAGTACTTAAGCTCTGCCAAGACAGAGGTTCAAAGGAGTTGCATCAGCTGAGCAATGCAAACATTAAGATCCCAGACAGGGGCAGGGTCCCTGAATGGTGGATTAGTATAAACAATCCCTAAAAACTTGGAAAATACAGGGTGAGCAGAAAGAGAAGAGGGCTTCCCTGCTGAAATAAAAGCAGAGACAGCTGCCAAATGCACTTTCAGGGTAGCTGGTCTCAGTCCCAAAGAATTAAGATGGACCATATAGTCCAAAACAGTGGGCAAATCAGCAGATTCTGGGGAAATATGCTTCCCAGAACACCATATGGAAAACCTTTTCCACTTGGAGTTATAGGTAGCCCTGGTGGAAGGCTTCCTAGAAGCTTTCAAGATTTCGAGAACACCCTGAGAAAGTTGTAGAACAGCAAACTCTTAACTCCTCAAGAGCCAGGCCTTGAGGTTGAGGGATTTGAGATTCGGATACCAGACTCTCCCCTGGGCACAGGTTAACAGATTGTGGTTCCTGGGGAGACACATGGGAAGATGGACTGCTAAGGACAGAAGGAGTGGGTACCAGGGCTGCCTGGCCCAGTCTGGAGCAATCAGAATCATCTTGCAGGGCTGAGATCTGATTTTGACTAGCACCTTGAACAGGAGAGGGAAGGGGGGGAAGGCACAGAGAAACTTCCCTTCCCAATCAAGGAGAAAGGCATCCAGGGGGACTGAGCCCAACACTGGGGGACTGCAACAAAGAAGTGGAAGCTGATGATTGTTTGGGGCTGCAAAAAGATCTATCTGAGGGGTGCCCCATCTGGCAAAAACTTATCCCAGTACTAGGGGATCCAGTGACCATTAGTGATGGCCTGGGAAATCCTGCTGAGAGCATCTGCCAGGACATTGTCCTTGCCTGGGAGGTGAACTGCTATGAGGGAAGTGTTCAGGGAATAAGCCAGAGACCACAACTTCATCGCCTCAGTGCACAAGGCCGAGGCCGATGCTCCCTTGTTGTTGATGTACCACACTGTAGTTGTGTTGTCTGTTCTGACCTGTACCACCTTGTTCTGAACAGATGCAGAAAAATCTGAAGTGCTAGAGAAACACTCTGAGTTCCAACAGATTGATGTGGAGCAGAGATTCCTGAGGGGACCACAACCCCTGGGTGGAGAAGGTGCCCATGTGAGCTCCCCATCCCAAGAGGGACCATCTGTAGTAAGGGTCAAGGAGTGAGATAGAGGGATGAAGGCACCCTTGTCTCAGATTGCTCTGATCCTGCCACCACTGAAGGGCCTGGATCAGGGTTGAGTCACTGGGATTAACTTGGATGAGGAATCTCTTCTTTGAGACCAGAAGGCTCTCAAATGGAAATGAATGTCCCTCATCTGAAATCTTGCTCCTTGCACTACAGCTGTGGAGCAGCCATGTGTCCTAGGAGCTGCAGGAAATGCCTTGCTGGTCGAGAGACCTGCAGAGTGAAGAGGCGAGGCCAGGGCCACCAGGGTCCTTACCCTTTCTAAGGGAAGGGCTCTGGCCTGCTTTGTGTCCAGTTCTGCACCTATAAAGGTGAGTACCTGGACAGGTTCCAGAACTGACTTTGGAAGACTGAGAAGAAAGCCCAGAGAGGTAAACAGCTGCTGGGTAACTTGCAGGTGTGATTTGACCTGGTCTGGAGACTGACCCACAATGAGCCAGTCGTCCAGGTAGGGAAAGATGGCAATCTTTTGCCTTCTTAAATGAGCAACTGCTACTGCCAGACATTTTGTGAATACCCTTGGGGCAGAGTAAGGCCGAAGGGCATTGCTCTGAACTGATAATGGCCTGAGGGCAGTTCGAATCTGAGGTACTTTCGGTGGGAGCTTCTGATAAGAACATGGAAGTAGGCATCCTTGAGGTCCAGGAAGCTAGCCAGTCCCTGGCCTTAGGGAGGTAAAATCATTCCCAGAGTCACCATTTTGAATTTTGGTTTTAAAAGGTGCTTGTTCAGATATCTTAGGTCCAGGATGGGCCGCCACTCTCCTGTCTTTTTTGGGGTAAGGAAGTACCTGGAGTACAAACCCTTGCACTGGTGTAGGGGAGAAACCCTTTCTACAGCTCTGAGAGCCAGGAGGGTTGAGACTTCTGTTTCCAAGGCAAGAGTCTCTAGAGGGTTTGCAGGTGGAAAAGATCTGATTCTCATCTTTGGAAATTTTTTGAAGCTGAGAACCAGACCCTGGCTTACTACTTCCAGGACCCACTTGTCTGATGTTAAAGACTCCCAGTCCTGGACGAAGTAAGCCAGCCTGCCCCCTACAGGTAATGGAGAACCGGCCCTGGGCATCCCATCAGGGTGCCTGTTTGGCAGGGGCTTTAGGCTGAGGGGTGGGAGCAGGCCTGCTTGTACCCAGTCTGCCTCTCCCTCTGAAGAACCCCCTCTGAACATAAGCTGAAGAGGAGGCCTGGGTCTGGTAAAAAGGCCAGTGAAAAGGCCTGCCTCTACCCCTGGGGGGCTGCCTCTGAGGAGTGGCTTGCCGTTCCTTGGCTTGTGCACTCCTATAAGTGGTTCTATATTCATCCATTTTCTTCATATAATTCTCTGTCTGCTCCCAAACAAAAATTTCCACCACAGGAAAATCCATAGCCTTAGACTGGGTATCCTGTGACAAAGTAGTACACCTGAGCCAAGCCAATCTACTTAAAAGCCACAGATGTAGCCATGACTCTAGAGGATACATCATTAGAATCCACTGCAGCATGGAATTGCACCTTAGATGCCTCAATACCATCAGCAGCCACCTGCTCCAGCTCCTTGGCAAGCTGGCCAGGGGCCTGTTTGGCTAAAGCCATGACAGTATCCCATCTAGATTTTTGGTATCTCGAACATAAGCCATATAGTTTGCTTGTCTGAGTCCCAAGGACGCTGCCATGTATTGTTTTTTAGCCATGGCGTCAATCTTCCTGGAGTCCTTGTCAGGAGGATGTGAAGCCAGGGGAATATTAGCTTTATCACAGGCTGCAGCCTGAACTACCCCAACATGGCTGCATTGCTGTGAAAGAAATTCTGTATCAGGACCTGATAAAGTGTACCTCCTGTCCATCTTTTTATCCACAGGAGGCACAGAATTAGGAGCTTTTAAAATTTTTATTGTTTGTTTCCTAAAAGATTTATGTAAAGGAATAGACAATCTCCTGGACTCTAGGATATCCATCATCTCTACAAAGTCAGGCTCCTCTTGCTCATCCACAGCCTCCTCTAAAGGAAGCTGGAGGGTTTCAGCAACTTTTTTATAAAACAGAAAATGAGAAGGGGACTCAGCAAGCCTAGGGAGATTCTCCTAAAAGGTCTGTCTGGGGAGATGTCCGTTCAATGGCATCCAGACTTTCAAAGTCACATTCACACTGTTCATAATCATCCTCCCCTCCTCTGGTTCATAAAACTCCTCTATATCATATTCTTGAACCGGTGGAACCGACCTTTTGCCAGATAGTGGCAGTTCGGACGGAACCGGGGAAAGTGACTGGACAATTTGTATTGCCCTGGCTATCTCTGCAGCAGTTGGAGAAGGGATTTTGACTCCACACCTGCTGACTTTCTAGTTCTCTTTGCTGGAACTGGCTCCTCAGAGTCAGCTTTACGTTTGGCCGAGGAAGTCTGGCCCTGGTCAGAGGGCACTCCCTCCGGTTCGGTTGGCACCGAACCGGGCTGGCCATCCGGGTCAGCGGACTTTTTGGCCTCTCGTTCCCTGAGCCTACCAACTCTCTTATCTAGGGTAGCTGCAGGGAAATTCTTGCAAATCTGGCAGTCTGCATTGAGGTGGTCAAACCCCAGACAATAAACACATGTAGTGTGTGGGTCAGCCTTGGCAAAGGCTTCCCCACAGACACTACAGTGTTGAAACCCAGTGGGCCTGGTTTTTCTTTTGGGTTTCTCAGACATAATGCCAGCCTAACCAAAAACTTTGCCCTTTTTTCGGCAGTGCCAGGCAAGACACCCTTATCGGTTCCCAACCGTGTCACGGGTCGTGGAAAAAACCGTAATGAAATCCGTCTTTTTTAGAACCGATAAGAACCGGGAACCGCACTCTAACAAGCCTTAAACGCTTCAGAATGAAGTTTAAATACAATCTGATCGGTTCAAACCGAACCGATAAACATTTATAAGTTCCACACAGAAAACCTATCTATTACTTACAATACCATAGACAGAGCTTGAACCGATCGGTTTGCGGTTAAAATAATGATAATCGCGGTTGAATTTAACCGAGAAAAAACTCTTTAAACCGAGAAAATGACCCGAGCAGCAGGAGGAATCTCCGGAGCGACTGTTCAGTGAGGCGGAGTAAAGAATCTGACAGTTTCGGTTTGAAATGTCCTAGACAGAGCTTCTCTAACCGAGCTCGCGCTCTAAGTTCCATGCTCTGCATGGAAGTTAACTCTTTCACCTCCGGAGCAGTTCTAATGGTGGGACAAACTGCATTTGTCATAATATAGCAAGACTTCATGTTGTTTGAAACCATAATTTCCAGCCAAAAGGGTAATTATGTAATGTTCGGAGTAAAGTGAAAGTAAACTCCCCGACAGAAAAAACAGTGACTGGTCCAAGTGTAAACAAGTCGTTGTGGCACCCTGCCAAGTCCACAACCTGAAAAGACATCAGAGAAGTTTAAATAAAAAAGGGACCAGTCCATTAATTGGGTTTTCCTGACCTACCAATCTGTCAGAGACCCAGTAAAAGTTCCCAAAAAGGAAAGAAAAAAGGTTCCCAGCGCAGTAAAGCCGCTAGAAACAACCCCCTGTTGAGGTAAAATGAAGAAAAGCGACACAAATTGTGGAACTGTTTAAAAATAGGTATCCGTGGAAAAAAACAAGTTTAAAATATAAAATTTGCTGAATTTTTACCTCAGGCGTAATATTTTTTAGTCAGAAACAGCGTGAGAATGCAGAAAAAAGCTACCATTTTTCCACAGATTCTGGGAACTGAAAATCTTCAGAAAATGTAAGAAAAGCACCAAAAACTAGTAAAAAACACTTTACAGGCAGCAGAAAGAAAAGAAATGTCTAAAACAGTAAAAACAAAATACTTCAAGTGAAGGTTTGAAGAGAGAGCTCCGGGGTAGACTTGTTCAGTCAGTGGAGAAATTAACCTAACTAGCTTTCAGCAGCATCTGCAGGCAACACTCTCTTCCTGTAACCTGACTGACTAATTCTTGGCGTCATTAGCATAGACTCCACCTCCGGGGCAGCTGAACCCAGCTGGCATCACTACATTAGTTAAGCATACTGAGGGATTCCAAAGGTGAGAAGGGAACATTTTCTAGAGAAAATGATGCTCAAGGACAAGGGGTCACACTATGAAGCTGGAGGGGGGAGGCTGAGAGGAAACGTGAGGAAGTACTTCTTCATGGAAAGGGAAGGTGGTGGATACTTGGAACAGCCTCCCAGCGGAGGTGGTGTGGGCTAAAATGGTTACAGGATTAAAGAAAGAATGGGATAGACACAAAGGGATCTTAGAAGTGAAGCTAGGGGAGGTGCAAAGGGGAGACCGAGTAGGGTCTGCGTTGGCAATGTAGGTAGGGAAAATAGAGCAGACTAGGTGAGCCAGTTGGTCCTTATCTGCCGACAACATCTATGTTTCTGTGTTTCTTTGACTGGGTGACCAAGGGATTAGATCAAGGTGGAGCAGTGGATGTAGCCTACCTAGATTTCAGTAATGCATCAGACACCATTCCACAAAGGGAGACTATTAAACAAGCTGGGTAGCTTAGGAATGGGTGATAAATCGGGTAAGAAATTAGGGGAATAGGATACAGAAGGCGGTGGTAAACAGAGTTAATTCTGAAAAGGCAAGGGTAACCTGCAAGATGCCTCAAATGTTGGGACTGGTTCTCTTTAATGTCTTTATAGGAGACATTGTAGAGGAGCTTCCATGGATTGGGCGGGGAGGAATGAACAGACACCTGAGAAAACTCGAGGAGTGGTCAAGGGTATGGCAGCTGGGTTTCAATGCGAAAAAGTGCAAAATAATGCACCTGGGACACAGAAACCGAGAGGCAGAATACAAAATGGGGGGAGTGTTACTGACAATCACCAAGGAGGAGAGAGACCTAGGGTAATAATCTCTGATGACCAAAGGTAGGCAGGCAGTGCGACAAGGTAGTTGAGAGGAGAGGGCTAGTGGGATGCTAAGGTACATAAGAAGGGGTATCTGCAGCAGAAGGTGGGAGAGAGGTGGTGCTGCCTCTGTACAAACTGCTGGTAAGACCTCACCTACAATACTGTGTACAGTTCTGAAGCCCACATTTCTGTAAGGACATAGAAATAGTGGAGTCGGTCCAGAGGAGTGCAGCTAAAATGGTGCTCAGTCTGCATCACAAGCCCTACAAGGAGAGACTAAAGGAACTCGATATGTAAACCCTGGAAGAGCGGAGGGAGAGGGGGACATGATTGGGGCCTTTAAATACCTCACAAGAGTAAATAAGGTACAAAAAGAAAGTATTTTTTCAGAAAGAAGAGGCGCAAGAACAAGAGGACATGCTATGCAGTTGGAGGGGGGTAGATTCAGGACAGATGTGAGGAAGTACTTCTTCCCAGAAAGAGTTGTAGATTCCTGGAACAGCCTATCAGCAGAGGTGGTGGGGATGAAAACAGTGTCGGGCTTCAAGAATGCATGAGACAGGCACAAGGGAAATCTTAGTGAAAAGAAAAGGGGAGAGCCGGAGATCAAGTAGGGTCTACGGTGATACTGTAGGTAAGGAAAATAGGCAGACTGGGTGGGCCATGCGATCCTTATCTGCTGACAAATTCTATGTTTCTATATCCACGTCCTTAGAACCTAGTAGAAGTACTGAACAGCAGCCTTTTTTAGAGTAGCAACCACAGACTAGACAACAGAGAACAATACCAGGCCAGAACAGGGACACATATGGAGATCACCAGAGATACGAATTCTGCCAGCAGCCAGAGTACAATACAGTGGAGATACCAGAAGAGGAAGAGGGAAAGGCAGGAGACCATAATCGGAACACATACAGGGAACAGAGAAGGAGATGATATTTAGTTTGAGCAGCAAAGTTGTAACCCAGCAACAGAAAGAGGTCTTGAACATGGTCTCTCTTTGCCTCTTACTGCTGATATTTTTTTTCACCCCAAAAATTGACCATGAGCAATGTTATCGTAAACTAAGATTATAATATCAGTTTGCCCAGACAGACAGATCAGAATCAGAGAAAGACAAAACTCAAAATGGCAATAGGCATTAAATCTAATTGTAATCCACCAAAAAACATCTCTCAAGCCATTGAGACATACATCAAACTTGTGAATCAAGACACAGAAAATCCTAAAAAGAATTCTGCACCATATGTCCACCACAATCTTACCGAACAGCAGAGAGAGACCCTGAAAGAATTAGAAAGGGATACATCTCTGATCATCAACCCAGCAGATAACGGTGGAGGAGTGATAGTCTTCGACTAGGTGGAGGAGTGATAGTCTTCGACTACTACAAACACAAAGCAGAACGTTTAAGACTCCTAAATAATGAGACAAACCACAAGGCATTAGACAATGATCCCCTAAATGAAATACAGACAGCGATATCATAACTTCTTGAACAAGTAGTCAAAGTGGGGTGGATTTCAGAGTGAGAATCACTGATTTTGAAAAAGAACATCCACACATTCTGGCCTTTCACTGTATCCCTCAGGTGCATAAAAGACTGGAGGATCCCCTGGGAAGACCTATAGTTTCAGGAATAAATTCAGTCCTGGAACCGCTATTGTCATACATCCATTTCTTTAAAAAATACTTGGTCCCCCAATGCAGTCCAACATCAAGGACTCAGCATTTTTTTGAGTAAATTGAACTAAACCAAAATCTTAACACCTTTGATCAGGCGCTTCTTGCAACATTTGATATCCAAGATTTGTATATGTGTATACCTCACAGAGATGGGCTGAACTCCCTCCACATGGCCCTCAAAGAAATACTCACTGGCGAGGTGCCAAAAAATAAACCTTTGGCTCAACTAGCAGAAACAGTTTTAACATATTAACATACTAATTGCCAGCAGATTAGGCCTTATGGTCTACCGAGTCTGCTCGAACCTCAGATCCCTAGTTGGGTACCGAGGCCCTCCCCCCCCTTGTGTTCCAGAAACCCCTATCATCCATCCCTACCCCCCTGGGCCAGGCCATCATCTGATACATCCGCTTTCTGTGTCTGTCCCACCCTCTCTTGAAGCCCTCCACTGTGGATCTCTGAACCAGCTCACCAGGCAGCGCGTTCCAAGGATCCACCACCCACTCACTGAGAAAAACCCTCTTCCACCCCCCCACCCTTCCACCTTCCAATTTCTAACCATGCCCTCTGGTGATACTTCCCTGCTTTAGTCTAAAGATCCCCTCCGTGTTTACCCTATTTATTCCCTTGAGGTACTTGAAGACCTCAATCATGTCCCCTGTCTCTCCTCTCCTCCAATGAAAACAGGCAGAGCTCCTCAAGTCTGTCCTCATATGTCAAATCCCCTAGTCCTCATATCATCTTAGTTGCCCTCCTCTGTACCCTCTCCAGGAGCTGTATGTCCCTCTACAAGTGTGGTCTTCAGTACTGTACACAGTACTCAAGGTGTGGCCTAACCAGTCCATTGTACAGTGGCAGAATCACTTCCCTGCTCCTAGTGGTGATCCCCCTTACAATGCATCTCAACATCCTGTTTGCTTTGCTAGCCGCTCTCCTGCACTGCTCAGAGTTATTCATACATGCATCCACCATGACCACTAGGTCTTTTTATTTATCTTTTGAGGACGCATACTATGCTCAACTACAAGGCACAGCCATTGGTAGCACTTCCGCTCCCTCCTTCGCCAACATATAAATGGAGGCATTTGAAAATGAGTTTGTACTGAACCATGAAAAAAAATTAACATTTCCACCACGTAGCCAGTTGGGAACGCTATACAGACATTATCTTTGTGTTGTGGACAGGGACAAAGGATGAGTTGGAAGACTTCTGTGATTACATCAATGGAATTAGAACCAATCTCAAGTTCACACAGAACTATGACAAGCATACCATTTCTTTCTTAGGCATTAAGGTTATTACATATTTAAGGACAACCCTTTACAGGATAACCACTGGCAGAAACACTATTCTACACGGCAATAGTGTCCACCATTTCAAACTGATAGAAAGTATATCCTTTTCCCAATTTATATGTGCCAAATGGAACTGCAGCACACACGAACTATACACAACAGAAGAGAAAACTATTTACAACAGGTATCAAGAAAGAGGTTATAAACACACATTCTTAACCAGGCCACCAGGTACAAAATATTACTTGTGAACAGGCACTGTGCACAAAGGAGAAGGTACAAGGCCCCAAGAGACTCATTTGGAGTACTTGCTACTTTAAACTCACTAGCAGCATAACACGTATTATACACAAACACTGGCACATTCTCCACGTTAAGTGGTAGGACAATTACAAAATGTTATCAGAAACACAGAAAGTTGACAGCAGAGGGAGACACAAGGTCCATCTAGTCTGCCCAGAGATTTCTAAGACCATTACTAATCCATGGACTCAACCCCCCCCCCCCCATTCCATTGCGGACCTTCCCCTTGGCTTCAAATCCAGTGTACCATTTGTCCCAGCCCAGTCTGAGTGCTGTTACAGACTTTGCCCCCACCAAATCCGCTGGTAGCCTATTCCAAGGTTCCACCACCCTTTCAGTGAAGTAGTGTTTCCTGAGATCTTTTTTAAAAGCTCCCACCCCCCCAGCTTCCACTCATGCCCCCTAGTGCTAGACCAGGGTGCCCTGTTGAACAATTCAGGGTGCTCTGTTGAACAGTTCAGGGTATGGAACTCTGTTTATTCCTTTCAGGAACCTGAAGGTCTCTATCATGTCTCCCCTCTCCCTCCTGGTCTCCAGTGAAAACAGGTTCAGCTCATCTACGTGCTCTTCATATGGAAGCTCGTGTAAGCCCTGGATCAGCTTTGTCGCTCTCCCCTGAACCATCTCCAGCCTGTTTATGTCTTTCTTTAGGTGGGGGTTCCAAAACTGTACACAATACTCCAGGTGTGGCCTCACCAGGGATCTGTATAGTGGTAGAATTACTTCCTTGCTCCTGCTGTTAAACCATCTCCCAGTGCATCCTAACATTCTGCTGGCCTCACTGTAAACTGTGCAGCACTGTTTGGACTGCTTAAGAGTATCACAGACTATGACTTCCAGGTCCCTCTCCTCTCCTCTTGAGAGACACTGAGTCTGATTCCATTTAACCAATAAGCCATTCTAGGGTTCTTTTTGCCCAGGTGCATCACCTTACATTTCTTGGCATTAAAGCTTAGCTGCCAGATGCCAGCCCATTTTTCTAGCCTCTGACGATCCTTTTGCAGGCTCATAACTGTATCCACATTGTCCACTCTTCCCCCCCTCAGCTTTGTGTCATCTGCAAATAGAGTTAACTTAACCTGAATGCCAACGCTGATGTAGCTGATAAACACGTTAAACAATATCAGACCCAGGACCGAGCCCTGTAGTACACCACTAGTGACGACCCCTTCCTCTGATTTCTCCCCGTTGATGACGACTCTCTGCTTCCTACCTTTCAGCCAGTTACCTATCCATCTGACAACGCACCCTGCGCCGCCCAGATCCTCTAGCTTCCTCTGCAGGCAGATATGTGGTACTGAATCAACAGCCTTGCTGAATTCAAAATAAATGAGATCTACCGGATGTTCACTATCTGCTTCCTTATTTACCCAGTTGAAAAACGAAATCAGATTCATCTGACATGATCTTCCTCCTACAAAACTGTGCTGCCTGACATCCTGAAGACCATTTTTGTCCAAATATTCCACCAGATCCTGCTTAATTAAGCCTTCCACCGATGTGAGACTGATCGATCTGTAGTTACCCGCCTTCTTCCTGCTACCACCCTTGTGAAGTGACATCACATCTGCTCATCTCAAGTCCTCCGGCATGACACCCGTCTGTAGTGATCTGTTGAATAAATGAGCCATGGATCCGCCAGCACTCCTGCTAGCTCCTTTAGTACCCTTGGATGAATCCCATCCGGTCCACGTGATTTGTCCTGCTTTGTGCATTTTAGCACTTCCTTGACCCTAGTGGTGGAGATAGCTGCCATTTCCATATGTGAGACCCCCAAGTCTACTGCCCTAATACCACTATCAGGCATTGGTCCTAAGTGTTCCTTGGTGAAAACTGAACAGAAGAATGTGTTCCAAGACCATGACCTTTTGCCTATTGTCCTTCACAATCCTGTCCCCATCCTTTAGCCTGACTACCCCCACACCCTTCTTCCTTTTTTCCTGAATATACCGAAAGAACAGGCTACTCACCTGTAACAGTAGTTCTAGGAGTGGTATACGTTGTCCATCCACACTCTCTGGCATGTCCCTTTCCCCTTTAAATCTCGCCAGAAAGTCTTCAAGCTGGCTCCTCCTACCCACTTGGGTGGTAAATACCTCGGCTCCGCCCCATGATGCCAGATCTTAGCCCGCTGGAAGCAAGGTGGTGTGCCTAAAGCCAGGGAGGTCAGGTGGGTGCGTGTGGATGAACAAAGTATACCGCTCCTAGAACTACTGTTACAGGTGAGTAACCTGTTCTTCTAGGAGTGTGGATATGTTGTTCATCCACACTCTCCGGCAGACTCCTAGCAGTTCTCTGGGAGGAGGTAGGCAAGGCGCACACCCCCTATTTAGGAAACAGAGATTGGAGAACCGAGGCCCCAAAACCAGCATCCCGGCGTGACTCAAGGTCGATGTGGTAGTGGGTAATGAAGGTGTTTGCTGACTTCCAGGTAGCAGCCCGACAGATGTCCTGGATAAGGATGTCCCTGGAAGCAGCAGTATGGCGGGTAGAATGAGCTCTTATCCCTCCGAGAGGCTTCTTGCCCACCAACTCATAGCACAGACCTATGCATGATGTAATCCATCTCGCAATGGTCCGTTTAGCTGCAGGTCTGCCAGAAGCGGCTTCAGCGTAGGTGACAAATAGCTGGCGAACCTCTCCCCGAATTTCCGCTGTCCTCTCCTTATAGTAGGAGACAGCACATCTCAGGTCCAGAGTATGGAGCCTGTACTCGGCATCCGAGGTGTAGTTAGGGTAGTATACCAGCAGAGTTATCACCTGGTTAAGGTGACTCTCTGAAACCACCTTCGGAAGGAATTTTGGGTGAGGGCACAGGACAACTTTGTCCCTGTGGAAGACCAGATAAGGGGAGTCCACCGAAAGCACCTGGAGCTCCCGTCCTTCTGGCTGACATGATAGACACCAGGAAGGCCGTCTTCCACGACAAGTGTGAGAGCTCACACTTGTGCATGGGTTCGAATGGCTTGCCCATGAACTTTTCCAAAACCAGCAAGAGATCCCACGGAGGTGGAGGTTCATGCACTGGAGGGGATATGTGATCCAGGCCTTTTGAAAAAGTGCCCAACCACTGTCTCCTGTGCCAATGTCGGCTGACCAGCCCACGCCCGGTAAGACGAAATGGCTGCCAGGTGCACCTGAAGGGTTGATGTCCGTAGACCCCTTTGGAGAGAGGCCAAAGGTAGTCTAGAATGTTAGCCACAGAGCAGGATAAGGGGTCCAGACTCTTACCCTGACACCAAATGGAAAACCTTTTCCATTTGAAGGCATAACACTTCCTGGTCGATTCCTTACGAGATGCCTCCACCACAGTGTAGACATCCTCGGAAAGACCCAGAGCCTGGAACTCTAGCTGCTCAGGTACCAGGCTGTGAGGTGGAGGGATTGAAGGTCCGGATGAAATGCCTTCCCCCTGGTTCAATGATATCAGGTCCAGGCCTGTACAAAGCCACTCCGGGGCCCTGCAGCTGAGGTTGAGGAGAACTGGATACCAGAACTGGCGGGGCCAATCTGGGGCTATCAGGATCACCTTCGCCTTGTTCCGCCTCACCTTGAGTAACACCTTGTGGATCAAGGGAAACGGAGGAAAGCGCTCAGAGGAGGCCTGGGGTCCATGGCCTCGAGAAGGCATCCCCTTGCAGCGAGCCCTGCTGTGGGGGGCGGGCATGGTATAGACTCAGTTTGGTGTTCTCCCTGGAGGCAAACAGGTCCACCAACGATTTGCCCCAACGGGAGAAGAGATTGTAAGCTACCTCGGGATGGACAGACCACACGTGGGATGTCAGGCCTAAGCAGCTGAGAGCATCCGCCAGTTGGTTCGAGACTCCTGCCACATGGATGGCATGGAGATCCACCTCCAACCGGCTGACGAGGGTCCAGATTCGAAGCGCCTCCTTGCATAGCAGACAGGAGTGCATGCCGCCCTGTTTGTTGAGGTAGTACATGGTCATGGTATTGTCCGTCTGGACTTGAACCACTTGACCCCGGAGCTGAGGAGCGAAAGCTGACAGGGCCAGTCTGACTGCTCTGAGCTCCAACAGGTTGATGTGGCATCGGGACTCCCCGGGGGTCCAGAACCCATGGGCCCTGTTGTCCCCCATGTGGGCTCCCCAGCCCATGAGAGAGGCATCGGTCGTCAGGGCGACCATCGGCTCGGGGCGGACAAACAGGATTCCTTCCTGCAACCGGTCTGGGACAGTCCACCATTGGAGAGCGTCCCACATCTTCTGGGTTACAGTGATCAGCTGGTCAAAGTGACCATATCGCTGAGTCCACTGGGCGGCCAGCTCCCACTGGAGAAGGCGCATATGCCACCTGGCCCAATGGACCACCGAGGTGCACGCCGTCATGTAGCCCAGAAGGCGCAGAAAGTCCCAGGCAGGGTGCAAGTGCCCAAACAGAAATGATCGGGCAAAGGAGGAGAGAACCTCCGCCCTGTCCGCCAGAAGCCGAGCTCTGGCTTGATGAGAGTCGAGTTCGGCCCCGATGAAGCCCATCACCTGAGAGGGCACGAGTTCCGACTCGGCCTCTTTGATAAGGAGACCGAATTGGGAGCAGGTTTGGAGGGCTAGATCCCTGGACCTCTCCACCTCCTGAAGGAAGGAACCTGCCAAGAGCCAGTCGTCGAGATAAGGGTATAACCGAACTCCTCGACGCCGAAGATGGGCTGCCACCACTGCAATGCACTTGGTGAAGACCCGTGGGGCCGATGACAGGCCGAATGGCATGGCTCAGAACTCGTACAGGGTCCCCTCGATCCTGAAGCGGAGGAACTGCTGCTGGGATGGACAGACTGGGACGTGAAAGAACGCATCCTGCAGATCCAGTGAACAGAACCACATGTTTCGCTCCAGAGATGGTATGATCTGGTTCAGAGTTACCATCCGGAAGGTGCGAGACCTGAGATATTGATTCAGGTCGTGGAGCTCTAGGATGGGGCGCCAACCCCCCGTCTGCTTGGGCACCAGGAAGTACCTGGACACGAAGCCTGGGTCTGTAGGAGGATCCGGCACTGGAGCTACCGCCTCCTTGTGGAGGAGCTGAGCAATGTCGTCCCGAAGGGCCAACTGAGTGCAAGCTGAGATCCTTTCCTCCCGAGGGGCGTGACTCAGCTGGGAGAGTACTGCTTGAATTCCAGAGGCAGTCCCTGGCCGACACCTTCCAGAACCCACCTGTCCAAAGTGATACCGGACCAGGCGAAAAGAAAGTGACGGAGCCGGACTCACACGGGAGGACCCAGAGCTGGCATGACAGGTGTAGGGGTGGCAACCCCCGACCCGTCACTGAGCAGGCTTAGAGGAGGATGAGGAGGAGGCTCCTGGACCAGCACCACGGCCTCCTTTATGGGGCTGTTGGGGACCCTGCTTGGGCCTGGAGCGCCAAGCTTGAGCCTGCTGCTGCTGCTGCTGGCCTCCTTGAAAGAAGGGCTGCCTAACCGCAGGGGAAGAGTGCCGAAAAGGCTTCTTCTTGCGCTTCTGCTGGTTCTTGCCCAAAGAACCCTTCACAAAGGTAGCATCCAATGTGGCACTGGACTGCTCTATGTGCTGGAGGTGACCAGCCACTCCGGGACCGAAGAGGTCGGTGCCTAGGAAGGGCACGTCAGCTAACTTGTGCTGAGTATCCGCCAGAAAGGAGGATAACCTCAGTCAGACCCTGCGGCGAGTTGCTACTGTGGCTGCTAAGGAGCGGGCACAGGAATCTCCAATGTCCAGGGCCGTCTGGAACTGCTGTTTCGCAACAGCACGGCCCTGGTCACAGACTTGCTCTACCGTGGTCTGCATGTCCGCTGGGAGATGAGGGAGGATTTCATCTAATGACCCTAAGAAGGCATGAGAGAAGTGTGCCATGATCACAGCCGAGCTGGCCTGACAAAGGCCCAAGGATGAGGCCGCATAGACCTTCCGGGTAGAATGATCCATAGTCTTGGACTCCTTGTCCGGAAGGCGGTCAGTGTCAGCTGAGCTACCAGTGTGTCTGAACACAGAAGCTGTCACAAGGCTTTCAGCTGAGGGATGCTCTATGAACCCCGCCAGGGACCCCATGGGTACCGTATACTTGCGGGCCATGCGGGCAGATGGAGCCGGACAGGAGGCAGGACGCTGCCATAGCTCAAGGGCCGGGCCAACAATGGCTTCGGCCACTGCAAAGGACTCTGTCGGGGTATCCCCCCCTTTTGAGGATATCCGTAAGGGGGTAATCCGCATTCTTTTGGATAGGCTCCAAGGGAATTCCAGTAGATTCGGAAATCAGGCGGAGGATGCCCTGAAAAGAGGAAGGACCTTCTTCCAAACCTGCCACTGATGACTCATCATCCCCTGGATGCAAGTGCAAACCAGTGGCATCCGAGTCCAAAGAGTCGGGATATAACGGTCTCCCACCTATGTCTCCCTCGATGCGCCAAGGGTGATCGGGGACAACAGTGATGGACAGATGATGGGACAGTCTGGTGTCTGTCTGGTCCTCTTTCGAGGGAGCCCCTCCCTGAGGCTGCTTAGGCAGTGGCTCCACCAAAATCGATGAGGAGACTGAAATAGACAGAGCTGGAATACGTGCCAGCACCATGGGGGGGGGGGGACCGAAGCCCTCAGTTCCGGAGGGGTCGGCGTCTGCCTAGGAGGCGGGGGCCAAGTAATGGCCAGTGCTGCCGGCAGAGCCGGCTTATGACCGCTCAGAATCAGCTGTTACCACATGAGATCCTCATAACGTCGACGGAGTTTCCATCGAAGTCTCTCCTCGTCCGAGGAGGATGAGGATCGATGGTGACGCCTCTTTCTGGAGTGCTTGTCCCCGATAGACATTGTGACCTTTCTTCGGTTTTTCGACCGAAGGGGTCCTGATCCTCAATCGAGACTGACGGGGTCAGCTTGTTCAATTGGGAGACGCCGGAGTCGGAGAGAACCGAGGTTCTGGCACTTTTCCCTTGATCGGGACACCCAAGGGCAGGGTCTCCTTGTTGGGGACATAAAGGACAGGCATCCCTTCTAAGGAGTCGGTGACCGAAGTCGGCGACAAAGGCTCAATTGGGTCGAGAGTGATCTCAGCTGGTTCAGCTGTTTCCTCAGTCTCGGTGCCTTGGCCAGACGGAAGGTCTGAAAAGCCGGCGGCCGAGGAAGCGATCTTGACCGAAGTAGAGACCGCATGTTCCTGGGACTCTGACCTCTCGGTCCCAGAAACGTCTCCTTCTGGAGGAAGAAGACTTAGGGTCCTTGTCCCTCTTCCGAGGGCGGGAGGAGTGCGAGCCTGAGGGCGCCTCACCCCTAGTGGGGAGAAACTGGCACAAGTCCCAAAAGGAACCAGTAAAAGTAGAGCCAAGGTTGAGAGGTACAAAAAAGCTTCGGCTAGCCAAAGCTTGAGCAGCTTTCTCCTCGAAAGCCGCCATCTGTTCGAGCTGTTTGGCGGATCCCACGGCCGCGGAAACTGCCCACCCTGCCTCCTTCGATTTCACCGTGATTCTGGCTCAGTCTCCCCAATTTTAGAGCGCGTACTTCGGTCGTCCAGGACGTTGGGATGGAAGGCCAAACAGATGGTGCAAGAGGTGGTGTCATGTACGACACCTAAGCAACAGACACACGAGAGGTGGGGATCGGTGCATGACATTTTCTGGCCGCAGGGACACCGGCGAAATCCGGGGGACGATTTGTCCTCCATGTCCGATGCGCTAGGATCGAAGTCATAAACTCTAATGAGTTTTAGAAATTGGCCGGGGAAAACCGGCGTTGAGAATCCAGGGCCTATAAACTGCTAAGGTAGCCAGGGAACCTGAATCTTCCAGCGGAAAGGAAGATCTGGCGTCATGGGGCGGAGCCGAGGTATTTACCACCTGGGTGGGTGGGAGACGCCGGCTTGAACACTTTCCGGTGAGATTTAAAGGGGAAAGGGACATGCCAGAGAGTGTGGATGAACAACATATCCACGCTCCTAGAATAATTGTTTCCCATTTTGACCCCTTCTGCTATACGCTCTTCCGCCGCTGCTTTCAACTGTTTCAAAACTGTCTCAGCTTCTCAATTCTTCTGAACGTATTCTTCCCAGTTGTTGTCATCCGCCTGCCTTTGAAAGTTGAGAAAAGCCTTCCTTTAGGCTTTTAATGCCGCTCACACTTGGTTCATAAACCATATTGGTCTTTGATGCTTATTCTATTTTGTTACTATCCTTGCGCATGTCCCTGTAGCCTCTGAGATGGCTTGTTGAATCTGGCCCCAAATCATTTCCACTTTCAGTTGATCTTGGATCCTCACTAACCTTTCCCTAACTAATTCACCCATTTTTCCAAAGTTTGCCTTGCTAAAGTTCAGGACTTCTGCTCTGGACTGGGATTTTATATCCCCGATAGACAAGTCAAACAAGACTGAGTTATGATCACTGTTTGCCAGAGGTTCACCAACTCTAACAGCACTAACCATTTCTGAGTTGGTGAGGATAACATCCATAATGTTACTCTGACTAGTTGGCTTGCCTACCATTAGTGTGAAGAGGCAGTCTTGAAGGCCATCCAACATGGATTGACTTTTTCCTGACCCAGCTATTGGAATGATCCAATCCACATCTGGCAGGTTCAGGTCTCCTAACAACCCCTGGTGGCCTTCAATAAAATCCCAACAATTAAAGACTCCATAGTGTGCACTGCACACTTTAAATCAGGTCCTCTGCAGCAATAACAGTATCTACTTAGACACCTTAAGAATGACAGTTTTCCCTGTGGAACATGCTCAGTGTGTTCACATATGAACAGATCTCATACAAACAAGAAAAGACATCTTTAGGAGAATCTCCACAGGCGAGAAATTTGGAACACCTGCCTGGAATGTTTCTGTATACTGAACCAGAGCTTATGCCCACTGTACAGGCATCAAAGCTTTGTCAAGTTATGTGTTTAATTTTGTACCTATGAATTCCTGGATCTGCTTGGGTACCAGGTACAACTTTGCTAGTGTAAAAGGAAGCCCCATACTTGCAGAGTGCTCTTTACTGCTTAAACTGAGCAAAGAGCTTTCTCCTTGTTTTTCCACAAACTAGCCAGTTGTCTAGGTAAGTAAACTCCCTACCTCTGCAAGAAGGGTGCCACTACTGACAGGCACTCTGTGAACACCCTAGATGCTTCTGTCAGACTGATGGCCAGTTCCTTGAACTGAAATTAGGTATTATCTACCCTGACTCTTGCTTGTTTTCTGTGGCTGGGTCTTGTTGGGATGTAGATCCAAGGATCCCATCCAGTCTCTGTGCCATACGGGTGGTACAGCTGTTTGCAGTGTCACCGTTCTAAATTATTGTATATATATGCTCATTTAACAATCCCAAGTCCAAAATGGGCACCCATTCTGAGTGAGGAAATACTTGGGGCAGAAGTTCTTTCCCAGTTCGGAGGTGGGAACCTTCTCCACAGCATTTAGTATTAACAGCCTCCTCGCTTCTACAATTCCAGTAGGATTTTTTTTCTTCTGGCAATTGACAAATGAACACTCAAGTTGTTTTCTTTTTAAAAAATTGCATAAATTGGAAACTGAAGCAGACAGAAAGCCAGCACCAGGATACAGTACACATTTATTTCTATTTATTTAAATACAAAAAATATACACCTCGGTGTTGGACAAAGCAGAACTATCCCGACCTGGTTTTACCTACAAGGCTTTTTCAAGGGTCACCAGTGTAGGGAGGTGGGGTTCTTTTTATTTATTTATTTAGCTTTTGTTGACCGGGTAAGTGCACTAGACAAATCCTGCCTATTTTCAGGCACGACCCGGGGGAGGGGGATACAGATGAATGCCAACTGACCTTGAACCAGATTAAGCTGTTGGTGGTATTTTTAGTGAAAGAGAAATTTGGCCAGGACACCGGGGAAATTCCCCTACTCTTTTCGATAAGTGCCATGGGATCTTTAACATCCACCTGAACTACCACCAATCCAGGCAGATGGGACCTCGGTTTAACGTCTCATCCGAAAGACGGCACCTCAGAAGTGCAGCACCCCTCTCATGCTGCACTACAGTGTCAGTACTGGGATATTAACCCAAGTGCCAGATGTGGGAACTGAACCCACAGCCCTCTGATCTCCCGGCCTCAGAGGCGAATGTGCTACCTACTGAGCCACTGACACTGACACTTTTTAAAAGGCAATACAACCAATCACATACAATCCTTTTAAACACAAAGTAAAACTTGGTAACACTCATTGCTGGGTAGGCACTTTATTTACAAAATGATGAAAACTCAATTGTGATTAGTTAAAATGCATTATATGTAAGAAACCTGAAATATTGTTCTGATGATGCATTTTAGATGTGAACCTATCTTAAAAAGTAAGCTGTGTGCAATAATTTTAACTTATAAGATGGAAATGTGGTAGCGCTTTATGGTTTGTAGGTACTATACCTTTAAATTATGCAATCTTGTATGTGACTGGTTGTATTGCCTTTTAAAAAGAACCCCACCTCTTTATACTGGTGACCCTTGAAAAAGCCTTGTAGGCGAAACCAGGTCGGGAGAGTTCTGCTTTGTCCAACACCGAGGTGTATATTTTTTGTATTTAAATAAACGGAAACAAATTTGTACTCCATTCTGGTGGCAAATTTCTGTCTGCTTCTGATTACGTTTCCTAGCCAGGCACAGGGTTTGGGAGGTAGAGTGGCAGTTGCCTGCCGTGATAAATTGGAGACTTACCACATCCAGAAACCACTTGTCTATGGTAATTCTTTCCCACTGTTAGAGATCACACAGAGGCATCCTCATACTAGCAATGGTTCTACGGCGACATGGACAGAACTGTCAGATGTGGGTTTAACTTGGGTTGGAGGAACTGATGCAGACTGCCGTCTAGCTCCCCTCTTTCCTCTGCCTCTCCCTGTGTTATTTGAAAAACAGTCACGATGCTCTTGGAGTCCCAATACCTTCCATTTTGTAGGGCCTATCAATTATTTCAGTCCCCTTTTTGTATAGTTGTTTTATGTCCATTAATATTTGGCATACATACTTCTGTTTTATCACTAAACAGGGAGGTACCTTTAAAGAAGAAATCAGTGGAACCTTTCATGTCTTGTGACAAGCCTGTTCTAAGCAAGGCAAACCTAGCAGGCAATACATTTGCTATTTCTCTGGATGCAATGTCATTCACAATGACAGCCATCTGAAACTGGTACTAACAGCTTCCAAACCAGCCTTAACTGTCTTTCTGCGCCAGACTGGTTTTTTTTATTTTTATAACAGCAGACACTCAGAGAGAGGCAAATTGCATTGCACAGTGCCTGAAAATAATGTGCAGAGTAACTTAAAATTGTTATGCCAATATAAACATAAAATGCCTTGTAAGGTTTACATGGTGCCTAGCACTGTTTATGACTGTAACATGTTCACTTGTCATCAGAGGCCAGATAATCAAAATGTTGCCCAGTGGGCAAAGTGACTGCATCCTGTTTGCCAGGGGTCTGCACCAAAGTGCAACAGTCAAAGGGGGCTGGGGCAAGTGCTAAAAGAGTTACGCGGACACAAAACATAATGTATGTGGTGGGCAAAGAAAGGGGCAGGGACATGGCGCAGTGCAATATTCAGCACAATAGCGCTACGCAAAGGGAACCGCACAGTCCAACTTGTGCTGTGCAGTTACTACTGAGAAAAAGCCCAACTTATTTCAAGCAACCCTAGTGGCTGTTGGAGCCACTGCAACAACCTCCGTCCCCATTAAATCACATTCTGCCCTGGTGGCCAGTGGTTCTCTCCTGTCTTCCGAGTCCCATCCCTGGTATATGCTAACATTTTCCTGGTGCCAGGTGGTGCCCCCCATCCTCTGATCCCCATCTCTGTTGAAATCACATTTATTCCTGGTGTCCAGTGGTCCTCCACCATCCTCCGATCCCCATCCCTGGTAAAAGTAAAAATTACCCTGGTGTCTAGTGCTAAGTTCCCGCTTGCCGTTCACCACATCACCAATGGTGAAGCCAAAAGCCGTCTGGCTAAAGTTTTTATGCACAGAAGCGCCACGGAGGCAAAAGCAGTGCACCGCAGTCAGTTTTCGACACCTCTCCCACCACGGCACAAAGAACTACAGAAAAAGGTGTAGAAAAACTACTGGCTGTTGGTGCCATCTTCATTCTCATGCAGGGCTTCGGGATTTGACCTCCCAGGAGCACTGAGTGCATATGTCATGGTCACAAGCAGTCACCTGATCCTTGTCTTGGCTGCAAGGCAGGAAAAAACAAAGAACAGACAACACTGTGTGTCAGCTGCAATATATAAAGAAGCCAAGCCAAGGAGCAGACTTGTAGACCTTGAGGCCTGTTTCTGCTGGCAAGTTTCATGTGTGAGGGTAGGTGGCTACACAGTATAAGGCCAAATGTGAAAATGAGCTGGCAGACAGACACAGTGTGAGGAGCAGGAAGTGGAAAGGGCTACAACAATTAGTCCCTAGAGCAAGCCTTCTGAGATGGAACAGGCTTCGAGTTTGCTATTGGGGGGGGGGACAATTTAAATATTAAGAGGCTGCTAGTAAAATCAGTCTGTAACAAAACTAGAGGAATCAAAGTTAAGAACTGAAGGGGTTAATTTAAGAGAGACAAGGAATTATTTGTACTTTGGGGGCCAAAAAATGGGCTGTTGACTAAATCAGGCTGTTGGATAATGACAGTTAAAACAGAGAAGAAAGTTAAGCAGGGGACAAGCCAAGAAGCAGGAAATTTAAGAGTCCCTGACCTAAAGCCACAAAGAAATCAAGTGCTGTACTGAACTACTGTAAGGCTTTTAGTCAGTGATCTGAAATTGAGTGCCATGCTTTTTAAGAGCTGGACAGAGCCAGAGATCAGATAAGTTAGGTAGTTTGAGAACTTAGTTTATTATGTTACAATAGTGTTGTATACTGTTTGCCTTAGGGTGAATGATGTAATGCACTCAAATAAAAAACCTTGTCACTACGTTTTTTTGATTCTTTGATGTGTGGCTCAAGGTTTCCTATTGTGACTAAAATCTGGGAGGTCTCTTTAGCCATAGTGGCTAGTGATTTCAAAACCCTAGGGGGAACAGATTAGTGGTCCCCCACCTCTGATCCCGTCCCTGTAAGTTAAAATCTCCCTGGTGCCCAGTGAACCTCCCTCCCAATCCCCAGCCCCAGTGAAAGTGGAATATGCCCTGATGCCTAGTGCCCCGAGATCCATGGCCTCGGTGAAATTACAGTAGTCCCTGGTGTCAGTGTCCCTCCCACCACCACCCTCCGATCCCGGATCTGTGAGAATAAAAATAATACCCTGGTATCCAGTGGTTCCCCACACCCTTCGATCACTGGCCCTGATGGAATAAAATAATTCCCTGGCGTCCAGTGGTTCTCCCACCTTCCGATCGCCAATGCCGTATTATATCATATATTCTGTGGCAGCTAGTGGCACCCCACACCCACGGATCTCTGTCCCCGTACCAGCGGAAGCCTTCCCTGGAGTCTAGTACCCCCACTGCATCAAGGGCACTGACCAACCCACTCTGTCACAAACCCCTTACCTCAATCACTGGCACCGTGGAACCCACATGGCAATTGGCACAGCCCTCCTCTCACCACCTTGGCCAGTCGCCATATGCGATGACAGGAAGCACGCAACCCCTGTACTATAAAGGGAGCGCATTCACTGGCCTGGTGACTGGAGGGTGGGAGGACCACTAGGCACCAAGGACATTTTTACTTTTACTGGACATGGGGATTGGGGGATGGGGGACCACTAGGCACCCGGGAAAATTTTAGTTTTACTGAGGATACTGGGGACGGGGATCAGAGGACTGGGGGGGCCACTGGACACTGGGGACAAATGTGATCCCAATGGAGAAGGGGATTGGGGGACAGGGGAACCACTGGACACCTGGGCAACAGTACTCTCCATGGGGATGGGCAATTGAAGTGGGTGGGGCCAGCCACAGGAGGGGCGCAAACCTGCCACCTCTTCCCATGCAAATGGGCCTGCATATGGCCTCTTAGCACCTTGCATGCCCAATGGGCTCCTCTGCATGGCGCTAACAGAATATTGTGCTGGGGGCTCCTGGCACTATCAGGTCGGGGGGCGCTGTTCCCAGCACTTCCCAGATCCACATCGGGGCAGCGCTACTTGACTTATGCTGTGCTGACAAGCCCCTATATTCAGTCAGACAGTGCTAGTGCGCTATCCGACTGAATAGGAAAAAATATCCTACGCCGTTGTGGGCAGTAGAGCAGCATAGCCAAAACCTTACACTCCGGTCTACCCATTTTCAATATCTGGCCCTAGAAGTTTTGCCTTAACAGGGCACTACTGTAAACAAGTTCTGCTCAATGGTTTTTATCTTTAATGAAATTGAACTGAAGTAGGCAGCCAGTCTCAAGAATCAAGTGAAGGTAGTGTAAGCTTTCTTTACCTCTACCAAGGAGAGCTGCTAATTTTAAAATGCCCCATCCACAGCAAGGAGAAGTAGCAGCTGCCACAGCTTGCAGGAGGGCAACTTCAGCGCCATATCTCACATGCAGGGGAGAGGTGCTAATTTAAACGCTGCATCTATGGCAAGGAGAAGTAGCAGCCGCTGCCACTTGTGGGAGGGCAACTTTGGCGTTGCATCCCACGGCCAGAACTTCAGAGCTGCAGCCAGGAGGACAGAACAGCCACAGCCCACGGCTAGGAGCAGTCACCACTTGGAGGAGGGGAGCTTCTGTGGATTTTCCTGCAGCTGGAGAGGGGGAACCAATCGACAGAAGATTCTGAGGCTCAGCTCCAATCGAGGAAGAGGGCTCCTGTCGGAGCCAAATCGAGAGCGCCAACAAGAAAGGAGCCAGATTTGTAACTGTGCAGCTGGGCTATGAAGAGCAAGTCCCAGCCGCAAAGCAAACCAAGGAGAGTTGCTGATTTTGAAAAGCCGCATCTGTGGCAAGGAGAAGTAGCAGCTGCTGCTGCCACTTGCAGGTGGGCAACTTCAGCACTGCATCCCGTGGCCAGGGGAGAGCTGCTAATTTAAATGCCGCATCCGCAGCAAGGAGAAGTAGCGTCCGCATGCAGGACAGCAACTTCAGCGCTGCATCCCACGTCCAGGAGAACTTCAGAGCCGCAGCCCACGGCCAAGAGGACATAAGAGCCGCAGCCTGCGGCTAGCAGCAGTCACCACTTAGAGGAGGGGAACTTCTGCGCCGCATCCCGCAGACATGGGACAGTTGCTAATTTAAACGCTGCATTCGCAGCAAGGAGAAGCAGCAGCCACCGCACTTGCAGGAGGGCAACTTCAGCGCCACATCCCATGGCCAGGAGAACTTCAGAGCCGCAGCCCGTGTCCAGGAGGACATAAGAGCCGAGCCCACGGCTAGGAGCAGTTGCGCTGAGGAGGGGAGCTTTGGATTTTTCTGCCACCCACCCTCCCCCCCACACTGCCTCTGTATTAATTGGGCTCACTGGGCTCCTCCTAGTAGAGGCCACACCAAAGAAGAAGGGTCAAGAAGAGGGCCGGCAAAGCAGCTCACCAGGAAACAGAAACCTGACTTAAAGAAGCAGGACTCGTGAACTGGCAGCAAATCATTTAAGAGAAATTGCATGTGGGACTCTGGTTTGGGACATTACATATGGGACCCTGGTTGTGAGACATTTAAAGACATGGGACTCAAGAAGAGTGCTTCAGGGACTGTGAAACAGCAGGTACTGTATTGTGGCTGGGCAGTAAGTACAAAGTGCTTTTAGCAAATGATGGCCATGTGAAAATAGCTGTATCTAGGTTGTCAACGAATTTCGTTGTTAAGTGCTAAATGTATTCCCTGGTGTTAAGGATAATTGGGGTATCTAGGGAAAACATTTATAGGAACATTGCTTTGGTTACGTACAGCTTAAACTGTGAATTTAAACTATAGGCTGTATGGGTTAGGGACTTTAGGAGAACAATGCTCTGGTTAGGTTTAGCTAAACCTGTTAATTTAGACTGTGGGCTGTACGGGATATGGGAGTTGGGGTGTTTGGTGTGTTTAAAGTAACATTAAGAGGAACATTCCTTTGGCTAGGAATAGCTTAGACTGTAACTTTAGGCTGTAGACTGTACAGGTTATAGGCCTTAGAGAAACAATTGCACTGGTTAGGTTTACCTTAAACTGTTAAATTAACCATAGGTTGCGTGGGTTACAGACACTAGATCATAGGGGAAATGGAGTGGCAACCAAAGTGGAGAAGCCAATGGTGCACAGAGGGAACAAGTCTGGGGCATGGTCCCAAGACTGCAAGGACAGGCTGCATCTTAGGTAGGGTGGTAGGGTGCAGCGGCCTGCAATAGTACTGGCTACAGTATGGAAGATGGGGCTGTATGGTATGTAGGCAGCTGGCACAGCTAAGGGAGGAGGTAAGGCGGTTGAGATGGACGCTAGGATGGGCAAGGGAGAGGGGTAGAGGGGAGTACAGGAGGGGAATCCACTGAGGGAGAAAGATGGGATGGGGGAACGAGAGTGAGCCAAAGAGGGAGCTGTAGAGGGACAAGGAGCATATACAGCAATAGGCAGGGGTAGATGGGAGGGAACTGAAGAAAACAAAGAGTATGCTAGCAGGAAGAAGGGGTTGAGGAGAGCATACAGGGGGCTTTGAGGGCTCAGGTAGTGGTGGCATGGGACACAAGAGGGACCAGGGGGAATGGTAGGAGATAAGGTACAAAGGTCCAAAACCAGCACAGAAAGGAAGAGATGAGAAAGCAAGGGGAGGAGCCCCAGTCAGAGGGATACTGGCAGTGGGCATAGAGCAGAAAAACAGATTCACACCACTAGGAGCACTAAAGGAGGGAGAGAAGCAGGGCAATAGGGGAGGACTCAGGGGTAACAGGTGAAGCAAACACAAAGGAAGGTTCAGTTGGGGGGATGCCCCTTTAGGAAAGAACCAAGTAGACAGTAAACATAATGATAAGGGCACAGGGGTGAACATACTGCAGAAAGGGCTAACCCTCCGGGAGCAGGTTTAGAGGGGCTAAAACAAGATGGGAATAGGGAAGCGACCTGACCACTGGAAAATTCAATTATAGTACCGGAATGGATAAAACAAAGGGGAGGGATAGGTCTGGCGGATGGTGGGGCCAAACAGGCAGTCTAGCTGAAAATGCCTGCGGGGGACGGGAAGCCTGGGGTTCAAATCGGTACTCAGGAAGATGCAATGGGTAAAGAGGGAAGTGAGAATAAGGTAAAGAATGGAATGCAAGGGACTGGGAGAAGGATGGAAGGGAAAGACATGCAGAAGGTAAAGGAGAGCAGGGTCTTACTTGTTGGGGATTCCGTAGTAAAAGGTATTCGATTGGGGGGATAAGAGCAGTGCAGTATGGGTTGAGTGCCTACCTGGTACGATGGCGGTGGAGGTCATTCACTATATTCCCTCTAAGGGGAAACAGCAGGATGGGAAAACACACCTGATGTTCCACCTGGGAACAAATGATCTAGCAGGAAATAGCCTGGTGGGAGGTGCAGGCAAGATTCAGAGCACTTGCTAGGGACTGCGGCAGTCTGGGGTTCCAATCTGTGGCTTTTTAGGAGGTGTTGCCCGTACCAAAGGCAAGTACTGAAAGGAGGCAGAAGGTTGAGGAGTTTAATGAATGGCTGGCAGGATGCTGTGAAAAGATGGGGTATGGGTTAGTAGGGGACTGGGGATCAATGTTGGGGGATGAGAGCCTATTTGCCCTGGACAGACTGCACCTGAATAGGGAGAGTGTGGCAGTGCTAAAGAGCAAGTCAGGAGAGTTCATAGCAGGAATCTATAATTAAAACTAAAATCGGGAGGGGGGGAGAGAAATTCCACACCATAGGGCAGGAGAAACGAGGGCTACCAGGCCCCCTCCCCCCAGGATAGAGACAGAATGTTGGGAAAGAGGGTATCAAATGAAAGGGGGGTTGGGGGGGACTTGGTGGAAGGGCTTAGCTGTCAAAACTAGGAGCTTGGGGAACAAAATGGTGGACTTGGAGGCCATCACGGGGGATGAAGGGCTGGATTTAGTAGCAATAAGTGAGACTTGGTGGACAGAGCATCATACTTGGGAGACAACAATTCTGGGATACAGACTGTTTAGAAGGGACAAGGAGGGGGGAGTTGCGTTATACATCAGGGACGACATAAGAGTAACATGAGGGACAGAAGAAGACAGGGAGACTGAGCAACTGTGAGTAACACTAGGCAGGGGGACTGGAGAACACTTGCAGCTGGGAGTGGGATACAGACCACCTACGCAGAGGGAGGAGGGGGACAGACAACTAAATCAGGCAGCCAAGTGGATGGCCTTTAAAGGAGAAATACTACTTGCAAGGGACCTAAATCTCTCAGATATAGACTGGGGAATCCCAGAAGCAGTGTCAACTAGGAGCAGGGAGATCCTAGCTGCGCTGCAGGGGGCATTCCTTCAACAGCTAGTCAGGGAGACAACAAGGGGCAACAGCCATCTGGACATGGTTCTGATAAATGGGGAGAGTGTGGAGGAGATGCAAGTGGGAAAACGACTTTGGCACCAGCGATCACAGGACTGTAAGGTTCAGGGTGAGGGCAGGGAGTGATACAAATTGGATGAGTACAACAGTCATGGACTTCAGACGAGTGGACTTCGACAGGATGAAAAGAATAGCAATGGAGGCAGTGGAGGGAATGAAGAATATAGGGGCAGTGGAGGAGTTATGGAATCTATTAAAAGGGGAATACTGAAAGTCATGGAAATGTGCATAAAAAGGTTAAGAACAAAAGGGGAGGGAGACCTTTTTGGTTTATTAAGGGGATAGTGGAGGCAGTCAGGGAAAGGAGGAGAGCGTTAAGAAAATTTAAGAGGTCACTCAATGAAGAAGATAGGGAAGCATAAAGGGAGAAGAGGAGACTGGCGGGACAGAAGATCAGGAGGGCAAAAGCGGATACGGAGGAGAAAATAGTTAAAAAAGCCAAAAGGGGGAACAAAACTTTTTTTCTGGTATGTGAGGGAGAGGAGGAGTGCAAGGCAGGGGACTGCAAGGCTGAGGGGGGAGGGAGGGATAAAATTGGAAGGGGACTGTGAAAAAGCAGAGGTACTAGATAAGTACTTTTGCTGGATATTCATGGAAGAGTAAGACGGGAGGGGACCTGAGCTAAACAGGAAGAAGAAGGAAGACAAATGGGTGGATCAGAGCCCGTTCACTGTGGATAGGGTTAGGAAAGAACTAGAAAGACTAAGCGTGGACAAGGCAATGGGGCCGGATGGGTTACACCCCAGAGTGATCAGGGAATTGGAGAAGTTGGCCACCCCATTGGCAAGGCTATTCAACTTGTGGCTGGATTTGGGGAGGGTGCCGGAGGACTGGAAGAGGGCAGACGTGGTACCTTTATACAAGGGAGGAATAAGGGAAGAGTGGACAACCATCGACCTGTCAGCCTCACCTCAGTGGTGGGGAAGGTAATGGAGGCACTACTCAAGAAGAGGGTGGTGGACTACCTGGAGGAGAGTGACTTACATGACAGCAGACAACATGGCTTCACGAAGGGAAGGTCGTGCCAGACGAACCTGATCGAGTTCTTCGATTGGGTGACTCAGGTGGTTGACCAGGGAGGGGTGGTGGACGTGGCCTATCTGGACTTCAGTAAAGCCTTCAACACCATCCCCCACATAAGGCTGGTGAGCAAACTGGAGAGTTTAGGGGTTGCTGGGAAAATAATAAGGTGGGTGGAGGCCTGGTTAGTGGGAAGAACCCACAGGGTGGTGCTGAAAGGGGTGTACTCCAGAATGGGGGGGGGGGTGAAGAGAGGAGTGCCCCAAGGGTCGTGAGACCTCTACTTTTTAACATTTATATCAGTGATATAGTAGAGGGTCTGAGGGGGAGTGTGTGCCTATTTGCTGATGATACAAAGATCTGCAATAGGGTGGACACCCCAGGGGGGTGGAGTATATAAGGCAGGACCTGAAGATGCTCGAAGAGTGGTCGGAGATGTGGCAGACGAAATTTAATGCCAAAAAGTGCACTGTGATGCATGTGTGGAGTAGGAACACACGAGCAGAATACACCCTAGGAGGGGAGGCAATCAAAGTAACGGAACAAGAGAGGGATCTGGGGATCATAGTCTCATCCAATCTTAAGGCAGGAAAACAATGTAGCAGGGCGGTGGGAAAGGCCAACGGAATGTTGGCATACATCAGCAGCAGCATTACTAGTAGAATAAGGGAGGTAATGATGCCCCTCTGCAAAGCCATGGTTAGGCCACATCTGGAGTAAGGGGTCCAGTTCTGGAGACCACACCTCCACAAGGACATAAATGGAATTGAGAGAGTGCAGAGAAGGGCAACTAAGATGGTGCAGGGTATGCAAAGGAAGACATACGAGCAGAAGTGTTAGGAGCTGGATCTGTACACGCTGGAGACTAGAAGGAAAAGGGGAGACATGATCGAAACTTTTAAATATGTAAAGGGGCTCAACAAAGTAGTGGAAAGGTGTTTACTTAAAAAGAAGAAGGGGGCAAGAACTAGAGGGCATAGCCTTAGACTTCAGGGAAATAGATACAGAGGCAATGTGAGAGGGAGATTCTTCACAGAAAGGGTGGTGGAGCCTTGGAACAGACTGCCAGAAGAAGTGGTGGGGGCTAAATCGGTGGAGGGATTCAAGAGGGCATGGGACAGGCATATGGGTCTGAGTAGCAGGGGGAGGGCAGGGGCTGGCAGGGAGGAGGTGTAGGGGGTGAGATAGGGTACACTAGATGGGCCGGTATGGTCCTTTTCTGCTGTCAAACTTCTAAGATTCTATGACATGATTCATTGAATCCAACCTTTCTGGAGACTCTGTCAGGGAGTGCAGCAGAGAAATTAACTATAGCTTTCTTGCATGCAGTATCCTGAATAACACACTCAGGGTAAGGATCAGAACAGATGAACTCCGAGCCCTCCCTGGGTAACACATATCCTTTCTTGATTCGTTTCTCTACAGTAATAATTGTTGTTGGCATAGCAAGGACCTTTTTAGAATCAATGTCAATGCTTTACGGATGGGTACTGACACTCTTCTTGTTCAGGACAAACCTGGCATACTCATGTTCTGCTTCCTCTACATCCACTTCAGTTTCTGTGGTATGTACAGACAGCATGTCAGCAAATTTGCCTCAAAAGTGATGTAATTCACCCGGGGGAGGGACTAAAGTCACCCTCAGCAGGGTCTCAAATAGGTTTTACAAACATTTGCATTGTTTTGAAAAAAGTGCCATGTGTGTTCAATGTCCTCCAAGGATATTTAGGATATCTCTCTTCAGCCAAGAAATAAATCTGTCACTGGAATGTCAGGGAGACCAAAACCACAGAGCAGAGTTTGAACTTTAATATTCTAAAGTTCTGTCCCTGGGGCAATGCCTCAGGGTTGAGATGCTGCAAGCTGTATGACATCACAACTATACTGACAATGCTAGAAATCTCTTCCAGGCTCCTAATGAAGGCCAACCCCCAACTCTTAGTTCCGTTTCCTCTCATGCCTCCCCTCCTTGCCATCAGCACAAGCAGGGGTCAGTGGTTTTCCACCCCACTGCCCTGGGTCCCACTAGAAGGGATAATCTCTGGGGCATTGTCAATAGCCATGGAGATGTGGAAAGCAGCAATGGGAAGCAGAGACTCAGCAGGAACTGAGGGGTCGGGGAAGCAGTGGCCTGATCACACCTGCAGGACTGGTGGACTCCAGGTGGGGCTGGGTGGGGGTGGACATAAAAGTACATAAAAATAAATTCTGTGTTTCTTCTGTATGATAGTGTGACACGCTACTCCCAGTGCTAGCAAACTAGGCTTAGCTATCTTTTCTTAAAGTAAGAAAAAAAAATGTCATCATGTCTTCTTCACTGGGATATTTTTTTTATTCATTTTATTATTTTTTTTGCAGTTAATTGTCTTTATTCTCCTGTTTGGAAGGCCCACCCTTCATATTTGCCACTCCAGCCCGGGTACCCTAACTTTCCTCCGGGACTGATTGCTGCGCATTCTCAGTGTGGCCTGTGTGCTCATCAGGTGCAGGACCTGTTGGTAGCTAGAATCATCTAGCTGCCAGTGAACTGGGCATGCAATGGTGCCTTAGACTGCCCTGTGCACGTCCCCGTATGTGTATGCTAATGGCTGCCACTCCTCCTTTCCCCTGCATGACAGTCCCTGGCTGCTACGCCTCCAGCTATCATTAGGGGCCAGGCTGGCACCATGTGTCATAATCCCTAACCCCCCCGGGAGAGGAAAGCAGTCCTTCAGATGCTCAGTCGTCTCCCTCCCGGCCAGCCCCCTGCAACTCGTGTCTGCTCCCGAACCCGGGTCACCAGCGTGGCAGCAGGTGAGGCATCTTGTGCCTCTACCCTCCTTGCCACTGGACTAGTTAATTTAACTGCTTTTTTTAAAAATATTCCCAATCCACCTGCACCATTCTGTCCCCATTATTCCTTGCCTCTCATCCCCAAAACAACTGGACCACCACAGCTTCAGCCTTCCTCCAGCCAGCAAGGCTGGTGAGTGCCTGCTTTCACAACTCATGCCAGTGCTGCTCCTTAGTCAGCAGGCATAGGGTTATAAATGTCGAGTCTGGGATGTATAGGGAGAGGCATCAGCAGCAGAAAACAGGAAGTTGTTATCCCTCTGTACAGACAGTTGGTGAGACCCCCATCTGGAATACTGCATCCAGTTCTGGAGACCCCATCTCCGCAAGGACATAGACAGGATGGAGGCAGTCCAGAGGAGGGCAACTAAAATGGTGCAGGGTCTGCAAGAGAAGCCATACAAGGAGAGAGACTAAAGGAGCTTAATATGTATACCCCTGAGGAAATGGGTGGGGGGGGGGACGACGTGACATAAACTTTTAAGTATCTCAGTGGAATCAACTAAGTCCAAGAGGGTAGCATCTTTCAGAAAAAGAGATGTTCAAGAACAAGGGGACACAATTTGAAGATAGAGGGGGGGACAGCTCAGGGGCAATGTGAGGAAGTATTTGTTCCACAGAGAGGGTGGTGGATGCATGGAACAGCCTTCCTGAGGAGGTTGTGGGGTCTAAAACTGTGGGAGAATTCAAGAATGCATGGGACAGACATAAGGCAATTCTTGTGGTGGGTAGGAAGAAATAGGCTGTTGGTTAACTAGGATCTGCAGCTTATCCTGTAGGTAGGGAAATGGGCAGACTACATGGGCCTAGCGGTCCTTATCTGCCATCAAAGTCTATGCTTCTATGAGTCACCCACACCATCCCTCCCGAGAAGCTGAATGCCTCATCTCTGCTAGGCGCCAAACAACCGCAGCCAGCCCCAGTAGGGGTTATTTCAAGGCCTGCATGTGAGCCCCAGTCTCCACTACTGCTTTTATTGCTAGTCTTGTAATCAGTGGTACATTGTAAATGAAAGTATCCAGTGAGATTACTGAAGCAGTAACTCTGTGGGATAAACAAAAGGAAAGAGAAAATTGTCTTATCTGTTCTCCATTTCTGCGTCACTAACCAGTTTGCATATGAGTTAAGCTGCTTGAATTGCATCAGAAAAGCTTCAGAAGCATTTCCCTCACATGCAGATGTGACAAATATAACTCGTGCAGATCCAGTTTAACCACATTGTAATTGAACGATTCATAGTCATATGAGCACAAGAATGCAGTGCGACAGCATCGGAGCCAGCACACAGCAGTACAAGGTTTCAGAAATGAATGCCCCGGGGCAAGATTCCAATCCAACCAGCACAGAATATTTTCCTAATCATGTGCACAATCTTTTATCTGCAAAACATGTTATTAAAAAAAATCATAAAATTTAGTTTTGTAGAGTCACACAGACCATGTAAAAGCCAAAGATGTTAACTACTCTCACTTCCTTGAATGAACTCTTTACACCAAGAAAAGTTTCAAAATAGATCAAACGAATAGCCTAAAAGCCATTAACCCAGACGTATTTCCAGGGGTTAAAGTGGGTAGATACAAAACTGAATGAAAGTTACCCACCTGTCATATTTCTCCACTGAATACTACAGGAAAGCTCCACCACTCACAGATGACAGTTCCCCTGCCTGCAAAACTAGAGGAGAGATACCCCACCTCATCATTTCCAATGTAACTTTTCTCTATTATTTTTATCGAGTTTTGAAGAATTATAAAAAGAGTCTGAGAAATGGAGCTTTCTGACTGGCTGTAAACATTCTAACAGCCTTATGTTAATCTTTTATTAACATACATGTAGAGCCTAATCATATGCTGAACAAGGTTTGACACTATTTAAATTTTTTTTTTTTATAATAGCAATAAGGCACTCCCAGGGGTTATGTTACTGGTCAGTTAATCACCCTCTAGGGGCATGTGGTACTCAGCTATGCCTTGTGCCACGTTAAACCCCTAGAAGGAGATTAACAGACCATTAACATAACCCCTGGTCATGCCTTATCACTTAATTGTACGTATTCTAGTAAAATATACTGAAATTTGATCAACTTACTTTATATCTCTCTGCGATGCTAAATCCAGTGGCACACTGTAACTTCCGCAAGCAAATGGGGCAAAGATCAAGTGGGCGTCGGTCTGATTCCTCCAGGTGATTAGATCCCTGCATCACACACTGTAACCACTGACAATGCTTCATACCAAAAATGTGTCCAATCTCGTGGGTCAGAGTCTGTGAATATAGCACATTTCAATGTCAATCCCTGTTCGGTTTCTTCATCTGCAAATATCTGTTACACAGACAATAATGCATGCGCAACCATGCACAACAAGGCTGTGTTCCCATCGAGGGATTCTGATGACGTCAAACGGACATCAAGAGCGAAGCTCAAGAGATCCCCAATGTCATTAGAAACCAGAGATGAAAATGCAGCCTAGTTGTGCTTGGCTGCCTGTGTGTTATTTTGTACAGTATATGGTTTAAAACATAAAAAATGTTGCTTTTTGATTTTTCCCAAGAAATCTTCGGTTTGGTTTTTTATTAAAAATTAAAAAACAAAAAACAGAACTCCACCCTGGTCCAGTTGCTAAAAAAACACACCTGGGGTAGGTATTTCTGTTTTTTTTTTCTTTTTTTAAATATTGAAATAACGGAAGATTTTATGATACGGGTGGCATAAGAGCCGAGTTCAGAGGGGCTGAGGGGCCCTGCCCTCTCCCCTGAAAATTCCAGCTTCTACTTTAGTTAACACAGAGCCCTGCCTGTTTGCAAAGATGCCCCCCCCCCCGGAAAAATAAATGTTGCCTCCTATGAGGGGTGCATCTGAGTTCTGTGTTTGTGAGGGAAAAATGAAAGTAAAGCACCAGGTGGCATGACTTTCCATTCTAATTTAAAAAAGCTGTTGTACCGGGGAAGGGTACAACAACATTCTATGACCTTTGAACTGTGGTACAACTGCTTTACAGTTAGGCTGGAAGTCCATGCACAACAAGGCGTAACCTTATATTATAATACAATTTTACATTGTCTTTCAAACAACTTACTGCATTACAAAACACTTTACAGAAGGTAACTAACAGAAATGTAAAAAAGCGAATGTAAAAATAATGTAAAGTAACACAGAAGCATAGACAATGATGGCAGAAAAGGACCAGAGGTCCATCCAGTCAGCCCAAGTTCATTATAATCCCTGGAACCTGCTGTTCCTCCAGGGTACTAACCCTCCCCGTCCTCTCTCTATTCTCTTCCTTGGACCTGACACCCCCGGTAACCACTACAAACAGGTTGCTCACCTGTAACAGTAGTTCTAGGAGTGGTTTATGATGTTCATCCACACTTCTGGCAGTTGCCTTTCCTTTTAAGACTTGCCAGAAATGTCTTCAAGCTGGCTCCTCCCACCCACCCAATTGGTAACACCCTCAGCTCCGCCCCATGATGCCTGATCTTGCCCACTGGAAGCAATGTTGTGTGCCAAAGTTAGGGGAGGTCTGGTGGGTCTGTGTGGATGAACATCATATATCACTCCTAGAACTACTGTTACAGGTGAGTAACCTGTTTTTCTAAGGACGTGGATGTGATGTTCTATCCACACTTCTGGCAGACTCCTAGCAGTTCTCTGGGAGGAGGGAGGCAAGGCGCACACCCCCCTGCATAGGGAACAGAGATTGAAGAACTGAGGCCCCAAAAACAGCATCCCGGCATGACTCAAGGTCGATGTGGTGATGGGAAATGATGGTGTGTGCTGACATCCATGTAGCAGCCCTGCAGATTTCCTGGACAGGGACATCCCTGGAAGCAGCCACCAATGCAGCAGTATGGTGGGTGGAATGAGCCCTTTGCCCTACGGGAGGCTCCCTATCCGCAAACCTATAGCAGAGATCAATGCAGGATACAATCCTCCTGCCAATCATCCGCTTAGATGCAGGTCTGCCAGGTGCTTCTTCAGTGTAGGTGACAAACAGATGGCAAACCTCTCCCTGAACTCCAGCTGTGTGTGCCTTATAACAGGCTAGCGCTCACCACAGGTCCAAAGTATGGAGTCTGTGCTCAGCCTCCGAAGTGTGGTTGGTAAAATACACTGGAAGATTAATCACCTGGTTAAGGTGAAAATTCAACACAATCTTCAGGAGGAATTTTCGGTTGGGGCACAGGACAACCTTGTCCAGGTGGCAGACCAGGTAAGGAGATGCCACCGGAAGCGCCTGGAGCTCTTGGATCCTTCTGGCTGACGTGATAGCCACCAAGAAGGCAGTCTTTCACGACACGTGAGACATTTCACACCTGTGCACAGGTTCAAATGGCTCGCCCATAAGCTTTGCCAAAACCAGCAGCAAATCCCAAGGTGGTAGTGTTTTACGCACCAGAGGGGAAATATGGTCAAGGCCTTTAAAAAGGTGCCAGACCACCTTCTCCTGTGCCACCGACTGCTGACCAGCCCATCGGTAAGCACAGATGGCTGCCAGGTGCACCTTAAGGGTTGCTAACCAAAGGCGCAACTTAGAGAGGGACCACAGGTAATCAAGGATGCCAGCCAGTGGACAGGGCAAAGGGCCAACACCAAATGGAGAATCTCTTCCACTTGAAGGCATAGCATTTCCTGGTCAACTTCTTCCGAGATGTTTCCATGACAGTGAGGACATCTTCAGAGAGACTCAAAGCCTGGAAGTCTAGTTGCTTAGGAATCAGTCTGCAGGTGCAGGGATTTAAGGTCCGGATGGAGAACCTTCACCTGATTGATGGAGAGCAGGTTTGGGCGTAAAGCAAGATGCCTCTGGAGCCTGCTGCTGAGGCTGAGAAGATCGGGGTACCAAAACATGTGCGGCCAGCCCGTAGCCACCAGAATCACCTGTGCCTTGTTCCTCCTGGCCTTGACGAGCAGCTTGTGGATCAAGGGTAATGAAGGAAAGGCACTGAAGAGGCCTGGGGTCCAGGGCCTCGAGAAGGCACCCCTCTGCAGCGTTCCCTGCTGAGTGGGGCGGGCACAAAACACCCTCAGCTTTGCATTCTCCCCAGAGGCAAACAGGTGCACCTGAGGGGTGCCCAACTGGGAGGGCAGACTGTCTACTACCTCTGGGTTTAGAGACCACTCATGAGACGCCTCGCCCACACGACTGAGGGCGTCCGCCAGCTGGTTGGAGGTTCCTGCCACATGGATGGCAAAGAGATCGGCCTCCAGGCTGCGCACTAGAGTCTACACATGGAAAGCTTCCTTGCACAGAGGCAGGGAGTGCGTTCCACCCTGTTTGTTGAGGTAGTACATGGTCATGGTGTTGTCCTGCTGGACTTGAGCCACCTGACCCCGGATGTGAAGAGCGATACATTCAGCATTAGCCGAATTGCTCGGAGCTCCAGCAGGTTGATGTGACATCGGGACTCCTTGGAGGTCCAGAGCCCGTGGACTCTGTATTCCCCCAGGTGGGCACTCCAGCCCATGAGAGAGGCATCGGTCATCAGGATGACCATCGGCTCTGGCCGGACAAATGGGATCCCTTCCTGCAGATGCTCTGGGACAAACCACCACTGGAGGGCATCCCACATCCGCTGGGTCACAGTGACCAGCTGGTCGAAGTGACCCTTGCACTGAGACCACTGGCTGGCAAGCTCCCACTGCAGAAAGGGCATTCTCCAGCGGGCCCATCGGACCATGCTGGTGCAGGCCGCCATGTAACCTAGCAGGCGCAGGAAGTCCTGAGTAGGGCGCAACTGCCCAACCCGAATTACTGGGAAAAGGAGGAAAGAACTTCTGTCCTGTCTGACGGAGCCACGTTCTGGCTCTGCAAGAGCTGAGCTCTGCCCTGATGAGGCTTATCACCTGTGAAGGCACGAGTTCCGACTTGGCTTCGTTGACCAGGAGGTCAAGGTCAATGCAGGTCTAGAGGGCCAGGTCCCTGGACCACTCCACCACTTGCCTGGAGGGACTTGTGATCAGCCAGTCATCCAAGTAGGGGTAAATCCGGACCACTCAGTGCCTCAGGTAAGCTGCCATCACTACAATGCACTTGGTGAAGACCCTGGGGGCTGAGGAGAGACCGAATGGCATGGCTTAAAACTCATAGAGAGCTCCCTCAGCTCGGAAGCGGTGTCCTGAAGATCCAGGGAGCAAAACCACATGTGCTGCTCTAGAGATCATGGTCGACTATGTAAGGGTATAAACGTAGAATTTATATCTAGAATTAAATCATGGAATTTAAAGCGATCTCTTTTCCCAGGGTTTTTCTTGTGAATATTATCCTTCTCACTGTATTACTGTATTCCAGGGACGTGGATATGATGTTCTGTCAACACTTCTGGCAGTTGCCTTTCTCTTTAAGACTTTCTGGAAATGTCTTCATGCTGGCTCCTCCCACCCACCTGGGCCTCGGTCGTCCTTAAACCTGAGGGAAGAGGCTCCAGTGGCTCCTCAGCCGGACTGCCCTCCTCCTCCAAGTCTGCCCAGTGACGGGATGAGGGGTGTCTCCCTCATGCCGGGCATGCCTCCCCTGGATCCTCCCATAGGGGGCCGGCTCTGCCACTTCCTTTCCACCAGGTCCGCTATCACCATGGACAGGTGGGTCCTTGAGGTGGTGGGTCAGGGTCTGCTTCTGGAATTTGAGTAGTACCCTCCTTGCCGAGCCTGTGCCCCATGGAAGGACTTTGTATTCCCAGACATTTTGTCAGCTCTCAGAGATGACATAGCCCCACTCCTCCGCAAGGAGGTCATGGTTCCTGTCACGGATCCTCTGGAACACCCAGAGTTTGTCTCCAGGTACTTCCTGGTGCCAAAACGGACAGAGGTGGGGGCTGGCGCCCCTTCTAGAGCTGCACAACTTTAACAAGTCTCTCAAGTCGCGCATCTTCAGGATGGTAACTCTGTCTCAGATCACAGGCAGTAGATGCATGTGAAGTGTGGGTCTATTCGGGACATCTTCTGCCTGCAAGGGCACTAGCGGAACCCGGGAGCAGACTTGTCGTCCATCACGGTCACAATCGACGATCAGGTTGAAGACAAACTCTTAATTGAAATTTGGAAGTAAATCCAAAGATTTTAAGCAAAGGGCCTACTCAGCATGACAGCGGTAAGGAGGGATCCTGCTTCTTTCAACAGAAAGGAAGATCTGGAATCATGGGACGAAGCAGAGGGAGTTTCCACCCAGGTGGGTGGGACGAGCCAGCATGAAGACATTTCCAGAAAGTCTTAAAGAGAAAGGCAACTGCCAGAAGTGTTGACAGAACATCATATCCACGTCCCTGGAATACAGTAATACAGTGAGAAGGATAATATTCACAAGAAAAACCCTGGGAAAAGAGATCGCTTTAAATTCCATGATTTAATTCTAGGTATAAATTCTATGTTTATACCCTTATATAGTCGACCACGATCCTCTTCCACTATATACGTATTCCCAAATTCTCCTAAGAGCCTCACAGTGTTCTGTCTCAGGTTCCACACATGCTGTCTGTGCCTTAATAATGTGGTGGGAAAGCGCCCGCCCCAACTTCACTGCACTACTGTGGTGCTGCGGAGGGGGAGGAGACAAGGAGACAGCCTGGGGTGTTGGCATTAGTCCAGAAGCAGTGTTACAGTAAATGCTGACCAGAGTTGTCTCTCCTGTGTAGTCACGCTTGCCTCCCAGCTAAGCTCACAGTGGCTCCTGGCAAGCGACAACCATCAGAGAGGACTGTGTCTGGTCACTTGTGATGTGTCATGCTGCCCAAATTCCTCCACAGGAATCACTGCTGAAATGGAAGTCCTCTGACTTTCCCCTGGAGTCTGAGAGTGATATCTCTGCATCACTTACAAGACTCCACAGCCCAGTGTGGAGATACTGATTCTCACAACAAATCCAGGTTGGCAATATGAACGCATGAGCAACCTCTGCCACTCAGATGAACCTTAAATGAATTTTAAGTCAACCAGGAAGCACAGCAGTAGGACATGCGCTAGTTACTGTGGCGATAGGGCTTCAGGAACAGACTTTGGCTGCTGGGTGCTGACCAGTGGAAGGAGCAATTAGCACCCCACCAAACAGCTTTCCTCCTTTGGGGAGGTAGGAATCTTGCCTCCCGCTGGTTCACCGCCAAACTGGTATCACAGCAGGGCCATACTTCAAGGAGGGGCCACTACTGGATGCTGACAGTGTGACCATATGCCAATACACATGAGCACACAATTGTCATTGCTTGCCAGTGCCCCCAGGGATAAAAATCAACAGGTAAAAACACTGACTGTGCAGCATGATGTCCAGCCCCGTGAAGGACCTTTATCACCAACCAGGCACCCACCTCCACACCAGATGCAGGTCCTGTCGAGGAAGTCACACTCGCCAGGGATACCGCCATAAGGGGCAGTCCATGGGGGAGCAAGAAGCCAGGTAAGTACCTGGTGAAGACAGGTGACAGGGATGGAAGGGACTGGACTAAGGAGATGAACACAGGGTTGGGGGAAAAAGAATGTGTTGACTTTCCTGAGAACTCCAAGGAGGCTGTTTAAGAGAGCAGGATTATAGAAAGTAAAATTTAAGCACAAATAGATACGAGGTTAGTGGAGGGTTGTAGTTACACTTTTCCCAAGAAAGATTTCCCATAGAACCTCGGAATTAGGCCCCTCTGCTGCCCCCTCTCCCCCCCCAATCTCCAGCTGTTGGTTGTTTATCTCACTGGGACATAACACGTAACTAGGAACAGCACCCACCTACACAGCATCACATGGTTCAATAAAATGGTGGCACTGTAGTTTCAATATTGGGAGAGACTTTATCACATAGATCTCTGGACTGCTGCCAACTCAGCTAAGTCTAGTACATTGTTGCCTGGGAAGTAATAAAGACTGACGTTCTGCACCACCCCTGGATAATACTGCTAACAGCAGTCTGTTTTATAGGTCTGCACTTGAGAGTGCTTCCTTTTAACATTTTAACTGTTTAATTTACACACAGGAGGCAGAGTGAGTACCCTCCTAAAACTCACTGCCTCCTTACCCAGCAGGAAGCATTGTACAATACCTGGAGGACTGGGACCACACTCCCTCCAGTAATCTCACAACTGCCACAAAATGGGTTGTATACAAGTGTGGGGATTGTATTAGCAGCCACAGACTGCATAAAACATCATTTCTAGTATATCCCAGCAGGTGAGTAGTATTTTTAAACCTTGTCCCCCAGAATCGCGGTGGCAAAACTGGAAGTGAGCGGATGCTACTTCCGGTTTTGGCCCTTTATCAGCCAGATGCCTAGCAAGCATCGGCTAGGCAGAGGCGACGCATGGGCAGAGGCAAGCGTGTCTGCCAACATCAGCCAGGAAAGTTGGGAAGGAGGCCAGAAATTATTATAGTAGTTCAGCACACTGCAAGGTATCTTCAGGGTGTCAAAAGCTGGTAAGATCCCACAATCAAGGGATACATTTAGCTCACTTCACAAGGGGGGGACAATAATAAAATGTGCATCTTGTAATATGTACACTGAGAAATGTGAGGAGGGGGACCCAGATGTGATCTTATGTAACAAGTGTATAGAAAACCATGAGTTAATCATTGAGATAAAAACTCTAAAGACGGAGCTTGCAAACAATGCTGAGATTAACAATATTTAAAGATTTGTGAACACACTAGTGAGTGAAAATAAAACCTTGACAGAGACAATGTATAATCACATTAAGAACGAAAACAAAAAGAGGACAAGAGCAGAGGAAGATGAATCTAAGACACAGAGAAAATAAAAAGGGCATAAGTGATAGAGATGTTTCAGATAATAATGAATGGCACCAGATACCCAATATCAAAAACAGTAGAAAGGGAAGGAGAGCTAAAGGGGCCAAGGAGAGGGTACTTCTACAGATTTGAGGCACACCCATCTAATGTACCTGTGCCAGGCAATACAACCGCAGCTAACCCTATAACAGTCAGTCAAAAAACAAAAGTACTTGCTACTGGGTACGCAATAATAAGAAAGTGTGATATAATAATGATGTGTGATGTAATGGCTGTCACTCCACAGAGGGAAGAGTGACCAGTGGGGTACCACAGGGATCAGTGCTGGGACCGGTCCTTTTCAACATCTTCATCAGTGACATGGCGCAGGACCTAGAAGGCAGAATTTCACTGTTCGCTGATGACACAAAGCTCTGTAACAGAGTAGACACACCAGAGGGTGTAGACAGAATGAGAAGCGACCTGCAGAAACCTGAAGAATGGTCAGGGGTTTGGCAGTTGAAATTCAATGCAAAGAAGTGCAAGATAATGCATATGGGGCACAAAAACCCTGGCACAATATATCAGTTGGGGGGTGAGGATATAGCATGCACCAAGCAGGAAAGGGATCTTGGGGTTATCATCTCTGATGACCTCAAGGTAGGAAACAGTGTGACAGGCAGCGGGTAAAGCAAATAGGATGCTGGGATGCAAGGCAGGGGCATCACCAGCAGGGAAAGGGAGGTCATAATTCCGCTATACAAGACACTAGTGAGGCCCCACCTGAGTACAGTGTACAGTTCTGGAGACCATACCTACGTAAGGACATAAACAGGGAGAGAAGGTTCAGAGGAGAGCAACAAAGATGGTGCATGGATTGCATCACAAGTCCTATGAAGACAGGTTGAAGGAACTGAACATGTACTCCCTGGAGGAGAGGAGGAGAGAGGGATATGATGAGACACAAGTATCTTACAGGGAGGAACAGGGTGCAGGAAAACACTATTTTAAGCGAAAAAGATGTTCCAGGACTAGAGGGCATGGGATGAAGTTGGAGGGGACAATTCAGAGAAACATGAGAAAGAATTTCTTCGCAGAGCGGGTGGTGGACAAGTGGAACACCCTGCCAGAGAAGTGGTGGGGGCTGAAACAATCACGGGATTTAAGAATGCATGGGATAGACATGAAGGAATTCTGGAGGTCAGGGGTAAAGGGCAACAGACTTCTAAGAAAACAAACTGAACTTACAAGCTCAAATGGGCAGACTAGGTGGGCCATAGGCCCTCATCTGGCGACACTGTCTATGTATCTATGTAATACTGTAATATGTGGCACTGACAAATAAAATAGGCCAGTAACCCATCTCCCTGAGGCAAAAAAAGGGGATATTATTACACAACTTCCCAAACTATTATCAAACTGTGGTAGCAGTCCACATTGGTACTAACAACATTGGCAAAGACTATAGAAAAGATTCTGGGGATAGGTAAAACTATTATTATAAACTGGGGAGGGACAGCTGTGATCTTTGGGATTTTACCAATATTAAAGGGAAAGCCAGGAAAAAAAACAAAAAACAATACAGTGCATCAATTCAAGATTAAATAATTGATGCATGAGGGATGGGCTGACCTTTTTGAAAACATGGGATGCCTTTTATGGAAAGAGTCACCCATATGCCGAAGATGGCATCCATTAAGGCCGCTCAAAAACCAGTACCTTAGGAAAACAAATTAATGACAAGTTACCTCAGGGAAGATTTAAACTAACAGGAAGGGGGACGGAGGGATGGAACAATCATGGCTATATTAATGAAAGTAATATAAACACAGAAAAAAAAAAGTCAAACATCATTAAATACTATATGTGCAACGCCAGATGCCAACAACAAAAGGGAGGAACGTGAAGCAATACTTAGTACAGAGGGTGACACAGATTAACTTTTATAACTGAAACATGGTTGTCAGTGGAAGGTACCTGGCAGAAACGGCTAAGCAGATATCAATTATACACTGGACTGAGAGGGGAAAAAAAAGGGCAGGGGTATCGCAATCTATCTCTCTGACAAAATTTCTGTCACAAGCATTTCAGAGAAAACTAAAAAGGAACAGGGCATAACAGAAACAATAAGGCTCAAACTAATCAGCAATTCTAGCAAGAGTAAAATAACAGGCTTATGTTACCAGGGCACCGTGTCCAAACCCCGCAACGAAAAATGGCGCAGGCAAAATCTGTGCTGCACGGTCCATGTAATCTACCATGGTTTGAAACCGTGTTAAATTATATAAACAAACTCCAAGACCGTGCACCGTTATACCACGCAGGTTTTGACTGTAAGGGTAAAATGGGTCAGCGCTTTGACTGGATACACTGCTGGGCACCTAATGCAACAATCATATTAGAAGCCATAAACCAAGAACTGGAACAGGCCTGCGATCTTGGGGATGTAATATTTTAGGCGACCTAAACTATAGGAACATTTGTTGGGAAACAAAAAGCGCAATTCTCCATCACAGTAAAGAGTTTATCAGGTTAATCAGACAGATTAACATATCACAACATATAAAATCCCCTGCCAGAGGAAAGAATATATTAGATATAATATTAAACTCTGATAACATAGAGAATAATGGATGAGTAAGTGGTTATAACGAGATTTAAGGAGCCTCGGGGTGGATGCCACATAAGCCCCGAGAGCGAAGCTTGAGGGGTTTAATAAGGCATCCCACACCAAGGGTGTGTGTAAAATCCAAGTTTTGACCACCTACCCATCCTTTATTTTGTATAATATCTGGTTTCCATTTTTCACCACAATGTAAATTTTTATAATGTGAGCAGTTTTGAAAGCGAACTAATCCATGTGTTTCATCAATGGAAGTTTTATTACAGCCAACAATAAACAATAACTCAGAAGACTGGGAATGATAACGCAGAACAGTTTAATAAAGCAGGATTAAAGTATAACATCTGTAGACTTTTTCTTTTAGATTTAGAAGCTTAACTTTCAAACTTACATTTGTGAATTAACTGTGTCAGTTTGGAAACTTCTTCCATTACAGACAAAACGGTTTACTACTACTTGTGACTATGCTGAATGTTTAATTTTTGAAAGTTTTTATTACACTTTTAAAAGTTCTGAAGTGATTTTATGTCAATGTGCAGCATGGAATTGACAGAGTGACCGGCAATACCGAAGATGAGGGAGACCGTACTTGCGAGTCTCAAGCGTTTGTTTCTGAGGTAAGAGTGGCTTACGCTCCTCCATAGAAAAAGCTGGTGCGTGCTTGTCGTTATAACCAGCCGGTTATAATGACAAAATTACAATTACAACTGGCTTTCTCTATGGGAAGAAATGGAAACTAGTTATCATATCAATATTAAAAACTGTTCTGTAGGAATCCCCAAGAAGCAAGTGACCATAATGGTATCACTTTCTGCATAAGAGACTCTTATACTAGACTAAGAGGTTGTAGAGAGAGTTACTTGTATCAAACTGCCAATACTGAGACAATTCATAAAGACTTAACATCAACTGGGAAATTATATTAAAAAATAAATCAGTTGAAGAAATATGGACCATTATAAAAACAAAAATTGTATCTATATGTGGCATACAATTGATCATACCTTGTATTGAGCATGGAATCCATATCTACGGCATGGCTTGTAAAACAAACTTAAGAGCTATCCAAGTTTTATATAATAACCTGGCCAGATTTGTATTAAACTGTGAATATCATACTCACCATTGTGATATGTTTATGCTACTACAATGGCCTCACTTAGAGCAAAAAATAGAACAAAAATGGCAAAAACAAATTCATGGGGTGGTACACAATCAGAATCCTAGGTATTTGGTAGATAAAATGTCACACTTGACATATAGACATAATCATAACCTTAGAAGAAATGAGGGAAATAAATTTGTTATACCTAAATTACATGATAGATTCAGTGACATGACGTTTGGAACAAAATTGTTAAATTGTGGGCTCCAATTGATGAAGAGAACAAAATTCAACAAATAAAACATTTTGTGAAAGTTACTGGTTATGATTTAACAATGAAATGCATGTGTAATGGTTGATGTGTTTAGATACAGGTGGACTGACTTAATGTGTGCATGATGAGTGCAGAGAAGCTTCCCTAACTTTGTGAATACAGTGTAACTAAAGATTTTAGATGATATATGTACTGTGTCCTTAGTTTTGTTTTTGACTGAAGTGAGTGAAATTATATGATGAATGATGAATCTAATTTAATTGTGGACTAATTATTGCTGCCTTGATGTATGCAGTATAGGTTTGTAATTTTGTGCAGTATGTGTAAAATTTTTTATGTGAATGTTACAGGTCCATCCTGAAAAAGGGTCTCTGACCCAATGATGTTTAACACTGCTACCTATATAAAAATAATCATTTTACTGACTTACTTACTATACGTATTAAAAAAAAATACAAAACTACTGTAACCAGGGCATCAAATCAAAGTGGCTCAAAAGAGAAATAAAAAAAAAAATTACTCAGAAAACAAAACTCTACAAACTATACATCAAACACAAAACTGATGAAACTTGGGATAATTACAAAACTATATTTACTGATGAAACCTGGAATAATTACAAAACTATATTAAAACAATGCAAAAATAAAATCAGGAAATCAAAACGTAATGTCGAACTGAAAATGGCAAGTAACAAACAAACAAACAAAAAAATAACATGAAGGACTTATACTAGTATATTGTCTGGTACCAAACTTGGTTCAATTATGGAACACAACACAACAAGAGAAGATCCAAATGATATACCAGATGTTTTTAAGAAGTATTTCTCTTAGTTTTTTTTTTTCAAGATGTGCTCCATATACGGGTAATATCCCCACTATAGGATCCATATCACTGGAGATATCTGAGGAGAACATGATGAATAAGATCCACAATTTCAAAAATAATAGCTCTGTAGGATGAGACAACATTTCAGCTAAGATACTAAAAATTTTATCACCTATTGTTGCAAGACCACTCAAACACCTTTTCTTGGTATCCATTACTAATGATGAGGTACCAATGGGCTGGCAGTCTGCCACTATAGTACCCATTTACAGGGGTAGAAGAAAAAATTACTCACCATAGTAATGTTGTTTCTTCTAATAGAGTCTTGCTGTATTCAGACATAATGCAGTTAGCCCCAGCACTTGAACTGCCCCGGAGAGGAAAGAGTTAACTCTATGCAGACGCATAGAACATTGAGCTCAAGCTCGGTTTTCAAACCTCTGTCTGTGGTACTTCCCAGTGTAATCATCAGATTCTTACGAGCTAACTAACTAGTAACTAAAGTATGGAAATTGTTTAAATATAGCCAAAGGGCAAAATATATCTTCTTGGGCCCCAAAAGACTCAAGTCGAGAACCCAAGAAGGAATACTCTGCACCCTGGATCCTCACAGGGTGCAGAATACACTGTTTTCCAACAAAAAAGATGTTCCAGGACTAGAGGGCATGGGATGAAGTTGGAGGGAAGGCGATTCAGAGGAAAGGTTAGGAAGAATTTCTTCACAGAAAGGGTGGTGGACAAGTGGAACACCCTGCCAGAGGAAGTGGTAGGGGCTGAAACAATCACAGGATTTAAGAATACATGGGACAGACATAAGGGAATCCTGGACGTCAGGGGTAAGGGGCAACAGATTTCTCGAAAAACGTAAAGGGAACTTACAAGCTCAAATGGGCAGATTGGGTGGGCCATAGGCCCTTACCTGCTGACAGTATCTATGAAACACAAATGATTTTATTGTAGAGTTGGAGGGCCAGCCGGTGGAGAAAAGGATCTAGCACCCGAGGGACTGCTCTCCTTGAGCGTTATCTGTCTGGTGCACGACTGACCTCTGGCAGAGTCCAGGGGCAGGAGTAGCAACCGGCACCTACATTGTGTTGGGAGGTAGACAGAATTCGGTGCATGCACCCTTAACGTCACTGCACACTCTACCTCCCAGGGTGAAAAATGGCAGAAAATCAGGCTGTGCGGGATGGCGCCCACTGTGCACTACGGGTCCTGCACCACTGTCCGTGGCACCATCTGGGACGTATACTGGCATCCGAGGGGACTGTGATCCCCTCCCGAAGGCGCTGCCCTGGGAGGTAAGCCAGGGTATAACCCTGGGGCAGAAGCGTCCTGGGGTCGTATACCAGCATCTAACGGGTAGTGGGAGGGAGCCCCACTCTGGGGGGTAAGCCAGAGCATATTCCTGGTCGGTAAATTCTGCGAAGGGTGGGTGATGGGGCTGGACACAGGGCTCAGCTGATGGTGGCCAGTCCTTGATGCTGCAAAAGTACAGCAAATTAAATAAAAATGATTCAGTCACCAAAGGGAGCAGTTTCCCCATATGATCAATGCAGAATGCAAATGAGGCACGACAGATGTCAGGAAGTGCAAATGGTGTCTGCAGTTCCCAATATCTGATTTCCAACACCCACAGACATATATATATGATGTGGAAGCAGCTGCATAGTGCTATGCCGTGCGCATATCACCTAGGCACTGACTATATTGCCAAAGTCTCCCCCCATGCACCTTCCCAACCCTACCTTAAGTCTCACTTATCTGCCCATGTGCTAGGGCCAGCTCCTGGCCATCTTACTTCTCCTGTGTCCCCACCCTGCTCCCTAGCCCAATCATAGTCTCTGGCATCCAGTGAAGCCTGACTACACCCCCTCCTTGTTTTCTTGTAGGTCCGGTTTGATGGTCAGGTTCCACAACAATCTCCAGCTTCTACTGGCTGCAAAGGTTCCAGATGTCGCACGTTAGCAACACCTTTAATGCCTGCATGCAACAGTTCTACAGGCAGCGGTGTCCCTAAATCTGCCACAGGAATTGCAAAGATCGCTATGCTTTATGAATAGTACAGCATGCCATTCAGCTAGCTACCTCTCACCTCATTCCTGTATGGTCACAGCAAAGTCAGCGATAGAAAACGGAAGCTGTGTGATCCCCTTTGAACATGGCTCAGTGGGTCGCAACTACAGAACTACCACAAAATCAATGGCGTGATGATTTTGCAACAGTTGACTGAGGCTGAAAATGGAGTTCACAGTGTGTAAGAGACGAATTAGAACTGATCCAATAGTACAGCAGCATGGGAAGTAGTTTGCCATGCCAGCAGTTTAGGCTAGTGTACAAGCCCAAAACGCTGTGAAAGGCTACAGGTGTGGGGAGCAAACACTGCATCACTGGTCACTAACATTTTTTTAAAATCTAAAACATTTTTTTTACCCAGCAAGGCCCACTGATATAAACAACATCACATTCACCAGTACAATCTGCTTAATGAAAGACAATAGGTGTACAATATTAATTTACAATACAACTAATAAAACACAAATTATTTATTTGTTTGTTTCCATAATGATTTTTATCCCTGGCCCTGCCGCACAGCAACCTCGGGGATTTACCATTTGGAACTTGCTCAGTATGACCCAGTGCCATCTACCGCTAACCCGCTGCCAGTGTTCCCCCCTAGTTCTTCCCTTGAGGGCTGTCCCCCCACCCCCCAAGCAGTTCAGATCGAGCGGCAGCAGCCATTTTCCATGGGTGGGGCCCAAGTGTGCCAAGTGACATGGAGATGACAACAGGGCACTGTCCTGTCTCAAGCTTCTCCTTCACCTGACATGGGAGCAGCCTTCCTGGTAATCTCACACACGTACAGCACACCATGCGGCTGGAACAAACTCCCTGGCCCATCCACAGGGGGTCACTGTGGTGGCAGAACCTGCCAGCAATCTCCCTGGCTGAGGCACACTGCAGTGTGGCAGCTATTCAAACCTGCCCTGCCTCCCAACACGGTGCGTTGAGTCTGCTTCTTAAACCATACAGCCAGCGCAGCAGCACAAGGCGCTGCCACTCAACCATCAGCAGGCCCATAAAACACAAATTAAACACACAATATTAAAAACAAAGACAAACATTACTGAGTGAGGCAACAGTTAAGTTCCTAGTTCCATGGGCTTGGTGTTTGCAGGTCAGATGGCACTGGAAGGATCAGGGAAGGGACTGGTAGGTGGGGAGAACAGAAGAAAATGGCGAGCAACTCAGCAGAATGACACTGTCACTCCAAAAGCACTTGGACTACACTGAATTAAACATAAAAGCATAGATTGTATAAGCAGAAAAAGAGCCAGGTTCATCCACTTTGCCAATTTCCCTGCCCAGCATTATGCTTGGCCTTATGCTAGGATGGATTTAGAGCTATGACAACCTTAGTGGCTGATCACTATCCTCTTCCTGTTTTCTGCCTGTAGGTCCTTCTATTCCCTTATATCTACGTCACCCATGTTTAAACCCTGTCACAGTCTTGACTTCAGTCACCTCTCTTGCCAGTCTATTCCATTCAGCCCTGATCCACTCCATGAAAAACTTCCTCACAACCCTCCTGAATGCCACCCCACCAGTTTCCACCTGTGTCCTTTAATCACAATGCCCTCATTCCTTATAAATACGTTTTTACAATCCACCCTGTTGATTCCACTTAAGCACTTATATGTCTCTGTCGTATACCACCTTTCCATCCTGCCCTCCAGTGTGTACGTGGTAAGGTTTGCCAACCTTTCCTCACACAGCCTCTCCTGGATTATCTTTGTGGCTCTCCTTTATATGGCCTCTCTGCAGTGCTTGTCTTTCCTAAGGATGAGAACTCCAGAACTGTGTGCATTACTCCAGGTTCGGCCTTACCAGGGGCCCATACAATGGCAGTATCACTTCCTCCCTCCTACTATCAAATCCCCCTCCAATACATCCTGGGAACCTGTTCGTTTTGCCGTACTCTGTTGCACTGAGCAATGGACTTGAAGCTGTCACTAATGATGACCCCAGATCTTTTAGTTCAGCTGTCTGCACTACCCTGACTCCCTCATCCAGCAGCCCATTTTAGAGTTCTTTCTACCAATGTGCATTATTTTGTACTGAACTTTAGCTACCACACTCTGCATCACTTTTCCAATTTTTCCAGAGCTCTCTTCATTTCTCTAACACCATCCTCAGTGCCCACTCTGCCACAGATCTTAGTGACATCCTCTAAGAGAAGAGACACACCTTGACCTGGATTATTTGTCCTACATCATAAATGAAGATACTGAATAGCACGACTCACAGAACTGATCCCTAGGGTACCTCACCCTTGACATCACTGGGTTCGGAGTGTGCTCCAACTTCCCTCTGCATTCTGCCCCCTAGCCAGTTCCCTATCCACCTGGTCAGTCTGTCACCTATCTCCAGGTCACTCATCCTTTTTATTAGCCTGTTCTGTGGAACGGAACTAAAAGTTTTGCTGAAGTTGAGGTACAACATGTCCACTGTTTGGCCCCTGTCCACCACTCTTGTGACTCAACCAAAGAAATTGATCAGGTTAGTTTGGCAGGATCACCAAACTACAAACCTATGCTGCCTCCTACACTACAAACCATTTGTCACCAAGAATTCTACTATCTGTTCCTTAATGACGGTTTCCAGCAGCCTACCTACAACTGAGGTTAGACTGACTGGTCCCTAATTTGTGGGGGTCATCCCTGTCCCCACTCTTGTGAAGTGGCACCACATTAGCTACCTTCCAGTCTGCTGAAACCTACCCCCGTCTCCAGGGAACAATTAAAAAGATTTGCAAATAGCGCTGCCAGTGTCTACCCCACCTACTTTAGCATTCTAAAGTGAAACCTGTCAGGACCAGGTGCTTCTGTTCACCTTCAGGGTTCTGAGGCCCCTGAGCACCCTTTCTGCAGAGACTGATCCTAACTCCAGTCCTCTCCCATCCTTCCCCTCTCTTTGGCCTGCAACCACTGAACAAAAGCAATCATTCAGTATAAGCCTTTTTCCCCATTCTCCTCCTCCTCCCATGTCTCTTCCTTCTTTAAAGTGTCTGTCTCTCCTGTAGAGTGAGTAGCCCAGTACTGCAAAGTCCCAATCATATCCTGTTGCCCATGTTTCTGTTATAGCCAACAGTTCCATCTTTGCCTCTGCCACCACTGCCTGGAGCTCATTCATTTTGTTCCTGACTGGCATTTCAGCAGACCACACTCCAGGACTCCAGTCTCCTACACCTACCCTTTCCGCCAAACAGACCTACCACATCGTTTCCCCACGTGATTTCACCTTCATTACCTCCCCTCGACGTAGTTCCCAGCCTCTAATGTATGTCCCTTTCACCCTACCTATAGTCCCCAGTCTCTGATGTATGTCCCTTTCACCCTACGTATAGTCCCCAGTCTCTGATGTATTCAGTTCAGTTTATTTTTGAAGAGATAACAGTCATCGAGCAAGCTCATTTGCAAGGTGGTCCCTTGTACATAAACCAGAACATCAACAATTACAGAACAACACGTAAATGGTTACAAGGTTAGGGCACATAACACAATTGTAGCATGTATATTTAATAACAACAACTAAACATTAGCAGAAGAAATACCAGCCACGGCCAGGTACATACAAAAGTGCATAATGGATAAGTGCGATTTTACATTTATTTTATTTACTACCACAGAAAGAGGGGAAGAGAAGGTGAAATCAAAATATGGATAACAGTGCTAGGATAAGGATGGGGGAGAAGGTTAATAACAATGGCAGATGTCGGGAGTAATTTTATCAATAAGTGATTTGAACGTGCTCAGAGTGATAAGTTTTTTTAATTTGAGCGTGGATTGAAGTTTGTTCCAGGCTGTGGGAAGAACATAGTTCATGGCTGACTTACCAAAGTGAGTGCGAATTTTGGGTACCTCCAGTGAGACATATGCACATTTCCTTAGCGCATAGGAGCTGTGGGAATAGTGGAGGAGAGAAGTAATATAAGGGGCTACTTGCTTATTAGTGATTTGTATTATTTCTCAAAGTGTTTGAAATGCATTATCTGTACATCTCAAAGTGTTTGAAATGCATTACCTGTACATATAGTATTGTTGCTGTATTACCTGTAAACTTGTGTACTCTGTTTGTTGCCCTACTACCGCATGTGCTGCGTCACATGCACCCCTATGTATGTATTATTTTTTTCTAACTGTTCTCTCCCGGGTCGTGCCTGAAAATAGGCATTTTTCATGCCTAGTGTACCCACCCGGTTATCAAAAGCAAATAAATAAATAAACCCAGGTGTATGTATGAATAAGTCTTCTGGTTGCCAGGGAGGTCCAGCTTACAGTGGTGGGTTTTGGCTGGAGCAGTGGTAATGGACCTAACAGCACAGTGATAGAGGGTGTCCCACTTTCGAAGACTGGTTATTGAACAGTTAGCGTATATAATATCTGCGTAGTCCAACAGGGGCATGAAGGTGGCCTGAACAAGTCATTCTAGAGTCTCGAGAGAATAGTGATTTGTTTCTGAAAAAGAACCCTAAGTCTCTGCCTCAGTTTTTTGGATAATGCCTCAATGTGGGAGGTAAAGGATAAATGAGAGTCACGCAAGAGCCCTAAGTATTTAAAGTTATCCACTGACTCAAGTTTATCGCCTAGGAGCAAGGCAATGGGACTGGTAGTGCTAAGGTTAAACGTAGTAGGTGAATTGGGTGGGTGAAAGAACATTGCCTTAGTTTTTTCAGTATTCAACAGTGGTTTTGACACTTTTAGATTCTGCTGAAGCTGGCTAAAGTCTGTCTGGAGTGCTGAGCAGACTTGGGCGAGAGAGGGTTTTGAGGTATACAGAACAGTGTGGTCAGCAAATAAGTGGATGTTAGAGTCAGTGATATTATTGTTTAAGGTGTTGACATAAATTAGAAAGAGAAGTGGGCCCAGAATGGAGCACTGAAGGACCCCTCTTAGCAAGGGGAGCAAGAATGAGAGAGTACCTTTGGCATTTATCTGTTGATATGTATCCCCCAAATAACTGACAAACCAGTTTAATACCGAATTATCAACGGTCAGTTGTTTAAGGCTGTCGAGGAGAAGGAGATGATCCAGCGAATCAAAGGCCTTACTCAGATCCAGGAAAAGAGCCCCCGTGATTAATTTGTTGTTCATGGCCACTAACCAGTCACTTGTAACTTTAGATAATGCTGATATTGTGCTATGTAGTGATCTGAAACCAGACTGTAAGGGGTTGATTAACTGATGCTTGTCCAGGAATGTTCCGATTTATATGCTGACTAACTTTTCTAATACTTTTGAGAGGACTGGCATCATTGAAATACGTCTATAATTATTTAGGTCGTTAGGATCCCCAGATTTAAACAGGAGTAGCAGATGGGCTACCTTCCAGTCATGTGGTACAGTTCCCTCTACTAATGATAGATTAAATAGGTGGGCAATTGGGGCCGTAAGGTAGTGGTAGCCTAGTTTTAGGAAGAAGGGATCGATATTGACTGCCCTAGCACCTTTTTTAGGCCCTGTCCACACTACGCCTCTGTAACATTACAGAGGGTGTAAAACGTTACCGTAACAGGTCGCGTTTACACCTATAACGTTACAGGAGGCGTTTTCGTAACCGTTGTTGAAACCACGTATGAGGTGGTTTCAACAACGGTTATGAAACGATCCACCCTGGTAGAATTACGGTGAAGTAGTGTGGACTGCGGTAATGGTCCCTACCACCAGGGCGCAAGCGCCTTGTGAGCTGTTGTGGGATCAGGCGCCGCTAGTAACGGTCGCCGATCCGCATGTGTCCCATAACGGACACCGCCAGAGGTGTGGATGCACTGCATCGCTCTGCGGCCGTAACAGATTGCATCCAGTGTAGTGTGGACAGGGCCTTAGTGTCAAGCTTAAGCAATTGATCTTCAACCTGTTTATAAGTAATGTTGGAGAAGATGAAGGAAGCATGGGTGGAAGGGCTGGGTGGTCTAATTATACAGAGAATTGAAGGACACAAAGTAGCTGCCTGGGAGGAATCGAAGGCAAGGCCTGCCACTGCAAAATGCTCGTTAAGTCTGTCAAGTATTGTGGCCTTGTCAGTTATGGAGGTGCCTTGGAAGTTTATTTTATTTGGCAAGGTTGGAGGTGCTTTACTACCTTCCACAGACTTGAATATAAGCCAGACTTTTGCTGGGGTTCCTTCTGCTGATTCGAGTATGTTAATGTAGTACATCGCCTTTGTATTTCTAACCATTTTGATACAGGCATTGCAGCATTTCCTAGAAGTCGTCCAGTCCACAGGGGATTTGGTCCGTTGTGCAACTGCCTATAACCGATCCCTATTTAAAAGGCTTTTTTGATATCCCCGTTGAACCAGGGGCATGAAGCTTTTTTAACTCTGTGGCTAGTCAGAGGGGCATGTTTATTTACAATATCACTGAGGGTGGAGTTAAAAATGGACAGTGCATCTTGTGTAGCAGGTGCTAAGTAGAAATGTTGCCAGTTAATATCCCGCAGATCAGCCAAGTAATTGGCAGAGTTGAACTTCCTGTAGGACCTCCTGGAGACAAAGTTACTATTAAAAGCCAGTTTTACTAAATTCCTGACACACACAACTATATTGTGGTCACTGAGATCAGTGAGAAAAACAGCTTTATGAGGTATTTTGTGGGGTCTGTTGGTAATCACTACATATAACAACGCTCCTGTAGTTTGATTTTTACGGTTTGGCCTTATTGTATCAGCGATTGTCTAAGCCAGACTCATTTCATCGCAGAGGTTCTTAATGTATTCCCTTTCACCATACCTATAGTCCCTAGTTTCTGATGTATGTCCCTTTCACTCTATGTTATCATTTCCCCGATTGTCCCCACTAGCTGTTCTTTTTGTTGCCCCCACTAGCTGTTCTTTTTTTTCACTTACATTTTATCTACTGGATCGTCAACCTGCCCCCAGGCCCCCACTCAGGCCCACTGCTCCTGCACCACCCTCATCACCCTGCCTTCTCCCAGGGATCACTTATCTCCCAGCAGGCACCTGTGGTATCTCCCTTCCCATGATGGAGGACAGAAGGGGTGAGCCATGTACCCACCATAAAATTCCACTCGGGTAGGTGAAGGGTCTGCATGCAGGGTGACAGCCATCAATCTGCTGCAGTTGGTTTTTTTCCTGTTTTCGGCCCAACCTGTAGAGACACTGGCTGACAGTAGAGTGACACAGAGAATCATCATCTGTCCCAGCTAATCGGCATCTATCCCCTCCATTATTCTTATTCCAGCCTGCACTACCACACATTCTCCTGGGTGGCAGATGCACAGTGTAGTAGAACTCCTCCCTCCCCAGAGAAGGAGAACTTCCAGTTGGGGGGCCTCACCAGCATACACCTTCTCATGCGCTGGACATTCCAAGGCCCTACCGCAGGGGTCATTCATGCTATGGAAGCGCATCACCAACCCTCACAGCTAAGAACATGCCACTGCTGGCAGTACTCCTCAGTCATCAGCTCCCTGTTTGCCAGTGTCTTGGGCTCATTACTTAACTGGCACAGGAGGATGACACACTACCCAGTGGGCCATTGGGCAGACTCTGAGTAACTTTTTTTTAATTTTTTGTTAACTTTTTATTTGTTTCCCCCTACTCAGTGGATTAAGCAGGGATGAAATTGGGCAGGAATCCCAGAAAGAGCAGTTACTTACCAGTAACAATAGATCTTTGAGAGACCCTCCTTCCGTGGACCACACCTTTGGAACTGTAAGCCATCAGCATCAGGACCACTCGGAAACTTCTGCTAGCTGGGGGCTGCCCATGATGATGTACAAAGTCAGTGCTTATAAAATGTGGGCAGCCCCAGCATTCCTCAGTTCCTTGATGGAGACAAGCTTGGAGGCACTTTTTACCATGAGACCAAACCAGCACTAGGCACACACAAAGAGGCATGGGATTGGGAAAGAAACGCAAGACATTTTTGGCCACCTCCAGTCAAGGCAGTGGACAACTGCTGACAAATACCTCAGCATCAGAGAAAAGGGGAAGGAAGGTGGGTGTGATATGGCCCAGTGGAGGATATTCTCTGTGGAGCTACTGTTACTGATAAGCAACTGCTCTGTCTTTATCAAGAACATCTCCTCCAGTGGGCCATACCTTTGGAACGATACCCAAACAGCACATAAAGTACCCAGGAAAGATCGCAGAATCTGATATGCAGTTAAGCTAGAAGACCTTGCAACACAGCAAAACTAAAGTCAGAACGTCTACATATGATGATACCTAGACTGTAGTGTTTAGAAACATAGAGTGGAAAGGATGAGAAGGGACTTGGCAAGGTTGGAGAATGGTCAAAAGTATGGCAGCTTAGATTCAATGCAAAGAAGTGCCAAGTAATGCACCTGGGAAACCCAAACCCAAAGGAAGAATACAGGGGGGTGGACAGGTACTAATGACAACAAAAAATGGAAAGGGACCTGGGGGTAGTTGTATTGGACAACCTAAAGGTAGGCAAGCAATGTGAGAAGGCAGTAAGGAGGGATGGGGGCATGCTGGGATGCACAGGGAGAAGCATCACCAGTATAAAGCAGGAGATGGTTATCCCTCTGTACAGGTAGTTGGTAAGACCCCATCTGGAGTACTGCATGTAGTTCTGGAGGCCCCATCTCCACAAGGACATAGACACGACAGAGGCAGTTCAGAGGAGGGCAACTAAAATGGTGCAGGGTCTGCACCAGAAGGCATATGCAGCGAGATTAAAAGAGCTTAATATCCTCGAGAAAAGTAAGGAGAGGGGGAACATGATAGAAACTTTCAAGTACCTCAAGGAACTCAACAAAGTCCAAGAGGGTAGCATCTTTCAGAAAAAGAGATGTGTGAGGACAAGGGGGCACAATCTGAAGATAGAGGGGGACAACTCAGGGGCAACGTGAGGAAGTATTTTTCACAGAGAGGGTGGTGGACGCATGGAACAGCCTTCCTGAGGAGGCTGTGGTGTCAAAAACAGTGGGGGAATTTAAGAATGCACTGGACAGACATGCTGTAAGGAAATTCTAGTGGGAGGTAGGAGGAAGTAGGCTGTTGGTAAAACATGAATCTGCAGCTTATCTGATAGGTAGGGAAATGGGCAGACAGGATGGGCCACGCAGTCCTTATATGCCGTAAAAGTCTATGTTTCTATGTTAGACAATGATGGCAAAAAAATCTCACTGGTCCATCCAGTCTGCCCATAAAACCCTAACAAACCTGGACCCATTGTCCATACAGGATTCTAACCCACACTGTCCACCCACCGTTACCATCCTGAGCAACCCCTAAGCCTTTCACTCTGTACCAGCTGTGTTTGAAACCACTGATAGTTTTGGTGCCCACCACATCAACTGGCAGATTATTCCACGACTCTACCACCCTTTCTGTAAAATAAAACCTCACTTCCCTCTTAAACCCTCCCCATCAGTTTCCACTCGTGCCCCCGTGTTCTTCATCCACTACATATGTTAAATAGTTTCTCACAGTTTAACATATTCATTCCTTTCAGGAACTTGAAGGTCTCTATCATATCCCACCCCCCTCGTCTGGTCTCCAGCGAGTACATGTTCAGTGCTTTGAGCCGATCCTCATAAGATCTGACCTGCAGGCCCTGAATCATTTTGGTCACCCTATGTTGCCCAGTTGCCCGGTTGCCAGCCTGTCCATATCTTTCCTTAGGTTAGGATTTCTGAACTGGGCACAGTACTCCAAGTGGGGCCTCACCAGTGATCTACAGAGAGGCAGTAATACCTCCTTCCTTTTGCTGTCAATATCCTGTCCTATACACCCCAGCCTCCTGTTTGCCTTACTAAATGCCTTGTTACACTGGCTTGATTGTTTTAGGAAGTCACTGATGATGATGACCCCTAGGTCTCTCTCTTCAGAGGTCGTGCCAAGCGTTACCCCTCCCCCCAAACATCCAGTACTCTGCCCTGGGGTTCCTGTTTCCTATGTGCATCACCTTGCATTTTTCATACTGAATTTCAACTGCCAAACCTTTGACCACCTCTCTAGCCTTTGCAAGTCTCTCTGCATCTCCATAACCCTCTCCTTGCTGTCTACTCTGCCACAGCACTTAGCGTCATCTGCAGAAAGACACATCTTGCCCTGGATTCCTTCTCCCGTGTCTCTGATGAACAAATTGTAAACTAATGGACCCAGAACCAATTCCTGTGGCACCCCATTGTTGATCCCCCTCTCTTCTGATGTGACTCTGTTAACCACAATCCTCAGCTGTCTCCTTTTCAACCAGTTTCTCACCCAATTAACTGCATCTTTCACTTCACCTAGATCTTCTGGCTTCTTCAGCAACCATCTGTGAAGCATTGAGTCAAAAGCCTGAAACTAAAGTAGAGTAAATCCACAGTGTGGCCCTTATCCACTACCCTCATTACCCAGTCAAAGAATACCATCAGACTGATCTGACAAGATCTCCCTGCCACAGATCCATGCTGTTTACCATCCTGGAGTCCACTGCACTCCAGCCAGTACATGAGGTCCACTCTGACTAGTGTCTCCATCAGTTTACACACAACAGAGATAATACTGACAGGTCTCTAGTTACACAGTTGCTCCTTGTCCCCCGCCTTACAGAGTGGGTCTATGTCGCTACCCTTCAGTCTTTTAGAACTGCTACTGTCTCAACTGAGCTATTGAATAACCTTACCAAGGGTTCAGTTAGTTCTATTGCTAATTCCTTGAGCACCCTCAGATGCATCTCATCTAGCCCCAGAGCCTTACATAGATACATAGATACTGTCGGCACATAATGGCCTATGGCCCACCCAGTCTGCCCATTTGAGCTTGTAAGATCACTCTACGTTTTCCTAGAAGTCTGCTGCCCCTTACCCCTGACCTCCAGGATTCCCTTATGTCTATCCCATGCATTCTTAAATCCCTTGATTGTTTCAGCCCCCATCACTTTCTCAGGCAGGGTATTCTGCTTGTCCACCACCCTTTCTGTGAAGAAATTCTTGCTCACATTTCCTCTGAATCACCCTCCCTCCAAGTTCATCCCATGCCCTCTAGTCCTGGAATATCTTTTTCACTGGAAAATAGTATTTTCCTGAACCCTGTTCCTCCCCGTAAGGTACCTGTATGTTTCTATCATAGCCCCTCTCTCCCTTCTCTCCTCCGGGAAGTACATATTGAAGTCCTTCAGCCTGTCCTCTTACGACTTGTGATGCAATCCCTGTACCATCTGTGCTGCCCTACTCTGAACCTTCTCCACCCTGTCTGTGTCGTTACATAGGTAAGGTCTCCAGAACTGGACACTGTACTCCAGGAGGGGCTTCACTAGTGTCTTTTATAGTGAAATTATGACCTCCCTTTTCCTGCTGGTGATGCCCCTGCCTATGCATCCCAGCATCCTATTTGCTTTACCTGCCACTTTGTCGCACTGTTTTCCTACCTTGAGGTCATCAGATATGATAACCCTAAGGCCCCTTTCCTGCTTGGTGCATGCTATATCCTCATCCCCAATTGATATATCGTTCCAGGGTTTTGCGCTCCATATGCATTATTTTGCACTTTTTTGCGTTAAATTTCAACTGCCAAACCCTTGTTCATTCTTCAAGCTTCTACAGGTCCCTCCTCATTCTGTTTACACCCTCTGGTGTGTCCACTCTGTTACAGAGCTGTGTGTCACCAGCGAACAGGGAAATTCTGTCTTCTAGGTCCTGTGCAATGTCACCAATGAAGACGATGAAAAGGACCGGTCTCAGCACTGATCCTCGAGGCACCCCACTGGTCACTCTTCCCTCCTAGCTGAAATTGTATGGAGATCCTTGGAGAAGGGAATCTTTCCAGATCCCCTAAAGGAGGAGGTCATTCGACCACGCCTTAAAAAACCCTTCTTGGATCCCGACAATTCAGCTAACTACCGACCTGTCTCTAACCTGCCCTTTGTGGGGAAGGTTATTGAGAAGGTGGTTGTGCTGTAACTGGATGATCACTTGGTCATTCACAATGTCTATGAAGCTCTCCAGTCTGGTTTCAGGATCATTGCCAAGAGCACTCCTGGCATTAAGGCAGACCTCTTTCCATCTTAGAAACATAGACTCTGACAGCAGATAAGGACCACTTGGCCCACCTAGTCTGCCCATTTCCCTACCTACAGGACAAGCTGCAGATCCTAGTTAACCAACAGCCTATTTCTTCCTACCCCCCAAAAGAATTGCCTTATTTCTGTCCCATGCATTCTTGAATGTTCCCACAGTTTTAGACCCCACAACCTCCTCAGGAAGGCTGTTCCATGCGTTCACCACCCTCTCTGTGAAAAAATACTTCCTCACATTGCCCCTGAGCAATCCCCCCTCTATCTTCAATTTGTGTCCCCTTGTTCTTGCACATCTTTTTACTGAAAGATGCTATCCTCTTGGACTTTGTTGATTCTACTGAGGTACTTAAAAGTTTCAATCATGTCTCCCCTCTCCTCAAGGGTGTACATATTAAGCTCCTTTAGTCTCTCCTCGTAGGGCTTCTCTTGCAGACCCTTCACCATTTTAGTTGCCCCCATCTGGACTGCCTCCATCCTGTCTACATCCTTGCAGAGATGGGGTCTCCAGAACTGGATGCAGTACTCTAGATGGGGTCTCACTAACTGTCTGTACAGAGGGATATCAACTTCCTGTTTTCTGCTGGTGATGCCTCTCCCCATACATCCCAGTATCCACCCAGCCCTCCCTACTGCCTTCTCACATTGCTTGCCAACCTTAAGGTCATGTGATGTGATTACCACTAGGTCCCTTTCCATTTTTGTTACTACCCCCCCCCCCCATTGTGTACTCTTCCCCTGGGTTTTTGTTTCACAGGTGCATTATTTTGCACTTCTTTGCACTGAATCCAAGCTGCCATACTTCTGACCATTCCTCCAACCATGCCAAGTCCCTTCTCATCCTTTCCACACTCCTTGTGTATCAACCCTGTTGCAGATTTTGTGTCATCTGTAAGAGCATACTTTTCCTTCCAGTCCCTCTGTAATGTCACTTATAAAGACATTAAAAGGACTGGACTCAGTACTGAACACTCGCGGCACCCCACTAGTAAATTTCTATCTCAGAGTGGACTCCGCTTACAATTACCTTCTGTGTTCCGTTGTCCAGCTAATGCTTACTCCAGGCTATCACCCTGGGACCCACTCCTAGGCTGGTTAATTTGTTTATTAATCTTTTGTGTGGGACTGTGTCAAATGCCTTGCTAAAAGTCTAGGTAGGCCATGTTCACAGCCCCTTCCTGGTCTACTACTTTGGTTACCCAGTCAAAGAAATAAATTAGATTCATCTGACATGACCTTACCACTGTGAACCCATGCTGCCTTGGGTCCTCTGCCCCACTGGCCTCTAGGTGCTCAACAATTCTTACCTTCAGAAGTGACTCCATCACATTCCCTACCACAGAGGTCAAACTGACAGGTCTGCAGTTTCCTGCCTCTGTCTTTCTCCCACTTTTGAGAAGGGGAATCACATCCGCCTTCCTCCAGTCCTCAGGTACCACAACATTCTCCCATGATTTGTTAAAAACAGTAGTCAGTGGTGTCACTAGTTTTCCCCTTAATTCTTTTAGAATTCTGGGGTGAATCCCATCAGGCCCCATTGCTCTGTCCACCTTCAGTTTTAGGAGTTCTTTCGGAACCCTTTCTTCTGTGAAAGGACTGGGATCGACCCCATTATCCAGAGTGCTTCTGTTAATTGGATTAGGTACCTCCCCCTCCTCCTCTTTTGTGAATACTGAGCAGAAGTATTCATTCAGTATCCCTGCTTTTTCACTGTCCCTCTCTGCCCACCCACCGTCCATTCTATTCAGCCTCACTATCCCTCCCTTTGTCTTTCTACACTCCCTTGAGGTACCTATAAAGGTTTTATCCCTTCTTAACCGAGTTGGCTATCTTTCCTCAGTTTGGGCCTTTGCTATTCTGACTTCCCTTCCTGCTTCCTTCTGCCTTAACTGGCATAGTTCTCTGTCCTGCTCCTTCTGTGTTTCCTTATACTTCCTAAATGCTATTTTTTTCTCCCTAACCTTCCCTGCCACCTCTTTTGAGAACCACAGTGACTTTTTCTTTCATTTTGATTTGTTTATTTGCTTCACCCAAAGGACTGTTGCCTCTGTGATGGCAGTTCTGATGTTTCCCCATTGTTGCTCCACCCCTCCTTCTTGCCTGTTTGCTAGTGCTTTTCTAAGGCACTCTCTCATCTTGCCAAAGTCAGCCCTCCTGAAGTCCAGTACCCTCAGTTTTGTATGGCTTGACTCTGTAGCTGAGTTTATCATGAACCACACTGTTTGGTGGTCACTTGTTCCCAGAGGGCTACCCAATTTAAGATCCGAGATCCTCTCACTGTCTCCATTTGAGAGTACAAGGTCTAAGATTTCTCCCTCACGAGTGAGTTCCAGAACTAGCTGTCCGAGGCATGCTCCCTGTAAGGCATTGAGAATGGCCTTGCTCTTGGCTGTGTCTGCAGCAAAGATGCTCCTGTTAACATGTGGCATATTCAGGTGCCCTATCAACAGTATCTCCCCCCTCTCTGCCATCCTAAGTATGCCTTCTATCATATCCTTATCCATTCCCTTCCCGAGATGGGGTCTGTATACAACCCCTGTGCGGACGGTGGTGCCATTTCCAGTCTCTAAGGTGACCCGCAGTGCCTCCTCTCCTCCGTTTACTTGCTACCTGATACCGTCTTACTTTTTCATAGTCCTTCTCCCTTAGTCTTCCCTAGTCTCCTTAATTTTTCATTCTTCATGCTGAATGTAGGCTTCATCAGCTCTCCCTCATTGGTATCTTTCCCTAACCTAATTTAATCTTCAACCTTACTGTTATCCACATTGCTGCTACTACTTCCACATTCAGGGAGAGCCCTGGCTAAGTTCCCCATTTGTTCTCCCCTCTCAGTTGTTCCCCAAGCCTTTGTCACCCTCACAGTCAGTTTAATTGTCCAATACAGATGTTAAGTTTCTGCCCCAGAGCACTGGCCCCCTCTCTCATCAGGTGAAGGTCATCACCCTTGAATGCTTAGTGAACACAATGCTCCATGTGGCAGAAGTACATGGCAGTTGCAGAAACATTCTGAAAGCAGGCAACAGAAGTGGCCATACCACATGTAGAGTGGCCCCCGCACAGCACCAGGAAGTTCCTTACCACACTTCCTACAACAAAAGTCAATACAGTAAGCCATCCATTTGGGCAGGCACTGTTTAGTAACAGGCATCCGGTCCCCTTCTTTAAAGGGGAGAATGAGACAAAGAGCTGAGAGGACTCTGTGCAGTCCTTAGTGTGATCAAGACAGAAACGCAGTGTTCTAGGTACATCAAGTGTAAGGAGCAATGCCTCACCTCTTTTAACATGCTCAGTGTAATATACAGGAAGATTTATAGTCTGATTCAGGGTGAAATCAAGAGACTATTTTTGGTAAAAAACATGGATTGGTATGCAAGGATGTCCTGCCCTTGTTGAAAATCAGGCAAGAAGGCTCACACGAGGCCCTGAAATTCAGAAATCATCTGAGCAGAGGTTATGGTGAGCCAAAAGAACAGGTTACTCACCTGTAACAGTAGTTCTAGGAGTGGTATATGTTGTTCATCCACACTGTTTGCATGTCCCTTTCCCCTTTAAATCTTGCCAGAAGTCTTCAAGCTGGCTCCTCCCACCCACCCGGGTGGTATAAACCTCAGCTCCACCCCATGATGCCAGATCTTAGCCCGCTGGAAGCCAGGTTGTGCGCCTAAAGCTGGGGAGGTCGGGCGGGTGCGTGTGGATGAACAACATATACCACTCCTAGAACTACTGTTACAGGTGAGTAACCTGTTCTTCTAGGAGTGTGGATATGTTGTTCATCCACACTGTTTGGCAGACTCCTAGCAGTTCTCTGGGAGGAGGGAGGCAAGGCGCACACTCCCTACTTGAGAAATAAAGATTGGAGAACCGAGGCCACAGAACCAGCATCCCGGTGTGACTCAAGGTCGATGTGGTAGTGGGTAATGAAGGTGTTTGCTGATTCCAGGTAGCAGCCCGGCAGATCTCCTGGATAGGGATGTCCCTGGAAGCAGCCACCAATGCAGCAGTATGGCGGGTAGAATGAGCTCTTATCCCTCGGGGAGGATCCTTGCCCGCCAACTCATAACACTGATCTATGCATGATGTAATCCATCATGCTATGGTCCATTTGGCTGCAGGTCTGCCAGAAGTGGCTTCAGCGTAGGTGACAAACAGCTGGCAAACCTCTCCATGAATTTCTGCCGTTCGTTCCTTATAATAGGAGAGAGCACATCTCAGGTCCAAAGTATGAAGCCTGTACTCGGCATCCGAGGTGCAGTTAGGGTAGTATATCACAGAGGCAATACCTGGTTAAGGTGAAACTCTGATACCACCTTCGGAAGGAATTTCGGGTGCGGGCGCAGGACAACTCTGTCCCTGTGAAAGACCAGATAAGGGAAGTCCACCATCAGCGACTGGAGCTTCCCTGTCCTACTGGCTGACGTGATAGCCACCAGGAAAGCCATCTTCCACGACAAGTGTGAGAGTGCAGACTTGTGCACAGGTTTGAATGGCTTGCCCATGAGCTCCGACAAAACCAGCAACAGATCCCGGAGAGGTGGAGGTTCATGCACCGGAGGGGATATGTGATCCAGGCCTTTGAAGAAGCACCTGACCACTATCTCCTGCGCCAATGTCGGCTGACTGGCCCGTGCCCGGTAAACAGAAATGGCTGCCAGGTGCACCCTAAGGGTCGATGACCGCAGACTCCCTTTGGAGAGAGACCAAAGGTAGTCGAGAATGTTAGCTACAGAGCAGGATAAGGGGTTCAGACTCTTACCCTGACACCAAATGGAAAATCTCTTCTATTTGAAGGCATAACATTTCCTGGTCGATTCCTTATGAGATGCCTCCACCACGGTGTAGACATCCTCAGAGCCTGGAACTCTAGCCGCTCAGGTACCAGGTTGTGAGGTGCAGGGATTGAAGGTCTGGATGGAATACCTTCCAATGGTTCAGTGATATCAGGTCCGGGTCTGTACAAAGCTGCTCCCGGGGCCAGCAGCTGAGGCTGAGGAGATCTGGATACCAGAACTGGTGTGGCCAACCTGGGGCTACCAGGATCACCTTTGCCTTGTCCCTTCTCACCTTGAGTAGCATCTTGTGGATCAAGGGAAATGGAGGGAAAGCGTAGAGAAGGCTTGGCGTCCATGGCCTCAAGAAGGCATCCCCCTGCAGCGAGCCCTGTTGAGGGGGGCGGGCATGGTACAGCCTCAACTTGTTGTTTTCCCTGGAGGCAAACATGTCCACCAACGGTTTGCCCCAGTGGGAGAACAGACTGTAAGCTACCTCTGGATGAAGAGACCACTCGTGCGATGTCTGGCATATGCGGCTGAGAGCATCCGCCAGCTGGTTCGAAACTCCTGCCACATGAATGGCTAGGAGATCCACCTCCAGCTGACTTACGAGGGTCCAGATGTGGAGCGCCTCCTTGCACAGCAGACGGGAGTGCATGCCGCCCTGTTTGTTGAGGTAGTATGTGGTCGTGGTATTGTCCGTCTGAACTTGAACCACTTAACCCCAGAGCTGAGGAGTGAAAGCTAACAGTGCCAGTCTGACTGCTCTGAGCTCCAACAGGTTGATGTGGCATCGGGACTTCTCAGGGGTCCAGAACTCATGGGCCCTGGTGGGCTCCCCAGTCCATGAGAGAGGCATGGGTCCTAAGGATGACCGTCGACTCTGGGAGGACAAATGGGATCCCTTCCTGCAACCGTTCTGGAGCGGTCCACCACTGGAGTGCATCCCACATCTTCTGGGCTACAGTGATCAGCTGGTCAAAATGACCGTGGTGCTGAGTCCGCTGGGCAGCCAGCTCCCATTTGATGGGGTGCATGTGCCACCTGGCCCAACGGACCACTGAGGTGCACGCCGCCATGTAACCCAGAAGGTGCAGAAAGTCCCGGGCAGGGCACAAGTGCCCAACCAGAAATGATCGGGCAAAGGAGGAGAGAACCTCTACCTGTCCGCCAGGAGCGAGCTCTGGCTTGACAAGAGTCGAGCTCTGCCTGGATGAAGCCCATCACCTGAGCAGGCACGAGTTTCGACTTGGCCTCGTTGATCAGGAGGCTGAGTTGGGAGCAGGTTTGGAGAGCCAGATCCCTGGACCTCTCCACCTCCTGAAGGGAGGATCCTGCCAAGAGCCAGTCGCCGAGATAAGGGTAGATTCGTACTCCTCAACGCTGAAGATGGGCTGCCACCACTGCAATGCACTTGGTGAGGACCCGAGAGGCCGATGACAGGCAAAACATCATGGTTTGGAACTCGTAAAGGGTCCCTTTGACCCTGAACTGGAGGAACCGCTGATGGGACGGACGGATTGAGACGTGAAAGAATGAGTCCAGTAAATCCAGTGAACAGAACCACATGTTTCGCTCCAGGGATGGTATGATCTGGTTCAGAGCTATCATTCGGAAGGTGCGGGACCTGAGATATTAATTCAGGTCGTGGAGATCTAGGATGGAGCGCCAACCCCCCCATCCGCTTGGGCACCAGGAAGTACCTGGACACGAAGCCTGGGTCTGTAGGAGGATCTGGCACTGGAGCTATCACCTCCTTGCAAAGGAGCTGAGCTATGTCGTCTTGAAGAGCTGACTGAGTGAAAGCTGAGATCCTTTCCTCCTAAGGGGCGCGGGCTCGGCGGGAAGGGTACTGCTCGAACTCTAGAGGCAGTCCCTGACTGACCACTTCAAGAACCCACCTGTCCGAAGTGATATTGGACCAGGCGGAATGAAGGTGGTGGAGCGGGGCTCCCACAAGAGGACTCAGAGCTGGCATGACGGGTGTAGGGGTGGCAACCCCCAACCCATCACTGAGCAGGCTTAGAGGAGGAGGAGGAGGAGGAGGCTCCTGGACCTGCGCCTCGGCCTCCTATATGGGGCTGTTGAGGACCCTGCTTGGGCTGTGGGCACCAAGCTTGAGCCTGCTGCTGCTGCAGTTGGCCTCCTTGATAGGAGGGCTGCCTGACTGCAGGGGAAGATTGCTGAAATGGCTTCTTCTTTCTTTTCTGCTGGTTCTTGCCCAAAGAACCTTTTGCAGAGGTAGCATTCAAGGTGGCATTGGACTGCTCAATACGCTGAAGGTGACCGGCCACTCCTGGACTGAACAGGTCGGTGCAAAGGAAAGGAACGTCAGCTAGCTTGTGCTGGGTATCCGCCGGGAAGGACAGCCTCAGCCAGGCCCTGCAACGAGTGGCTGCTAAGGAGGGGGCACAAGAATCCCCGATGTCTAGGGCTGTCTGGGGCTGCTGGTTTGCAACAGCACGGCCCTGATCATGGACTTGCTTGACCACGGTCTGCAAGTCCGCCGGGAGATGAGGGAGGACTTCATCTAATGACCCGAGGAGGGCATGAGAGAAGTGTGTCATAATGACAGCCAAACTGGCCTAACGAAGGCCTAAGGAACAGGCCGCGTAGAACTTGCGGGCAGAGTGGTCCATATTTTTGGACTCCTTGTCCGGGGGTCGGTCTGTGTGGGCCGAGCTACCAGTACGTCTAAATACAGAAGCAGTCACCAGGCTCTCGGCCAAAGGGTGTCTGTGAATCCCAGCAGGGACCCCATGGGCACCACATACTTGTGGGCCATGCGGGCAGACGAGCTGGGCAGGAAGCTGGGCGCTGCCAGAGCTCAAGGGACGGGCCAGTGATGGCTTCGGCCACTGGAAAGGCCTCCGTCGGGATATCCCCCCTTTTTAGGATGTCTGTAAGGGGGTATTCCGCCTTTTTCTGGATAGACTCCAGGGGCATTCCGGAGGATTCAGAGATCAGGCCTTGAAGGAGGAAGAACCCTCCTTTAAACCCACCATGGAGGACTCTTCATCCCCAGGATAGGAATGCAGTCCTGTGATGTCCGAGTCAGAGGAGTCATGGTACAACGGTCTCCCACTTATGTCCCTTTCAATCCACCGGGGGCAGTCAGGGGTAACCGTAATGGACAGACGTCGGGGAAGCCCGGTGTCTGTACGGTCCTCTTTCGAGGAAGCACCTCCCTGAGGCTGCTTAGGTGGTGGTTCCACCAAAATCGGTGGAGACCCCGAGATGGGCCGAGCCGGGATACGGGCTGGCCCTGCGGCGAGGAGCGAAGCCTCCGGTTCGGAGGGTCGTCAGCCAGGAGGCGGTAGCCAAGTGATGGCTGGGGTGGAGCGGAGCTGGCTTCTGCCGGTCAAAATCAGCTGTTGCCACACAAGATCCTCACATATCGAGCGGAGTTTCGTGAAGCCTCTCCTCATCCGAGGAGGATGAGGATCTGCAGCATAACGAAGACACCAGGAGAAAAGGACTGCTGTGTGACTGAACTTCTCTACTGGGACTAAAGAAGAAGAACTTTTGTACTTGGACCTTTAATTTAGGGTAAAAAAAAAAAAACTAACAAAACAAAACAAAAAAAAAAGTGTGTTTGTCTGGGTTAACTGAACTGAATGGCAATCTGAACAGTTATCTAGGTGTACATCTCAGGTGATTGAAAGGACTTAATAGCTGTAAGGTTTAAATTACTTGTAGAAAGATCTAGTAAGTAGGGGGAGTGGCTTAGCTAGAAGGAAGCTACATTTAAAGACTGCCTTAGAAAGATTCTGCTAATAGCTTGGCAGAAGACACCAGGAGAAAGGACTGCTGTGTGACTGAACTTCTCTACTGGGACTATATTGCCCTCCTTCCTCCCCCCCCCCAAAGCTAGTTCTATTTTTATAGGCACAGGATTTGACTGACAACAGGAACTTCCTGTTTGGGAGCAGGAAGTGAGTGATCACAGAACCACCAAAGACCCACCATCCTAGAAGGGCAAGAGTAGCTCTCCGCCCCTCTAGCTGCTGGAGGTCTGCCTCTGAGCAAGTAAGTGGTCTACTGAGAAATATAGGATATTCTTGTCTCAGAACAGGACAATCAGGAGCTTAAAGGGCACACAGGCAGAAAGTAAGGAGAGAGAGAGAAAAAAAAAACAGAGGAAAGAGTAAGGATTGCAAACAGTTAAGGGGCCAGAAATAAGACATGATTGGAGTGGTGCAGTGCAGTGGCTGTGGAGCAGCAGTCTTCCGGGAGACGTTCTGGAGGATGCGGTGTTGTCCCATCTGCAGGCACCTCTCTGGGCTGAGGGAGGAGGTTGCTCATCTCCAGGCTGAGTTGACCAGGATTGTGGGACCTCCTCTTCCATCCAGGGACCACCAGTGCCACTGCCGTTGCCTCAGAGGTTGCCAAGAAGAGGAGGCGGTTGGACAACAGTGGGCTCAGGAGGGTAGAACAGGCGCATCCCTCAGTTGTACCTCTCCACAATTCCTATGCCATTCTGGCAAAGTGTGGTTCCTCTATGGAGGCACCTGCAGTGGAGACCAAGGAGGATGCTGGGAACCTCCACAAAGGAGATCCACAGGAGGGTGTGGGGGATCCTGCAGGGTGAGAAACAACTACTGGTGGGGACTCCATTGTTAGGAAGAGTAGAACTGGGGAGGAAGGGAGAGGAGGTAAGGTGCCTGCCTGGTGCCATGGCTTGGAGGGACAGGAGAGAATCCTCAGGATTGCCAGAGCAGCTGCACAGGGAGGGGCTGGATGTCATTGTCCACCTAGGGACAAATGACCTGGCCAAGAAAGGATTAGAGAAGTGCAGGAAGAGTCTGTGGAATTGGGAGGGGCCTTAGTCAAGTAGCACCATGGTAACCTTCTCGGGAGGTGCTGCCCATCTATGGCATAGGAGAGACTAGGGTGTTCCGCACCATGGGATTCAATCAGTGGTTGAAAACTGGGTGGAGCTCAGGTTTGGCTTCATTGGGGACTGGGGGTCCACCTGGAGTGATGCAAGCCTATACTGGCATGATGGGCCGCATCTGTCCGGGAGGGGAACCAGGATCCTAGGTGATAGGTTTAAATGCTTCATTGGCAAGCTTTTAAACTAGCCAAAGGGGGAGGCACTGGAAAGGAGCAGAGAAATCCTAGCCCCCCCCCCCACAAAATAATCACAGTAGCAAGTGTGGCAAACACCAACATAGAGGTGTCGATAGGGAGAAGGGCAGGGGTAAATGGAGACGTGACAAAGGCAAGAAGGACAGGGATGGGGCAAAGGGAGTAGGGCCATCAGGAAATGGAGGGTAATGAGTACCAATGCCGTAGTCTGGGCAACAAGCTCCCTGAGCTGGTGGCCTTGATGGAAGAGGATGCCTGGATATCGTAGCAGTCACAGAAACATGGTACACAGAGAACCATGACTGGGATGTTAACATACCAGGGTACATAACCTACAGGAGAGAGACAGGCAGGGAGAAGAGGGAGAGAGTAGCTCTCTGTAAAGGAAAGGATAAAGCAACTGAATAAAAGAGTAAACAGGAGGAGAGGAGGCACTGTGGGTCACCTTGGAGACTGGAAAGGGCACCACAATCCATAGGGGTTGTGTACAGACCCCATGTCAGGGGAGGAATGGACAAGGACATGATGAAGGCATTCTTAGAATGGCAGAGAAGGAGATACTGTTGATGGGAGACCTGAATATGCCAGATGTTAACTGGAGCACATTTGCTGCAGTCATCATCCAAAGCAGGGCCATTCTTGATGCCCTACAGGTGGCAGGCCTTAGACAGCTAGTTTTGGAACCCACTCGTGAGGGAGCAATCATAGACCTCGTACTCTCAAATGGGGGCAGTGAGAGGATCTCAGATCTAGAAGTGGGTTGCCATCTGGGGACAAGTGACCATCAAACAGTGTGGTTCACGTTAAACTCAGCTACAGAGTCAAGCCATACAAAAGTGCCGGTACTGGACTTTAGGAGGGCTGACTTTGGCAAGATGGGAGTGTGTCTCAGAAAAGCACTAGCAAACAGGTTAGGAGGTGGTGTGGAGCAACAATGGGGAATCATCAAAACTGCCATCACAGAGGCAACAAGCCTTTGTGAGAAGCAAATAAACAAATCAAAACGAAAGAAAAAGTCACTATGGTTCTCAAAAGAGGTGGATGTGAAAGTCAGGAAGAAAATTATAGCATTCCGGAAGTATAAGGAAACACAGAAGGAGCAGGACAGAGAACCCAGGGGAAGAATACACAATGGGTGGGGAGGTAGTAACAACAACAAAAAAGGAAAGGGATCGGGGGGTAATCATATCAGATGACCTTAAGGTTAGCAAGCAATGTGAGAAGGCAGTAGGGAGGGCTGGGGGTATACTGGGATGTATAGGGAGAGGCATCAGCAGCAGAAAACAGGAAGTTGTTATCCCTCTGTACAGACAGTTGGTGAGACCCCATCTGGAGTACTGTGTCCAGTTCTGGAGACCCCATCTCCGCAAGGACATAGACAGGATAGAGGTAGTCCAGAGGAGGGCAACTAAAATGGTGCAGGGTCTGCAAGAGAAGCCGTATGAGGAGAGACTCAAGGAGCTTAATATATATACCCTTGAGAAAAGAAAGGAGAGGGGGGACATGACAGAAACTTTTAAGCACCTCATTGGAATCAACAAAGTCCAAGAGGGTAGCATCTTTCAGAAAAAGAGACGTGCAAGAACAAGGGGACACAATTTAAAGATAGAAGGAGGGCGGTTCAGGGGCAATGTGAGGAAGTATTATTTCACAGAGAGGGTAGTGGATGCATGGAACAGCCTTCCTGAGGAGGTTGTGGGGTCTAAAACTGTGGGAGAATTCAAGAATGCATGGGACAGACATAAGGCAACTCTTGTGGGGGGGTAGGAAGAAATAGGCTGTTTGGCTTCACTAGGATCTGCGGCCTATCCTGTGGGTAGGAAATGGGTAGACTAGATGGGCCATGGGTCCTTATCTGCTGTCAAAGTCTATGTTTCTATGAGAGCTGTAACAGTTAAGGCAGAAGGAAGCAGGAGGGAAGTCAGAATAGCAAGGCCCAAACTGAGGAAAGATAGCCAACTCAATTAAGAGGATAAAACCTTTATAGGTACATCACTGGCCAGAAAGACAAAGGAGGGATAGTGAGGCTGAATAGAATGAGACGGTGGGTGGGCAGAGGGGACAGTGAAAAAGCAGGATACTGAACGAATATTTCTGCTCAGTATTCACAAAAGAGGAGGGGAAGTGCCTAATCCAATTAACAGAAGCACTCTTGATAGGGGTCGATCCCAGTCCTTTCACAGAAGAAAGGTTCTGCAAGAACTCCTAAAACTGAAGGTGGACAAAGCAATGGGTCCTGATGGAATTCACCCAGAATTCTAAAAGAATTAAGGAGGAACTAGTGAAACCACTGGCTACTCTTTTTAATAAATCATGGGAGGATGGTGTGGTACCGAGGACTGGAGGAAGGCGGATGTGATTCCCTTCACAAAGTGGGACCAAGACAGAGGCAGGAAACTACAGACCTGTCAGTCTGACCTCTGTGGTAGGAAAGTGATGGAGTCACTTCTGAAGGAAAGAATAGTTGAGTACCTAGAGGCCAGTGGAGCACAGGACCCAAGGCAGCATGGGTTCACAGTGGGAAGGTCATGTCAGGCAGATCTAATAGATTTCTTTGACTGGGTGACCAAAGTAGTAGACCAGGGAGGGCTGTGGACATGGCCTACCCTAGACTTTGTAAGGCATTTGACACAGTCCACACAAAGATTAATAGCCAAATTAACCAGCCTGGGAGTGGGTCCCAGGGTGGTAGCCTGGGTAAAAACGGCTGCACAACAGCAGACACAGAAGGTAATTGTAAATGGAGTCCACTTGAAGAAAGAGGGGTTACTAGTAAGACATGAGGGTTCAGTATTGAGTCCAGTCCTTTTAATGTCTTCATCAGTGACATTACAGAGGGACTGGAGGAAAAATATGCCTTTGCAGATGACACAAAGATCTGCAACAGGGTTGATACACAAGGAGGCGTGGAAAGGATGAAAAGGGACTTGGCAAGGTTGGAGGAATGGTCAGAAGTATGGCAGCTAGGATTCAATGCAAAGAAGTGCAAAATAATGCACCTGGGAAACAAGAAACCCAGGGAACAATACACAATGGGTGGGAGGTAGTAACAACAACAAAAAAGGAAAAGGGCCTGGGGGTAATCATATCAGATGACCTTAAGGTTAACAAGCAATGTGAGAAGGCAGTAGGGAGGGCTGGGGGTATACTGGGATGTATAGGGAGAGGCATCAGCAGCAGAAAACAGGAAGTTGTTATCCCTCTGTACAGACAGTTGGCAAGACCCCATCTGGAGTACTGTGTCCAGTTCTGGAGACCCCATCTCCACAAGGACAAAGACAGGATAGAGGTAGTCCAGAGGAGGGCAACTAAAATGGTGCAGGGTCTGCAAGAGAAGCCGTATGAGGAGAGACTGAAGGAGCTTAATATGTATACCCCTGAGGAAAGAAGGGAGAGGGGGAAGAGGGGGGACATGATAGAAACTTTTAAGTATCTCAGGGGAATCAACAAAATCCAAGAGGTAGCATCTTTCAGAAAAAGAGACTTGCAAGAACAAGGGACACAATTTAAACATAGAAGGAGGGCGGTTCAGGGGCAATGTGGAATATTATTTCACAGAGAGGTAGTAGATGCATGGAACAGCCTTCCTGAGGAGGTTGTGGGGTCTAAAACTGTGGGAGAATTCAAGAATGCATGGGACAGACATAAGGCAATTCTTGTGGGGGGTAGGAAGAAATAGGCTGTTGGTTAACTAGGATCTGCGGCCTATCCTGTAGGTAGGGAAATGGGCAGACTAGATGGGCCAAGCGGTCCTTATCTGCCATCAAAGTCTATGTTTCTATGCGGCGATGCTTCTTTTTGGAGTGCTTATGACTCTTTTTCAGTCATTCGACCGAGGGGGTTCTGGACCTCAATTGAGATTGGGCTGGCTGACTGGGTCGATTGGGAGACACCAGGGTCAGTGAAAACCGAGGGTCCGGAACAGTTTCCTCGATGGTGACACCAGCAGACTGGGTCTCCTCATCGGGAAAGACAAGGACCGGAGTCCTTTCCAAAGAATCATTGACCAGAGTCGGTGAAATAGGATCAATTAGGTCAAGAGAAATCTCAACCTTGTTGGACACTTCCTCGATCTCTTGGCCAGACAGTAGATCCATGAAGCCAGCGGCCGAGGATGCGATCTCGACCAAGGTTGAGACCGCATGTTCCTGGGACTCTGACCTTTCTCGGTCCCAAGAACATCTCAGTTTGGACGAAGACTTCGGGTCCTTCTCCCTCTTCCGATAGCGGGAGGAGTGCAAGCCCAAGGGCGCCTAACCCCTGGTGAGGAGAGACTGGCACAACTCCTTGAAGGAGCCCGGAAAGGTGGAACCAAGGTTCAGAGGAACAAAAAAGCTCCGACTGGCAGAAGCCTGAGCTGCTTCCTCCTCGAAAGCCTTCATTTGCTCCAACTGCTCAGCGGATCCCGCAGCCGCGGAAACCGTCCACCTCGCCTCCTTCAATTTCACCGGCGGGTTCCTTTTCTCTGGTCTCCCCAATTTTAGGTGTGCCAAGGGGTCGTCCAGGACATTGGGATGGAAGGCCAGGCAGAACGTGCAGGTGGAGGTGTTATGTCCGACACCCTGGGCAGTAGGCGCGTGGGTGGGGATCAGTGCGACATCTTCTGGCCACAGGAGCACCCGGCGAAATCAGGGGCAGATTTATCCTTCATGTCCGATGTGCTACTATGGAATCTCATTAACCTGAAGCAGAGGTTTTAAGGTAAGCTGCGGTAAAAACCAACGCTTTGAATCCAGGGCCTACGAATTGCTGTGAAGCATGAGGGAACCTGTATCTTCCAGCAGAAAGGAAGATCTGGTGTCATGGGGCGCAGCCGAGGTTTATACCACCCAGGTGGGTGGGAGGAGCCAGCTTGAAGACTTCCGGCAAGATTTAAAGGGGAAAGGGACATGCCACACAGTGTGGATTAACAACATATCCACGCTCCTAGAAATTGTCTTCCATAATAGCAATCGCACTTCACAAATCGTAGCAGGCTCAAAAGGAGCCAGAATCAATTTTTCAAGAGGATAGTAAGGTCCCAAGGCAGTGCCAGATTATGAATCGGGGGATGACAGGGGCAAGGAAAGCCAAAATCGTAGCCAAGGGTACCTTAATGGACGAGTACTGGAGACTGGAGTCAGACAGAGACAGGAAGTAGGCCAGTACAGTGTTGACAGGACATGTAAATGAGTCCTCTGAATGGAAAGCACACCGCATGGAGAAATGTTTCCACTTCAGTTAATAGATGTGCCTTGTGGAAGGCTTCTTAGCTGCCAGCAAGACATTTATTTACATATATAGAGTTATTTCAAAAGTTTCACCAGCAAAGACATACTGCACTGGTGACGGCTCATTTTCAGAACAATCCCAATGGGATGGGAAAAGGGGAGTATACAGTACATGACGTGCAAGTGAAAATACATAATGTAAGGTGCAGTAATAATAAAAGGAAGTACAATAAAAATGCAAAAATAAATAACACTGTCCAGTCCATATTTAGACAGAATATACAGGAGTACATATATAAATATGAAATAAAATGTGAATTAAGATATAAGTGCTACTTGGGGGAACCCCAGAACAGGAAATGGCTATGTCTTCAGGAACCATGCGTGCAGATGCAGGGACTGCAGATCGAGATAGACCAGGAACCACTGTCCTGTGACAGTAGAAGGGTTACCACCACTGGAAAGGGTGAAAACAGGATACTAAATCACACCCAAACTCTGTCCCTGGCTCCACCCCCTTTTATGACCAATTGGTATACTGCTTTTCCTCCAAAGCTATTTGTAATGTCACAGAACACTTTAAAAGTGTTAGGAAATCATTTTTATATTTTTTTTAATGTTTCATTTTTTTATTCTTTGATAACCAGGTTAGGCCCGCTGGGCACAAGACCCATTTAAAGGGGTAACCTGGGAGCAGAGGGGAGCTAAGTGTCTTGCTCAGGGTTGTAGAGTATGCAAGTGGAGGCTGTAGGAATCAAACCCAGGTCTACTGGATGTACCAAGTTCATTCACAGCACACAGCTATAACTTCAGAAACACCCTACCATTTTCCTTTCCATGTTAATCATGTATTCTGATACGCTTTCACCAATTTGTGATAATTTATTTATCTATGTTTGTGGTACCCTTAATCCTCCACTGTGTTTCCTTTTCGTCCACAACTATAGCACTGTACTGCTGTTTCTTTTCATAGTTCTAAAATTCCAGTGTCAGACACACCAACCATGCTATTCATCCAAATGTCCTGTAATGGTTTAACTAATATTATAAAATGAGAAAAGGAAATCCTGGTTGTTACCTGTGCATTAGATCTGTCTAATGCATAGGTTAAAAAAAAGAACAAGGAAACCGGACACAGTGCAACAGAAATCAATGCGCAATTAGACCGCTGATCTTTTAAAATACTGAGTGTTAGTGAGGAAATCATACAGAAATTAACCTGCAGAGTCCTACTCAAATCATAAAAACACCAACCTGCACAGTCCTAGTACACATGTACTGATTCTTATGTCAGTTTAACCGTGCTTGGGTTATTTTTCCATTAGCATTTTAAAATATTTTCCCAGTAAGCTCTGGGACTCCACACACTCCCCACTTCCCCCACTCACTCGGGTGTGCCACTTCTGTACCTGCAATCAAAGTGATATTTTTTTAAATGTTTAAGTTCTTTGAATTCTATTCCGGGGTGCTGTGGCTGGCAATCAGGACACAGGATTTCCTTTTTCCATTTTATAATTCTCAATTATGTCACGTCTTTCATGCCGCTTGCTGAAATGTTAGGTTTTTTGTTGTTGTTTTTGTCTTGAACGCTACAATCTGCACCTCCCTTCCCGCTCTCTCACTCGCTTATCTGCAGCACTTGCTGCCCTTAAACCACTATCCTTCTTCTTTATACGCCAATCTGGATGAAAACAAGTACATATTTTCATTAAGTAGTCCATAATCATGTTCAAGACTCTTTGCATTACGGTGTCAGCGAGACCCGGAGGCAGCTGAAGCGGCCCAGACGGAAGACGAAAAGCATCCCAATTGATGTCCGAATAGAGCAAGCAGTTGTCTTTTTTCAAAGTCTCTTGCTTGCAGTACATAAAGCAAACAGGTGTGATAGACAGTAGAAGAGAATCAGAATATCAGCAAGACCAGCAGGACCACACACAGCAGCGACCTAAACTTCCCCATGTCAACCGGTTAGTATTGTGGCAGCACCATCGGGGAAGGTGCTGACCGCAAGTTAAACAAAAACATTTTTCTTTTTAAATGAAAATACACAGCAGACAGGCTGTGGTGGGTGAGTGAAAGGAGGCAAGGCAGACCTACAGAAAAAAAACACAAAGGGAAGCGGGACAAGGACCTAGGAAAGCTCTGATCAACAGGACGGGGGGGGGGGGAGAAAAGTGGAGAGATGGCCACATGGAGCTACTGAGATAGATTCAGGAAAAAACTACTACTATGGAGTCCTTAATGGGACAAATGTCTTACATATAAAAGAAAAGCATTCAGGTGGAGGAACTATTTTATGATAAATTTATATAAACATTTCACGTTTCTATATTTTAAACGTAATAGTTTTAATTTTAACAAACATACAAAATACAGAGTCCCATTTTATATGCGCAATAAGACACTCCAGGGGTGAGCATTAGACATTTCTAATGCACGGGTCGGCCAGGGGTCTGAAGGCATGAGGCTGCTCGCTACACCCCTGGCCGTGTGTTAGAAATGAGCTGCAAACCTGGAGACCTGGGTTTGAATCCCACAGTCCCCACTTGCATTACTGTATAATCCTGAGCAAGTCACTTAACTCTCTTGTGCTCTCAGGTCACACCTGGACTCAAGCTTCAGCTTAGTGTGCCTTTCCTGGTTAAAATATTTATCGATTATATGTGTTTTCTCCTGATGTGACGTCATATCCTGTGCCTGTGATGTAGAAAATGGATGCCTGCAGTTATACACGGTGGGGAAACTGAATGGGTTATAATTCTGGCCCTAAAAGTGTTATGGGTTCGGTCCATAGCTTATGTAAAGCAGATTTCCATTGGTAACAATACTGATTAATTTAATCCCAGATGAACGTTTCCCTTTAACAACTCCAGGAAGTTCCTTAGCGTACTTTCTGTAACAAAAAATAATACATTTGGCCAACCATTTGGACAAGCACTGTTTCAAAACTGGAGCGCACTCTCTGCCAGGGGTAAACTGCAGCGCACTCTCTGCCAGGGGTGAAAGAAACAAACAACTGTTTGGACTTCCTGCAGTCCTTGGTAAAGTGTGTATAGTAACGCAAAATTCTATGCGCATCTTAAGTATGGAGCAATGCTTCCCCTGGATTGGCATGCTCTGGGTAATAAACGGGCAGGTGGATGGATTGGTTTAGGGTAACCTCACAACACCAACTTTGGAAGAAACTTAGAATTAGTACACAAAGAGATCCTGTCTTTGTGGAAAATCAAATAAGACTACTCGCATGAGAGCCTGTAGTTCAGAAATTCTTCAAGCAGAAGTAATGGCAACTAAAAATGATGTTTTCCACGACAGAAAGTGTAGCTCACAAGACGTGGCTGGCACAAAAGGAGGCAGGGTCAGCTTCTCCAAAACAAAATTCAGGTCCCACGCCAGAACCAAGTTATGGATAGGAGGCTTCAAGTGGAGAATGCCTCTCAGAAAAGTACGGGCCACATCCAGCTGTGCCACTCTAGGGCCCTCAGTGGGCACATGAAAGGCCGATATGGCCAACAGGTGCACTTTAAGGGAGGAGTATTTGGAGTCCTGCATCAGACAAGGTCAGGAGAGACTCCCAAACCTGGTTCACCGGGCAGGTGAAAGGTCCAGACTACAAGAAGCGGCCCAGATAGCAAACCATTTCCATTTCATAGGGTAAGTGGCCCGGGTGGAAGGTTTCCTGGCAGCCACCAGGACATCAGCCACTTTCTGAGACACCCCAAATCAAGTAATGGCTATGTCCTCAGGAGTCACGCATGCAGATGTAGAATAGTACTAAAAGACAGAACTATTAAACTATCAGAAAACCTAGATTATGGAATACATTACCACAGGATATAGTTGACTCACCAAACATTTTAATGTTTAAAAATAATTTAGATAAATGGTTGCTAGGAAGGGTTTTGAGTTAATGTTCCATGTATATGGAGGACAATCACGATGGGCAATCCGCCTTCTTTTGTCCTATACACCGAAGTACCAAAGATGGAGGGACTTGAGGTCTGGATGGACCAGGGTCCCATGGGCCTGATTTAGCAGGTCCCGGCAGACAGGCAGGGGAACTGGAGGTTCCACAACCAATTGTTTCAGTAATGAAAACCAAATCTGCCGAGGCCAGAATGGGGCCACTAGAATTAGGGTGGCACCCTCCATCTGTAGCTTCAGAGAATCCTCCGAGTCAGAGGGAAGTGAGGGAATGCATTCACTAAAAATTCCACTAACTGCTTAATCTGGTTCAATGTCAGTTGGCATCTATCTGTACACCCCCCCCGGATGAGAATGAAAAGAGACATAATTGTCTAGTCCTTTTTTCCTGGTCAACAAAAACTAAATAAATACATATAGAAACCTCCCTTTCCAGGAGAGGGACAACCCATCTCGCCAGAAAACTCCAGGCCCTGGAGCGAGCAGAAATGCGGCAGTTTTGTGTTAAGTAGGGATACAAAAAGGTCCAACTTTGGACAATCCCACCTGTCGAACAGGACTTCTGCGACCGAGGTCAGCAGTTCCCACTCATGCAGTCTGTTACCTGCTGAGGCTGTCCACCCAGGCATTTTGGGCGCCTGGCAAATGGACAGCTGAAAGTTCTAGACTGTGATCTAGAGCCCAGTACCACACCCTCATTGCTTCCCAACACAGGGAGTAGGAATGGGTCCCCCCTTGCTTGTTGATGTAATAGTCCACACTGAGATTGTCAAACTGCACTAGCAAAGAGCCTGGAGAAAGATGGTTCAGGATGGCCTGTAAGGCATACAGAACCTTGTGGAGGGGTTGTGGGATAACAGATGGACCAGACACAGAACTTCAGGTTCAACACACAATCTCTGTGCGATGTTTATTTAAAACACGGGATAACCTTAAGCACTGGAATATCCTTTTTTCAAAACAACAGTTTGCAGCAACATAATAGGCATGTCTTTCCTCAGCACTTAGCACCCACTGATCTACTGCTCTCTCTTCAGAAAAAAATATTTCATTCCTATGCTGGTCTTGTGTGATCAGGTGATGGGGAGCTCAAAAAAAGAAAAACTCAAAAACAAGCTAAAGACAAAGAACCTCAGTGCAGAAGCAATGAAGCAGGGGTTACCCCAAAGGGCACTGGCAATAAAGCCAAGTTTCAAAGAAACACAACATCACACATACCCCCATACTGCAATGGGATCTATATGCAAATCAGCATGACATTTTAGGCTTGTTTAGCTTAAAGCAGGAATGCATGGTGCCAAAGGGCCTCTTAAACAATCTGTAATTTACGTGCATTTTAAATAACACAACTAACTTAATTTTTATAATACAGTCCCCTAGTAACTTTTTACCTTTACCAAAAACACCTAGTGCTGTGGTATTTTCAGCATTTACAGGTTTCAAACACATAAGGCATATACATCAAGGTATTTTATGACCTAGTGCTATTGCATATTAAATCCACCAATGAGGAACACAGCCTGTTGTTTTACATCAGCTCAGAGGTCACCACAATAACCTCCCTGTACAAGGACCTGAGAGGGAAAAGGAAAACTAAAGAGGACACTATAGTATAGTCAAGGAAGGGAAGGGGGCGCCCATAGGTTGCCAACCTTATGGACTAGAAATTGTAAAGGATAGATTAAGCTAAGAAACAGAAGAACTGTTGCAACAGATTAAAGGTCGATCCTCAAGAGTGGCAGGATCTCCCTGTCACATATCCCCCACCTTAAAGGGAAGCAGTTATTTATACTGCTTACCACCTTCTGGTCCCAGGAAGGGATGGAGCTTCCACCTATCCATCTTCAGAAGCTTTGTCTCAGGGTTCCAATTAACGATAAACATTCCATCATAAACATAGTGGATATCATCATTCTTTACCCTGAGGCGCTAACACATTTCTCAACAGAGAAAAACGGTACCAGTCTCTGTATTATCTCATTTTAAGGAAAGTCATAAACATCATCTTGATTTGCAGTGGTCATCTCAGCAATATGTGAACTAACTAAAGCACCAAGGACTGTTACCATCTGGTACCATGTGTCCTGTGCCTGTGCATGAGGTTTCCATATCCCAAGGGCACCATTTCTTCTCCATAATGACCCCTTCCCTTTGGAACACCCTTCCCACTCCCCATGAAGCAGTACCTCTACTGAATAGATGTCTTCTGTTCCCAGTAGGAACCGACACTACACTGCACACCGGACAAGTCCTAATATAGGCCACCACCTGTCTGTACATACTAGGCCAGTAATAAAAAGGTGTTAACCGAGCCAAGACACTGCTATGGCTCAGATGCCCACAGGGACTGGAGTGAGCGGCCTTCATCACCTGTTGTCTGTAGGGCTCAGGCCCTACTACCTGGGCATGCACACTTTTTGTACAGGGGTTGGGCCTCATGTGGTACAGAACATCCTTCTTTAGTTCGTACCACTAATATTGTTTTGCCCCCACTTCACCATTAATCTGCATACCCTCCTTGACCTTAACATACTGTAACAGTTTGACAACATCAGCATCTTTAGCCTGCAGTATATCACACACAGTACTGTTACTAGATTTAGCTGTATCGATACAAGAAAAAGTCCCTTCAGCCTCATAAGCTTGTTCCTGCTTGCTTGGAGTCTTCAACCCCAGCACAATATCACTAGGCACAGTCTTACCTGGGGTCTCACATTCAAGTTCCATACTTGCATCTCCGACCTCCAACAGGTAATATTCTGGGAACACAGGCAACAAAGGAATATCCTGCTCGGTCAGTGGGTCCTCCTCCAGCTGAGCCCATGAAAAATCCTCCTCCAATTGTTTATCCAAACTTTCCAGTAGGGACCTCTCGAGCACCTGACACCAGTGTTCTGCCTCTCTACATAGTCGGTCTACCTCCAACGATTGCCTACTCATCCACCGTATTAGCCTCATCAGGTTTTCCACCATCGGGGTGTCTTGCATCTCTGGTCTGCCTCAGCTCCATGGTAGTTCCCTCATCCCCTTGCATCTCTTCATCATCTTCAGGCTTGGCCTTCCTCTGAGCTCCCAGGTCCAGTCCAGGCAACAGCTTCTCTCCCAGTCTGTCGGCCATGGTTCTGGTCAGAACTCCACAGACTTTCTTCTCTGGGCTGTCCTCTGGCAACTCATAGTGCATCGGTCCACCTGCTATATCTGGGCAATATCCACCAGAAAATGTCCCCTAGCACAGTCCAGATGATTCCGGCAAGTTATCCCACTATTAACACCAAGTCTGTGGAGGGACTGTGGGATAACAGATGAACCAGACACAGAACTTCAGGTTCAACACACGATCTCTGTGTGATGTTTATTTAAAACACAGGGGATAACCTTAAGTAATGGCATATCCCGGCTTCAATACATCAGTTTGCAGCAACAGACTATGCATGTCCTTTCTCTGCACTTAGTCAGTACTTACTGATCTACTGATCTCTCTCGCTCTTTAGAAGAAATAATTTCATCCCTATGCTGGTCTTGTGTGTTTAGGTGATGGGGAGCTCAAAAAAAAGGAAAACTCAAAAACAAACTAAAGACAAAGAACCTCAGTGCAGAAGCACTGAAGCGGGGGTTACCCCAAAGAGCACTGGCAATAAAGCCAAGTTTCAAAGAAACACAACATCACACATATCCCCATAATACAATGGGATCTATATGTAAATCACCATGAAATTTTAGGCTTGTTCCGCTTAAAGCAGGAATGCATGGTGCCAAAAGGCCTCTTAAACAATCTGTAATTTACATGCATTTTAAATAACACAACTAACTTAATTTTTGTAATACAGTCCCCTAGTAGCTTTTTGCCTTTATCAAAAACACTTAGTGCTGTGGTATTTTCAGCATTTACAGGTTTCATACACATAAGGCATATACATCAAGGTATTTTATGACCTAGTGCTAATGCATACTAAATCCAACAATGAGGAACACAGCCTGTTGTTTTACATCAGCTCAAAGGTCACCACAACAGCCTCCCTGTCGAGGACCTGTGAGGGAAAAGGAAAATTAAAGAGGACACTATAGCATAGTCAAGAAAGGGGAGGAGGCGCCCACAGGTGGCCAACCTTATGGGCTAGAAATTGTAAAGGATAAATTGGATTAAGAAATAGAAGAACTGCTGCAACAGATTAAAGAAAAGGTTGGTCCTCAAGAGTTGCAGGAACTCCCTGTCACAAAACATAGTGGCAGGATCTCCCTGTCACAAACCTCCCTCATTTCTAAAACGTTTATATGGAGGTTAGTCTCCCAGTGGGACCAGAGACCTTGGGTCTAATAAGGACTCAGATGGGCTCCCCAACCCAGACCCAAGGCATCTGTGGTGAGGATTTGGTAAGGAGTGGGGATGAAAAAGGGGACCCCTTTACGAGATTGACCGGGTCCATCCACCAGTAAAGCACTTTGTGCACCGGCGAGGAGACAAGGACCAACTGATCTAGGTCACCTTGAGCGCTGATCCCACTGAACCCTGAGGGTCCACTGCAGAATCCCCATGTGCAGTCGGGCCAGAGGGACCGTAACAATGACCGTGGCCATGAGGCCTAGGAGTCTGAGGAATGTTCTAGCTGGGACATGCCTACTTTGAGTTACCTCCTGGGCCTTGGTAATAAGGCAGTCTGCCCTGATTTGAGGAAGGAAGACCTTGCCCTGAGTAGAGTTCAGGGCTGCCCCTATGTATTGTAACCTTTGAGACGGGGTTAGCACAGACTTGGGCAGATTGACAGTGATGTCCAAGGACTGGAATAACTGCAGGGTGCATGCTAGAGTCAACAACAGGAGCTCCCTCGACTGGGCTTTCAGTAACCAGTCGTACAAGTATGGTAACACAAAAAGGCCTTCAGGCCGAAGGGCTGCTGCTACAGCTGCTAAGCACTTGGTAAATATGCATGGTGCAGAGGATAAGGCAAAGGGTAATACCCTAAACTGGTAATGGTCCCCCAGAAGAGGAACCGCAGGTACTTCCTGTGAGGGGGGGCAAACAATGATATGCAAGTGGGCATCCTGCATATCGAGGGAACATAGCCAGTCACCCTGCTTGAGCAGTGGGAGAAGGCCATGCAAAGTGACCATCCAAAACCTTTTGTACTAGATAAAAAGGTTCGGCCCCTTTAGGACTAGAATAGGCCACAAGTCCCCTGTTCTTTTGGGAACCAAGAAGAACCTGGAGTAGAACCCCTTGTTCCTTTGCCACCTGGGCACTAGTACTGTGGCCTGTTTCTGCAGCAAGGTGAGGACTCCTCCCTGAGTACCTCTGTGTGATCCGGAGGGTAAAACTCAGGGATTGGAGGAACATCTGGAGGCTGCTGTGGAAGCTCGAGAGCATGGGCCTGTTCGATTATCCGCAGGATGCAAGCATTGGTTGTGATGGCTCTCCCATTGGGACAAATGGAGGGAGAACCGGAATCTAACCACCACCTCCTGGCTTGGGGAAGGAGGAGGGGGGTCTAACAAGGAGTCAGACAGAGGCTGAACCGGTGGCTAGAGCCACACTCTTGCCTCTGGATTGCTTGGCAGAGGGGCCAGCGAAGGAAAAGGGAGCAGGCAAGGCTGAGCTGGCTCTACGTTTGCCCTGAAGCTTGCCTCTGGGACCTGACTTGTGAGAGACCTTCCGAAAGGAGGACCTCAGCCTGCTCTTGAGCTGTGTTTTATACAAGAAGTGGAGAGACAGAATGGTCTTACCAGTAGCCTGCAGTTCGTTAATAATGTCTTGCACATCCGGATCAAAAAGTTTATGACCCACAAAAGGGGCATTTAACACCTTCTGCTGGACATCACTGGCAAAACCAGACACCCGCAGCCAGGAGTGCCATCTGAGGCAAATGCTAGAGGCAGCTGCCCTGGGTGTAGTGTCAGCCATATCATAGGTGGCTCTGAGGAGGTGCTTACTAACATCCTCCGAGGCCTGGAGTACTTTAAGAAGCTCCTGTTTGTGAGAACCCTCAGAGGAGGCCTGAGCAGCTGCCTTGCCCTTCCTCCAAACGGTGTTTTGGTACTTAGTAAGATGAGCCAAATAACTGGCCATCCGAAGGCCATGGGTGGCTGAGGTAAAAGTCCTCTTACCCCTGAGGTCCAACCTCCTGAACTCACGGTTGGGGGGCAGGGAGCTAAGGTGCTTGGGGTCCATAGTTCTGTCATGAGCAGCTTTGATGACCACAGAGACAACTCTCAGGCTGGGCCACATAGAAGAGCAACCCCTGAGGCACCTGATATGGTTTGTTGGCCTTCCTGGGAATAGCTGGCACCATATTGGGTCTGTGCCAGTTTGCAGTGGTTGTATCATTTAAGGCTGGCAGCAGGGACGGAATAACCTTCGGTGGAGACTCAGATCTCCAGAAAGAATACCAGACTCCTTCTAGTTTCATCCTCTTCCTCCTCTGTTTGGAAACCCATTGTGGAGAAGAGCTGCTTCCTGCACCTAACAGTGTGCTTGACAGACCCCTCACTCCCCAAGGAGACAGTGAACCTGTCAGAGGTTTCCACACCAGCTTCATCCTCATCCTCCTCTTTTTCAGGAAGGATAAGACGAGGATGGTATCCCTCTTCAATGTCGGTCTGCTCTGGAACAGGGGCCGATGAATGCTGTGATGACGGCTCTGTAGAGGGCGCAGGGCGTGCAGGCCAAACCGGCATAGACACCGAAACAGCCGATGATGGCACGGGAGACAACAGCCCGGGCCGTGAAACTAGCTGTTGAAAAAGAGAGGTAGTAATGGAAGTAAGTATTGTATTGAGGTCGACGTCAGGAAAGGGAAGCATTGTCGACACTGGTGTCAACAGAGGGGATATGAGGCCCTGGTCCAACGATGAACCGCTAACTGAAGAGGTAGCAGGTAGGCCCTGCACCGACAGACCTCGAAGCTTGAGAGGTCTCGATGGTGGGGCGGGGGATGACAGCCCTTCCACAGCTCTATGACAGCTGGGAGAGGAATCCACCATGGTAGGTTTGAAAGAAACAGAGGTCTGCAAGAGGCAAGATGCTGATTCTGAAGCAGTCAATGGAGCAATCCCAGGAGAAGAAGAGAAGAATCCAGCGGGGTCTGGGATCGCTAATGGGGGGTGGGGGGGAAACGGTCCTTCGGCCATATCCTGCCGAGAGTGCTTCCCCAAAGATTTGTTCTGGGACTTGGCAGCCTGCGAGCCCAAGCAAGACACCAGCAACCAGGCAGGGGGCTGCAGAAGACCTCTGCTCTCTGCCAGCTGCCTGCTGCTCCATGAGGAACTTCTGCAGGGCTTTCTTTCATTGGCATTGGGTGGGGAGGTTGAACTTTTGGCAGAATTCACAGGCAAGGACATTATTGCTGAGCAGAAGACAGCAAACACAGAGCTGGTGTTTGTTGGTGGAGGAGATCTTCTTTCTGCAGCGACAGCGACGGAAAACAGCCGACAAAGGAGTAGTTCTCAACATACAAAGGTGAAGGGAATCACTTTTAAATAAAATTGATTTGACAGAAAACAAAAATAAAAAGGTAAGTAAAACTGGTGGTCGAACTGAGCGACAAAGCTGCTGCAGAGTCTGTGCGTGAATGGTCAACAGCGGGGAAGAACTGGGTAGGGAGCGGGGCCACCTGTGCTTTTTACAGGGTGAGTGAAGTCAGAGCCTGACACTGGTGTGGGCAGCCCCTAGTAGACTGCTGCAGAAAAGTTTCTGTGGGATCCTAGTGCCTGACAGCTGAGTTCCATAGCTGTGATCTGATGACACAGATATCCCCGAAGATGATAGCAGAGGTACAACCTATGGAATTTTTGCATCCTGATATGAAAGTAAGCATCCTTCATGTCAAGGACATACAGCCAATCTGTCTTCTGCAGTAGGGGGATGACAACCTGAAGGGACACCAGGGAACCAGGAAGTAACTTACTTACTTACTCCCTTCCTTCCTCCCTCCCCTCCCCTCCTCTCCTCTCCCCTCCCGAATTAACAACTGCACTTCTTCCCTCAGAAGGGATAAGTGGCCTGCAAGATAATGAGAAGGAACCAGAGGGTGAACTGGAGGGGTGAAGAGCAACTCCAGAGCATGCATCCCCCTTTTCCAGTACTGCCAGAACGCACTCATCTGGGGTACTCTCCTTCCATTTCAACAGAAGATGGGAGACCATTCCTCCCACTTGCACACCTGGATGCAACAATGTGTGTGTGGGGAGTGTGGAGTCAGAAGGTCAGGGTAGCAGGGCCACCAGGCCCAATACCATTGGTACCAAGGGTGGGGGACCTGGAAGGGGGTCATCTTGAGGTTCTTTCGATGGCAGCATGGAGGTACAGCATTGAAAATACATTTTCAAAGAAATAAACAAAATGCAAGAAACCAAGGGGTTGTTGCTTCATGGTCTGATGTGCTGTCAATGGCGGAAGAAAAATCTGAGGAGCAATGGAACGGTCCATGTTTTATAGGCACCAGTATTGCATATCATCGTGGATGGCCTCCAGCTCGCAAGTTTTCAAATGGTTCTGGCACCGACAGCTAACAGTTCCAAAGGCATGGCTCAATGGAGGAGATGTCCTCAATAAAGATACTCAGTTTCGCCACCTCCTACAAAACTGTATGAGAGTTCCAGCATATGTTATCTTTTTGCATTGAGTACAATAGTAGAGTTCCACCACCTAGAGATCAAATCTAGAGGTGATGGTCCCACCACCTAAATATTTCTAATTCAATCACTGGGGTTAGGCTTTCTTTCGATCTGTCCACAAGCCATTGACCCAAACCATGCCAAACAAATCTGATAGATTTCTTTGACTGAGTGATCAGGGAAACAGATCAGGGGAAGGCAGTGGACATGGCCTATATGGACTTTAGCAAGGCCTTCAACACTGTACTGCACAGGAGGCTGAAAAAGAAACTGAGCAGCCTAGGGGTATGATCCAAAGTGGCAAATTAGGTTACAAACTGGTTTATGGACACGAGACAGAGGGTGGTGGTAAACAGCACTCACTGACGATGGCAGTGATCATGACGATGGCAGTGATCAGCAAGAATCTACAGGGCTCAGTGCTGGGACCAGTCCACTTCAATGTTTTCATAAGTGACATTACAGAAGAACTGGAAAGGAAGGTATGCTTTTTTGCAGACGATACCAAAATCTGCAATAGGGTGGACACTCTGGAGGGGCTAAAGGGAATGCACAGGGATCTTGGGAAACTCGAGGAGTTATCAAGAGTGTGGCAGTTGAGGTTCAATGCCAAAAAGTGCAAAATCATGCACCTACTGCATAGGAAAACAGGAGCTGAGTACAAGATGGAGGGGCTGGGGGTACTGACAGTCACTAAACAGGAAAGAGCCCTTGGAGTTATCGTAACTGACAACTTCTGCTTTATGCAGATGAGACTGTAACTGTTTGCCAAGGATAACACACTTGCTACTGTAAATGATATATTACAATGGGGTTTTGACAATATCAATAAATCAAAGCTTTATTTATACAGCGCAAATTTCAGGGAATCAAAGCACTTCAAAGATGGTTTGAGGAAATGAAGTTATTCCTAAATGGAAAAAAAAACCTAAACAGAAACATAGACATTGATGGCAGAAGGGGACCGCAAGATCTATCTAGTCTGCCCAATATGGGTAACTACCCCCCCCCCCACGAAATGATAACTTTGTTCCTGTCCCATACTTTTTTTTTAACTCGTTTACCGTTTTGGCCTCCACCACCGGTCCACTGTCTTCATTACCTAGTCAAAAAAGTCAACCAGGTTCGTCTGGCACAATCATGCTGTTTTGCGTCCTGCTGCCTGCTGGATTCCAGATGTGCTACTATTCTTTGCTTGAGCAGTGTCTCCATCAGTTTTCCTACCACCGATGTGAGGCTCACTGGACGGTAATTTCCAGCCTCCTCCCTGCTCCCTGATTTGTGCAGTGGGACCACTGTCACCCTTTTCCAGTCTTCAGACACTGTCCTGCTTTCCAGTGATTTGGTGAAGAGCTCCGCCAGGGGCACTGCTATCACACTCCCCAGCTCCTTGAGAACTCTAGGGTGAATCTCATCTGGCCCCATGACCTTGTCCACCTTTAATTTATTTAGGGCTTCCAAGACTTGTCCCTCCATGCAGTGAACAAAATGCATGCAGTTTTACAGCAAAAGGAGTATTTCAATGATACAGTCTTTACAAATCAAATCCTATGCAGTTAGTTGTTGGAACAAGTAGATAGCTTATCTATATCTCAAGAGTTACACTGGATTCCATTCTACCATACTTACAACATATAGATGCCCTAGTTAAATCTGTGAATATGAAATTTGGTGTTCTCTTTCAGAATAAATCAAGTTTACTACAGAAGCTTGTAAACAAATCGTCTTGACCCATGTTATTCCAATAATTGAGTACGGGTTAGTGGTATATTCCTCTGCTGGTAAGACTGCATTGCACAGAGCTGAAACACTTCTGAATAGGGCATGCAGATTTGCTTATAACCTACCAGTGGATTGTCATACATGTACTATTGATTTCATTGCAAATCTGCCATCTGTTAGCCAGCAGACAGACTATTTACTTGGATGTTGGGCCTGGAAGATGAATTATGGTATGGTACCACAAAACGTGGGTCAGTTGGTTAAGCAGAATTATAGAAGTTCCATTGTTACTAGATCTTTTAGGAGGCTAGCTTTCAAACTACCATGTTGTAGAAAAAAGATAGGTCAAGATTCTATTACAGATTAGGTTGCCTCTGGAATTTGTTACCTCATGAAATCACCTGTATGGATTCTTACTTGCAAGCTGCACAGCCCTGAACATGCTGCATTCTTGTACTTGTTTAGGCTAGGCTGAATAAATATTTATAAATGTGTTTGTACATGTATTTGTTCTTATGTACAATCGTCTACATAGGCCTTCATTTTAAATAAATAAATGAATGAACCTTAAAGTAGCAGAGCAGTGTGACAAAGCAGTGGGTATGCTTAGTGGGATGCTGGGGAGCATAGGGAGGGGAATCTCCAGCAGGAGGAGGTAAATGGTGTTGCCACTGTGTCACTTGCTGGTGACCCCCCCACCTGAAAGGTACAGTTTTGGAGGCCGCACCGCAGAGAGGATACAGACAGGGTGGAGGCAGTCCAGAGGAGGGCAACTAAAATGGCGCAGGGGTTGCACGAGAAGCCCTAATAAGAGAGACTGAGGGATCTCAACACCAAAGTGAGGAAGACAAAAGGTGACACGGGTAAACAGGGAGCAGGTGTGTGTGGGGGTCTCTTTTAAATAGAAAAGCAAAAGGATGCATGTGATGAAGCAGGAGGGGGAAATTAAGACAGATGTGAGGAAATATTTCTTCACTGAGAGGGTAGTAAACGCCTGGAAAAGACTGCCAGCAGATGTGGGGGGGGGTGAAAACAGTAGAAGGTTTCAGGCACGCATGGGATGGACATAGGGGTATATTAGAAAATAGGCAGGGAGGAGAGAGGGTCACCGGAGACCAGTTAGTGTCTGTACAGACAGATTAGGCAGGGAATATCTGGGCAGACTGGGTGGGCCAAGCAGTCCCTTTCTGCTGAAAAAATTCTGTGAGCAAGTAATATGGGCACGGATTTAAAAAAAAAAAAAGGGCTGACCTACCATGTGGCACTTGGGGTAGCATGTCAAGCTACCATGCAGGAGAATTTGGTTCAAGACTCAAGCAAGATTTGCACACTGGGCTGGTGGAATTTCAGGTGTGCTGTGTGGGAAGTATGCTCAGAGCACAGGGGAGGGAGCGAACTCTAGCTAAGCAGGAAAAATACTGGGTTACTGAATTGCTGTTTGTTTTATGGTTTTAAATGATGTATTTCTGTACAACAACCTGAGCCTTTGGGATACAGCACTAAAGAAAAAACAGTTACATAAGAAATTACTATAACAGTAGATCTTCAAGAGAAAAAGCCATCAGCATCAGAACCACAGAGAAACCTTTTGCTAGCTGACAGCCACCCACAATGACGTGCAGCGTTAACGCATATCTAACGTGGATGGCCCCAGTACTCCTTATTTCTCCACTGGAGATAAGCCTCAGAGGGCCTCTTACCATGAGGAACCAGGAGATCAAACCAGTACCAGGCAAACAAGCAGAGGCTCGGGACTGGAAACAGGTGCATGGAATAAGGCTTTAGGCACAGCATCTGATATAACCCACAGAAAAAGGGGGAAGGAGGAAGGGTACGGCATGGCCTAATGGAGGAGATTCTCTTGAGAAGCTAGTAGTATGGTAAATTCTTACATATTCTGTCTTCATCAAGGTTATCTACTCCATTGGCTATACCTTTGGAATGAATCCCAAGCAGTACAGAGCAGCCTGGGAGGATGGCACAGTCTGATTTGTAATCAAGATAGAAGGCTTTGCAGTGCAGCAAGCCCAAAGCCAGCACATCTATGAGAAACAATGTCTGGACTGAAGTGTTTCGTGAAAGTGGGGACAGTGCTTCATCTGGCTGCAGCACCTATGTCAGCAGTAGGGTCTTTTTTTTTTTATTTACCAAACTTTTGGCCCCTGACACCCACTGACCCCCTTCAGCCCCTCTGTCCTGTTCCATCACCCACCTTCCCTGGGATCTACACCTCTCCTGTGTTACCCCAAGGATGATCCCCCCCCCCATGGGAAGGAGCCACCCCTTATCCCAACCGGAGTTGAAGTGTTGGCTGAGAAGAGAGAGACAGCCTCAGTCAGTGGTGCAGGACCTGCAGCAAGATGACGGGCAGCATCCTGCGCAGTCGGGGTTTTTCCATTTTTCTTCCTCTCCCATGAGTATCATGAGATGTTATATCTGATGCCAAGATGTCAGAACACCGATGTTCCTCTCCCTGTGTTCTGGCTCTGTGGCACTGCCACCTGTGTTCATCCAGGTAGCAGTGTTGTGGCAGAGACCAGAATCCCACCCACCCACCCCTGAGGAGTATGGCTGTACATCCCCTGAATATTATTTTCCGAATACCACGAATAATGAGCTATTCGAGTATTCGGACACGAATACCGAATAGCCCACTATTCAAGCGGTATTCGGCATTCAGCCAGGGGACTGTCCAAAAAGAAAAAATGAAGCCTTTTCTGGTCCCCCCCGATCAGCAGTAAATAAAAATATCATCCTTGGTGTCTAGTTGTCCCACCCCCCCCCAGCCGATCACTAGCCCAAATTGAAGAACCCCTCCCCACCGAGATTTATGTAACCCCTAGATGGCGCTATCCCAGGGGCTACTACCCCTGCCTGATTTGCCACTAACAGGTTGAGAGGCCTGGATCCAATGGCGGGTGCCTCCACCCAGAGGTCAGGGTTTGCAATAGTTAAACTAACTTGGTCACAGCCCTCTGGGACACTGCAACCCCCCTTTCTTCCCACTAGTGGCCCACACAATATATCAGAATTACCTTCACAGTATACACTTACCCCCAGGTCTGGTTCCGGCACTGGGACCTCCTGTGAAATGAGATACAGTGCAACAATCACAGTACAGTACTTTAACATAGACAAATACTCAGGCAGTATAACTTTGCTGAAACAAGCAGCTCTGATTTATTTAGGGGATATAACAAGGACAGGGGAAATCAGGTTAATTAGCTTATCACTCTAATAATCTACCTATGGCTCTGTGCACAGGCCTATCCCTATCAGTTACTGTCCCTGGGTACCCAAGCCCTAGTGGCTAGTCCAAACCGTGGTAGCTGGGGGCCCTTTCACACAGAGAAAAGGAGAATTAAACAGTCAGCAGTACAGTAATTCCATTTGGATTTAATGTGGCAATTCAACAGGGAGCGACTCTGAATTAGTACTCACGACCTCCAAATAAGATAGGGTCCTTCAATGTCAGCAGGGCTCACTTGAGGTACACAAACCTCTTCACACATCCATATAAAAGAAAGCACTATACCAGGCAGGCTGCATCTGTATCCCGATCGCAATTACTGCACAATACCGGGAGAACACACAGCAGATTCAGTTCCTGACAGACCGAGTGCAATTTTCAGCAATTCCTCCAGTCTTCTACAGGGTGAGCCTGGTTTCTACTCTTCAGAGATCCTTTGATTCTTTTCACAGGACGGATTCAGTCCTAACAAGCTGCAGACCGGAACTCTGGGCCTTACACACGTTTTTGGACTAAAACTGCACACTGAAAAAGCACAGGGCTCCTTCCTTCTTCACTGCCAAAGCTCAACTGAAACTCCAACCGACAAAACCGGGCACTTCTTTGAGTTCCTCCCAGTTCTTGACTGGATTGGCTGTCACTCACAATAGACTGCTGCTGTTGGTCCAAAAAGGCACTGAAGTCTAAACTACATCTCCCAGAGTCACTGCCCATACAATCCTCTTGTGGCTGGCTCAGATTATGAGTCCAAGTTCTGATTCGTCCAAGGCACCATTTTAGAGCTAGCTTACCCCACACTGATTGGTCCAGTTCAGCAGTTCAAAACTAGAATGGGGAACTAGCAGACACAGTTCTGACTGCAAAGAAAGCAGGTTAGACAAACTGTAATTTCATTATTACTCTAAATAATTTCTGGCAAACAGTTACATCTTTCAGATAGGTTCCTTTGCACCCTAGTGACTGCAAAATGAAGTGAATTGGCAGCAGCTTGAGTGGTACTCAATCAAAGAAACACACAGTCCCCCATACAAACTAATTATGTCTGCAAGCAGACAGCTCTTAAAGAGACAGTACCAGAGGTTCTAAAACACTCACTGATAAATGGCTTAAATGCCAAACACCATTCAGGCTTGGAGCACTCAAGCAAGCTCCTGGAAGTCTTTTGGAACCCCCATTTGCAGGGGTTACACCTTCCTGGCCTGGGAAAGCTTGACGTCCGCGTCAAGCAAGTACCCCCATAAGTTTCAACTGCAACCATATACATTTGCATTAGGCTCACATATGTAATCATCAGTCAATATATCATTTTACCAAGAACACATTTCTGAAACATTGCAGTACGTCAGTCTTTACACAGTATTACATACACATTGTACCATAACTCAAGTTATTACCTCTTGTACATGAAACCTGAAGAGGGGCCCTTCCCTATCAGTTACCTTGGGGCTGGATGGGGCAAGGGCACCATACTTAGAGGGCAACACAAGTAACTTGGAGTTAGCACTGATGCTCAGTTTGGGCAATGAGCTCGGACACATACACTCCTTTATGGACAACATTGAGAGGCAAATCCACAGGCCTCCCAAGGGAATCATAACTGAGGTGCACCACAGGCTTTACAGCTCGACCAGTCTTTCTAGGGGAACTGTTATAGTCTCTGCACTCTGAGCCTCATTTTCAGCATTGTCCTCACTTGTCAGGGAGTCTCCATGGGGGTAGAGAGGCTAGAACTTGGGGCACTTTCAGCTCCAGGAGTTACAGTTTCTGAGTCCACAACATTTGGCCTGCATGGAGAGCTTTGGACACTGGCAGTGGACTGTCAGGGCACTCAAAATACTCTTCTTGTTCGGGTGTATCACCAGTCTGCCCCAATCTATCATTTTCCTCCTGAAAGCTCAAACAGTTCAACCATGCACAATGATTCCATTTCATCTGATCTGATGCTTTGCACTTCACTTTCTGGGAGCATTGGCTCCAGGGATGAAGCTGGGGCTTAGACAGTCCAGAAGGCCCAGCTTTGTCTCCAGTATTGACTAGGATTGCCTCAAACAATTGACTCAGTTCGTAAGAAGGATAGTATTCAAAGTCACCTCACTTTCTTCCGATATGGACTGACAGTCATGCTCAACTGGGACTTGTGGAGGAACACTTTAACTTTGCTTCTGTAGGTGCAGACTTTCTTGATCTTTTCTTAGCAGCAGCTCTAGTCACTGGTCCAGAGGGGCATCTTCTAGGGCTCAGACTCAATTAAGATTTGTCCAATGGGCAGTAAATGATTTCTATGCATTGTTTTACATCTTTTGAATTATTCTCAGGCCTTACTTTGTACACTGGCATATCATCTAGTTTGCCCACTACAATGTGAGGGAGATGGTGCCATCTGTCAGCAATCTTGTGCTTGCCATGCAGTCCCAGATTTCTTAGCAATACCCGATCTCCTCCTGGAGTTCCTGTGCTTTCACCTTTTATCATACCTTTCTTTGTTGGCCAGATTTCTTTTGGCAGCCATGGTTTGAGCCAGTTGGTACGCATGAGTTAGCTGGGCCTTTAACTTTTGCACATACTGTAAATAGTTGTCAGCTTGAACCCCATCAGGAGAGACCCCAAAACACACATCTACTGGTAGTCGAGCTTCTCTTCCAAACATCAGGCGGTAGGGGGAGAATCCAGTGGCATCACTTTTGGTGCAGTTATAAGCATGTACCAGGGTGCTAATTTGTTGGCTCCATCTAGGCTTGTCCTTTGGGTGCAGGGTGCCTAGCATATCTAGCAAAGTGCGGTTGAAACGTTCAGGCTGTGGGTCCCCCTGGGGTGGTAAGGAGTGGTTCTGGACTTTCGCGACTCTCACAGAGAAAGCATCTCTTTGATCAGACGACTCTCAAAGTCTCCCTTGATCAGAATGGATTCTTTGTGGAGCCCCATAGTGAACAAAAGTTTTCTACAAGTACTTTGGCCACAGTGGATGCTTTCTGGTCTTTGGTGGGGAAAGCTTGGGCATATCTCGTGAAATGGTCAGTGACCACCAGCACATTACTGATATTTCTTTGATCTGACTCCAAACTCAGAAAATCAATACAGACCAGCTCCATGGGTGCACTGGTGGTGATGTTAACAAGGGGGGCAGCCCTCTGGGGCAAAGCTTTCCTCTGTAAGCAGCGACTACAAGTTCGAACGTGTTGCTCCACATCAGCCCCCATCTTAGGCCAATAGAATCTGGATCTCACCAAGTCAAGTGTTCTGTCTATACCAAGGTGCCCCATGTGGTTGTGCAAGGACCTCAGTACTGAGTCTCGAAAGGCAGTGGGCAGCACTAGTTGTTGTTTGTCTACTTGTCCCCTCTGTCTACTGTTTCTCTGTATAACAGTTTATTGATCAGTTTCAACTTAGGACCTTCTTTGTATAACAGTGCAGTTCTCAAATCAGTGGAGCGTCATTTGGACACATCTTTTCCTGCATAGAGGGCTTCTAAAGCTGCTTTGATCATGGGATCGCGGATTGAGCCACGACATACTGTCATTGTCCAGCTGAGGCAGTGCACCAATGTCTATTGCAGAAAAGTGGCAATAAGCAGCAGGTATGCAATCTCAGAGGCTCCCAAGCAATCCACCATGCAGTCCACTGCGTCCGTGGGACATTTGTTCCTCCCTGTCAAACTTCCGGCAGAGTGCCCGAATGTCAGGTTCTGCCAATCGGACCCAATCATTCTGGGGAACAGGCCTCCGAGAGAGCATCAGCATCTATGTGGTTCAGACCTGCTCGTATTCGAGAGCATAGTCACATGTAGATAATGCAGAAAGCCACCTATGGCCAGTGGCATCCAACTTAGCTGAGGTCTGCACATAGGTCAAAGGATTATTGTCAGTTTTACTAGTATTTTAGCCCCAATAAGTACTCATGGAATTGGTCAACAATAGTCACTTCAAAGCTAGGAACTCTAACTTATGTACAGGATAGTTCTTTTCGGATGGGGTCAGGCTTCTACTGGCAAAGGCCACTGGTCTCAGGCCATTCTCGTGCTCTTGGTACAACACAGCCCCCAACCCTTGCAAGCTAGCATCAGTGTGCAGGACGTAAGGTTTTCTTGGATCGGCATAGGCCAGCACTGGAGCATGGGTAAGTTGATATATGATCTCATGAAAAGCAGTCTCACAATCAGGAGTCCAGCGGGCCCCAAATACTTCACTCGGATGAAAATACACTCTTTCAGTCTTGAGGGACACTGACTTTTGGTATTTTTTGTGGGTTGGGGGATACCCTTGAGTAAGGTTAAGTAAAGGGCGGATCACTCTTGAATAGTCCTTGATGAAGCGCCGATAATAACCACAGAATCCAGGAATCTTTGCAGTTCTTTTAGATTTTGGGCTGTGGCCAGGTGGTCAAGGCCTCAACTTTACTTGGGTCGGTCTCTATTCCCTGGTGGATACTATATGTCCCACATACTTTACTGATGTTTGAAAGAATTGACACTTATCAATGGACAGTTTAAGGCCAAAGTCCTCCAGTCGGTCCAATACCTTAAATAATCTGCTCTCATGTTCCTCCAGTGAGCTGCCAAACACAATAACATCATCTAGGTATACCAGGCACTCTAGTAAGTTCATGTCCCCCACTGCACGCTCCATCAATCGTTGAAAGTGGCTGGGGCACCTGAAATCTCTTGAGGCATCCTCATGAATTCATAGAAGCCAAGCGGACAGATAAAGGCCGTCTTCTCCACGGTCCTCTGGGGCCATGGATCTGGTAGTACCCATGCGGAGATCCAGCACAGAGAACCACTTGCTCCCGTTTAGGCAGTCCAAAGCATCCTGAATGCGGGGCATTGTGTACTGATCAGGATAGTCGCGCGGTTTAAGGTGCGATAATCCACACATCCTTACTGTTCCATTCTTTTTCCTCACTACCACAATGGGGAAGCATAAGGGCTTCTGGATTCTTGTATTACACCAGCAGCTAACATCTCTTGCAGATGCCGTCTCACATCATCTATGTCAGCAGGTGCCAGGCGTGAGACCTCTCACGAAATGGTCTTTCATCATGCAGCCGGATATTGTGCTCAGCTCCTTGCACGCATCCTACATCCCATTCCTTTAAAGAAAACACCTGGTCTCTCTGGGCAAGCTTCTCACTGATCCTCACTTTCCATTCAGCTGGCAGCGGGAGTCGCTGAAATCAAACAAGTCAGGCGTTACTCTGTCATTCTTCCTTGAACTCTTGCTGCTGGGTAGCACTGCAGTGTCTGCACAATGCACATTAGCCAGGATGCAACCTCTGTTTACTCGAATGTCTCTTTCACACATTATGAACTTGGACCATTACCCTTCTGGCATAAGCATGGGCTCTAGCGGGCAAAATACTAGGCTTGACCAGCAGTCCCTCTGGCAATTTTCCATCGCCTGGTGCATCCAACATTAATATTTTATTCTTAACATCCTTTCTGATACGGACCTCTCCTGTAAGGTACACTGGGCATTTGGCGCCAGGATCAGAGACTCAGGATCCTTCTTCCATACAATTCCGACCGGTTCCTCTGGTTCTGTTTTTTCAGCATCTCTCTGTGCCTCATAGGCCTTCTTAATTAAAGCCGGAACTCTTAAAGCTCTACTAGTCTTTGACCCCTGTTTTTCATAACACAACTGTGCCAGCCTTCCGAACATATGAGCATTTGTTCCAATCAACAAAGGGACACCATCATACAGTCCAGTGGGGGACACACTAAGGCTAGGGTCTCTACTTGTTCGCTACTCCAGCCACGGAGGTGGGGAAAGACAGCCAAATTCGGATATACCCGAATAGGGTAGGCCTTCCTCACTTAACCCCATACATGCAGTCCTTCTAATGGTTGTAAGGGTATGTCTGACAAATGCTTCTGATACCAATCCTGGAACATAATTGTCACTTGGGAGCCACTGTCTAATACAGCTCTTGTAGACACTCCATTCACCTTTACAGTGGTCTCCATGGAGGACCCACTATTCTGGACCAGTCTGGAGAGGCGGTAGTGGGGGCCTGGGCAACTGACCTTGCCACAAAAGGACGTGAATTAGCATTTTTGGTGCCCTCACTGGGATCATGTTGCACCTCTTAACCACTGATTTCTTCTCCAAGCTCTCCTTGTAGCCTATATGCAACTTTGTCAGTGTCTTTTGGGGACTGGCATTCCCTTTCATGTGCCCATCTTTCCCACAATTATAGCAAAACATACTTTCTGGGTTTGAGCTGGCCGAGGCGCCACACTGGGAGCCAGGGCGGGGTATTACTAACTGGAAACCTGGGTGCCATCTCTGTCTCGGCGTGATAAGCATTTGGAGACATCTCGTCAGTTTCTCCACTTCCATGGTCAAGGAATTGAGTTTGGAGCTGTTATCGCAGGAGATACATGGGTGGGTACCCCCACCCATAGCAGATGCAGTCGGATATAGGTCAGGGCTCGTATTTGCAGGCGTGGCCTTCATAAAGGGACTGTTTTGAATTCCCAGATCTCTCTCAACAGTTCCGCCCCATTGTGGCATATCTTTTCCTTGTCAGAGCACTCATTGACTGTCAACCTCTGCCCCTGAACTTCACTTGATGGGTCACCCTCAGTCACTCGGGTCGTAGCCACAGCTGTTGGTGCAGGTACCTCCCAGGTCGCTTTTCTCATCTCCTCGAATTTCTCTCATTAACTCATCATAGGAGGGTGGGATTCAGTCGATTTGCCAGGCGTAACTGAAGCAACAGCAGTTCTGAGAAGGGGTAGACTTAAGGATTCTGTCCAGTCTGGTTCGGTCCAGTTCAATCGCTGGAAACTACCCTTTCTGAGGCATTCTTGCAACAATTTTTCCAGCCGAGAGACATACACAGACAACCCCTTGGTACTGTTGTGCATTTCTTACTCTCCACCATAGGTCCTCATCAGAATCTGGGCTCCCTATACACATTCTCCAAGGCCTCAAGATAGGCCTGTGCAGTCGCTTCAGGGTTACTGGCCTGCTTAGCACGGATGGTAGGCTAGGCAGGACCGAGGCTCACTAACCCTCTTCGCCGCCTTCCCAGCATTGCCATTCTAGCACTTGGGGCAACATAGTCTATCCAGGTCTCCCAGTCATCCTCCCCTGGGGGTGGGAGGGTGCCAGAGAAGATCCTCAACCTTCGGGTAAGAGTCGTGACTAATGGCAGGTGCAGAAATAGGAGTCTGCATTGGTTCAGCCACCATTACGGGCACTGAGCAGGAGAGGGTGTTGGGGAGGAACACCCCAGGTGGCAAGAATAGTTTCTTCAAGTCCTCCACAGTTTTCCCTCTCCCAGCAACCATTCAGCAAATTTCCTTCTAAAGTTTCAGATAGTGGTGGGGCTGACCCCCGGTCTTTACTGTCCTTAGTTATCACTCTCCAAGCAGTGAGGGCTCCCTCTGGGGTAATGGTCTGTGGCACTTTGGAGCTATCTATGGATCCTTAAACTCTACTAGGGCCAGGAAAGTGTGGGTGAGCAGATTAGCATGCCGACCCACCACCACAGGGTTTTGTAAACCTTCCACCTTGGAAAGTACTCCCTGCACAGTGTCCGTATTGATACCCAGGGGGATGTCCAGGTTAAGCATAGCATTTTGGGGGTCGATCTCCTCCCCAGTACACCACTCCACCAGCCGGTGCACAGCCACTTCTGTCGGGTACCCATTTTTTTCTTAACAGTGGTTCGTAAATATGGCCACTAGAGGACACACAATCCCAGCGGTGAGCCTCCAAGATGTAACCCCTAGATGGCGCTATCCCAGGGGCTACTACCCCTGCCTGATTTGCCACTAACAGGTTGAGAGGCCTGGATCCAATGGCGGGTGCCTCCACCCAGAGGTCAGGGTTGCAATAGTTAAACTAACTTGGTCACAGCCCTCTGGGACACTGCAACCCCTTTCTTCCACTAGTGGCCCACACAATATATCAGAATTACCTTCACAGTATACACTTACCCCCAGGTCTGGTTCCGGCACTGGGACCTCCTGTGAAATGAGATACAGTGCAACAATCACAGTACAGTACTTTAACATAGACAAATACCTCAGGCAGTATAACTTTGCTGAAACAAGCAGCTCTGATTTATTTAGGGGGATATAACAAGGACAGGGGGAAATCAGGTTAATTAGCTTATCACTCTAATAATCTACCTATGGCTCTGTGCACAGGCCTATCCCTATCAGTTACTGTCCCTGGGTACCCAAGCCCTAGTGGCTAGTCCAAACCGTGGCAGCTGGTAGGGGCCCTTTCACACAGAGAAAAGGAGAATTAAACAGTCAGCAGTACAGTAATTCCATTTGGATTTAATGTGGCAATTCAACAGGGAGCCACCCTGAATTAGTACTCACGACCTCCAAATAAGATAGGGTCCTTCAATGTCAGCAGGGCTCACTTGAGGTACACAAACCTCTTCACACATCCATATAAAAGAAAGCACTATACCAGGCAGGCTGCATCTGTATCCCATCGCAACTACTGCACACACCCGAGAACACACAGCAGATTCAGTTCCTGACAGACCGAGTGCAATTTTAGCAATTCTTCCAGTCTTCTACAGGGTGAGCCTGGTTTCTACTCTTCAGAGATCCTTTGATTCTTTTCACAGGACGGATTCAGTCCTAACAAGCTGCAGACCGAACTCTGGGCCTTACACACGTTTTGACTAAAACTGCACACTGAAAAAGCACAGGGCTCCTTCCTTCTTCACTGCCAAAGCTCAACTGAAACTCCAACCGACAAAACCGGGCACTTCCTTGAGTTCCTCCCAGTTCTTGACTGGATTGGCTGTCACCTCACAATAGACTGCTGCTGTTGGTCCAAAAGGCACTGAAGTCTAAACTACATCTCCCAGAGTCACTGCCCTACAATCCTCTTGTGGCTGGCTCAGATTATGAGTCCAAGTTCTGATTCGTCCAAGGCACCATTTTAGAGCTAGCTTACCCCACACTGATTGGTCCAGTTCAGCAGTTCAAAACTAGAATGGGGAACTAGCAGACACAGTTCTGACTGCAAAGAAAGCAGGTTAGACAAACTGTAATTTCATTATTACTCTAAATAATTTCTGGCAAACAGTTACATCTTTCAGATAGGTTCCCTTTGCACTCCTAGTGACTGCAAAAATGAAGTGAATTGGCAGCAGCTTGAGTGGTACTCAATCAAAGAAACACACAGTCCCCCATACAAACTAATTATGTCTGCAAGCAGACAGCTCTTAAAGAGACAGTACCAGAGGTTCTAAAAACACTCACTGATAAATGGCTTAAATGCCAAACACCATTCAGGCTTGGAGCACTCAAGCAAGCTCCTGGAAGTCTTTTGGGAACCCCCATTTGCAGGGGGGTTGCATTTACATCAATTTCCCCGCTTCCAATGAATAAAAATAAAAATTCAAGACTCCCTGGTGCCTAGTAGACCCCCCACCCTGCCATCAGCTAGTGCCCACCCCCGCTCCCCCAAGTACCGTGAGTGGGCCACCAGCACAGCCCTCCACTCCAAACAGCTGTGGCTGCCCTGAAGGGAGACCTACTGGAACTACGAAAGCAAGCCAATGCGTCTATGGCAGCAACAGCACTCGGCCATGGAATCTCAGCATTTGCATGTCTGGCTGGAGTCTCTTGAAAATCAAGCCCACTCGACTAATGTGAGACTCTTGGAACTGCAGGAGGGGTCGGGGGGGGGTCACCCTATCCTTTTTCTTTTTTTATTTCATTTTTATTAGGTTTTCAGCATATATACATACATGTCATCAGGTCTCACAAAGCTTATTTCATTTATACAGTTCTTTAGCTTACAAGAGGAGTATATAAAATAGTATAAATTACATATATGGATTTATGTACTTCTTACTTTACTTATGGGGGGTTGGGTTATCAAAATTTGATCTCAGTTCAATAATGAAAGAAAGTTCTCTCTTAGATCATGGGTCCCTGTTAGTTAGTCTCCAAAGCTATAGTCCATTCTAAAGTTTGTATTATTAACAGATAGTTTAATCTTAATTGCTCATCATATAAACCTTCATAATTTGATTAATTAATAACCGTTAACACCTAGGTTTGTTCCCCTTGGTTATATCTGCAGTCATTATATCTATTAGAGAAAACTGAGCTTTCTTACAGCAGCTCCTATTTCGGATTACAATCTATAGGCAGTGGGGCCATGTAATTTTACGCATACTCGCAGCCCAAGACCTTCCCCCCCCTTTCCACCAGGGGAAAGCTCTACTGGATTCCCATCATCTAAAGGGAAGAAGAGGCTTGACGGAACACCCCTGGAGCCAGTGTTTTGGTTGTTTCAATCTGGAGATAATTTGGTCAGTCAGATTCATGTTCACTAGGGGGTGAAGGTGGAATCTTTTAACATATAACATATCTGCCATCGCATCCATCTGGTAGCAAACTTCTCCTCTTGTTCGTTTAAATTGTGTGTTATTTTTTTCCATCTTATACATCTGCCTTGTGATGTCCCACCAATCTTGTATCGTGGGGGTTTTGTTGGTCAGCCACAGTTTCGTAATTGCCTTCTTTGCTGCAGTGATGAGGAGAAGAAGTAGGTATCTGGTGTTGGGGCCCCTTAGTGTTTTAGTGAGGATTAGGAATAGGATCTCCAGTGTCAAATGGAGTTGGGGGTCTAGTATTTCTTGTAAGTGGGTCTGGAGATGTAAGAGGAATGGTTTAAGGGCCGGGCAGGACCACATAATGTGGGTGTGGTTCGCCTTAGGTTCTCCACATAGGCACCAACATATTGCTGGATTGGTTGGGGAGTAGTGACTCGTGACTGCTGGAGTTCTGAAATATCTGATCAGATTCTTCCACGCATATTCACGCCACTGGTGTGAACTGGTCACTCGGGCTGAGTGACTGCACGCTCGTCGCCAGTCCTCAAGTGAGACCTGATATCCCGATTCCTAGCTCCACTGCAGGCGTATACTCTTAGTGAGGGAATCCCTCTGTGAGTTTAGTGCTTGATAGTACAGAGATACCAGGCGGTCTTGTTTCAGAGTGTTATTAAGATGGATTTGACTGTGAATTAAGGTTGGGTATTGTTCAGGGTTCCAGAGTGTCTGTGGGAGGTTTTCGACAGTGTTGAAGTTGTAGGTAGCGGTAAAAGTCTTGGTGGGGCAATTAATACTTTTTTTGGATGTCTGCATATGACCATATGCTGCCCAGTGTCATTATCTGCAACAGGTATTTTAGGCCATATCTCTCCCAGTGCTGGAAGCTGTTATCTATGCTGTTCAGAGGGAAGTCGCTAAGGCTGGAGATTGGGCATATGAGTGACTAGAAAGGTGTCAATTGCTGTTTTTTTTTTTTTTTTTTTTAATGGATTGCCAGTTTTTGAAATGGTCTGCAAGCCAGGGGTTTAAGAGCTGGTGCGCTCTCATATTTACCGCTTGTTGGTATAGAATTTGGAAATAAGCGTGATCGCTCTTCAAAATTCACTCTATCTCCAGCCAGTGTGGGCTGGAAGTTCCAGTTTGCCGGGCCATTACGTGCATCAGAGTCGTCGCCTGTTGGTATAGTTTTAAATCTGGGAGTGCTAAGCCTCCCTCCTGACGCGGAAAGGTAAGAATCTTTAGGCGAACTCGGGGCCTTTGGTTAGCCCATGTAAATTTTGCTATAAGGCAATTCAGTTCTCGGAAGGTCTTTAGCAGTATATGTATGGGAATATTTTGAAATAAATATAGAGCCCTTGGGAGAACAATCATTCTAATCAGGTCTATTCTCTTGGTTAAACTTACAGGTAGGGTCGCCCATGATATTAAGTCTGATTTCAGCTGTATCGTGAAGGGTATGTGATTGTACTTGTAGTATGCTGTGGGTGATTGGGGTATATATACTGTATATATACACCCAGATATTTCAATTTTTGCAGGTTCCACTTACTTGGGATGCTGTCTTGTATACTCGGTGAAGGGGAGTAATGGAAAGTGAGTAGTTCTGTTTTGGCCAAATTCAGCTTGTATCCTGATACCAGGCCAAAAGAGTCCAGGATTTGTTTTACTATAGGGAGTGTTTGTTCGGGGTTTTGGAGGTATAAGAGAATATCATCGGCATACAGTGCGATGCAGTGCTCAGCCTCTAATCTTTATTCTCTCAATTGTTGGGGATTCCCGGATTTGCCACGCTAGCGGTTCAATGAATGTTGCGAATAGTAGAGGGGATAGTGGGCACCCCTGCCTAGTCCCCCTTTGCAGTGAAGTAACTACAGTGGTGTCCATTTACCTTTTACACATGCTTGGGGTGCAGAGTGTATGTTCTGGAGGACCCTAATAAGGGCAGGGGGGAATCCTAATTTATGGAGTGTTAAGTTAAAAAATGGCCAAGCCACTCTGTTGAACACCTTTTCGGCGTCTAAGCTAACTAATACTGATGGGACTTTAGTTATTTTCATTTGATGGACAACATGGAGGGAACGCTGAATATTATCAGTAGTGGTACAAGATCTCACAAATCCGGCTTGGTCCTTATGTATTAGTATTGGGAGGACCTGATCCATACGGTGTGTTAGTATACTCATAAATAGTTGATAGTCTTGATTAAGTACTGATATGGGCCTGTATGAGGTGCAGATTTGCGTGTTCTTACCTGGTTTGGGGATTACGGAAATGGCTGCATATGACCAGGATGGGGGGGGGAGGACTTCCCTCCAGAACTGAGTTGAACACGTTAAGAAGTCTGGGGGAGACCTGTGCCCTGGTAGTTTTATAAAACTCGGCACCGTAACTGTCCAGTCCTGGTGATTTAAGGGACTTGGCATTAGCAATGGCGTTAGTTACCTCCGATTCCACAACTGGGGTTATAAGGGATTCCCTATGTGCCTCTGTAAGTTGTGGTAGGGTGACTGATCGTAAGTAAATACAGATTACTCACCTGTAACAGGAGTTCTAGGAATGGTATATGTTGTTCATCCACACTGTCTGGCAGGCAGGTTCCTTGCCGCTATAAATCTTGCCGGAAGGTCTTCAAGCTGGCTCCTCCCACCCACCAGGGTGGTAAAACTCTCGGCTCCGCCCCATGACGCCAAATCTAGCCCACTGGAAGTCAGGTTGTGCGTCGAAGCCGGGGAGGTCTGGGTCATGAGGATGAACAACATATACCATTCCTAGAACTCCTGTTACAGGTGAGTAACCTGTATTTCTAGGGACATGGATATGTTGTTCATCCACACTGTCTGGCAGACTCCTAGCAGTTCTCCCGAGAGGAGGGAGGCAAGGCGCACACCCCCTACTTGGGGAATAAAGACTGGAGAACCGAGGCCCCAAAACCAGCATCCCGGCATGACTCAAGGTCGATGTGGTAATGGGTGATGAAGGTGTGTGCTGACTTCCAGGTAGCAGCCCTGCAGATTTCCTGGATAGGGACGTCCCTGGAAGCAGCCACCGATGCAGCGGTATGGCGGATAGAATGAGCTCTTATCCCTCTGGGAGGCTCCATGCCTGCCAACCTATAGCAGAGATCTATGCAGGAGGTGACCCACCTGCCTATCATTCGCTTGGCTGCAGGTCTGCCAGGTGCAGCTTCAGCGTAGGTGACAAACAGCTGGCGAACCTCTCCCCGAACTTCAGCCGTCCGCTCCTTATAATAAGCGAGCGCTCTTCTAGGGTCCAAAGTATGGAGCCTATATATTTGAATAGTTTGTAAGTGAAATTAGTTTTATGTGTTAAAAATTATTACCTTGAATTAGAACTGTTACATTGTAACTTTGGTGGCTTGTGGATAGTTGTTTGGCAGGGATACTTAGAGGGAAATTTAAATGTGTTGTTTGCCTGGTGTTTGGTAGAGCCCTCCCACCCACCCTGTTTTGTATGCCTTCTTAAATACTGAAAAGCCACTGGGGTTGGGATTGAAGGGCTGAGTATTTCTGTTTGGGACTGAAATTGAAGCAACAGGAGCTAGTGGGCCTGTGACATCGTATGGTACCTGATGTCTGCCACATACACTGTTATGGGACCGAACACACACTGGACTGTATGTGTTTGTGAGACTTGGAACGTTATTGGTGGGGTTGAAATTGGGTTTGTAAATAACTACAGTCAGTATAGAGAGAAACTGTACTCCGGGAAAAGGGACTGAGAAAAGGGGGTGTGCTATTATAAACAGAGGGGGAAAATCAGGGTGGCCATATTCCACCATGGCAGGCATCTTTGGAAGGGTTGTAGGCTGCACAGGCTGTGGGATGGCAATAATTCTAAATTGGGCCTGGAGAGAGGGAGGCTGCCCACTCTGTAGACAGCTATCTTGTATCAGGAGTGAGGTATATTGGTTAAGGAGTAAGCTGTGGGAGCTGGGAGGGTGTCCAAAGATAAGGGTGTGGATATGGGCAGCAGAAGGGTGGGGCTGAGGGAGGCTGGGCAATGCTCTGAAATTACAGGACGTTATGTTACAGCAAGCAGGAGGGGGGATATTAGGGACAGAGGACCCTTAGATAGGGAAGTTGATGCTAAGGGGAAAGCGTACAGGGTGAACATTCTGAATACAAAGAGACTGGAGGGGGAAGAGTCAGGCGGGCTGTTGTGCGGAAGCCTAAAACAGCAGACTGTGGGAAGGGAGCTCCTAAGGTGAACAGTGCAAGAGAGGAAGAAGAGGGTCAGTTTAGAGATGCAGTCAGGGTAAACTCGGGTTACTTGATGGAGGCTGATATAGAGTGTCACAATAAATTTGAGCTACTAAGCAACCTAGAGGGGGAGGAAGGGGTTGGTGGAAATGAGGAAACTTATACAGAGGCCGGGGAGGGAGTCGGATACCCATAGGGCATCACAGACCAGCTATGGAAAGGATAGACATAGTCCCAGAGGGAGAAGGGAAACATATGTTAAGCAAATGGGGAGATGCAACATATTCCAGACATGAGGGAGGAGAGCATGACTGGAGAGAAACTGGGAGACAAGGAGGTGGGGAGGAGCCCCTTCAGCTGGGAGGTCAGTACCAAGGATGGGGCCCTAGCTAAAGGGGACCCACAGAGAACCTCTGGAAGTAGGTACTATTACAAGGGGAGGATGGTGGTGTGGGGAAGGGAACCATCAGGCCAGGATAAATGGTTCAGATAAGAGAGGGTTAAAGGGGACACCTATTCAGAGGGGTTTGAGTTAATGGGCAAAATAGCAAGGGAGGCAGAAAGGGGAGGGTGACAAGGGGTCTCTAATAGGGCAGGAAGACTCCCATGAAATTGAGATCATGAATAAAGGGGGAAGGGGGCTGAGAGGGCATAGTGAGGTAACCATAAGGATGATGGCGGTGTTAAGGTTCTGTTACTGGGAGACTCGATGATTAGGGTATCCATTGGGAGGACAGGGGTGGATGCCATAGCCAGGTGAAGGTAGTGAGTATCTCTGGGCTGACAGTGCACAGAGCAAAGTTCACGGTGTATGAAATGGTTAGGGATTGTGAGGAACCGATTTCCTGGTGCATTTGGGAACTAATGATCTAGAGGAAATAGCATTTGGAAATCCAAGCAAGGTTCCAAGAACTTCCAGAGTCTGTCGGGATAATGGATGCAACATTTCCTTTCGGAGATATTGCCAGTACCAAAGGCCTCAGTGGAGAAAAAAGAATCACAGAGGTTAATGACTGGCTCAGGAAGTGGGGTGAAGAGAATGGGTTGGGGTGTTAGGAACTGGAATGGAGTTTGGGAGGATAAGGGACTATATGCCAAGGACAGGTTTCATCTTGCCCATTAGGAAGGAAGTCCTAAACAGGGGATGGCTGACTACATACAAGGAAGGTGGGGTTTAACTTGTAAGGGGGAAGGTGAGGAGGGGACTCAGAAGCCCTCTCCTCCAGATGAGGGGAGTAGCCGTCAAGCCCAAGAGGGGGAGGGGGGAAACAGGCTGGAGGTGGAGGTTTCAGGAGGAGCAGGGGAGGATGGAAGTATAAGGAATCTGGGTGGGGTTCGACAAAGAGGATCAGGGATAAGGGGTTGGGGTTGGTGTTAGTAAATGCCAGGAGCTTGGGAAACAAGTTGCCGGAGTTCCAGACCATGCTGTTCGAGGGGGGTGTGGATGTGGCGGCGGTCACGGAGACGTAACAACAAAACCACGACTGGGACCTAAATGTACAAGGGGCACACTATGCTTAGGAAGGATAGAAAGGAGGTCAGAGGGGTGGAGTGGCTATGTTCATTAGAGATGATACAGAAATTGCTATGGTAGAAGAGGCAGAGGGAAACGTGGAGGCCTTATGGTCACCTACGATCCCCAGCAGGAGATAAGGTCAAGCTAGGAGTAGCATATAGGCCCCGGGATGAGTGATGTTCTAGAGGATGGTTTGCTGGACAACATCATTGCCCAGTGTGGTCCAAAAGGGAAGGAGGGTGTTGATGGGGACCTTAATATGCCAGGTACAAACTGGGAACCATGTCCTCTAAGGTGGCCAAGGAGCAGAGGCTGCTGGATGGCTTCCAGGATGTGTTCTTAACACAGCATGTGATGGAGCCCACAAGGAGGGGGCATGTCCTGGATGTGGTTCTGGCAGATGGGGATCTGGTAAGGACATAGCTGCACAGGACCCCTGACTGGGAGTGACCACAATACTGTCTGGTTTCAAATAAGCATGGGGGGAGTGGGGGTGAGATCTAGGACACTGGCAGTGGACTTCAGGGGGGCAGACTTTATGGGCATGGGAAATATTCTCAAGGATCACTTGAAGGGGATTACCTCAATGACAAGTGTGGAAAGGAGATGGGAGGTCATAAAACCGGGACTTCATGAAGCAGTCAGGATCTGCGCTAAGTTGAAACGTAAGGGAGCAAGGTCACGTAAACCATGCTGGTGGTCCAGTGAGGTACAGGTAGCAGTCAGAGAAAAGAAGGCGGCCTACAAAAAATATAAAACAACAAGAGAGGATAGGGATAAGGAAATGTACCAGCTTGCATCTAGAAAAGTCACCTGTATGGTGAGGGGAGCAAAGTCCAGTAAAGAGCAGCGGCTAGGCACAGGATGGCATGGAGGGGAAAAGGGTTCTTCCGTACATTGGGGAGCGGAGAAAACTAAGGGCCATCTCAGCAGATTGAGATCAGAAGGAGGGTGGGTGGAAGAGGCGAGGACCAGGCAGAGGTATTTAACGAGTATTTTGCCTCTGTGTTCACTAGGGAGGGGATGGGATATCTACAAAACAAGGCATGAAGGGATGAAAGCGGCAGGGAGTGGGATCAGGGGACAACAGAAATGGAGCAAGAGGAGGTCACATCTGGATAAGGATAAAAAGACCAGTAAGGGGAGGACTGATGATGCTATCTCCACCAAAAGGGTGTGGTTAGCCCTCAAGGCCCTAAAGAAAACAATCTCCTGGGCCGGATGGCATTCATCCGAGAGTACTATGGGAATTGGCGGACATACTGGCTGCACCCCTGGCAGAGCTTTTCAGCAGGTCACTTGAGACAGGGAGGGTACCTAGGGATTGGCGAGAGGCACATGTAGTACCAATCCATAAAGGGGGGTCGAGGGAAGTACCAGGTAATCATAGACCCATCAGTTTGACCTCGGTGGTGGGAAAATTAATGGAGACTATTCTAAAGGAACGATTGGGGGTGTACTTGGAGGAGGTGGGAGGTCTGGATAGTCGGCAACATGGGTTTGTGCCAGGTAGATCATGTCAAACCAACCTTGTGGAGTTCTATGAATGGGTAACATCAGAACTGGACAGGGGTAAGCCTGTGGATGTATTATTCTTGGACTTCAGCAAAGCGTTTGACTCTGTCCCCACAATGGTCTGGTGGAGAAACTGATGGGGTTAAGAGTAGGCCCTTGATGGTCAGATGGATTGAAAACTGGCTAGCTGGACACTCAGAGAGTAGTGGTCTGTGGGGAGCTCTCGAACCCTAGAGAGGTTGGTAGTGGGGTACCACAGGGTCGGTCCTGGGTCCCGATCCTGTTTAATGCATACATATCGGACATCAGGGAGGGTATAGGTGTGAAATGAGTCTCTTCATGGATGACTCCAAGATGGGAGCAGTAGTTGAGGAGAAGAGGGAGGTGGCCTGCAAGGGACCTGGACACCCTGGAAGCTGGGCTCACACATGGAAATTAATTAATATCACCAAGTGCAAGGTGTTGCATCTTGGTCGGGGAAACCCTAAACACAGGTACACCCTGGGAGGGGAGGTGCTGGAGGCCTCAATAGGGAAAAAGACCTAGGGTCATGGTGGATACATGTATGAATAACTCTGAGCAGTGCAGGAGAGCTAGCAAGGCAAACAGGATGTTGGGATGCATCGAAGGGGGATCACCTCTAGGAGCAGGGAAGTGATTCTGCCGCTGTACAATGGACTGGTTAGACCACACCTTGAGTACGGTGTACAGTACTGGAGACCACATTTGAAGAGGGACATACAGCTCCTGGAGAGGGTACAGAGGAGGGCAACAAAAGATGACACGAGGGCTAGGGATTTGACTTATGAGGACAGACTTGAGGAGCTCTGCCTGTTTTCATTGGAGGAGAGGGAGACAGGGGACATGATTGAGGTCTTCAGGTACCTCAAGGGAATAATACGGTAAACAGGGAGGGATCTTTAGACTAAAGCAGGGAGGTATCACCAGAGGGCATGGTTTGAAGGTGGAAGGGTGAGGGGGAAAAGAGGAGGAGGTTTTTCACGAGAGGGTGGTGGACCCTTGGAATGCACTGCCTGGTGAGCTGGTTCAGAGATCCACAGTGGAGGGCTTCAAGAGAGGTGGGACAGACACAGAAAGTGGATGTATCAGATGATGGCCTGTCCCGGGGTGGGGATGGATGATAGGGTTTCTAGAGAACAAGGGATGGGAGGATCTCGGCACCCAACTAAGGATCTAGGTTCGAGCAGACTCGATAGACCGTAAGGCCTAATCTGCTGGCAAATAGTATGTTAGTATGTTAGTATATTCAGCCTCCGAGGTGTGACTGGGGTAGAACACCGGCACAGTCAACACCTGGTTAAGGTGAAACTCCCACACCACCTTCGGAAGGAATTTCAGGTGGGGGCGCAGGACAACCTTGTCCCTGTGGAAGACCAGATAAGAGAGACTCAATGGAAAGCGCCTGGAGCTCTCCCATCCTTCTGGCTGACGTGACAGCCACCAAGAAGGCGGTCTTCCACGACAGGTGAGAGATGTCACACCTGTGCACGCGTTCGAATGGCCTGCCCATGAGCTTAGCCAATACCAGCAGTAGATCCCAGAGATGGAGGTTCTCTCACGGAGGATATGTGATCAAGGCCTTTGAAAAAGCACCCGACCACCTTCTCCTGCACTACCGACTGCTTCCCGGCCCGCGCGCAGTAAGCAGAGATGGCTGCCAGATGCACCTTAAGGGTCGTCGACCGAAGCCCTTGCTGAGAAAGGGACCACAGGTAGTCCAGAATGCTTGCCAAGAACAGGAGGAAGGGTCCAGGCCCTTGCCTTGACACCAAATGGAGAATCTCTTCAATTTGAAGGCGTAGCATTTTCTGGTCGACTCCTTACGGGATGCCTCAATGACGTTGAGGACCTCGTCGGAAAGACCCAAGGCCTGGAACTCTAGCCACTCAGGAACCAAGTCGTCAGGTGCAGGGATTGAAGGTCCGGATGGAATACCTTCCCCTGATTGACTGAGATCAGGTCCGGGCGGGCTGGAAGCCGCCTCGGGAGCCTGGAGCTGAGACTGAGGAGCTCTGGATACCAGAACTGGCAGGGTCAGTTTGGGGCTACCAGAATCACTTGCACCTTGTCCCTCCTCGCCTTGAGAAGCACCTTGTGGATCAAGGGAAATGGGGGAAAGGCGTAGAAGAGGCCCAGGGTCCATGGCCTCGAGAAGGCATCCCCTGCAGCGAGCCCCTGCTGAGGGGGCGGCATGAAACAGTCTCAGCGCATTCTCCTGGAGGCAAACAGGTCCACCTGAGGCATGCCCCAGAGGGAGAACAGATCTTGCACTACCTCCGGCAGGAGAGACCACTAGTGGGCCGCAGCCCCTATCCGGCTTAGGGCATCGGCCAGGGTGTTGGAGGCTCCTGCCACATGAATGGCGAGGACATCCGCCTCCAGGCTGCGCACGAGTGACCAAATGCGGACAGCTTCCCTGCACAGAGGCATGGAGCGCGTTCCGCCCTGGCGGTTTAGGCAGTACATGGTCGTGGTATTGTCCATCTGGACCTGAACCACTTGACCCCATAGAAATGGAGCAAAGGCGGTGAGGGCTAGACGAACCGCGCGAAGCTCCAGCAGGTTGATGTGGCATTGGGACTCCCGAGAGACCAGAGGCCATGCGTTCTGTGCTCCCCCAGATGGGCACCCCAACCCATCTGAGAGGCATCGGTCGATAGAGAGACCGTCGGCTCGGGGCAGACAAACGGGATGCCCTCCTGCAGATGTGCTGGAACGGTCCACCACTGGAGAGCGTTCCACATCCCCTGGGTCACTGTCATTAGCTGATCCAGCGGATCGAAGTGCTGTGACCATTGGCTGGCCAGTTCCCATTGAAGGGGATGCATGTACTAGCAGGCCCAACGGACCACGCTGGTGCAGGCCGCCATGAGGCCCAAGAGGCGCAGGAAGTCCCGGGCAGGGCGCGATTGCCCAACCTGAAATGAGTGGGCAAAGGAGGAAAGAACCTCGGCCTTGTCCGCCGGGAGCCGTGCTCTGGCTCACAGAGGGTCGAGCTCTGCCCCAATGAATTGTATCATCTGCTTTGGCACGGGTTCCGACTTGGCCTCGTTGATGAGGAGGCCAACCTGAGAGCAAACCTGGAAGGCCAGATCTCTGGACCGCTCCACCTCTGCTCTGGAGGGGGCTGCAATCAGCCAATCGTCCAGACAGGGGTACACCCGGAACCTTCGGCACCACAGGATTGCTGTCACCATTGCCATGCATTTGGTGAAGACCCTGGGAGCTAGGGAAAGGCCGAAGGGCATGGCCCGGAACTCGTAAAGGGATCCCTCTGCTCTGAAGCGGAGGAATCTCTGGTGGGACGGACGGATTGGGACGTGAAAGAATGCGTCCTGAAGGTCCAGGGAACAGAACCACACGCCTCTTTCCAAGGATGGGATTATCTGAGCCAGAGTGAAATCCTGAAGGTCCGAGACCTTAGGAACCTGTTCAGGTCATGCAGGTCGAGAATGGGGCGCCAGCCCCCGTCCGTTTTGGGACCAGGAAGTACCTGGACACAAACCCCGGGTCTGGAGGAGGATCCGTCACCTTCTTGATCACCTCTTTTTCGAGGAGCAGGGCAATACTGGCTCGGCGGGCCGACAGAGAGGCTGCGGACCCCGTGGCCCCCCTGAGGGGCGACGGCTCGGAACGGTGGGACCTACTCGAACTCCAGAGGCAGACCCTTTCCTACCATGTCCAACACCCAGCGGTCCATGGTGATAGCGGACCAGGCGGAAAGGAAGTGGCGGAGCCGTCCCCCCGCGTGGGAAACCCAGGGGGGAGTGACAAGGCTGGGGGCGACACCCCTCAACCCGTCACTGGGCAGGCTTGGAGGAGGGACCGGCCAAGGGACCCCCTTGGCCTTTACCTCCCTGCTTCCTATTGGAGGAAGCCGTGGGCTTGGGTTTGGGATGCCAAGCGTGAGCCTGTTGGCCCTGGTGCTGGTGCTGTTGGGCTGGACATGCCGCAGGCACAGAAGGACGAAAGGACTTGTGCTGCTGCTGTCGGCGGCCTTTGTCCTTCTTGGCGGAGGTGACCGAGTCCAGAGTGGCATTGGACTTCTCGGTCCGCTGGAGGTGACCTTCCACTCCAGGGCCGAAGAGGTCGGTCCCCAAGAAGGGGACATCCACCAATTTGTGCTGGGTATCCGCCGTGAAGGTGGATATCTTCAGCCATGCTCTGCAGCGCATGGCCACCGTGGCCGCAACCGATCTGGCACAGGAGTCCCCTATGTCCAGAGCCGTTTGGAGCTGCTGCTTAGCCACTGCCCTACCCTGGTCCCGAATCTGCCGGACCGTGGTCTGCAGGTCGGCCGGGAGATGAGGGATCACCTCATCCAGGGAGCCCATGAGGGTGTGGGAGAAGTGTGCCATCAGCACGGCCGAGCTGGCCCAGCGGAGGCCAAGGGAGGACGCAGCGTACACCTTGCGCCCGGCGTAGTCCAGCTTTTTGGACTTCTTGTTGGGGGGCTTGTCCACGTCCCTAGCGTTCCCGGAACGCCGGAAAACGCTGTCGGTGACCAACCCCTCTGCAGAGGGGGGTTCCGAAAACCCAGGCAAAGAGCCGGTAGGGACCGCATACTTCCTGGCCATCCTGGCCGAAGGCGCAGGGCAGGAAGCAGGCCACTGCCAAAGCTCCAAGGCTGGGCCGACAATGGCCTCAGCCACCAGAAAGGCCTCCGTGGGGGAATCTCCTCGGTCCAGTATCTCCGTCGGGATACTTGGCCCGTTTGGATACGGGCTCGAGCTGCATCCTGGTGGACTCCGAGATGAGCCAAAGCAAACCCATGAAGGACTGATGGGCTTTCGGCCCAACGACTGGCTCCTCAGAGGACTCCAGGTCAACCGCCTGGAGAACAGGGAGGCGCTCGCCAGACTCAGAGGAGTCTGCGAACAGCTGCCTGGGCCTGAGCCACCTCCACCTGCTGAGGATGGTCAGGAGTGAGGGTGACTGACAACCTGTGGGACAGGCCTTGACCCGACCGACAGTCCTTGGTCGGTGCCCCCAATTTCGGTTGTGGAGGCAGAGGTTCCACCACAATCAGTGGGGCAGCAGGTTTCGGCCGAACAACCGGCCCAGGCTTGGGCATCTCGACTACGGCGAGGGGTTGTTTCGGCCGCTCGGGTGACAGCCACTTGATGGCCAGGGAGGTGTCGACTTGCTCCCAGACAGAAGTAACTGCTGCCACATCAGGTCCTCGTAGCATCGACAAAATTTGCGCCAAAGCCTCTCCTCTTACGAGGAGGAAGACGAGGATGAGCAGCAGCGCCGCTTACCTCGGTGCCGAGACCGAGACCGCTGATGTCGGCGGGATCGGCTAGACCGAGAAGAAGTCCAAGACCGAGATCCTTGGTGTTTCCGAGGATGGGTCTGGGAAGGAGCGGGGGACACCCGCCCTTCCCTTGGCTCGGATGCCTTAATTGGGGACTGCTGCACCGGGGGCGCAGGCAGATCCTCAGTCTCCACCAGGGCAACCGGTGAAGAAGGGTTGTTGGCTTCACCAGTCGACAGCCCATCAGACAGGTCGAGAAAAATCTTGACCACGTCGACGGGCATCTCGGCTGGCTGGCCTGACGGGGACGCCATGAAGCCAGCGGCCTTATCCGCAACCTCGACCGAAGTTGACAGTCGGCTGTCCGGGGAAGGAGACCTCTCCCGCTCCCACGAACGCAGACGATGGGACTTACCCTTAGAGTCCTTCTTTTTGGACCGAAAGGAATGTCCCGATGGCCCCTCTCCCTTCGTGGAAAGGGATTGGCAAAGTTCCTTGAACGAAGCTGAATACGAGGTACCCAGAGAGAGCGGGATAAATGCTGCGACTGAGGAAGAGGACGATGCGGCCTGAGCCACCTCCTCCTCGAGGGTGATCATCTGCTCGAGCTGCTCAGCCGAGCCAGCCGCCGCGGTAACTGCCTAACGGGCCTCCTTCGACTTAACCAGCGAGTAGCGCTTCTCCGGGCGCCCCAGCTGTAACCGGGCAGCGCGGTCCTCCAGGACATTAGCCGAAAACGAACGGCATGACTCGCAGGCCTGCGGGTCGTGTTCTAGGCCGAGGCAGTAGACGCACGTGGAGTGCGGGTCGATCCTGGACATCTTCTGCCCACAAGGGCACCGCCGAAATCCGGGAGTCGATTTGTCCATTACAGCCGCAAGGGAGAAAGTTGACCGAAGTCTTGAAAATTTTAAAATAAGTTTCAGGCGAACCAAAGAATTAGGATCCAGTCTATCACGCACAGCGTTAAGGAGGGAACCTGAGCTTCCAAGCGGTAAGGAAGATCTGGCGTCATGGGGCGGAGCCGAGAGTTTTACCACCCGAGTGGGTGGGGGGAGCCAGCTTGAAGACCTTCCGGCAAGATTTAAAGTGGCAAGGAACCTGCCTGCCAGACAGTGTGGATGAACAACATATCCATGTCCTTAGAATCCGTTATTTGTTGTGAGGGTGATGAATGTTCAGGGGTGTATAAGGCCTTGCAGTATGAGGTAAAGGCCTCTGCAGTGTCATGTGTTTTGGTGAGGGGTTGGCCTCCTGTCAGGTGGCGGATGGATGAAATCGTGGCTGCCTTTTTTTTTGTTTACGGATTTGGCAAGCCAACAGCTGTGTGGCTCATGGGCCTACTTCGTAAAACCTCTGCCTTAAAAAGGTCAAGGCTATTTTGGTTTGTTGTTGGATCAAGCGATCCAGTTCGAGCTTGGTTTGTTGTAATTGGGGAAGTATCGACGTGTCCCCTTGTTTATGAGCCATTTGCAGAAAGTAGAGAGAATCCTACAACTTGGCTCTTTGCTCTTTGCGTTGCCTTCCTAATTCTGTAGTATGTTTTATTATGTGTCCTTGGAGTACTGCCTTGATCATGTCCCAGTGAATCGCCGGGGTAACATCTGTAGGGGGATTGTCCACTATAATTTCGGTGATCTTTTCTGAAAGAAATTCACAAAACTGTTTAGAGCGCAAATAGTATGGGTTTAGTCTCCATTGTGTATTTTTGGGTTGAAGCCCCAGATTCCAAAAGGAAACCAGGGGAGCGTGGTCTGAGATAGAAAAATCTCCCAGCTGGGCATCTTGTAGGGCTCCTAAGTTTTCCACCTGGGTATATGTGTGGTCTATGCGTGAGTAGGTGTGGTGTGCCAAGGAGTAGTAAGAGTCATTTCTCGTTTGGGGATGTAGCCTCCGCCAGACATCACACCATCCTACCTCCACCACAAACTTTTTAAAGAACTTCTGCGTACTGTTTGCCTAAGGGGTTTCCTGTTGGAGGTGTCAATCAACGGAACGACCGTCAGGTTAAAATCACCCGCCATCAAGAGGATTCCCCTAGTCTTTTGTATTACTTTGTCTAATAAGGGCTTCAGGTGGGAGATGGAGATGCCCGGGGGAAGAGACATATTCGCCAGAGTAACTTGTTCGTCATTAAGCATCCCCTGCACTATTATAAGTCTACCTTCTGGGTCCGACCAAGTGGATTCCGCTTTAAACGGGGTGTGTGGAGATATTATTATAGCCACACCTCTTCGTCTACCTTCTATGCTGGAGGAATAGTAGACCTTCCCCCTGCTTAGCTTGGCAAGTTTTGTATGCTCAGTGGAATTCTTGCAAGTCTCTTGGAGGTATACTAGATCTGATTTTGACCTTCTAATAAAGGCTTGGATCGTTTAATAGGTGAGGCTAAGCCATTAATGTTCAGGGACAATAGTTTCAGCTTGGGCGAGTGCATTACTGAGATTCAATAAACCAGTTGTTACCCAACCCAACACTTATTTGAAATTTTCCTCTTATCCAGTTTAAGTTAAGAACTTGCAAGTAGTTTTGAGAGAACCTGATGACTTTTTTAAGACAATAACAACAATTTAACCACATACTCTGACATCCAAAAACTTTTACGAACAAACATGTTCGAATCTGCGAGGTGACCAACATGGTCTCTCTAACAGGAATTAGCAAACTGGTACTTCCACTAATCAGGGTTAAGCCCTGATCTTGTGGTAAGGATAGATCCTTACCTCAGAAGTCCTAGGGAATCTTGGGCTTTTGGTACTTATACTGCCTAATAGGGGAACGGTAAGTGGGATAGGTGGCGAATACGGCCAAGCTGCAGACGCCCCTGAGATCAGAGGTAATCTAGAGGAGGTGCCAGGGATCAGGAGAGGAGCAATCTTCTCCCTGAGCAAGGAAAGCACCTGTCTAGGAGTTTGGTGGCATGCTCCCCAACCCCCACCCAGGAAGGGTATGAGGGGGGAAGGGGAAGCAGGGCCAGCACCCCAGGTGCATGGTGAGGCTTCCAATAACCCACTCCCACCCCCGCCACGCAATCTCAGCCTCTGAGCTGGGCAAGCTCCGCCGTATATAAATAGTGTATCAGGTCTTGGTTTGCCTTCTTCCTGCATCGCCGGCCTGACAGAGCTATGTTCTCCTACCCATCCTCCAGTGGCTCCCACTTATGTATGTGGAGTTATTATTGAGAGCTTATTATTGAGAACCATGGGGAGAAGGCAGCCAGCCCAGCTCTTGTGCCCTCCACTGTTTAGTAGGCCTGGTGTCATGGCCCACCCCAACCGTACTGCCTCAGATCTACTTCGCATCAAGCTCCTAACTTACCCGGCTCTCCAGTAAGCCCTGGGGTGTTCCCTCCCTTGTCCAGCGACTCCTACAGAGCTGGTCTAGTCAGCGGATAGCCTCAGGGGTCACCGTGGCACAATTCGTTCCCTCTCCCCCGGGGCCGGGGAAGCCGGCCAGAGGCCCCATGATGCTGGGTCCTACGTCGTCGTGTCTGCAGCTCAGGGAGTTATCAGGAGCCAGATATAGCTATCCAGCACAAACTCCCGATCCACCAAGCTCCCCAGTCGACCTCGGGGTATTCTCTCTCTCCCGAAATCAACGGCTCCCATAGGGCCAGTCGAACAAGCGAGCAGTCAGGCGGGCGGCTAGGAGGCAACTCCCTCCCCCATCTCCGAGGCAGTGGATTCAGGACAAAAGTCCCACGAGACTGGGCTTCACTCAGGTCAATCCACAGTTCAGGGGGCCACAAAATGAGCGATAAAACTGGTTGGAGCCCCCCCGGCCCCTCTCCACTACCCCCCCACCCCATTTCTCCATCCTCCTTCCCCCCTGTCACGCTAAGTGCTTCTTTAGGAAAGGCGCCATTAGTAGGGACAATGTAGAGAGGGCAGTCAGCTCAGTTTTCATGCTCTCTCGTGCCTGAAGGCCTGATGTCTTGGCCTATCCCAGCTAAGGCACTGCAGGGTTGCTTCATAACAGGCTTCCAAATTATACCACCCCCCTGGTTGACCCTGTGATATTCCCCCCCTCTCTCCCGATTCCGGCGACTACAAAACAGTCAGTCCAATGAGCATGTGTTCATGTAGACGGCTGGGATGCAAGTCGCTCTCTCTCCCCCTCTCCATCCCAAAGCCGAGGAATAGGCCTGAGGTCCCACGTTGCTAGGCCTCACTCAGTCACATCTACCTCTCCGTGAGTCCCCAGGACTAATCATAGCAATACCACACAAACTCCCAGTCCTCCAAACTCCCCAGTCCACCCTGAGACATCCCCTTCCCGCCACGAGTTCAGGGATTCCCGTGGGGCCCACCAAACAAGCGAGTGCTCAATCGGGCAGCTGAAATAAAATTTACTCCCTCACCCCCCACGTTCAAGGAACCAGGCCTAAAGTCCCACAATGTTGGGCCTTGCTCATGCAAATCAAATACAACTCAGACGGCCGCAGGAAAAGAGGAATCATTCAGAGCTCCCCACCCCGTGTTCCGGCATCTTTTTAATCCTGATTTAAATGCTAAGCTTCTAGCTGGTCAGGTAAACATTCATAATTTTTTGTCCTTCGTCTGTACTTGCAGTTTTTCAGGTTTCTGCCACTTGTGTTTCCTCCTCAGCATCCCTCGAGGTCAATTGCCTGGCTTTCAATGTGCCAACGATCATCTGGATTGCTTCCATTCCTTGTCGACATCTAGAGTCTCTCTGGTTGTTGCTCCAGACCTTTTGTGCAAGCTTGGTGGCAACTGATGTTTCAGGACTGGGGCGCTGCTGGCTTACATCTATTTTCCTTGCTTTCAGCTTGGTGATCACTGCTGCCATGTTGTCGAAAGTGAGAGGGCCTTCCTTGAAGAAAATCACCATCTTGGAGGGGTAGGGGGTCCTAATTCGTATGCCTGCTGCTTTAAGGGCTCTCATGGTCGGGATGTACGCTGTCCTTCGTGCCATCACCTCAGGCGCGTAATCATTGTCGAAATACAGCCTCTGAGATTTAAAGTGGACCACGCCACATTTCCAGGCTGTATGCAGCACAGTCTCTTTATCTTGATGCTGCAGGAATTTTATTAGGATTGTTCGGGGTCGGGCTAATGGTGTTGGCTTGGGACCCAGGGTGCGGTGCGCTCGCTCTATTTCCAGGGAAATTGATTCTGGTAAGTGGAGTAACTCTCTAAGGGTCTTCTGGATAAATGGAATCATCTCTGTGCACTCAGCCCCCTCAGAAATGCCGGATAGCCTGATATTATTTTGGCGATTCCTGCTTTCAGCATCCTCCGCATGGTCTTGTAGGGCTTTTAGATTGCGGTGTAGCTGCACGATGGCCCGCTCCGCTTCCTCCATCCGCCTGTCTGTCTCTGCTGCCTGGGTTTCACTGGCATCCTGGGGCTTCTCAAGTCTGCTGATGTCGGTGCGGAGGGCAGTCGCAGTAAACTTCATTTCTTTTCTGAAATCCCGGATTTCGGTTAACATTTGTGCCATTTGCTTCTGTAATATTGTGTATGGCACTTTGTCGGAAGTTGCAGTGCTGTGTCGGGAGGCTGACGAGGCCCGGGAGTCCCCGCTCTCTGATTCTTCATCTTGTGATCTCTCCCCATCTAGGCGATCCAGAGGTCTATATTTTGCATCTCCTCTTTTTTTCAGCATTTTGCTACCTCCTGCGGCTGTTAAAGGTGGTATTTAGAGGTTAAGCGCTGTATTTAGGAGGTGATTTGAAAGATCTCAGCCTCTTGTCTTAGGCTGCAGCTCGCTCCATGACGTCACCGGAAGTCCCCCCTATCCTTTTTCTTAAAGAATGGTTTACAGAAAAGCTGGTGCCAGAAGGGGCTGATTCCGTCACTGAAATTCAGAAGGCTTACCGGATTACCCTTCAAGGGTGACAACAGGGATCGATGAACCTCGCACTCTGTCGGTCGTAACCTCGGGAGTTAGTGTGCAGGATCGCATTTTGCAGCTGGCGGGCCGTGCAGGCTTCATTATGCAAGACAATAAACAAGGGTTCATATTTCCAGATATAAGCTATGCGACCTGCCAATGACGCAAGAAATTCTACGGTATTCGCCTTACCATGTGGGATGCAGGGGTCACACATTCAACGATCTACCTGGCTCGATTACTGATTGTTTTCGATGGCAAAGCATATTTGTTCACAGATCCAGTGGATGTAGGCAAATGGGCTACTCGTTTTGCAGCTATGAGGGCCCGCTCTGAGGAAGCTGACCCTGTGGAGGCTGGGGGAGAAACCTGAACAGGTTCCATTTTCTCTGCCATAATGACTTTAAAGTACTGTTTTGGCTTATAAATGGTTGCCTTGCTTAGCTTGTTAAGCACTTAGATACTGCTCCTTTTTAGGAGATATGGACTATTTCAATCCTACTTATTGTTTCTTGATATGTTACCAAATCTGCTGGGTTCATACTCTAGATGCAAAGTTCTGCCGGATGCTTCTATTTTTCAGAGGAGGTGGATTTATTATATATATATATATATATATATATATATATATAGCTGTTTGGTCCGTTGCCTCCTTCCACCAACTGGCGATAGGGACACATATGCATTTTTTTATTTTCTCCTCTGACCCCGAGGCCCCGGCACAGAGCCATGCAAGCGTGTGGAGGCACGCTTCACACCCCATGATGCCAGCTCAGCCCCTTCCACCTCCCGTTATTTCCGCCGCCCCCTCTCCGTCTACACTGGGAGTGGAACTACAGGGGAGGGGCACCAACCCACCCTCACCACTCTCAGGAGAGGAGAGCTGCCTGCTGGCATGCTCAATCCTGCTCCGCCCCCCCCGGCACCCCGACGACCCAAGGTCATTCCCAAACCCGGGTCGCCAGCGTAGAGCAAGGTAAGGGGTCCAGCACTTCTATCCTCAGTGCCACCGGGCCAACATACACAGATTTACTATTATTTTGTAATTAATCCTTGCATACTGCTTCCAGGTTTCCCTAATCGGATGTTTATTCTTTAGGGTATGTACATGGCACTGCAGGTCCCTATGGGGCCAAGCCAGTGATGACTGGGACACTGCTGGACATTCATTACTTTAGGAATTTGCCATGTTGCTGGACTGAAACACAGTGTTAATATTTAGTTTTTGTATTTTAGTAATGATATTGCAATCCCCTTCAATGTGCTATATAAATATGGTGAATTCACCTATTCCTAAGATTAAGGGACTACTGGTCCCATAAGGTTACGTAATACTGGACTGTTCACTATACGTATCTCCTAACGCTCAAGTACGTGGAAATTTTTATTAAAAAAAAGAAAATAACAAATGGCAATGTCTGTTGTGATGTTGTTTCTCTTCAGCAGGTCCAACGAGGATGATCGATGGCGGAGAAAAAAAACTGAGGAGTGTTAGGACCACCCACTTATATATGCGTCAATGCTGCATGTCATTGTGGGCAGCTTCCCTCTAGCAAAAAGATTCTGTGTGGTCCTGACGCTGACAGCTTACAGTTCCAAAGGTGTGGCTTAACAGAGGAGATACCCTCGATGAAGATATAAAATTTGCCTTGCCAAAGTGCCTCCTATGGTAGCTGAAGACAGTTCTGATAGTAAGGGTGGTCCCCACTTACAGAAGGAGTGTTGGGAGGCCCCTCATATCAGCTGGAGGAGGGAAGGGACTTTGAGGGAGAGAAGGGATAATTTAGCTGACGTGGCATGTTGAACAATGGTCAACATGCCCCATCAACACACACACACACAAAATATGCCTCTGACAATCTGAGACTCCCCACCCCCAAAGTCACCATCATGCTAAACAATCTGCTTCTCCCAGTGCTAGAAAAGATAAAAAAAAATCCCTGACAGAGCCAGTCAAGTGGCACTGAGGGTTGAGGCACTGGACGCTGCTCCACGCCAGCGACCCGGGTTCGGGAACGAGCCCAGGCCGCTGGAGGTCGGCAGGGAGGAGAGAGGATTGAGAGTCCGGAGGATTGCTCTCCTCTCTCAGGGGGAAGGGGACTAGTCATCCTGTTCGCTGACTGTCCTCTTGCAGTGGCTGGAGGGCAGTACAGGTCGGGAGGCTTGATCTGACGTTCTTACATCGGAAGGGAGGGAGGGCTGGGCGAAAAAGGAAAAAGAAGCCTAGCAGGCTAGATGATGGTCCACCGCTCCTGGGAGCAGTCCCTGGATTCTGGATTGGGTCTCCAGAAGGGGGAAGAAGCCAGCAACCTCCTCTTGACCCCGCCGTGGGGAGTAATCTGCAGGGGAACTACCGGGGATCACCTACCATGGGAGTGGCAGGACCCAGAGAGAGAGAGAGTCCCTCCATTTGGAGGGCCATAGCTGCCTGCCAGGGCTCCGGTGGCTAAAGTGCTTATGGGGGGAGGGGCAAATCTCTGGCAGTGGGACACCTGCGATATCAGAAGGATGAAAAGATCAAAAATCTCTGGCAGTGGGACATCTGCAGTATCAGAAGCAGGTCTCGGGAAGACAGTCAAGCGTCTCGGCAGGATCTGGGTCATAGGTAGGCCCGAAAGAGTGTGTTACTAGGGGCAAGTGGAAGCACAAAAAAATTATTTGTTCTCAAGTAAATGAAAGCATGAAAACTCTTCAATGAATTAAATCTTCTGACTTTCAACATACTTACCCTGCAAGAGCGGAAGAGCAGTACACTGGTTACTGGGGGAGTATAGTGAGCTTTGAATATGGAATAGTCCCCTTGAGTGACCTCCTGATTTTTCTTCAGTCTACCTTTGTAGTTCCTGCTGTAAAAATCACTGTCATATCTGGCAAAGCTGAAGATTCCCATCCCTTTAAAAGAAGTCATGCAGTCAGTACAACAGTGCAAGATGTCAGAGAAAACATCAGAACTGCATTTTGGTATATGTTGCTGAGGTAATGATAATCACAGACCAGTTGTAAATCCCACTGAAAAACAAATTTGTGAGTCAGCCTGATGGCCTAACTGTGGGTGAGCACATTTTGCATGTTGGGGACCAGGGTTTGATTCCCAATCCAGGCGTCACTGCTGGAAAGACAGTACAGTCCCTGGGGATACACAAGGCCTTGGAAGATGGAGGGTGGCTGCCACCACTGTGCATGCCATGTTCCCACTGGTGGAGCAGGGAGATGGCAAGCACGCTGGCAACATCACTCCTAGTTTCTGCCCTGGCATGTTTGATGCAGTGCACGTGCAGCATGGGCTCAACTCCAAGAGACCACAGTTTCAAGTGTCCTCGATGGCAGAGCGCTAACAAGTATGTGTGTGTGCGTGTATGTGGGGGCAGACATGCATCCACTGATGCTCCATGGTGTAAGCAAGGGCACCCCCAGCATCAGCCACTAGATGGACCCTGGCATGGGACTCCAAAAGAGATGTAACGTGAACAGCCATAATGGACAGGAAATTTTTTATTAAAAATTGTTTGTGTAGCCAATGCAGGTTTAAAACATACTTTTAATACCAGAATGAAAATGTGTAGCGTTTTGCAGCTAACCTTGTGTAAAGCAGCTGACTAGCCTCTTTTGGGCTAGCTCAGATGTGTAGCAAGTGACTGCTATACATAAACAACTTTATGTAGTGGTTTATAAAAACTGTCTTTTTTTGCAATGCAGTACAAGGTAAAATTATCCCTGATGATGGAGGGGGTAATTACAGGGGGGATTGATATAAAATTTGAAAAAAATATATTGGTTTTAAGTAAAAATAGTTGTGTATACAAATGCATGCATCAAAAGCACTTCATGGTGCGGCACTGTGGCACTGGGCATAGCACAGTGTACCATCCAGAAGAGTCGGACTGCATCTCAGATTAATGGGGACTGGGGAACACTGAGGAAACTGAAAAGCAGATTATTTAAATCTGTAAAACTAGATTTGTAGTAAACATTAGAAACATCAATACAGCGGCTGGCTCAGTACTTCAACCAGGAAAATCCAGGCTCAACAGTGAACTCAGGCTAGCAAGGGACTGTGCGCGTTGCTAAGCCCACGGAATGATGATGATCCCAACATGGGGATGGTAGATGGAGAAATTTAGGAAAAATGAGTGTTTATCTCCCTCTTCTCCCAAACAGAACAAATGCACTACTTGCCACAGTGTTCCAAGCACCAATTATATGCTTCACATTTTGCCTCTTTTCCCACATCTGACTGATGGAAAGTTGAGGCAGCATGGTGGTGGGATTCAAACCTGGGATCTCCTGGTCGCAGATCTGTGCTCCAGACACTGGACCACACTGCCTTCCCTAAGCGACCATGGAAAAAGAAAAGCATCTACACCTTTTCTCAAAAAAAAAAAAAAAGGTGTAAAATCAACACAATAACTGAAATATTGAACTGTGTTCGATTCTTACCAAGTAGGTATTGGACATAATTGCATGAGATACAACATTTCGAGCAAAATATCAAATTACAGAACCTAATAAAACTTGATAAATCTGCCAGTGCAGTGGTTGGATTTCCATTTGCAACACCGACAACCCGGGTTCAGGAATGGACCCAGGAGTCAGAGGGCCGGCTGGGAGGAAAGAGATTGAGCATCCTAGTGACTGCTCACCCTCTCTGGGGGGAGGGCGAGCTGAGTGTCCAGTGACATGCTGACATCTGGCGGAGGCCAGGGAGTTCACAATCACTGGTGCCTACCTTGCTGAGGGGAGGAACAGACACAGGCATCATTACACGTTCCTCCTCTCTGGGGCTTGTACTTCTAAAACAAGCTGCCTCCCTCAATGATGCTCTGCTCAGTGCCCGATGGTTTTCTAGCCCCACCAATGACTCAGTGATGTGTTCCATCGGTATATCCCGGTCCTGTGGCCCTGCCCTGTGGCATAAGCCAGGGGGTTCCTCCAGGGGGGAAGCCTGCCAGAGCCCCGACTTCAAGTCCGTGAGTCTCGGGGCCTGCCGGCGGCCCCACCTAGTAGGGACAAGCCTGGGATCTGGGCCACCATGCAGTAGGTCTCAGGGGCAATTGGAGCTCTGTGTGGAGCCAATCCTTGGGAAAGGTGCGGCAAAAAAGCATAGTAAATTGCAAAAAAAACACAAAAAAAAACTTGAGCAATCCAGCTTGCTGATTGGTCAGAGCCCATGTAAGTATCTCAGGATAACGACACAGGACATTTGGTCATCCATCCTTTGATGTAGGTAGGCAAGAGTGAGAAACCCCTGTCCATCTCCAAAGGAAAAAGACTACTGATAAATTTATTTTTAATAAAAAAAAAAAATACATATAAAAGTTTATCCTACAACGTAGTGGTTAGTGTCGATGTTTGTCTCATAGGGGAGCTGGGTTCACTTCTGAAGTTCAGGGTCCTACTCAAGCTAGCAGGAAGTGGGTTGCAATCTCTAGGGGATGCACAATACCTTCAAGAGAATGAGGTTAGTACCTGCTGCTGCACAGTCACCTTGGTGGCCAACAGAGAGGAGGTTGTGCTGAGAGATTACTCTGCCTATGTGCATGCCTTAATGTTTAGATGCAAAGTACTCTTAACTGAAAGCCAGAAAGACTGCAGAGTCCAGCCATGTGGGGACTCTACTAGACCAGGGAGGGGGAGCTACAACCTGTGCCTTTGTTCTCCCAGTGTCTTGACATGCTGGTGGAATACGGGGGAACAAGCATCATGTTTTATCCTACTTCAGGTTGTTCATGTTTTATCATTCTTCAAGTCAGACTCACTAAATCTACTTCCCCCAACACTATAGGGCTTCTGCCTTGGAGTCCCTTAGTATCCCCACCACCAGCTCCTGACCCCCACAGCCCTAGCACCCACCACTAATTCCACATGGTGCTGGAGGGGAATAATCCACATACCTGGCCAGCTACTGTGAAGCCCTAGGGAGTCGAACAGGAGGATAGTGGAGCAGAACTGGCACTGATCATGGGGCCAGTGTGGCTTCATCTTCCAAAAAGCTAGTGGTGATCGTGCGCTCTCCCCCACCACATGCATGATAGTGCACTTAACAGCACCACCACCTATGGTCACCCAGGTGATGATAGTGCAGTGAAACACTGCGCTCACATTCCCCAACAACAGTGAGCATGCAGTACAATGCCAAATCCCACCTCCCATAATTCAGGCTCCTTTCTGAGCACAGAGCACCAGCGTTGCCAGCGGTAATCCTACCATCAGGTTTACAGGCCATGCCAGCATCATCGTGAACTTGTCTTCCAAGTTTCTCCCTGCTGTTTTTAACCCTTTACTTATAGAAAGGTCACTCTCCCAACACCTGACCTGTGGTTGGGAGGAGCAGTAGACTATTATGTTATAGTGTATAGTGGACCCTTACTGTGCATGGAAACCAGAGGTTCTCAAAATGTTGTTCTGCTGCAGTTCAAAAGGTCATGGAACGTGACTGTACCCTACTGCAGCAAAACAACATTTTGAAAACCTCTAGAGGTTCCATGCGCTCAGCTGTTTACCTGTACTTGGCTGAAAACAGCAGGCTCCACACTCCGGCAGCGGCAGTACAAGCAGCGGCACTGGAGTCTCTCACGACGCAGGATCAACCAGATATTTTTAAAATGCAGGACCAACCAGATAGATTTAGTTAAAAAAAAAAAAAAAGAGAAAGAAAAGAAACCGAGCGATCCTCAAACCCTCTCTCTCTTAGCGAGAAATACAGCTGCCATTTTATTTTTGTTGAACATTCCTCCCACACAGAATTGATAGCCAATAGAAGGCTACGCATCCAGCATGACGTCTCGCTGCCCCCTAGCAACCACCACAACACCTAACAAGCAGCCCTAACTCAATGAGCACGACAGAGCAGCAAACCTGTTGTTTTTTTGTATTTTAAAAATGTAAATACCTAATTGGAAAGGGGGACTATACACTATAAAAAAACAGTGCATGGGCAACCACATGCCCAACCAGCCTACTGTGCCTCCTCGGGGTTCCTATTACCTAGGACCTCTCGAGCTTCGCTCTCGAGGTCTGAGGTACTCAGAACCCTTCTGTGGCACAATAGGCTGGTTGCACATGGTTGCCCATGCACTATTCTCTGTTATCCACAATGTTCAAACCTGCACTTTAGCCTGCCAAAGGAGGCGCTAATTTAGTGAGGTGATCTGAACCTTCACCCTAAAGTCAGATTACGCTGCCTCTGCAGCACAAGTTAAACACCACCAGCCAGAGGATAGTACTTGAGCCTTGATTCCAAATTGGGTTCCAAGCACAGTAGCACAATGCACTGCATACTAATATTATCAAGTTTTGAAAGTCAAAATAATTTCTACTTGAAAGAACAAGGTATGGTGTGCAATTGTACTTTACCTGTAGGTTGAAATGTTGAGTGCTATCCTTCCTCATACCTCAGCATTGTGACCTGTCTGACCTAATGATCAGAGAAGACGGTATAGCAACAGTAACCCTGGTGATCAGGGTTGGGGCAGCAGGCAGGAGAAGCGGTGTTCAGTGCCTTTCATATGCTGTATATCGGATGTTGTATAGGCTGACTGAAAATAAGCTATTTATTTACAGTAAAATGCTTTGCTCTATGCTGCCTAGCAACAAGTGGCATTGAGGGACACATTCTGTATGTTAGTACTGCCGTGATCACTCACATTTGTAGTAGTCGTGTAATACACATCCTTAGGAAAGGAGAAACAGTTCTGATAACTACAAATGCCAATGTAACCATTCTTATAACTGTAAGAAAGGTCTCTGTAACAGTATTAATACATCATTAATCAAGGTTGATCATAATATATTAAAAATAAAAAAATTAAAAAAACTGCCTGAAGGAGCCCATTTCCTGGGCACCTGCGCATAAGAGACACTTAAGAGAGTAAGAGTGTCTTAGGCACAGGGGAGAGGAGCACTCTGATTGGTCAGAAGCAGGCCCTCAATGTTTAGTGCCATATATAAATAGCTTATTTTCAGTCAGTCTATGAAATGTCCTAATTCATGCCATATTTGCTACTGTGTTGTATATTGTCACAACATGTAATAGTATCATGTCAGTGGGAAAAATAACATGTTAGTTTCTCAGTTGTGTTATCAGACGCTCAAACAGCATGGTTTACTTTTCCTTACAGGATATAAATATACAGGGAATATGACATGGAGCCACCTGTGATTAGTAAAGGAAAAATAATAGGAGTCTGTGATCAAATAACGGGGACAAAGGTTTGAAGGTTCAACAAGGCCCCCTGGCTGCACTGACTCCACCCTCGCCCACCTCCCCCTATCTCCACCTGCCCTGCCAACCACCTCCCAACCACCTACCTCCTTCCCTCCCTCGAGCTCCTTCCCTCACTTCCCCACCACCCACCCCTTTCTCTTGACTTGCTCATAGCTCATGTCTTTGTACAGGTTATTACATGTCTGTAAGTCAATGACTATATGTTTGTAACTAAAATGATGATCTGTTCACCGACGCTTTGTAAAAGAGTCTTTTAAAAGAGCCTCGGCTCAAAGGTATTGTAATCCTAGATTGAAATAAATAAATAAATAAATAAATAAAGGTGTTTTTTATATGAATAAATGGTGCTAAAAAAGATGGGCTTGGGGGACCCTCTCAAAAATTTGGGCAATTGCCACTAGGTGGCCCAATTCAAGATGACTGCCCAAAACTTCTAAAATGGTATATCTCAGCTAATAGTTGTCATATAAAGCTGTATTTGGTGTCTAAATGGGGGTTTTGAGGGTCAAGGAATTAATTTCTTATAATAAAAAAGTTATTTCTTGAAGTCAATATGTTTTATCATTTTATCTTTTCGCAGGTGTATCCAAATGAAGTTCTGTGATTGGTGATTGGAAAGATGACACTCTTGATAAAACCAGTACAACAGTCGAGAGGAAAGAAAAGGAGTCGAGTTGAGATGATTAAAGAAATGTGTATATTATGTGATAAAGAGTGTGATGAAGACAAAAGTGACTATCCAGTTGATTCACGGAACAAACTGAAGAGTCAAGCACTGGAATGGAGGGGACTGGATAATATGGACGTGATTTTGAGAAAGTAAATTGGATGATAGTCCAACTGGCATGTTTTTTCGCAAACTGTGTGAGACTGGATTCACGACTAAAAAGAAGCTTCAGCAAGCCAAAACTAGGAATGAGAAACAGCAGATGCAAGAAATTCTCATATCCCGATCTGAGCATGACAGTTCCTCTGAAAATTCTTGTGGCCCTTCTGCTAGACTTTCATGGAGTGGTCCTCTACAGGACAAGGATCTCTACATCTGGTGCATGATGCCAGAAGACAAAAAACATCCTAGCCGAGACAACTGGTGTCTTCTCCAACAAATGGATGCATGGCACATGTTCAAGGCTCACACAGTGTACTCAGAATATGCTACAATGCGTGACCTATCTTAGCTGTACTTGACTGTACAACATATCCTTTTAATGCTGAGATTCTGTATCATTGCTCCTGTTGGAAAAAATAGGTCTCTCCAACATACCACCAGAACAAAAACATTAATTCAGATTTACACTTACAACAGCTTTGTCTTGCAGAAGTTCGGGAAATGTTCTTCAAACAAGTACGGACAGTTGTATTGGATATAAATGAGCCAAGAACATTACAAGGACTACTGATGGACTACAATTACCTGTAGAGGAATTTCGGTTATGATACAACAAAATCAAGCACAGTTAAGCAGATGATTCAAAAAGAGTTTGCAAACAGGATCGGATTTCATGATCATTTCCACAAAAACAAGAGTACCAGAGTGTATGGCACATCTGCAGGTGGAAGTTATGTGGAAGCAGCAATCTACTTGTGGGGAGTGAGCGACGAACAATTACTGAATACCACTGCCAGGCACTTGAAAGATAAGTTATTGTGTGACACAGGCATGAACTGGCCTCCACATATTAATGAGCTTGAGAACACTGAATAACCTAATCCTGAGTTACGAAAAATTCCCACCTGGCTCAAGAACCCTGCTGCTAGTGACTTCAGTAATGCCTGCCAGGATCCAGAGTCTGCAGCCTTGTCAGAGGATTCATAGGATGAATAACTTGGTCAATTAGCATTAGCCATGTGACACCTGCTCCTATTTATGCACTAAATTGTAAACAAATGTTTCCATGATATTGATCCAATGCATTTTTGAACCTTCTCATACTGTCACTAGACACTACCTTAGATGGTAGTGCATTCCATTTCATCACCACTCTGAGAAAACTAGTACGCTCTCTGTCTTTTTTTTTTTTAAAGGGATTTTCCTTAAAGAGACACTGTTAGATCTCAGAGTGTCCCTAGTTTAAACAAGCATTTGTCAATGCCGAATGTTGCTTGCTTCTATGTGCTGTTTAGGTATTTGGAAGTCATTGGAGTGCAAATATTGAAAATTTGCGAACTTACGAGCGTGCGTAGGAACTACTTAGCACCGTTAAATCAAACAGTCATTTTAGGAATTTTTCTACCAAATTTTCAACATAGCCATTTAAGACCTCTGCTCATGAACAGTGTCACTGTGATTTTGTTAATGTGTCCCATACATTGAGTTTGCACACCGACTGCGCCATTGTATGCGCTTCATGGCGAGGCTGCGTTTGGGCAGGATGTGAAAATGACGCTATACTGCTCATAAGGAGGTGTGTGGAAATGGCAATGTTGAAAATCTGGAGTGAAAATATTGAAATTCGCGAACTTATGAGCCTGCGTAGGAACTGCATAGCATGAGCTCGTCAAAACAGTCATTTTAGGAATTTTTCACCAAATTTTCCAACAAGCCATTTTAAGACCTCTGCTCATGAACAGTGTCACTGTGATTTTCTTAATTTGTCCCGTACATTGATTTCAAGACACCGACTGCGCCATTCTGCGCTACATGGAGTGAAACACATTTTGGGTGAGATGTGAAAATGACAGCTGTACTGCTCATAAGAAGGTGTGGTAAAATGGCAATGTTGAAAAATCTGGAGTGAAAATATTATTGAGTTCGCGAACTTATGAGCCTGCGTGGGAACTGCATAGCATGCCTTCGTCAAAACAGTCATTTTTGGAATTTTTGCACCAGATTTTCAATATGGGGTTTTAGGACCCTTCTCATGAATGATGTTACTGTCATGGTGGTATTCAGGCCCGAAGGGTGATTTCACAGTCACTGCGCAGTCACCGCAGAAATCACCCGCTCGGGCCCTAATAACGCCATGACAGTGACATCATTCATGAGAAGGAGTCCCAAAACCCCATGTTGAAAATTTGTGCAAAATTCCCAAAATGCCTGAGATATGCAACAAAGTTGAAACCCCTATCTAGGCCATTATACAGCTTACCGGCATTTCCTCAGTTGCGATCGGCTTTGAAGAGTGCAGACATGTTCCCGATCCACGAAGATCGCGCGGAGTCGAAGGTAAGTATGGGGTGGGGGGCGTGGGAGGCTGGGTGCGCAGTGGGTGGGTGCGGGTTGTGGGAGGCGGGGTCGGGAGGCGCTCCGGGCGTTCGTTTTCAGGTTAAAAAAAAAGACATCGTGGGACCGTTTGCCACGCTGGGTGGGCTCCCAGCGTGGTACAAGAACGTTAAGAGGCGTTCAGCCCGGCAGGGGATTGGGCACCCCTGTCGGCCAGGACTCATTGCCAGCTGGGGTGGGCTCCCAGGCGTGGCACCTAACTGGGGGAGAGACACAGCTCAGTCGACAGGATTGGGCACCCTGTCGGCTACGCAGTAGGTGCGGGGTGCGACGCCTGCATATGGGGGAGCTACGCTCAGTGGCTTTCTTATCTCTGCTCACTGAAGCGTAGGCTCCTCTTTCAACTGTAGTACACTGCATTTTGGAGCGTGGTCATAGACAGCTCCAAAATGCATTGGCTTACAGGGGCCGCGCCTGCCAGCTCACTGACTGAATTGGAGGAGGAGGTGACACACCTCCGAAATCTCCGATGATGGCACTATGTTTCTTGCACATGCGTGCAAGCAACATAAAAACATATTTTATGATTGCCAACATTCTTTAATTAATAATAATAATATCATCTTTATTTCACAAAAACGCCTTTCAAATATCAAGATGCTTTACAAAAGATAAAATAAGGGTAGTAGAAACAATAAATACAGTATAAAATAAAAATAATCTAGCAGGGTTCAATTCACTAAATGCTATTAAAAGCCTGGCACCATAAAAAAGTTTTAAATGCTTGTTTAAAGCCTCCCACTGTCGTGCACTCCCGAAGCCAACGGGGTAGAGAATTCCAGAGGGTAGGGGCGACGTACATAAAAGCACGGGCCCCAGAGGACTTCAAAGACACCCTCAGGATCTCTAGCAACCCCTTGTCGGCAAAACAGAGCTGTCACTCTGGGAGATAGGGTATCAGAAGCTCTTTCAAGTAGTCAGGGCCAAGTCCATGTAGGGCTTTATAAGTCAGTAAACCAACTTTAAAGCTGATCCGCCACTGAATCGGCAGCCAGTGCGGACTGCGCAGAACAGGGGTATTATGAGATGTCTGAGGGACCCCCATCATCAATCGTGCTGCCACGTTCTGCACTAGCTGCAAGTGGCGGATATCAACTCCAGGAAGCCCTAAGTACAGGGAGTTGCAGTAATCAAGACGCAAGATCACAAAGGCGTGAACAAGTGTTGGAAGGTCTCCAGACTGAACAAGGTGCTTAATCCTGGCGATGTTCCTAAGATGCTAAAAGGAAGACTTGACGACAGACGACACTTGAGATCGTAAAGTCAGCCCATCGTCAAGCACCACCCCCAGGTCCCGCACCCGTTCAGAGATAAGGATCTGGATGCCCCCTAGATAGATTCCAGAGGGCTGACCAGTCCTCAACCCCTCTATCCAGTGACCCAGCTCCACAACCATCACCTCAGTCTTTCCCGCGTTCAACTTTAGCCAGCTCAAATTCATCCAGTCCTGGATTTCAACAAGGCAGTTATTAAATACCGAGAGAGCACTATCCTGGTCGGGTGTGAAAGACAGGTAGAGCTGGGCATCATCAACACAGCAGTAAAACCTCAGCCCATACCATCTTACAATGTCTCCGAGGGGCAGCATGTACACTGCAAATAACATGGGGTGGTTAAGCTCAGAAAACGCCCTGGGGCGAAATGGAGCCTGGAACGTGGTTCTCCATGCCTAGTCTCCATACCCAAGGGCTCCTCCTATTTGGATGGGCAAGTAGTCGGGACGGCTCCGGATCCCTGTCCAACTCAGGCGGTGCTGTGCAATGCCAGATCTGTTAAAAACAAATCAGCTATTATTTCTGATTTTGTTGAATCAGCAGATCTGGCTTGCATCACCGAGACCTGGCTGGATGGAACTGCCGGCCCTTTTTTAGAGGCGTCTGTTCCAGCTGGGTACTCGGTGATCCACCGCCCGAGATTGGATCGCGGTGGGGGAGTAGCGGTCTGTTTTTAAGACCAGCTTGGGGCTCATGGGTGTACCAGTTGAGGAAGCTGAATCATTTGAGTGTACCGTAGTGGCTGGTGTGGGTTGCAGGATAGCCCTCGTCACCGTCCACCAGGAGGCAGAGGCGATTCACCACAGGAAGTGGCAGACTTAGTCGCGATATGGCGTTGGAGTCGCCCAGACTGATGGTTCTGGGAGACTTCAATGCCTGGGTCGACGACGAACTTTCTGCCTTTGGTCAGCACTTCCTCCAGCTGATGTCATCACTGGGCCTTACACAGATTGTTTCCTCGGCTACACATAATCACGGTCACTCCTTGGATTTAGTTTTTCTCCTGGGGATTGAGGCCTCTGATCTGGTGGTGGAACCTGTCAGTTGGTCCGATCACTACACCGTGAGCTTCAATTTTTGTGCTCCCCTTCGTAGGTCTGCCCCTGTGGAGATGGTTCGATACCGCCCATTACGGGATGTGTGCCCTGAAGACCTGATGGCGGTGTTGAACCTCTCAGAGTTTCCGATTGCCAGCATGGGTCCAGAGGCTATGGTTTTGGCTTATAATCAGGCCATTTGCTTGGCCCTGGACGCAATTGCTCCTGTCCATGTTCATCCCCTCTCTCTTCGCCCTCGGGCCCCATGATTTGATGGGTCCTTGAGGGAGTTGCGACGTGTGGGTCGACGGTTAGAGCGTCGTTGGAGGAAATCTGCTCTGGATGCCGACCGCCTTAGTTTGGAGGAGCATTATCGGCTTTACCAATCAGAGATCTCCCATAAGAAGGCAGAATTCCTGTCGAGGGAGATCTCTGTTGCTCAGAATCGACCGGCTCAGCTCTTCAGAACTGTGGACAGGCTGTGCAACCCAGCCTGTCTCCAGCTCCGTCGAGCTTTTTCACAGAAGGAGTGTGATGAGATTGCTCAACTCTTTGCGAATAAGATTGCCGACATCAGATCCGAGATCCGTCCAACACACTCTAAGGGGGAAGCTTTTAGTCGGCGTTTGGTCACGAATTCCTCTGTCTCCTGGTGTTCCTTTGACCTGCCGACTTTCAGTGATATTATGCGGATCATCCAGGGGATGCGCCCTACGTGCTGTAGTTTAGATCCGGGCCCTACCTCCCTGATTCTGGGTTGTGTTGAGATCGTGGGCCCATTTCTGGTTCAAATAATCTGGTGCTCCCTAGAATTGGGTGAGTTTCCTAGCTCCCTAAAGGAAGCTGTGGTGACTCCCCTTTTGAAGAAGGCTTCTTTGGACCCAGATGTTTTTTTCCAACTACAGACCGATCTCTAACCTTCCCTTTATTGGGAAGGTTATTGAGAAGGTAGTGGCAAACCAACTGGAGGACCATTTGACCATCCATAATATCTATGAACCTCTCCAGTCTGGTTTTCGTAAGAGGCATAGTACCAAGATTGCTCTGGTTCGGGTGCTCAATGATCTCCTGATGGCGAGAGATCAGAGGAACCGCTCTATCTTGGTCCTCCTTGATCTGTCCTCAGCATTCGACACTGTAGACCATGGGGTTTTGCTCGAACGTCTGGAGTCCATCTGTGGCCTGTCTTGCACAGTGCTCAGATGGTTTTCATCTTTTCTATCTGGGAGAACGCAGAGAGTTGTGTCGGGGATTTTTTCCTCTGACCCTTTCCCTCTGCATTGTGGTGTCCCCCAGGGTTCGGTGCTCTCCCCCATGTTGTTTGCAGTGTATATGCTGCCCCTCGGAGACACTGTAAGAAGGTATGGGCTGAGGTTTCACTGCTATGCTGATGATCGCAGCTCTACCTTTCTTTTGTCCCCGACCAGCTTAGTGCTCTCTCGGTATTTAATAGCTGCCTCGCTGAAATCCAGGACTGGATGAATGTGAGCTGGTTAAAGTTGAACGCCGGTAAGACTGAGGTTTTGGTTGTGGATCCGGGGCATGGGACGGGTGGGTTGAGGTCTAGTCAGCCCTCTGGCGTATTGCTGGGGGGGATCTGATCCTTTCCTCTGAACGGGTGCGTAACCTGGGAGTGGTACTTGACGACGGGTTGACTCTTCGTCATCAGGTGTCAGCAGTCGTCAAGTCTGCATTTTACCATCTTAGCAACATCGCCAGGGTGAAACACCTTGTCCCGTCCAGCGACTTACCCATGTTAGTCCATGCTTTCGTGACATCTCGCCTTGATTACTGCAACTCCCTTTACTTGGGGCTTCCTGGGGTTGATATCCGCCACTTGCAGCTAGTGCAGAACGCTGCTGCAAGGTTAATGAGGGGTGACTAGAAGGACACATATCACCCCTGCTCTTGCTTGATCTGCACTGGCTGCCCTATGCGGTGAGGCGGATCACCTTTAAAGTAGGTCTTTTGACCTTCAAAGCCCTGCACGGACTCGGCCCCGACTACTTGAAAGAGCTTCTGGTTCCTTACCGCCCCATGCGACAGCTCCGTTCAGCCGACGAGGGGTTGCTAGAGGTTCCGAGGGTTAGATTGAAGTCCTCTGGGGCTAGGGCCTTTGGGTTCGTGGCCCCTACCCTCTGGAACTCTCTGCCTCGCCGGCTTAGAGAATGCGTGACCGTGGAAGCTTTTAAGCGGGATTTTAAGTCTTTTATATGGAATAAGGTTTTTATTGACTGATGCTGTTCTAATTGTTGATTTTATATGTATATTTTGATTCTATGATCTATCTGTACAGCGCCTTGGTACTTGAAAGGCGCTAAATAAATAAAGTTATTATTATTATTATTAACATGGGGGAAAGCACTGAGTCCTGAGGTACTCCACATGACTGCGAAAATGGGTCCGAGGAAAAAAACCCAGACACCACTCTCTGGGATCTGCCAGTGAGGAATGATGAAAACCACCTAAGGACCATATGTGTCAGGCCACAGATGGACCTCAGGCGCAGGCAATACCCCATGGTCCACAGTGTCAAAAGCTGAAGAGAGAGATCAAGGAGCACCAGAATGGAACGGCTTCTCCGATCTCTTGCCATCAGGAGATCATTGGGTACCCAAACCAGCACAGTCTCGGTACTATGCCTCTTTCGAAAACCGGACTGGAGAGGTTCATAGATGTTATGGATGGTCAGGTGGTTCTCGAGTTGTACCACCACTACTTTCTCAATAACCTTCCCTATAAAAGGGAGGTTAGAGATTGGTCTGTAGTTAACCAGAGAGTTGGGGTCCAAAGAAGCTTTCTTCAGGAGAGTTGTTGCCACTGTCTCCTTCAGGGAGCTTGGGAACTCACCCGAATCAAGGGAGCACAGGACTATCTGAACCAGGACCAGGCCAATGATGTCACAACACCCCATAATCAGAGAGGTTGGACCTGGATCCAAACTACAGCATGTAGGGCGCATACTCTGGACAATCCGCATGACATCCACAAACTCCGGCAATCAAAGGAGCTCCAGGAAACACGAGGTAAGGCGACCAAGCACCGATCAACAGCGTCCCCCATAGAGCAAGTCATAAGGATCTCTGACCTGATGTTGGCCACCTTATTCTCAAAGAATCGAGCAAGCTCATCGCACTCCAATTGTGACTGTAGACAGGTTGGGTTGCACAATCTGTCCACAGTTCGGAAGAGCTGAGCAGGACGAGTCTGAGCAGCAGCAATCTCCCTGGACAGGAATTCTGCCTCCTTACGGGAGATCGATGATTGGTGGTTCTGATAATGCTCTACCAAGCTAAGGTAGTCAACCTCCAGGGCAGACTTCTGCCAATGATGCTCTAACCTACATCCTAGTCGCTGCAACTCCCTCAAGGACCCATCAAACCAGGGGGCCCGAGGGCGAAGGGGGAGAGGATGAACAAGGACAGGAGCAATCAAGTACACAGCCATGGAAATGGCCTTATTATAGGCCAGTACCAAAGCCTCTGGACTAGTGCTGGCCACAGGAAATTCTGAGAGATCAATCACCGCCGCCAGGCCTTCAGAGCTCACCTCCCGTAAAGGGCGGTAACTGACCATCTCCACAAGGGCAGGCCTACGAAGGGGGGCACAAAAGTTGAACCTTCAATCCCACCCCCAAGTCGGAGGCCTCAATCCCCAGGAGGAAAACCATATCAAGAGAGTGACCATGCTGATAGGAGGCAGAGATAGCAATCTGTGTAAGGCCCAGTGATGTCATCAACTGGAGGAAGTGCTGTCCAAATTGTGAGAGTTCGTCATCGACCCAGGCATTAAAGTCACCCAGAACCATCAATCTGGGCGACTCTAGCGCCATGTCGACGACAAAGTCTGCTACTTCCTGCAGGAACGGCTTCTCATTCCCTAGTGGACGGTAGACAAGAGCTATCCTGCAACCCACACCTGCCACCATGGTACACTGAAAAGATTTGGCATCCTCAACTAGTACACTTGAAAGGCCCAACTCCATCTTGAAACAGACCGTTACCCCCCCAATCTCGAGCGGTGCTTACGTAGCAGGCAGTTTGATTCTGACTTTTTTTTTCCTTTAAAAAAAAATTAAAAACAGAGACTGGTGTTACCACACAAACACAGGTTTGTTTACATTCCCTGATCAGCTCCAACTGCATCTTTCCTGGACTTGGGAATTCCTCCAACACAGTCTAGCCGCTCATGATACAGTGGGAGTTTAGGAGGCTACTGCCTCATGAGTGACTGCACTGTTTGGGTGTGTTTGTAATGCTCAGGATGTATGCTGTACCAAGACTGTAAACAAAACAACGTTGTTTACAAATATACATTAGCATGCAATTCAGTTCTACTAAACAAGGAAACAGACAAAACAAACAGTAACATCAATGAATGTTACAGAAGAAAAAATCACTCACCTTAGAAATGTTGTTTCTTCTAATGGAGTCTTGCTGTATTCTGACATATACAGTTAGGTCCTGCCTTTCAACTGCCCCGGAGAACAAAGAGTTAAACTTTCCATGGCCAGCATGGAATGTTCACCGCAAGCTCGGTTGAAGCCCCTGTCTGCTGCTGTTTAAACTCCCAACCGTCAGATCTTTACGAGCAATACTCACTAGAAGTTCTGTGTGGAAACTGTAAAACTCAAAACTAGCCAACTGGCAACTATATCTATATAAAAGGTTTTTTTGGTTTCAAAGAAAAGACTCAAGTCAGGAAACCAAAAAAACCAAAACACATCCCAAAACACAGCACTCACCCAAAATAAAGGAGGGTGAAAAAGAACACCCCTAGAGTGCCAACACTGCTCCTGCCCACCCACATCCCAAAAACTAGGTTCTGAGAAGGGAGGTGGGGGGAGGTCAGAATACAGCAGGACTCCATTAGAAGAAACAACATTACTAGGGTGAGTAATTTTTTTCTTTCAAACAACATGAAGTCTTGCTGTATTCTGACATATGCAGACTACCAAGCAGTACCTCCATGGAGGAGGGACAAAACCTACTTTGGAAACAGGCTCTGAAGTACTGCTGTGCCAAACCGAGCATTACTCCTAGCCTGGATATCCAGGGAGTAATGCATGGTGAATGTATGGACTGTTTTCCAGGTGGCTGCTTGACAGATTTCTAAGATAGGAAGATCCCTGGCAGCAGCCAGGGAAGCAGCTGTACCTCTAGTAGAGTGAGCCCTCAGGCCTGAGGGTGGAGTTCTACCCAGTTTCTCACAGCAGAATTGTATACAAGAAACAATCCACCTGGCAATGGATCTCTTAGTGGCAGGTTTGCCCTTACCAACCTCTCCATACGTGAGGAACAACTGGAGGGACTCAAACCTGTGACCCTTGGTGCGCTCTATGTAGTAGCTGAGGGCCCTTTTAACATCTAAGCTGTGCAGCCTCCTCTCTCCAGAGGAGGAATGGTCAGTGAAGAAAACAGGGAGACACACAGACTGGTTGAGGTGGAAATCTGAAACCACTTTAGGCAAAAACTTCCTGTTAGTTCTTAGGATCACTTTATCTCTATGGAAAGAGATGAAATCAGGTTCCACTGACAGGGCTTGCAATCCACTGATACGCCTGGCAGAGGTAATGGCCACCAAAAACACAGTTTTCCAAGTCAAGTACTTACGCTCTGCACAGGAAAAAGGCTCAAAGAAGGGGGTTGCATAAGCTGAGCAATGCAAACATTAAGGTCCCAAGCAGGAGCAGGATCCCTAAAGGGGGGGACTGCTGTGCAGCAATCCCTTCAAGAACTTACAAAACACAGGATGGGCTGACAGAGGGGAAGGCTTGCCTACTGACAGGAAAGCATAAACAGCTGCCAAATGCACTTTAAGTGCAGCTGGCCTAAGGCCTAGGCCACTGAAATGGACCATATAGTCCAGAACCGTAGGCAACCCAGTAGAATCTGGAGAAATATTCTTCTTAGAACACCAAATAGTGAATCTTTTCCATTTGGAATTGTAAGTCTTTCTGGTGGAAGGCTTTTAAGAAGTCTTAAGGATATCCAGAACCCCTTGGGAAAGATGCAGGTCAGCAAACTCTAACTCTTCAAGAGCCATGCCTTGAGATTGAGAGACCGAAGGTTCGGGTATCAAATCCTCCCCTGAGAGGATGTCAACAGGTTGTAATTACTGGGAAGAGACAGGGGAAGGTGGACTGCTAGGGACAGCAACAGGGGATACCAGGGCTGTCTGGCCCAGTCTGGAGCAATCAGAATCACTTTGCATGGTCGTGACCTTATCTTGACCAACACTTTGAACAGGAGATGGAAGGGGGGGAAAGCATACAGAAATTTCCCTTCCCAATTCAGGATCAGAGCATCCAGGGGGACTGAGCCCAAGCCTGGGGGTCTGCAACAAAAGAGAGGAAGTTGGTGATTGCCTGGGGCTGCAAAAAGATCTATCTGTGGAGTGCCCCACCTCGAGAAAATCACCTTCAAAACTAGGGGATCTAGGGTCCATTCGTGATGGCCCTGGGGTAGTCTGCTCAGAGCATCTGCTAGGACATTGTCCTTCCCTGGGAGGTGAACTGCTATCAGAGAAGTTTGCAGGGAATAGGCCAGGGACCACAACTTCATTGCTCCTGTGCACAAGGCCGTAGACCGAGTGCATACCTGCTTGTTGATGTACCACATGGTGGTGTTGTCTGTTCTGACCTGGACCACCTTGTTCTGTACAGATTTGGAAAAGGCTTGCAGTGCCAGAAACACTGCTCTGAGTTCCAAAATACTGATGTGAAGCAGAGATTCCTGAGGTGACCACAGTCCTTGGGTGGTAAGATCACCCAGCCCAGCCCAGCAGGGAAGCATCTGTGGTGAGTATCACTGAATGAGACTGAGTGACAAAAGGAACCCCTTGTCTTAAATTGTCCTGATCCTGCCACCATTGCAAGGCCTGGATCCGGGTTTGAGTCACTGGGACTAGTTTGGTAAGGGAATCCTTTCTTTGGGACCAGAAGGCTTTTAAGTGGAACTGAATGTCCCTCATCTGGAATCTTGCTCCCTGGACCACTGCTGTGGAAGCTGCCATGTGGCCCAGAAGCTGAAGGAAATGCCGTGCTGATTGAGACACCTGTAGGGTGAATGAAGAGGCCAGTTCCATAAGGTTCCTTGCCCTGTCCAGGGGAAGGAAGGCTCTTGCCCTTATTGTATCCAGCTCCGCCCCTATGAAGGTGAGGAGCTGTACTGGTTCGAGAACTGACTTTGGAAGGTTGAGAAGGAATCCTAACGAAGTGAGCACTTGCTGAGTTATTTGCTAATGTGACTTGACTTGGTCTGGAGACTGACCTACTATGAGCCAGTCGTCCAAGTATGGGAAGATGGAGATCTTTTTTCTCCTTAGGAAAGCAACCACTACTGCCAGGCACTTTGTGAAAACCCTTGGGGCTGATGTTAGGCCAAAGGGCATTGCTCTGACTTGATAGTGGCCTGAGGGCAATTCGAACCTGAGGTACTTTCTGTGGGAGCACCTGATGTAAATAGGCATCTTTGAGGCCCAGGGAGGCTAGCCAGTCCCCTGGCCTTAGAGAGGGAAGGATTATTCCCAGAGTCACCATTTTGAACTTTGGTTTTAAAAGGTGTTTGTTCCGATATCTTAGGTCCAGGATGGGCCGCCATTCTCCTGTCCTTTTTGGGGTTAGGAAGTACCTGGAGTACAATCCTTTGCTCTTGTGTAGGGTGGGAACCCTCTCTATAGCTCTGAGAGCTAGGAGGGAAGAAACCTCTGCCTCTGAGGCAAGGGTCTCTGATGGATTTGCAGGTGGAAAGGATCTGGTTCTCATCTTGGGACATTTTTTGAAGCTGAGAACCAGTCCCTGGCTTACTACTTCCAGGACCCACTTGTCTGATGCCAGAGACTTCCAGTCCTGGACAAAGTAAGCCAGCCTGCCCCTACTGGTACTGGAGAATCGGCCCGGGCAGACCCATCAGGGTGTCTGCTTGGCAGGGGTTTTAGGCTGAGTGGTGGATGCAGGCCTGCTCATCCCCGTCTGCCTCTCCTCTAAAGAACCCCCTCTGAGAGTAAGAAAAGGAGGCCTGAGCTTGGTAAAGGCCTCTGGAAAGCCTGCCCTGCCCTGGACTGCTGCCTTTGAGGAGTAGCTTGCCTTTCTTTGGCCTGAGCACTCTGTAAGTGGTCCCTGTACTCGTCCATCTTTTCATGTAGTTCTCTGTCTGCTCCCAAACAGAGAATTACCAATAACAGGGAAATCCATGGCCTTAGCCTGGGTATCCTGGGATAGGCTAGTACATCTGAGCCAAGCCATCCTCCGAAGAGCCACAGATGTAGCCATGACTCTTGATGAAACATCATTGGCGTCCACAGCAGCATGAAATTGTACTCTGGATGCCTCAGTCCCATCTGCAGCCACCTGCTCCAGCTCCTTGGCAAGCTGGTCAGGGGCCTGTTTAGCCAGAGCCAGAACAGTGTCCCACCTGGACTTCTGGTATCTAGCTGTGTAGGCAATATAGTTAGCCTGCCTGAGTCCCAAAGCTGCTGCCATGTACTGTTTCTTTGCCATGGCATCAATCCTCCTGGAGTCCTTATCTGGGGGGGGTGATGCCAAGGGGATACTTGCCTTATCACAGGCAGCAGCCTGCGCTACCCAACATGGCTGCATTGCTGGGAAAGGAACTCCGTGTCTGAGCCTGAAAAAGTACACCTCTTGTCCATTCGTCTGTCCACAGGAGGTATGGAATTAGGAGTCTTAAGAATTTTATGTGTCTGTTTCCCAAAGAATTTGTGGAGGGGAATAGACAGTCTCCTGGACTCTGGGCTGTCCATCATTTCAACAAAATCAGGCTCCTCCTGATCCTCTACTGCTTCTTCCATAGGAAGCTGGAGGGTTTCAGCCACTTTTTTGTAAAACATAAAGTGAGAAGGGGACTCAGAAAGCCTAGGAGGAGAAACACCTGAAGGTCTGTCTGGGGAGATGTCCGGGTCAGTAGGCAGATCCAGACTTTCATAATCACCATCATCATCCTCATACTCTCCTTCCTCCTCATCCGGTTCATAAAATTCTTCCAAGGTGTAATCCGGAACCAGGGGAACCGACCAAACCAAACTCCTGCCAGATGGTGCCGGTTCAGCCGGAACCGGAGTAAGCGACTGCACTATTCTTATCGCCTTAGCTATCTCATCGGCGGTCGGAGTATGAATTTCTGGGTCCCAACTGGACGATTTATCTTTTCTTTTTCTTTTTACTGGAACTGACTCCTCAGAATCGGCTCTCCTTTTGCCCAAAGAAGTATCGCCCTGGTCAGAGGGCACTCCTTCTGGTTCGGTCGGAACCGAACCAGGCTGGCCATCCGGGTCAGTGGACTTCTCGGCCTCCCTTTCCCTCAGTCTACCTAATCTCTTTTCCAGGGTAGATTTGGGAAAATTCTTATAAACTTGGCAGTCTGAATTGAGGTGGTCAAACCCCAGACAATAAGCACAGGTGGTGTGGGAATCAGCCTTGGCAAAGACTTCCCCACACACACTGCAGTGTTGAAACCCAGTGGGCCCGTTTTTTTTCTTGGGTTTCTCAGACATGGCCAATCCTAACCAAAACTTACCCTTTTTTCGGCAATCCGCCAGGCAAGACTCCCCTATCGGTTCCTGACTGTGTCACGGGTCTTGGAAAAAAACGTAATAAAATCAGTTTTTTTTTAGAACAGATACGGACCAGTTACCACACTCTAAGTAAATACACAAACTTTTTTACCTGAAACTGATCGGTTCAGCCGAACTCATCCACAATTTACAAGTTCCACACAGAAACTATATAGAAAACCTATCTAGTACTCATGGTACCACAGACAGAGACTTAAACCGACAGATCATAGCAGCAATTCGGTAGAAACCGAGTGAAAAAACGACACTTTAACCGACTTTTTTGAACTGAGCAAAGGAGAAATCTCCAGAGCGACTGTTCAGTGAGGTGGAGTAAAGAATCAGATGGTTGGAGTTTAAACAACAGCAGACAGGGGCTTCAACCGAGCTCGCGGTGAACATTCCATGCTGGCCATGGAAAGTTTAACTCTTTGTTCTCCGGGGCAGTTGAAAGGCAGGACCTAACTGCATATGTCAGAATACAGCAAGACTTCATGTTATTTTAAGGTAAGCAATCATAAAATGTAGGTTTTTAACTAGAAATAATATGATGAAAAACAGGTTGACAGTGTCCCTTTAATTGAAACTGATTTCCTCTGTTATTTGTTATGGCCATTCTCTCCATTCTCATTTGGAGTCCCAGACATTCCCACAAGTCTCTTTCCTGGAAAGCCCTGTATACTAGGCACAAACCCCCTCTGTACCTACGGTCATCACTGTTATTTTCATTCATCATGGGGAAACACAATTCCTTAAAGGTCAAGTTATCAATGACGATTCATGGCCTGACTAGAAGTCGTGAGATTATAGACATGGTGAAGAAATTATCACTTGGAATAAGCTACCAGGATGTTCTTAATCTGTATGCTACATGGGCCAAGTTTGACCTTGACAAGAATGACAGCTGTCCTGCAGAGCTTGCCAACAATTTTCCTGGAACTGCCATTCTAGACAATTATGACTTTCAGGATGACACATTGATACGTCTCACCGCACAAATCTGATGTTTGCTCAACCAGAGGATGTTGCTGCTAGAGTTTCTACTGAGAATCATCCTAAAATGGCCATGGCAAAGCCTCTTGAGATGAAAAATATCAGTGCAGAATAACACAGAGTCAACCTTACAAGACAGTCAAACGTGGCCTACCATCAGTTCGAGCTGAAGTTGATATCTCACCACAAAGCATGTGGGACCAAAAGACTCAAGAAATGGTCCATTCTTTGGATCGTCTTGATAGCAATGATAAAGAGGTTCCGGCAGAAAGCTAGAAGATTGGAGCATTTGATGGATTTCAAGCCAATATCCAGAAGTTGGCTACAAAGAGCAAGGCATACTACTACCTCACATTGCCCAAGCCACTCCACAAGTCAGCAGTACATGAGGTGCTGTGTCGCATAGTCACTGTAGTGAAAAATAAATCGATGTCTTTCATTCAATTGGTTTGCGACCAGCCGGTCTATGTTCTGATTGTTCAGCTAAAAAATGAGAATCCTACACAGTTTCAACTCATCCTTACATTCCTAGGTCCATTCCATGTGCAGTGTTCTTTCATACCAGCAGTCAACAAGCAATTGAAAGGATCTGGTTTATCTGACATTCTTGTTGCAGCTAGTGTGATTACAGAGGGTTCAGTTGACAAAGCACTGCATGGAAAACACCATAAGAAAAGCATCAGATGTCTTCGACTGATGTACGAAGTAATGGCTTGCAGAATAATTCGAAAAAAGATTTACTGATTGTCTACCCTTGTCTCAAGAGCTACTAGAAAAGCTGAAAAAACTAAGACACCACTCCACAAACACACAAGAAAAGCTCAAGATGATCTGTGATGAACTAGAGGCTAATCAAGAGTTATCCTCATTTGTTGTGAAAGCATTCAAAATGGTTGAAAATTCTGATAGTTCAATGGCAAAGTTTTGGCTCAGTTTCACATACACGACTGAAATACTGATGATGAATATCCATGCATTAAAAACTCAGGATTGGGAGGCATTTAAGGCATCACTCAGATTGATGTTGCCATGGCTGCAAGTATATGACAATGACAATTACTATATGGAAGATGACTTGTTGAGTTCTCGCTAAAGATTAGCTGTCTGCCTGAAGAGAAAGCCAAGTACATGCTTGATAGTTTGTTTCACAATCAATTACAGGGAACCCCTATTCTTGCCTGTCACTGGATCTATGGATAGAAATGACAATGAACAAGGGCTCAACGATGAAAGCCAGTTGGATGAGAATTTTGAAGAATGAGAAGATGCTGCTAATGCACACTTGAAATGCAAACTTTTTAAATAGAGTTAGTCTCTCTGCATACCTTTCGCAAACATGAAGACAACCTCTCTATGCCACAGTGAGAATTCAACCACCCAATTCAGAGCAAATGAACAAGCAGTATAGGATCTTGACAGTTGCATCACAGAATTTGACTGTGATTCTTTTGACCTTACAAAGCCTACTCTGAGGACTCTCCAATCTGGAATGACTGCATCAGAAAAACTTGTCCAGGACTTTGAAACAGCACACAAGGATGGTGAATCACTAGTCAATGAATTCTTTCAGGAGCGGATGTTTTCAACTAAGAAATCATTTGATGCAACAGTTCACAGAAACTAAAGGTACAACTTCAGTAGACAACCTATTATCAGAGATGGAACAAAAACCATTATAGTGTATAGTAAGGGGTTGTTGTGCATAGAAATTGGAGTGTTTAAAAATGTTGTTGTACCACAGTTCTAAAGGTCATGGAACGTGATTGTACCACAGTATAGTACAACAACATTTTGAAACGCTCTAGAGGTCCTCACGTTGCTCTGTGAGCTAACTATACTGTTGAACTGCACCTGCTGCACGGTACCGACTGAGTAAACTGCAAAGCAATAAGCAGTATAGCAACAGCGGTCTTTTCAAACGTTGACGACAACGAGCGTAAACAAACACTGCACCCAAGGTCTCTGGCTTCAAATGTATTTTCTGCAGTTCAGAGGTAAGGTATTTTAATGTAAAAAAAATGTTTAAGTGCTGCATGTAATGCTAGTAACACTCGTCTCGCTTAGCGAGACATACAGCCGCCATGTTTTTTTTCCCTGAAACCTCGCCCATATGCCGAATGCAGCCAACAGGAGCCCATCGTTAGACGTCCTCTTCCCTAACAACCACACTAAGGCTCTGGTAACCACACATTTTAAACAAGCTGACCAGTTTTTTTTCTCCACAAAAAGAAAAACTTTTTTTATAGTGATACTATACACTGTAAAAAATACTGGATGGGCAACTCTATGTCAGACAGTGTGATGTCACCCACCTCGGTTTCTGATTCCATGGGACCTCTCGAGCTCCGCTCTCGAGGACACCAGGAATCAGAACCCCTCTGTGGCACAACACACTGGTTGTGCATAGTTGCCCATCCAGTATTCTCTATGTAACGAGGACTAGTGCAATGGAAAACAATGCCATGGTAGAAGTAATCTCTCTTGCTCAAAAGTGCAAGGAGAAATTTGACCTGTCACAAGTAAAGGAACAGCGTGTGACAGAGGAATGTCTTTTTTTTTTTTAATTCTCTTTTTATTGAGTTTTGAGGCAAACAAACAAATGATTGGCATAATCCATAGTGTTATATCTTAATACATTTCAAAGTCAGGTTACATACATAGGTGATGTGAGACAAAGTGAGAGAGGGTGACTCCCGCAGTCCATCCCCTGGCTGCACATTTGGCTCTATGACGTCTTTCCAATAATGTCTCTCCCCCATATTCCAGAGAGCGAGGAGAGCGTAAGTTTTATACTTTTCAATTATTCAGCCCTCAATTCCTGTAGTAACAGTCAGCCCAGGGACTCTAGGGATCGTTATTTCAGGGGATGAAGCCTCAAGCTGGGTGGCTTGTTCGCTGATGATAGGACGACGCCCAGGCCCCCCAACATCTTCTGCCCCCCAGTTTGGCCTCTGTAAGTAAGTGCCTTCCTTCCCCGAGTAGGCTCCAGGGGAGTCAGAATATGCATATGTAGATGATCATGGGACGAAAGTTTTGTCTTTAAGCATATAGTACATAATCCAGACAGTCCATCTGAAGGTGCACTTTTCTTCTTGTTCATTAAGCTTATGCGTAATTTTCTCCATCTGACAGATCTGACTTGTAACTACCGACCATTCTTGTGTGGTGGGAATTCTAGGGGTCAACCACGCCTTTGTAATTGCTTTTTTAGCCATGGTAACTAGGATCCCCAGGCGGCAGTGAGAATTCAGGTCCCTGAACTCCCTTGGATAGTGTAATAAGACATATGGGTCCCCTGTAAGGTCTACCCTTCTCCCAAAGATCACCTGTAGCTCCTTCCGGATCTGATCCAAGAAGGGTTGTAGCTTGGGGCATGTCCACATAATGTGCGTGTGGTGGGCTTGTTTATCACCACATTGTCGCCAACAACTGGCATCTCTCTCGGGGTGGAAGTGTTGTGTGATCACCGGGGTTCAGAAGAACCACAGTAGGTGCTTCCAGGCATATTCCCTCCACTGATGGGAGCTAGTGACTTTAGCTGCCTTCTGGCAAGCCAGCTGCCAGTCTTTTTGTTGAATATTAGTCCTCAGCTCCTCCTGCCACTGCATCTGGACTGTAAGTGTCTTCCCCTCCAGTACAGTCAGAATCAATTGATACAGCGATGACATTAGGTGGTCCCCATTCTGGTGTCGTATTATACTAATTTAGTTATTAATGGGAGGTACTGCTCAGGGTTACGGGTCCCTCATGGGAGTGTGTTATAGTAATGTCTAAGCTGTAGGAAGTGATAGAAGTCCTGTCTAGGAAGCCCAAATTCCCCCTGCACCACCTCAAATGACTTGAACACTCTCTGCTCCTCCAGCTGAGGAATGTATCTAAGCTGGTAGTGTTCCCATTCCTGATATTTGTGGTCCATGATTGCTGACTGGAAATCTGGGAGGTAAGTGACAGGGCAAAGCAGGGCAAGGAAAGGTGTAAGCTCTAAAGCCTTCCTAGTGAGGTCAAGTTTGTTATATAGTATCTAATCCATGGGTTAGTATTTCTCAGTATGCCAGGTTCCATCATGGAATGGTACAGGGCTTGATAGTAGTGATGATAGAGAAATGTCTCTCAATATTCAATCCTAATGGAACTATGGTCCCAGTAAAAAAATCTAACTTAGTTGAAAAGCTGAACCTGGTTCCACTACACCCCGTCAGTAGCTACACTGCTCTGGTAGAAATGAGATTAATTTGAAGGCTTGCCACTCTTTCTGCAGAGGATAGAGAAAAGCATGATGAGACTGACTGCAAATGGGCAGATTATGCTCATAAGGTATTTGCACTTATCCTGACTTGACATCCCAAAGCTTCTGAGATCATCTTTGTGAATAATCCATATGACTTGGAGATGAGCATCAAAGACAGTGAGCATGAACGTAGGGCAACATGCACATCATACACAGGAGGGACGTGGAATATATACTGTATATATCAAATGAGAAGATAAGCTGCCTGCTTCAAATGAGTTCAAAATCCCAAGAAACAACATATGTATCCAGCAATTCCTGAAGGGTGAACTCAGGGTGTTTGCACATCAACATCCAGCCATACGATTTTTATATTCTTTGAGGAGCAACTCTTGGGATCTGTCCTCCGAGGATGAACATGTGAAAATTAAAGAGTTCCAGTGTCGCACATAGAAGCAGACACGATACTTCTGTATACATGCTCACAGCAGATGAATAATGGAGTAAAGGATGTTGTACTTGATGCAGAAGACACTGGCATAGTAGTCCTAGCTGCATATGTATCACACCAGGTTGACAGTGTTCTCGGCTTGAAGAGGAGGAAGGATATATTTGACTGCAAGGCACTGTGTTCAAAAGAAGTTGCTCAAGTCACTATACCTCTTCATATACACACGGGAGCAGATGCAGTCTCAGGGTTCTTTGGAAATGAAAAGAAGTCAGTATTTCAAAGTGCACTGATATTTGAAGCAGCATATAGGTTGTTGTCAGGTGCTGGAAAGAGTCTCCCAGTGACACTAAGTATTTTGGACAACATGGCGAAGTTCACCATCAGGTTTTCCTATCAAGATAGTATCAGCAAGATGCTAGCTGTGGCTTGGGCATCGAAGTGGGACAAAATGAAGAGAAAGTCAACCCAGAGAATACCTTCTGACTGTGATTCACATGATTTGACGGTGAAGCGTGTTAACTACCAGGTGTACATCCTGCTCAACTGTAACAGGCCTGATGCTTCACCATCACCACTGGACTATGGCTGGACTCTGATTGAAGGGAAATCTCAACCTCTCCGATACACAAAGGCACCTGTAACAAAGAGCCTCAGGGACATTGTAGCACAAGAGAACATCTCAACAGCTGGAAAAAATGATGCAGAATCTGATTCTGATAATGACTCTGAGAATAACATGGAAGAAGAAAATGAGTAGGAGATTCTGGGCATGCTAAAATGAAGACAGCACTTCAAACATTAATTGAGAATGTTACAACAGCAATAAATTTTCGAACATTATGGATACAAGATAACTGTACAATCCGACTAATGTTACCAAACTAGAACTTTTCAATAAAAAATGTTACTAACTGTGCAAAACCAGATTTAGTAAAAATAAAAGCTGGCTATTTTTCCAACACTGAAAAATGACATGCATTATATACTTAAGTTTAGAAACACAAATTTCAAGTTTTGGGGGTTGGGGAACTTGGAATTAAGCAGCCATTATTGTGGAAATTTGAGAACATGTTGTCATGGTGTCTTTGGCTGCAAGAAAGAACATTTTTATTACAAGAAATGAATTCATTGACCCTCAAAACCCCCATTTAGACACCAAATCCAGCTTTATACAACAACTATGAGATGAGACATGCCATTTTAAAGATTTTTGGCAGCCATCTTGAATTTGGTCACCTAGTGGCAATTGCCCAAATATTTGAGAGGGTCCCCCAAGCCCATCTTTTTTGGCACCATTTATTCATCTAAAAACCACCTTCAAACCTTTGCCCCTGTAACTTGGTCACAGACTTCTGTTATTTTTCCTTTACTAGATATTAAAACATATTTTACGAGCGTTTCTTACCCTGACCTCATGAGTGATGTCGGGGCTAGCAGCACAAGTAAAGATACTTTTGAAATCAAAGGTTCAAAGGTATTCATGTGTCAAATGATGTATTCAAGTTCTTTTGATTATATTCTTTATTGTTGTACTGTTGTTCTTTTGGACAACCACATATTAGTGCATATTTTTTTATTAGGCGGCAAATGAGATTTACCACCTACTGCCATCACCAAATCCATTCTGTATAAAGTAATGCACCAAATGTACAGTGACCACAGCAAGCACACTGTGCATGCCTCAGTGGTACAGTGGCTCAATTTTGGACTATGGGTGGAATGTTATGCCATAATGCATTTCTGGTTTGTAGCAGTCCTGGCAGCCATAGTATTAGAGACTAGTTTTGCAAAAATTAAATTCAGCCCACGAGGGCTGTCATCCACCACAACAGGAAGCAAAAGAGAAAGTACACCCGTCAGGGCTGTCATCCACAGCACCTGGCAGCAAAAGTGAACGTGAGCCCAACAGGCCAGTCATCCACCGCACTAGGCGGCAAAAATGCAAGTGAGCCCGTTAGGCCAGTCATCCACTGCACAGGGTGGTGAAGGTAACAGTAAGGCTGTCAGGGCTGCCATCCACTGCACCGGGCAACAAAAGTGAAAGTGGGCTCATCTAGGTTTTCTGTAACGAAAGTGAGTCTGTCAGGGCTGTCCTCTGTGGCACTGGGAAGTGCAAGTAAGAACATCAGGGCAGTCATTCACCACACCGGGTGCTGAAAAAGAGCCTGTTAGGACTGTGATCTGCCTCAAGGGGCAGCAAAAGTAAATGTCAGCCCATTAGGGTGGAGTCAAATGATTTGGCTTTTGTTGAAAAAGCCCCTCTGGCATGGACATCACTAGGACGGGCCAGGTTTTTTCCTTGTGCAACAAATGTTGTTCCGCTACCACTGTTACTAAATATTTAGGGTATTGCCACACTGCCTGAGCAAGGAAGACAATAAATCAAATGATGAGCAAAGCAGCTGCATTTCCTTTCCAGCAAGGCAGGCCATTTTTATTTCAATATTTCTTTCTACCTTATTGTGTTACCTCATGGGGGGTAAGTAAGGTACAGAAGATGTGTATTTTTCACAAGGAAAAGGTGCTCAAGAACAAGGAGACATGCTATGAAGCTGGAGGGGGAAGATTCAGGAGAAATGTGAGGAAGTACTTCTTCACAGAAAGAGTGGTAGATTCCTGGAACAGCCTTCCAGTGGAGGTGGTGGGAGCGAAAACAGTGGTGGGGTTCAAGAATGCGTGAGATAAGCACAAGGGAATCATAGTGTAAAGGAAGGGGGGAAGGAGAAAGAGGGAAGAATGGGAAGACTGGATGGGCCATGTGGTCCTTATCTGCCGTCAAATTCTATGTTTCTATGTTTGCCTTCGGTGTGCTCCTTCTCCCACCCCCTGTTCCAGGACTCTAGCCTGCCCGGTCTGTTTTCTTCCCTTTGGACCCCTTCTTGACCCCTGAGGTGGGTAGTCCTATTTTACTGCCAGAGCCTTGCTTGACTGTGCACCTCTGGTCCAGAATGGACTGCCCCAACAGTACGCCTTAAGAGGGAAGATATGCCGGCATGCTTAGTGGACGTGGGTGGAATAAGCAACAACATGTAATCTTGCCACTAACAAGGGTTTTTCCCCCACTGACCTACCCTTCAGCTAGTACACACAGCAGTCCTGGTGGGAGGGTGCCCAACATCCTGTGGTCACCAATGACATTAAGCACACCACTGCTGTGCCACCACCAAGTACTGCTAAAAAGGGATGCACTACAGACCCACCCTCCTGGGAGGAGAGGATCTGCTGGACACACACTTGCTGGCCTCTGCTCCTGACATACCAGGCTCGGGGTATGAATCTGGGAAGCAAGCGTGCCAGAGTGGTTTCTCGTCACTCGGCACCATGAAGTCACAGTAGGTCATTTTGTATTAAGAATTTTATCTAATTCCTGCTACTAGCACTTGCTCTACATTGAACCTCACTTTTTCCCAATATACAAGCAAAGCTCTGTAACTGGAGATAACAATCTCGTCCTGTCTTATTATATATATATATATAACTGAACAGCATGTGAACTTATTTAATTCAAGTCTATATACCTTCTGTCAATGTAATGCACCTTTTCTTTTCCACTGTAGGAGCACAACTGTTGAGTCAGTGAATACAATCTGTAGCTAGATTTACCTGGAAGGACCCAACTCTGCAGTGAACATGGTGATAGTGACACTTTGCTGCATTGCACGCTTTCTTTGACTCCACGATTTTTTTTTTAAGTATGTGCAACAGCAGTTGTAATGAGCTCACCAAATTGCTGGTTTTACATCAATTATGTTTCGTACAGTTTGATTCTACATGGACCTTGCTACTGAAACATGATGAACTGCAATCAGAGCTGTTGTGGACAATTATGAAATGGCTGGCAGCAGTGCCTGGTCGACAGACCAGAGTCTGAGACTGGGCTTCACATCCCCAGCAGGGTAATGTGCAGTTGCCCACAGGGGAGGGTAGATGGGGCTTTAAAATGTAACCATAACTCTACCAAATTCTCTCCAGGTCTTCTTGAAGAGAGGGGGATAGTCAAAACGGGTCTAGTACGACTTCCCGTCTTTATACTGCCCAACGCTAAAGCACCCGACTCCGAAATCCCGTTTTGCAGCTTCCCGCATAGCTAATAATACTGACTCTGTTATTCCCCGGCACACAGTTTACCCGCCAATACCTAATACATAATACTAATTTATTTGCGACATGCACATTCCCTGCTGCTCGTTCAGCACCTCGACACCTCGTTCCTTCCTGCAGCCACTGGCCCTGCGCTCTCTCTCTCTCTCTCTCTCTCTCTCTATCAACCCTCCATTTCTATTCTTTGGTCATACCTCCCACATTCTTCCATTTGTCAAGGGAGCACCATCCCTCTCCTTGTATTCTTCAATTGATTCTTCGGTCTCCTCATCCCCCCCCCAATTTTCATAATTTTGTGCTTTCTTGCTCCATCCCCACCATTGCTGCCTTCTTTTGCCGCTTTTGGGTCTCCTACCCTATCTAGCACTGTTGAGTTCCCCGGACTGCAGCTGGTAGTTTGTCTCCCTCTGCCATGGCAGTTGCTATTTCGTCAGTCGTTCTTGCATTCCTGTCTCTGGCGCTTCCTCGCTGCCCTGCTGAGTCCTGTACTCCTCGCCTGCATCTGAGCCGCCATGACGCTGCTCCTCTGGACATTCACGTTGCTTACCATGGCCCTCTCATCCTTCCTCCTACAAGAAAGAAAAAAAAAGCGCACAGCTTTCATCTGTGTCTGGCCTCCTCTCTCCTGCTGCCTTATACCCAATACAGAATTGCAAATGCAGAACGAGCTCCGACAGAATTTTGTTTGAAATGTTGCATCATTTCAGTGCACAAATGCATTCCAGTATAAAACATTTGTTTTTAATGCTCAGCATTTCAAATCTTATTGTTGGGGATTTTGTAGTCAGTATGAAGGGCTTGACGGTAGAGTGGATGTCGGCATAAAGGTCGACGGGCTATCTGAACGGTCGGGAACCTGTCTACGGGATATTAGAAGTCGGGCACCTTGGAGTCGGGAAATCGTACAGATCCTTTCAAAACATATGCACAATTGTACACAATTCCTGAAACTGGCCCCAGAGAAGGACAATGGAGATCTGAATATACAGTTGCTGTGAGTGAACCAAGAGTGACACAGCAATTGCATATTACACTTTTTACATGAGGTTGCACCCACTATTCTGCCCTAGGCTGGTCCTTTCTGAGTACAAGAAGGTTAAAACAATATATATATATATATATATATATATATCTCTGTTGATCTACAAAGTCCTGCTGAATAATTTACCATCATATATAATGCAATTCTTTTAAAGAACTACATGCTCATATGGCCTGAAAAGTAACTTTGTAATTTATGTAGAAACCCCAAGACACTGCACCTCTTACAGTAAATCCACATTCAGTTGTCTTGCCCCCCTACACACTGGAATAAGTTGCAGTGTGCCCTTAGACTAGGTAACACAGTTTCAATAAACATTGTACAGATAGTTGCAGTTGCTATTAGGATTTATTCATAATCCTACAGTGTGACCTACTCAAGCACTTTTTCTCCTCACAGTGAAGAGCTGTCTACTTCGTAACCACGTGTCATCTAATTGTACAAATATGTATTACTAATCTGGATCTGCCCACTGGTTCTGCTGAACCCGAACTGTGTAAAACTGTATTGATATTTTTTTGTTTTACAAATCTGTCATGTAAAATTGGCTATTCCATCACTGGTAACTTTGAACTGTCTTGTAACTGCCTTAATATTTCTGCAAAATGAATTGCCATCTCTGTTCTAAAATCTATATTCCATTTATTTCTGTACTATTTGTTGTACCCATGACCTTCTTGTAAATGAACACTGCTCAGCTGAGTTTTTTTCCAGATAAAACAAATAAAATACAAAACACGTCTGGTATTTATTGTTCTAAATTAGATGGTGCCTGTGTGTGTGTGTGTGTGTGATTTATTTACAAGGTTTGTAATTTAACTGTGTTGTCTGTATATCCATGGCACCCCACCTCTTATTGCTAGGGTTATGGTCACCCGATAAGACTGCAAGATACACATGAGACACAAGATCAAATTTCGACCTTTCCACCTAAGTCTCTTCAGTTATTTTGTGCATCTGAAAAGGCTGCAGCACACTCACCTAGCTCCTGTACTCAGCAGATAGCAGACGAGAAGTAGCTGGGAACACAAAACAACGTAAGCTCCCAAAATTACGAAGATTGATCAAAACATTTGCGTCTCGACACAAAAAGAAATGCACTATGAACCTACTATTTTTTTCAATATATAGTTACACAGATATGACTAGAATGTGACCTACAGGTATAATGATCATATGTTTTCTTTTGTAGTTACATGCCGGACAAAGCTTGACATGTGATGATCATTTGAGAATGTAGAAAACTGAGATCAGTGCAATCATCAAGTACCTCCATATCAAAGGAATGACTCCAATGCAAATCCATGAGGATACTGTCAACACACGTGGGGCAGCAGCCCCTTCATATTCAACTGTCAAGAAAAGGGCTGCTGAATTTAAGCATGGCAGAAGAAGTGTTGAAGATGGTCCCAGGTCAGGGTGCCCAAGGTAGGTGACCACTGAGGAGAACACTGACGCAGTCCATCAAATGGTGATGAAAGACACACGAGTAACTATACAGTACGTAGCCAGAACCTTGGGCTTCAGTTTTGGGGTAGTACAATCAATCTTGACTGAAAACCTGGGCATGAGCACAGTGTCAGCAAGAGGGGTGCCAAGAATGTTGACATCCGATCCGACATGAGCCAGAAGGGACATTTCAAACCAACTTCTATCACAATACAGGAGAGATTCTGCAAACTTTATCAGTTGTATTGTAACAATGGATGAAACCTGGGCTCACCATTTTTATTCGAAGTCTACAGTAAAGCAAACAATAGAAACATTATGTATCTCCAATGCCAAAGAAGTCCAAGCAGGCCACCTCAAATGACAAAATCATAGTCTTGGTCATCTGGGACTCAGAAGGTGTGATCAGTGGTTGATTATCTTGAAAAAGGAAAGATAATAACTAGTGAGTACTATGCTGAACAACTGTGCAAGCTGAGAAAAGCCATCAAAGCCAAATGCCGTGGAAAATTGAGGTGAGGTGTTTTGCTCCTGCAAGACAAAGCTTCACCCCACATAGCACAGGCTCCTTTTGTACCCTCACTCATGGCTTTGCCACTCACGAGGATCAGGAAGTCACTGACATTCATGAAGATAAAAACAATATCTCATAGTCTCCCATCACTTATCCCCAATATCTTCATCTTAAGCTTGTCATAATCTTGCGTAAATAGCTTAACACCTGCTTTCTACGTAAGCAATAAGACCATGCAGGGGGTGTGACAAGGGTTAGCAGTAGAGATTTTTCTAACAAGCTGGTTAGGCGATGAGGGGTATTTTTTTATGGTCCTCAAAGACACGCCAGAAACGAAAACTTTGAATAGTGTTTGATATATTTTTTTTGGGAAATGTGTTTATGTGTGTAAGGAGAAGGTCATGACTGGAAAGAACATATATAAGGGATATGCAGTGGAAAGGAATGGCATACATGATTTATCTGCACAAGAGCAGTTTGACCTCGGGTAACCTCATGAGTGGCATTAACCATGAGTGAGGTGTCAGAGGTCAAACTGCTCGAGTGCTGATAAATCATATATGCCACTCCTTTCCATTGCATGTTTCATTTATGCAATAGGGATTGAGTGTTTTGGATGCTTTTTTATTTGTTTTTATTACAGTTCAAGTTTTATTTTTTATAAAGTTTCTGGGATTATTTTGTGTGTTCCTGCTCCAGATTGGAGTGATTGCTATGGTTGCTGTGGAGGTGTCGTCCGCAACGTAAAGGTGAGGTTTTGATTGGTTGTTTAACACTATGTGGGTGGTCTGGAGAGTTTTTGAAGCATGGTGGCTCTGGTTCTCGCTTAGCGAGAGTTGCAAAGAGACAGTCGCTGTGGTGATATATTTTTTTATTCTTGTTACATTTTCCCAATAATTTATTTGTGTGTTTTTTTTTTTTTGTAAAATTTTTATCTAGTTGATCCTGCCTTATCGGGATGTTCCTGCTGTCACTGTTGAGGGAGTGGAGAAGTGAGGTGACGTGTGTGGGTGAAAAGAGGAGCAGACTGTAACAGCGAGCACAGCAAGAAGCAGACAGCATTTTTCCTAGAGGTCAGTTGCTGGTTTTGAGTTTCTTGTGTTACCGCTTGTCATGCAGTTTGTACTTATGAAGTAGACAGCATTTTTTTGTCCCCAGGTCAATGGCTGGATGGTGATGTGTTTAGTTTTGGGGAGTAATTTGTGCTTGAAAAGCTCATTTTGTGAACTGCAGACAGGAGTGATACAGATGTCATGGACTTGTAAGCAAGCGGGTGGGAGTGCAGGGAAAGACTGCAGCGTGGTGTTTCAGTTTGTATAAAAAAAAAAAAGATGAAGCAGTGTGGGGAAAAATTATTTGTATATTTTCCCTTGTGTGTGTGTGTTTTTCCCCACAGTAATACTGTCAGTAAAAGTAGATAGTTGGAGCTCTGGGGAATGCGACTAAAAGATTGTGGAAGAAGTGCCAGTGGGGGGGGGGATGATTGATGGTAGGGTGTTGAATAAACGGTGGTTGATTGACATTAGGGTGTTGAATAAATCATAGAACCACCGTTTATTCAACACCAGTGAAAATAAATGAATTTATTTAATGGTTTATCCAGCCACACCTATTACATACATTTATTTATTGCTTTATTAATTTATTTAATGTTAATTTAAGGGAATTCACACCTCTCAACCTTTCATCACTGAAATGAGAGACACGGACACTCAAAATGAGGGACAATGGAGAGACAAATCCTCAAACATGGATGGAGATACCAAAGAACAGTTACGTAACAACTTAACCGTGACAGTAGATCTTCAAGGGCATCTCAGTCACCAGGTAACATGTAGGAACTTCACTGTCGGTGAAGGGGAATCCACATGGAAGATTTTCAGCAGTACAATTGGTGTCGCCCATGCCGTCAATGTCTGCCGACATCATGAACCCTCTAAAGGCATGGGCGGCCCCACTCCCTCCTCAGTTTTTTCCCCCGGACACTAAGGGAGCCAGGCTCATGCCATGGATGACCGAGGACAGAGAGAGGTGCCCAGGCCTATAAGAAAGGCTGGATACACCAGACAACTAGTTCCTAGACAGGAGACCCAAGAAGGGGGATGCTGGGAGGGAAAGCATACCTGATGACTGAGATCCCCTCAAAGATCTACTGTTATGGTAAATTCTTACGTAACTGTCCTATCTTCTTTGGGGGTATCTCAGTCATCAGGTCACACCATAGGAATGAGTCCCAAGCAGTTACAGGAGCAAACAGACAGTCTGGAAGGAGGGTGCACCATCAACTTCAGACAGGAGGTCCTGCCGCACAGCCCTGCCAAAACCTGCACAAGCTCTAGAGGCAATGTCCAGACTGTGGTGCTTGGTGAAAGTATGGACGGTACTCCAGGTGGCAGCCACACAAATGTCAGTGGCTGAGACCTCTCTGAAACAGGCCACAGAGGTAGCCATACCACTTGTGGAATAAGCTTTGACAGCACCAGGCAATTCTTTGCTGTACTTATTGTAGCAGAACACAATGCAATTTGGCAACCATTTGGATAAACATTGCTTAGAAACTGTAATGACCTCCCTACCTGGGGCGAAGGAAACAAACAGCTGCTTCTGCTTTCTAGACTCCTTGGTCCGAAGCAGGTAGTACTTCAAAATTCTGCACACATCTAACGTATGGAGTAGTGCTTCCCCTTGATTCTGGATTGGCATGTTTGGGAAAATAAACAGAAAGGCAGACAGACTGGTTGAGTGTAAACTCTGAGGCCACCTTAGGGAGAAACTTAGGATTTGTGCACAAAGACACCCTGTCTTTGTGAAAAATCAAATAAGGCTCTTTGCACCAGAGGGCCTGAAGCGCTGAAATTCTTCGAGCAGAAGTAATGGCAACTAAAACTAATGCTTTCCAAGAGAGAAAGTGTAAATCGCAAGTCACGATTGGCTCAAAGGGAGACAGGGTCTATTTCTTCGAAACAAAATTCAAGTCTTAAGCCAGGACAGAAGAATGGATTGGCGGTTTAAGATGCAGGACGCCCCTTAGAACGGTATGGGATACTTCCAGCTGAAAAATCGTGCAGTCACCTGCGGGCTCATGAAATGCAGAAATAGCCAAAAGGTGCACCTTGAGAGAGGAGTACTGGAGACCCGAGTCGGAAAGAGAGATCAGGTAGTCCAGGATATGGTTCACCGGGCAGGTGAAAGGGTCTAAACTATGTTTGGCAGCCCAGATGACAAACCGCTTCCACTTCATGGCATATGTGACTCGAGTGGAAGGCTTTTGGGCGGCCACTAGGATGTCCACTCTCCGTTAGAGACCCCAAACCTGGCGATGGCTATGTCCTCAGGAACCAGGCATGTAGATGGAGTGATCTGAGGCTGGGATGAACCATGGTCCCCTGAGCCTGGGTGAGCAGATTCCTCCAAAGTGGCTCCTCCGCCATCTGCTGGAGCGGAGGGAACCAAATCTGTCAGGACCAGAAGGGAGCTACCAGGATCATGCTGGCCCCCTCCATCTGCAACTTGATTAGCACCCTCAGAATTAGTGGAAACGGAGGGAAAGCATACAGAAACCTTACATTCCAGGAGAGGAACAACGCGTCTTGCCAGAAAAATCCAGGCCCTGGGTCTAGCAAGCAGAAATTGGGCAGTTTTGCGTTGAGTGGGGAAGCATAAAGGTCCCACTCTGGACGACCCCATCTGCAGAACAAGTCTTCTGCAACAGATGAGAGAAACTCCCATTCGTGCATGCTGGACTGAGTCCCACTCACAGTGTCCGCCAGAGTGTTTAGCAAGCCTGGCATATGGACTGCAGAGTGTGTCAGACTGTGAACCAGCACCCAGTACCACACTCTCATGACCTCCCTGTAAAGGGGGTACAAATAAGTCCACCCCTGCTCGTTGATGTAGTATACTATGCTTAGAATGTCTGACTGCACCAGCAGCTGATCCAGAGCGAGGTGCTCCTGAAAAGCCTGCATGGCGTTTAGCACCACCCTTATCTCTAGGACACTGATATGCAGGGAGGTTTCCCACTGGGACCAAGAGCCCTGGGTCTGGGAAGGGACCAGATGCACACCCCAGCCCAGACCTGAGGCATCCATGGTTAGGATCTGTTGCAGGGAGATCATCTGGAATGGAATGCCTTGAAGCAGATTCAAGCAGTCCATCCACCATTGCACACTGCAGTACCTTGCATACTGGGGAGGAGACCAGGACTGGTTGATCTAACTCATCCATGCGCTGGTCCCACTGCACCTGAAGGGTCAACTGGAGAATGTGCATATGAAGTCTGGCCAGTGGAACAGTGGGTATGGCAGCTGCCATCAGGACCAGCAATCTGAGGTATACCCTGGCAGGAATGTAGCGAATCTGGGTGACTTCCTGAGCTTGAGCTATAAGACTCACTGCCCTGTTTCAGGGCAGGAAGGCCTTCCCCTGTGCTAAGACCAGGACCACTCCTGTATACTGCAACCTTTGGGATGGTACCAGAACTGACTTGGGCAGATTGATAGTGATGTCCAGGGAGTGGAAGAGCTGGAGAGTTCGCTCCAGAGTCAGCAAAATCGTTCCCTGGATGGGACCTTTAGGAGCCAGTCATCCAGATAAGTGAAAGCATACAGTCCCTCCCTTCTGAGAGCTACTGCATCCGCTGCTAAGCACTTGGTAAAGACTCGCGGTGCAGAGGACAATCCAAAGGGCAGCACTTTGAACTGATAATACTCACCCTCAAAGGCAAAACGAAGAAACTTCCTGTGAGAAGGAAATACCGAGATGTGCAGGTAGGTGCCCTGCATGTCAAGTGAGCAGAACCAGTCCCCTGTTTTGGGAAGGGGCATCAGACCTGGCAAAGTTACCAACCAGAACTTTCTGTGCTGGACAAACAGACTGAGGTCCTTTAGATCCAGGATAGGCCTCAGATTGCCAGTCTTTTTGGGGACCAGGAAAAACCTGAAGTAAAACCCCTTGTTTCTCTGGCACCTGGGCACTGGCTCGATAGCCTGCTTGCACAGAAGGGACTGTAGTTCCTCCCAGAGAACAGACAGGTGAGCCAGGGGATAACAGGAGGGCAGGGGTGAGGTTTCTGGAGGCTGCTCGATGAGCTCCAAGGTGCGTCTTCTTTCTATGATCTTCAGAATCCATGCATCCGAAGTTATGGTTTTCCATTGATTCAGATGGAGGGAGAACCGACCTCCAACCACCACCTCCTAATCCGGGACCAGAAGAGGGAGGTCTGGCAAGGAGTCAAGCAGAGGTGAAGCCAGCCGCAGGGGCTGGTCCCTCACTTCTGGGGCGCTTGGCCGCCGCTCCAGCACTGGAGGGGGTGGGCAAGGCAACCTGGGCTCTGCATTTTCATTGTGGCTGGGGAGCTGTCCCGGGCTCATTATTTGATTTGTGAAAAGGAGGGTGCCCGCTCCCCCTTGGTTGGGTGTGGTAGAGGAGTGGACAGACTTGAGGGCTCTACCCGAGGCTTGCACATCAATAATGATGTCCTGGACATCAGGGCCAAACAGCTTGGTGCCATTAAAGAGGGAATTAATCACTTATTGCTATACATCGGCCACAAAACTAGATACTCTGAGGCAGGAGTGCCTATGCAGGCATATGCCCATGGCAGCTGCCCTGGTAATGGTGTCAGCCATGTCATACAGGGCTCTGAGGAGATGCTTACTAACATCCTCAGCAGCTTGAAGGCATTGAAGCAGTTCCTGCTTTTGAGTGCCATCTGGAAGGGCCTGGACACCAGCCTTGCCCTTCTTCCAGTTGGCAATCTGGTACTTTACCATGTGTGACAGATAGTTTGCAATCCTCAAACCTAGAGTAGAGAAGGCGTATACCCCTTTACCCCCGAGGTCAATTCTGTGAGACTCTGTCTGAGGGAAGGGAACTAAGGTGCTCAGGCACCTTAGACCTGTCATGAGCTGCCTTGATAACCACTGAGTCTGTCTCGCACTGGGCAGCATAACAGGGGAAACCCTGAGGGGCATGATAAAGTTTGTCCACCCTTCAAGGCATAGCTGGCATCATGTCTGGTCTGTGTCAGGCTGCTGTGGCTGCATTCCTCAAGGCTGATAAGACTGGAGGAATGATCTTTGGGGGAGATTCTGGAATCGCCAGAAGACCCCAAATTATTTCCTGGTGGCATCCTCTTCCTCAGTGTGAAAGCCTAAGGTTGAGGACATCTGCTACATCACACTGAAAAATGTGGGGTCCTCAGGAGGAGATCTAGATGTGTGCTTCACCGAATCCTCACTGACAGAGGAAGCAGTGGACCTGTCAGAGACAAGGATTTCTTCCTCTTCTTCCTCCTCATTCTCAGGAAGAATGAGGTCTGGATGACACTCCTCCTCAACGTCGACCTCCTCTAGGTCTGGGTCTGGTATCGGTTGCATTGACGACAGCCTACCCCCCATAGGTTTCCCGTGGCCGATGAGTAGGCATCAACGACGAAGCTACCATCGACAGCGTCGGCGAGGAGATGCCTAAGGGCACCCAGCTGCTGCACAATCACATTGGTATATTTGACCATATTTGCTTAGGTCAACAGTGTTTGCTGACGGTTGGGGTGGGGTCAATGGCACAGATGTCGATGATCCACCAGCTGGGCCCTGAGAACACGAGGAGCCTATAGCCCGAGTAGGAGAAAGGACAGGCATTGACGGGAGAGTCATCGATGACAAGCCCATCGTCAATGAAGGAGGGGCCAATGACCCGGAGGTCAACGGCTGACTGTCCTGAGAATCGGGAGTGGATGCTGTCGGTATGAGTCTGGAGGGCACAGAGACCTGGACAGCAGATTTCTTTGTTGGTGCAGTCACAGCAGACGAAGATCCCCCAGAAGAAGGAGAGGTCGACAGAGAATGAGATCGACGCGAGGGGGAGGAGCGGCCACAATCTCAGTCTTTTGTGACCCCCACCAGGACTTGTCTCGGGTCTTGAAGGCCTGGGAGCTCAAAATCTGACAGGCGGCAGAGGCCGGGACCCTGAGGACCCCTGCCCAGAAGTGACTACCTGTTGACCCATCAGGAAATTTTTGAGAGCCTTTCTGTGTCACCTGAGGGTTGTTTGGTTAAACTTCTGGCAGAGCTCACAGTCACAGACACCGTGGTCAGGCCCAAGACAGCAGACACAGAGAGTGTTCATCTGTGGAGGCAATCTTCTTTCCAGCAGTGATGGAAGAGAGAAGTAGAAGTATTAACTCTCAACATAAACAAGCCATTGGAATCTCTTTAGAAAAAAAGATTCTGAAAAACAAAGTTAGAAAAGCCACAGGCAAAAAAAGATGCGAATACTGCCATGGAGTTTCTGAGGAGACTCATGCGAATGACTCGACGGAGGGAAAGAATCTAGGAGGGAGTAGGGCCGCCAACGCCTTTATAGGGTTGATGACATCAGCAGACATGAACAGTGTGAGCAGTCCCAGCTGTACTGCTGAAAATCTTCCGTGTGGATTTCCTTTCTAACGAAGGTAAAGTTCCTACTGTGTTACCTGATGACTGAGATACCCCTGAAGAAGATCTCAGAATACTGTGGAAACCATTGTGTTTACTACTATAAAGTTTATTTGTGATTTCTCAACTTAGAGAATTTGCTGTGAATTAAGACTTTAAAGCAGAAATTCATAATATTCTGTATGGTCACCACCTCTTCCATAAGGGCCGGATGAGGGACAGAGCAATTTTGAGACGTAAAATGAGAGACACTCCTCGTAATCACAGATAGCTGAAAGCTACGAGGGAGTTTTATGTTTAGGGTTTAACTTAAGATGTTTAGGTAAGAGTAATGGTGACAGCCACGTTTATGATGCAAATAAGGAATCCGCGGGGGGGGCGCTGTGGAGCCCGAGCAGGACGGCAGCGATTCGGAACAGCTCCTCGACTGAACATTAAAATCATTAAAAATCCTCTATAATTACCAGAAATTGATTTTATCAAATAGCACTATCCGAAAGAGGATCCCTCTAAACATAAAAATGGGCAATCCTCGCAAAGGCAGAGGTGGAGGCACAACCTCTAAAGCAGCCAGCTCTTCTCAGCTTTCGAGACAGGCTAACGAGGTACAGGCCGCACCACAACAGGAGTCGGAAGAAACAATAGCGTCGATCGGCCTTAAATTGAATAGGCTGATTACATCAGTAGCGGACTTAAATGGCAAAATAGACTCCTTTGGTATGAGAGTTGCAATTATTGAAAAGACAGTAGAGGAACTGCAAACTGAATCTCGGGAAGTTAAGAAGCAGACAGAATCAGCGTCGGCTGCAACAACACTGCTCGTAAGGGAAAACATGCACCTGAAGGCCAGACTTGAGACTTTGGAGAATCAGGCCCGCTCTGCTCATGTTAGAGTATTGAGCTTGCCGGAGGGCATTGAGGGGGACCACCCGGTGATGTTTTTGAAAGAATGGCTGGTGGAAAAACTGGTTCCAGAGGGGCAAGAAGCTTCTTTTGATATACAAAAAGAGTACAGAATTACCCCCCGAGGTTACCGTGAAGACGTGGAAACACCTCGTACATTCTTAATTATAACAGATGGTATAGGCACCAGGGATAAGATCCTCCGTTATGTCCGTCAGGCAAGCCCCATCCTGCAGGATGATGGAACTGTCTATTTATTCCCAGATATCAGTTACGCCACCTGTATTAAACGGAAAAGATTTGACGGAGTTAGAAAAAGGCTTAAGCAAGCGAACATTTCCCACTCGATGGTATTTCCAGCTCGATTAAGAATAACTCACAGTGGGAAAGTGTGGGTTTTCTCGACCTACCGAGGCCGGCAAGTGGGCCACACATTTTGCTGAATCCAGTCAGAATCGACGACGAGACCATGGAGAGGAGAGTAGCGAGGCAGAAGACCTTGAAGACGACTGAGGAAAATATAGACAGGCCAGAAAACGAGTTTATTCTCCAAAAGACATTTTAAATTTTAGAATGACTGTTTGAATAAATAATTTTTGTAATGGCCCATTTTGTTGCAGCCATAGATTGTTCTCTAGGCATACTAGGCTTCAGATTGCCTGTATAATAACTTTATCTGATTAGGCAATTTATTTAATCTGTATATTGCCTATTTCAGTATTACTGAGCTGCTATAATTACTTAGTACAGTACATTTAATAATCGTAGGTGATATGTTCCCCTACCTGTTTTGAGGGACGGAATTAGTTGATAGTTCAGTTGAGGCTGGGGTAATTGCTGCCTATGTTGTTTTATTTTAGCAGGACTTGTAAGTATATAGTGTGACACTAAATAGTCCCAGTACAGGGACACTTTATTGGATGGACTTTAAAATCCTAACCTTTAGTCTTCGAAATAGTCACACTGCTCATGGGCTTACTGTATAAAGGCAGCTTTAACATGCTATTATACTTGCTAGTAAAATGTTTAGATTACCCCTCTATGTGGTATCAAAATATTTGGGAATCACTAATCCTATGATTAATGTGGGAGGCTTTCCCTCTCTCCGATATGTACCAATGCAACTGGTATGTCCTAAATATGGTAATATTGTTTGTATGATGATATATGATAAAATAAAAAAAATAAAGTATAAAAAAAAAGAAATAAGGAATCCGTGAAGTGGTCTGTGAATTCTAAATGTGATTTGTCCAAATTCCAGATCACATGGTTGGACCTTTTTCTTTACAGGGCAGTACTGCACATCAACATATATGCTCATGGAATGACAACAGCCAATCAGAATACAGTATTTCACCTGCCCATTTTCTAAATCTATATTTATTTGGAAGCAGTACTGTAAGATGTTACAACTAAGCTAGTAGGGTCCAGGACTTCATCATCATCATCAAATCTTTATTTATTCAGGCGAACATCATTGAGCAAGGCTCACTTACAAGATGGACCTGATAAGGTCAAGGTTCAACAGTCGATACATAACAGACACATCATACACTTATATAAAACAGTTATACATACAGGGGAAAAAATGTTTATAAACAGTGATGTACAATAAAATTCACATGATACAAATGGGTTATAGGAGAGTCAGGCTGATATTTACAGTATATACAGTATATACATATCCCAGTGGAGGGGCCATGGCAAACACACAGTATAATGTAATACTAGGATGGTGAAGGTATTACTGGGTGCCATAAGATGGGGTGTCTGCCTGGGAGGGAGAACTGAAGAACAAAGATTATGCCATATATGGTTAATTTTTGGGAGGGAGATTGTGAGATGACAAGGCTAGCTCTAGCGGCAGCAACTGCATTTCTCTGTGAAGAAAACTGTACAACGCTGTTTAAAGGATGCAATTGGAATAATATTGGACAGTTTTAGGGATTTTTGTAGGGTGTTCCATGTATAGCTAGAGAATAGCTGATTGCTGCTCCTCCTATCCGGTGCTGAATTTGGGCAATTTGAGCAGGATGATGTTGTTGCTTCTTAGGGCATAGGAGCTAGGAATGGTCTGGGTGAAGCAGTCCAGAATATAGTTTGGAAGTTTTTTTGATAACGCTCTGTAGATCCATAGGGCTGCATTTCTGTTCCTTCTGAGGTGAAGGGAAACCCATCCAACTGCAGCATAAAGAGAGCAGTGATGGGTATTAGATGGCAGATCTGTAATGAATCTTATTGCTCTATGGTATAAGGTATCCAACTTGTGTAGATGGGAGATGGGGCAGTGACTATAAAGGAAGTCTGCATAGTCAACGACTGAGAGAAAAATGGCCTGGACTAACCTCATCTTTGAATCTCTGTTTAGGAAGGGTTTTAATCTATAGAGAAGGCCAAGCCTTTGGCCAAGCTTTTTTAGCAGTTCTTCTAAATGGTGAGTGAAGTCAGTCTGTTGTCAATCCACACACCTAGGTATTTGAAATTTTCTACATACTCCAGGTTTTCTCCAAGTATAGTGCATAGCTGGGGAGAATGATTGAAGAGGAGGTGCTGGTGGAGCTCTGATCTGTGAACATCATTGCTTTAGTTTTCTTTGCATTCAACAGAAGCTTTTTCTCAAGTAGCTGATATTGTAACAAGGAGAATTCTGTTTGTAGGATTTCATGAGCAGCTGCAGATGATGGGCTGCTGACATACAAAACAGTGTCATCAGCAAAGAGGTGTACAGAGGAATTGGTGAGGGTTGAATCAATGTTATTTATATAAATAGCAAAAGGATAGGACCCAGGATAGAACCTTGGGGACTCCTCTTAACAGTGGTTTTAATGGGGATAGGTCACCTCAGCTTTTACCTGCTGTGACCTACCGGTGAGATAACATCCCAACCACTTAAGGGAGGGTGGATCAAGGCCAAGGAGTGCAAGGATGATAGTAGAAGCTCGTGGTCCACAGTATCGAATGCTTTGCTCAGGTCCAGAAATACTGCACAGACATTATTCTTTTATCTAATTCGGTTTGCCAGTCATTTGTGACCTTGGCTAGTGCAGTGATAGTGCTATGATGCTGGCCCTGAATCCAGATTGAGCTGGATTCAAGAGGTTAGCATTGTCAAGATACTCCCTTAACTGGTTACTCACTAATTTCTCCAGCATCTTGGAAAGCACTGGTAGAATGGAAATGGGCCTGTAATTATTAAGTTCCACAGGGTCCCCTGATTGGGGAACCACTTGGGCTGTCTTCCACAGTGTGGGAATAGAACCAGAGTTTAGAGATAGGTTAAAGAGATGAGTTAGGGGACTCGTAGTACATGGGATGCAATCTTTAGAAAGTAGGGGTCCAGAGAGTCTGCCCTGCTTTTTTGGTATCCAGCTGCCATAGTAGGTCCTCTACTTGCTTCAACAGTACAGATTTGAAGCTGAAGGAAGAGTCAGCTTCTGAACACCAGTGTACTGGGAGCTTAATTGTTCCCTCAGCAGGTTAGCTGGAGAGGTGTCAAAGGCAAGGCCAGCCATTGTGAAGTGGTTATTGAAGCGCCCAGAATTTCCATTTTGCCAGTGATAGGGCCTTCACTGTGGTGTAATTGAGTTGGAAGGAGGTACTAGCATCCTGCCCCACCATACCCTTGATGGTACCCCAGAACCTAGCAGGATTATGATAGGAGGAGACGAGCTCAGCCAAGTAGAAGGCAGCCTTTGCATCCCTAACTTTCTTGGTGCATCTATTCCTTGCTTTCCTAAAGATCATCCAGTCATTTGCATTCTTGGTTTTTCTTGCCATTTTCCAGACTTTGTCTCTCTCCAGCAGTGCAGCTTTGAGGTCAGCTGAAAACCAACGACAGGATTTGTTTTTTATTCGGATACTAGATATTGGGGCATGGGTGTTAAGGGCATTTATTATAATGCTGTTTAGCAACTGCTGTGCTTTTTCCACAGAATGGGCAAGGTAAAACTCTTGCCAGTTTGGAGAGTGAGCTAGATCATGCAAATATCCTTCAATATTGATGTTTTTCTTGGATCTCCTCATGAGGAATTTTGCAGGGGTTGTTGTTTTGCTGGTGGATCTTACCCCTGCGATGGGGCAGTGATCACTTATGTCGCAGAGAAGCACTCCAGCATGTGTGAATAGATGTGGTTTATTCACTAGCATGATATCGAGTAGTGTGCTGTTATTACTATTCCTTGCATTAATTCTTGTTGGCTCATTAATTAGCTGTGTGAACCCATATGTATCACAGAATGATACCAAAGGTGCAGCTGCCTGGGTAAGCCAGTTGAAATTCAGGTCACCGAGAATAATGACTTCTTCAGTGCTGGGCTTGAGTAGATTCCCCAGGTGGGATAAGAGCTTGAGGTCAGCAGAGGGGGGTCTGTAGCATCCAACTAGCTGAAAAGCTGCTGTATTGGGGAGAGAGACTTTTAGGGATAGGCACTCAAATTCCTTGGGCATAGAGGTTGCAGCAATACAGGATACAGGTATACCGGATTTTGCATATATAGCTACTCCACCTCCCCTTGTTTGGCGATCCACTCTGAAAAGCTGATAGTTGGGTAGGTTAACATCCCTGTCTGCTGTGGTGGGTTTGAGCCATGTCTCAGATACCACGAGAAAGTCTGGCAAGGTATGGGCAACCCAAGCTTGTATCAGTGTAAGTTTTTTCAACAGACTGCGTACATTAATATGCAGAAAACTGAGGCCTTTAATTGAGGTTAGGTCTGATGGAGAGGTAATACATTCAGGGGGTCCAGGGTTGATTTCCACGTTACCAACACAGAGCAATAGAAAGAGCAGGAGTTTCATGAGGGCTGCCAGTGATAGGGAGAGGGGGCTGTCTTTGGTCCTCCTTCTCTTATTCTGTTGCCACCTTTGGGGTGCTCCATGTGGGGTTATGGAATTGTGTCGAGACACCAAGTAGCAGTTTGTGGTTAGCGTAGGGGAATCTGTATATCCAGTAGTGGAGCCTTGATTGAAATACGCCTGTGGTGGTTTGTGTCTCCTTTGAGGGTCACCCCACTGTAATCGATGCAGCAATGATAGGGCATATGTGAGGGTTTGAGCGTCAAACAATGGGGATGATTCAGAGAGACTGGGCGGATGGATCACCCTATTTTGTGTGGCAGGGACATCTTCTTTGTGGAACCCCATGGCTGACAGTGAAAGAAGTATCAGAAGTAAACTCCCCATGTGAGAGAGATATGGTTAGTTGGCTACCGGGAGAGTAGTGAAGTTGCTGATTGGTTGGATCAGCAGGCCGGTGAGACAGTTTGTTGGTTTAGGGTAATGTTGAGGGTGAGGAAGAAGTTTCAGCAGGAAGATGTCTATAGAAGTAACACATAAGAGGGGGGGGCGGGTGGGCAAAAATTTTGCTTTCTCCGAGTCCTCCTCGCTGTCCCTCCCGGCCTTGTAGGTTCCCTGTCGCTAAGCTAGCAGCCACCGCCAGCTGGCGGAGCGAAGCCCGCGCCCAGCTGTGCTATGGGGCAGGATGGCAGACTGAGAGAGACAGAGTAAGTGCAATAATTATATAGAGGTAGAAGCAAGTGTTCCTGTTCGTCACTGACTAAATCTGCACAACAAAAGGCTGTGGTGGGGGTGCTGTAGCCTCGGTGTTCGGCCCACTTGCAAATGCAAAAAGGATTTGTAATCACAATAAATCAACAGTTTCCTTGCAATTACCTTAAAAAGAAACAGCACTTTTAAGTATTTTTCACAGTTTAAGGAAGGAAAAGTGGCGCCTCAGCGTCTGGCCCACTTCGGATACCAGGATTTAGAATTACAGCAAAAATACAACAATTCAACAGAAACCCTTTACAGTTGCAGCAGATAGAAGACAGCTCTTTTTTGGGGGGATTTTGCAAGAAAACAGGGAAGAAATTCCCAACTCCCAGACAGGTTTCGGTATAGCAGGCTCAGTCAGTGAAAGTCAATGGGGCAGGAGAGCCAATCGGCTGCTGTGCCTAGAGGAGCGCTCGCTTACCGATTGGCTGCGGCTTTCCCAAGTCCTCCTTCATTGTCCCTCCCAGCCTCGTGGTTCCCTGAGTCGGCTAAGGTGCCACTTACTGCTCAAGTCTTGGGAATTTATACTTAGTTTTGCTCACTAACACTGAATTAATAAGCCACAGAACTGTTTCAGAATACAATGGTACTAGGGTAGCTGGCAGCACAATGATTAGTAAATGTATTCACAAGGGGGGATTGGGGTCTCCAATCATGTTGGTCACACAATTTGTGACTGTTGTCATATTCATCCAGCTTCTTCAAGAATTAATTTTATAGTTGGCTCAGTGACCTGCTGCATGGCAGTGCACGCTGCTGCCTCCTGCAAGCCCAGACTTTGCATGCAACCTCTGAAATCCCACACTGGGACTGGGGGCATCACGGAGGAGAGGCACTTACCTCCAAGGGAGGGAGAATGTGGGCTGCACAGCACTTGCGCTGTCACGCCCGCTGACCAAGGAAACACCGCACTGCAGATAGCCACTCAATTTCACGTGTTTCAAGTGGTGAGTATAGTATTTATTATTTATTTATCTAAAAATCGGTTACCAGGACAGGCACACTGAGCCAAGGCTCATTCCTAGGTGCGACCCAGCAGAGCAGAACAGGAGAAAAGAACAGTTACGTACTTACTGTAAAAGTAGATCTTCGAGAGAATCTTTTTCATCAGGCCACACCTATGGAACTATAGCTGCCAGGCGCTAGGACCACACGGAAACTTTTTGCAAGCAGTCCACTAGTGGCAACCCATGACGATATCTTACATCGACATCCTCTCTTCCCCGCCGGAGATCATACTCAGAGAACCTACCTCCAGGGAATCAGGAGAGAGCTGAAGCTTCCAGCTACCAGGAAAGGCTGGAAATAGCAGGTAGTCCATCCTGGAGAGAGAGAGAGACAGACAGGTACGAAGAAGCAGTCTAAGGAGGACAGAGAGTGAGACAGCACGGGCTGATAAAAGAGATTCTCTTGAATATCTACTGTTACGGTAAGTACATAACTGTTCTATCTTCTTCAAGGATATCTCCTTCATCAGGCCACACCTCTGGAACAAGTCCCAAGCAGTACTGCCAGAGAGAGAGTCTGGGTGACTGGAGGCTACAGGCCTAAGAAAGGAGGCCTTGAAGCGCAGCCAGGTCGAAAGCCTGCCCTTCTTCTAGAGGCAAAGTCCAGACTGTAGTGTTTAGTGAAAGTGTGGACAGTACTCCAAGTTGCAACAGCACAACTTTCTGCAGCTGAAACAGGCAACGGAAGTGGCTATGCCTCTACCCAGGAAGTTCCTTACTGTACTCCTATAATACAAAGCAATACAGTTGGCTAACCATCTGGACAGGCACTGTTTAGAAACTGGTACATCCTCTTTCCCAAGGTCATAGGAAACAAAAAGCTGCGAGGACTTCCTGCTGTCCTTTGTATGATGAACATAATATCAGAGTATTCTACATACATCTAAGTTATGGAGCAATGCTTCCCCTGGACTGGCATGCTCAGGAAAATAAATTGGTAGGTGGATAGCTTGATTCGAAGTAAATTTCAACACTACCTTAGGAAGAAACTTAGGGTTGGTTCATAAAGACACCCTGTGTTTATGGGAAAGCAAATAGAGAGGCTCACACATAAGAGCCTGAAGCTCAGAAATCCTTTGAGCAGAAGTAATAGCAACTAAGAATAAAGCTTTCCAAGAAAAGAAGCACACCATGCCGACGACCCGGGTTCAGGAGCAGACTCAGGCCATCGTGGGTTGGCTGGGTGGAGAAGAATCGAGCACCTAACGGCTTGCTCTCCTTTACGGGGAGGGCTGGGGAGTTAGCTTACACTCTACCACCACCTCCTGGGAACTTGGAGATGCCGCACAGACAACATATGGGTTGATGCTGGCAGAGGACAGGAGCAGATTCACGCCCCAGCGCAAGGCCGGCTCGGATGGTCCTCAATACACTGCTGATGTTGAGGGAACTGGAACAGCGGAAAAATACCCCCCAGATGGTCCTGGCGACGATCTCCCGCTACACCCCATAGTGTGAGGGCAGACTCCGTTGTGTGCACGCACTCCACTGAGGTACGAAGAAGGTAAGTCTGGGGCCTTCCTTGCCCCACCCAGGGGGTTAACTGGGAAGACCGAAGGATAAAAATTAAGAGCACGGATGCGCACACTAGGGGCAGACTCCTCTACACCTGAGGCAGAGACTTGGGGAGCCGAGAGATAGGAGGGTCTGGGGGGAGGGATAGGAGGATAAACAGAGAGTAAAAAAAAAAGAAAAAAGAAAAGAAGCACAGGCCACAAGTCATGACTGGCTCAAAAGGAGCCAAAGTGTTTCTCTAGCAAAAATTCAGGTCCCAAGCCAGGACTGGATTGCGGATGGGAGGCTTCAAGTGCAGAATGCCTCTCAAGAACGTACAGGCTACTTCCAGCTGAGTCACCATACGGCCATCAGTATGCACGTGGAAAGCTGAAATATCAGCCAAGTGCACTTTGATAGACGAGTATTGCAGTCCTGTGTCTGACAAGGACAATAAATACTCTAGAACCTGGTTCTCTGGGCAAGTAAAGGGATCAAAGTGATGAGAAGCAGCCCACGAAGCAAAGTGCTTCTACTTCATGGAGCAGACGGCCCTGGTGGCAGCCATCAGGACATCAATCACCTTAAGGGACACTCCAAACCTCGCAATGGCTATGTCTTCAGCAGCCAGACGTGGAGATGGAGTAACTTGAGGCCCGGATGCACCAGGGTTCCCTGTTCCTGTTCCAGTGATGGCAAGCCCTTGGACAGAGGCAGGGGTACTGGGGGTTCCACTGTCAACTACTGTGGTAAGGGAAACCAGATATGAGGAGGCCAAAAGGGAGCCACAAGAATTAGAGTAGCTTCCTCCATTTGGAGCTTGATTAGCACCATCTGAATCACAGAAAAGGGAGGGAAGGCATAAAGGAACCTCCCATTCCAAGAGAGGGAAAAAATATTTCCTTATGTTGCCCCTGAGCCGTCCCCCCTTTATCTTTGAATTGTGCCCCCTGTTCTTGCACATCTCTTTTTCTGAAAGATGCTACCTTCCTGGACTTTGTTGATTCCCTTGAGGTACTTGAAAGTTTCTATTATGTCCCCCCTGTCTCTCCTTTCCTCAAGGGTATACATATTAAGCTCTCTTAGTCACTCTTCATACGGTTTCTGATGCAGACCCTGCACCATTTTAGTTGCCCTCCTCTGGACCGCCTCCATCCTGTCTATGTCCTTGCGTAGATGGGGTCTCCAAAACTGCACGCAGTACTCCAAATGGCGTCTCACCAACTGTCTGTACAGAGGAATAGCCACTTCCCGTTTTCTACTGGTGATGCCTCTCCCTATGCATCCCAGTATCCCCCCCAGCTCTCCTTACTGCCTTCTCACATTGCTTGCCTAGCTTAAGGTCATCTGATATGATTACCCCCAGGTTTTTTTCCATTTGTGTTGTTGTTAGTACCTCCCCCCCCCATTGTGTACTCTTCACCTGGGTTTTTGTTTCCCAGGTACATTACTTTGCACTTCTCTGCATTGAATCTAAGTTGCCATACATCTGACCATTCCTCCAACCTTGTCAAGTTCCTTTTCATCCTTTCCACCCCCCAACTGTATAACAACTCTGTTGCAGATCTTTGTGTCATCTGCAAAGAGGCACACTTTTCCTTCCAGACCCTCTGCAATGTCTCCTATAAAGACATTAAAAAGGACCGGACCCAGTACTGAACCCTGAGGTACCCCACTAGTAACACCCCTTTCTTCGGAGTGAGTTCCATTTACTATTACCCTCTGTGTCCTGTTGTGCAGCTAATTTGTTACCCATGCTACCACCTTGGGACCCACTCCCAGGCTGGCTAACTTGATTATTAATCTTTTGTGCGGGACTGTGTCAACTGCCTTGCTAAAGTCTAGGTAGGCCATATCCACAGTCCCTCCCTGGTCTATTACTTTGGTCACCCAGTCAAAGAAATCAATTTAGATTTGTCTGACATGACTGTCCTGCTGTGAATCCATGCTGTCTTGGGTCCTGTGCTCCGCTGGACTCTAAGTACTCAACAATTCTTTCTTTCAAAAGTCATTCTTTCTTTATGTCTATTAATGCTCGCAGCTTAAATAATAAGCTAGATGAGTTATTGTTAATTAATCAGGATATTCACATTTGTGCCATAGTTGAGACTTGGTGGCAGTCTGATGATACATGGGATAAACAAATTAAAACGTATACACTCTTTAATAAAGACCGATCCCTAACTAAGGGTGGGGGGTGGCAGTGTACATCAGTGATATGATCGTTTCAGAGCAAGTTGAAATAACTAGTTGGCAGGATATGGAAGCTCTCTGGGTAAAGATTAGCCCTCCCCACTCAGTTATAATAAATTTAGGAGTATTATATAGGCCACCATCCACAAAATTGCAAGAAAATGAGGAAATCCTAGCTTTTATTACACAGCAATGCCTATTGGGCAAGGTTATTTTGCTAGGGGACTTTAACCTTCCAGGTATTAATTGGGAACTTCAAAAAGCATTTTCAAGTATAGAATCAAGATACCTGGATACCTTTAACCTTGCTGGTATGGACCAATTTGTTGCTACTAGCACTAGGGGTGATCATATTTTGGATATAGTGTTAAGTGATATGGGTGAAAACATCATTGACTGTAATGTAAATCCCCCACTTGGGTCCAGTGACCACTCTATTGTTACTTTTCAGTACAAGGAGGCATTAGGTAAATGTACAGGTACAACATTACTCCAAAGGTACAAGAGAGCTGATTTTGAGTCTATGAGACACATACTTGAAGCCTGGGATTGGAAATCAGATTTTGGTGCACAACCAGTTGATGTAATTTGGGGCAAATTAATTAATAAATTAAATGTACTGGTCCAAAGGTATGTGCCCGTTACTAACAAATATAATGAGACAAAAAGAAATGTTCCCCCACCTTGGTGGACCCCTTAAGTTAAATTATTAATTAAAGAAAAACATAGATGTTACCATTATGCTAAAAAAGCTAATACGGAGGAAAGCTGGGAAAAATATAAAATAAGCCAAAGGGCAGCCAAAAAAGGCATTTTTATAGCAAAAAGAAATTTTGAGTATACCTTAGCTGCCAAAGTACACTATAATTATAAAACCTTCTATACCTATGTAAATGGTAAAAAAGGTAAAAATTAATGTGTTGGACCCCTTAAAACCAACAATGGGGAAAGTATAATCGATAATGGGTCACTAGCTGAGGAGTTTAATAATTACTTCTCTACAGTTTTTAATGTAAGTCAACATTCTGCCAAACATGGGATTGCCTTATTGCAGCCAAACTCTAGTTATTTAATTGATAGAGCCAACATACTTATGAGACTTAAGCAAGTCAAGCAAAACAAGGCACATGGACCAGATGGTATTCATCCTAGGGTGTTAAAGGAACTAGCAGAGGTTTTGGTTGATCCCGTAACGCACTTGTTCCAGTCATCTATTGAAACAGGAGAGGTCCCGGAAGCCTGGCGACAGGCAACTGTGATCCCTATACATAAGAAAGGATCACGGCAATTGGTGTCCAATTATAAGCCCATAAGTTTGACCTCAGTGCTGGGTAAAATATTGGAAGCTATAATAAAGGATTTTATTGTAGACTTCATTGAAAAATCTGACAAGAATGATAAATCTCAACATGGTTTTAGAAAAGGGAGATCATGCCAGACTAATCTATTGGAATTTTATAATAAGGTTAGCAAGTCAATTGATAAAGGTACTCCAGTCAATGTCATCTACCTGGACTTTGCTAAGGCCTTTGATAAGGTCCCTCATGAGGAACTAGTTAAAGTTATCCAACAATTCGATCTGCCAAATTGGACAGTTCTGTGGATTAGGGCATGGTTGGCAGATCGGAAACAGAGGGTGTGTGTTAGGGGTCAATTCTGTAGTCAATCCCGTGTGACTAGTGGTGTCCCGCTAGGGGTCCGTGCTGTGGCCCTGCCTTTTCAATCTTTACATATCAACAATTCAGGTAAATCAGAATGTATGGTTGTCAAAATTTGCGGACGACACAAAACTTGGGGGAACAGTAAATAATATAGCTGAATATAAAATTCTCCAATCAGCTCTAAATGAACTGGAAACTTGGGCTTCTCAAAAACAATCTGTATTTAATAAAGATAAATGTTCCTTTATTCATTTTGGATATAATAATTTCTTTAAATATAATCTGGGAGGTACAGTATTAAGGGTCTCAGTAGAAGAGTCAGATCTTGGGATTAATATTGGTAACAACCTGGAATTTAGTACACACTGCAATAAGATTATGAAAAAATCTAGTGGTGTTGCACACTATAAATAGACATATAGGATGCAAGGAAAGTGAAGTTATAGTCCCCTTGTATACTGCACTTGTGAGGCTCCATATGGAGTATTGTGTGCAGTTTTGGGCACCTTATAAGAGACAGGATGTGGGATCACTTGAGAGGGCCCAGAGAACAGTTACAAAATCTATTAGAGGATTTAAAGGACAGAGTTACGAGCAGAGACTAAGTGCATTGGGATTGTATACACTTGAATATAGAAGAACGAGAGGGGACATGTGCCTCATTTTTAAGGCTCATAAAGACTGTTTTTTTGGGACTGTATAGGGTTGCAGCATAGCAACCATGGACATAATACAAGAGCACATAGCCAGCAATTAGTTAAAGAGAAAACAAATACAAATAAGAGACGATTTTGGATAAATAATAGAGTAACACAAATATGGAATGCATTGCCCAGAGATGTGGTTGGTAGTAAAACAATATCTGAATTTAAAGCTAAATTGATCAGTACTGCACTAAGAAAGGAATTTAGGGCTACTTATAGGCTTTAGTGGCGAGCTTATGGACTTCGGTCTCCAACTGCTCTGTATTGTCAATCAATGAAATCAAGGAAGTGATTTCATCATTTTCCCTACCACTGAGGTCAAACTAACAGGTCTGCAGTTTCCTGCTTCTGCCTTGCTCCCACTTTTGTGAAGGGGAATCATATCCGCCCTCCTCCAGTCCTCGGGTACCACCCCATCCTCCCACGATTTGTTAAAAAGGGTGGTCAGTGGTGTCACTAGGTCCCCCCCTTAGTTCTTTTAGGATTCTGGGGTGAATCCCATTAGGCTCCATTGCTTTGTCCACCTTGAGTTTTAGGAGTTCTTTCAGGACCCTTTCTTCTGTAAATGGACTGGTGTCGACCCCCCACCCAGAGTGCTTCTATTGTTTGGTTTTGTAACTCCTCCTCTTCTTTTGTGAATACTGAGCAAATGTATTCATTCAGTATCTCTGCCTTTCATTGTCTCCTCTGCCCACCTTCCCTCCCCTTTATTAAGCTTCACTATCCCGCCCTTGACCTTTCTTTGCTCCCTAATGTACCTAGAAAAGATTTTATCCCCCTTCCTAACTGAGTTGGCTATCTTTTCCTCAGTTTGGGCCTTTGCTATTCTGACTGTCTTCCCTGCTTCCCTCTGCTTTAACTGATACAGTGCCCTGTCCTGCTCCTTCTGTGTGTCCTTATACTTCATGAATGCTATTTTTTTCTCCCTAACCTTCCCTGCCACCTCTTTTGAGAACCACAGAGGTGTTTCACTCCGTTTTGTTTTATTTGTTTCACACAAAGGCTTGTTGCCTCCATGATGGCAGTTTTGATTTTTATCCATTGTTCTTCCACCCTCCTTTCTAGCCATTTGCTAGTGCATTCCTTAGGTATTCACCCATTTTGCCAAAGTCAGCCCTTCTAAAGTCCAATATCCTCGTTTTTGTATGGCTTGTCTCCGTGGTTGTGCTTATTGTGAACCACACTGTGTGGCAGTCGCTTGTTCCCAAATGGCTACCCACTTCTAAACCTCTGAGCCAAAGGGCAATACCCTGAACTGGTAGTGTTCCCCCTGCAACAGAAACCTGAGGTGCTTCCTGAGAGGTGGACAAATCCTGATATGCAGATAAGCATCCTGCATGACTAGGGAGCATATCCAGTCCCCTTTTTGCAGGAGGGGCAGCAGGCCTTGTACAGCGACCATCCTGAACTTCTTGTACTGAATACAGAAGTCCAGGTTCCTCAGATCCAAAATGAGCCTCAAGTCCCCTGTGGATTTGGGGACTAGAAAGAAATGAGAACAGAACCCCCTGTTCCTTTGTTCCTGGGAACTGGTTCTATGGCCCTCTTCTGCAGCAGTGTATGTACGTCCTCTAGTAGCACTGGTATGTGGCATAGAGGATAAGCTGAGGGAATTGGTGGAAGGTCTGGAGGCAGCCATTAACTGCAGGACCCAGGCATCTGTTGTAACTTCCCTCCACTGTTCCAGGTGGAGGGAAAGGTGACCCCCCCACCACCACCTTCAGATTTGGCACTGGAGGGCGGAGGTCTAAGGAGCAGTCATGCTGAAGCAGACCCAGCAACCACAGCCACACCTCCACCTCTAGGGGCTTTGGAGTGGGAATCTGTGGAGGAGGTTGGGGCCAGCAAAGCTGACCCTGCTCTGCTTTGGCTCGGTTGTCTGGTCCCTGACCCAGGTCTGTTGGTAGCCCTGCGAAAGGGGACCCTCTGCCTACTTCTCAGTTGAGTGTGGTAGAGCGAACAGACTGACCTTAGAGTCCTCCTCGAGGCTTGCAGGTCAGAGAGAATATCTTGTGCATCTGCCCCAAAGATTCTGTATCCTCTGAAAGGGGCATTCTGAATGGACTGCTGGGCATTAATAGCAAATCCTGAGACCTTTAGCCAGAATGCCTTCTTAGGCAGATGCCAGCCACAGCTGCTCTGGCTAAGGCATTTAAAATGTCATAGGCAAGCCTTAAGAGGTGCTTACCCATGTCAGCCCCAATCTGGAATGCCTTGAGCATTTCCTCTTTCTGGTACCCTCTGGGAGAGACTGGGCGGCTGCTTTAGCCTTTTTCCAGAGGATAATCTGGTATTTGACCATATGGGCCTGAGAGTTTGCTATTCTGAGACCCAGTCTGGCAAAGGTTCTCTTTCCTATTAAGTCTAGTTTTGTCAACTCCTCATCTGGGGGGGAGAGCACTGAGATGCTTAGGCACCTTAGACCTATCATGGGCTGCTTTTATCACAACTGAATCAGCCTCGGCTTTCCTGAGAGGGCTTGGCACAGCATGTCCACCTTCCTGGGCATGGCAGGGATCAAGCTTGGTCTGTGCCAGGCGGCCAAGGTGGCATCCTCTAGTGCAGCCAACAGAACAAGAATGATAAGAGGTGGAGATTCTGGCAGCTCTAGAAATTCCACCAAATTTCTCCCTAGTGATGTCTTCCTCCTCAGCATCAAACCACACTGTAGCCTGGAGTTGCTTCATCATAGAGATGAAGGAGGGGTCTTCAGGAGGGGACCACGGAGTATACAGCATGGAGTCCTCACTCCTTGTGGAAATGGTAGAGCCAGACCTCTCAGATGGGCTCCTTTCCATATGGTCTTCCTTCTCTTCTTCCTCTTGTAAAAGGAGATCAGGGTTGTATTCCTGATGAGCCCTGAAGGTGGCAAGGGAGGAAGCGAGGACGTCGACGCCGTGGAGGGTGAAGGGTGCATCAACCTAGCAGGTGTCGACGCTGGTGCTGGTCTGAGGGGCCCCGTTATTGTCATGCCCAGTGCAGGAGGACGAATAAGGCACAGGATTATTTCCACAAAGGAGGAAAATACCATCTGGACATAGACGGTGGCCTGCACTGCAGGGGCACCTTGCGATATCGACGGGGGAGAATGGAGCCCCAATGTTGATGGGCCATTGCTGGCCATAGGAGGTTCGACGGAACTCACTGCCAGACAACCTTGAAGGTTCTGAGGTCTGAGCGGCAGGACTTGCAAAGTCAATAGGGGGTGTCTGCAGCCTCAATGTTTACGGGCCTTTGCGGGCAGTAGGTCTGGCGGAAATCACTACCAGAGCCGACCATGCAGATGCTGAGACCTGAGTGGCAGGAGGCATTGACACAGTCGACGATTCTGCAATGATCAGCGCTGAATGAAGCGGTGACCGGGAGCACATTGTGGAGGGGGGGGGAATTATCCTTCCTCCACTCCCTCTCCCAGTGTTTGCACTTTCCTGAAGACTTCTATCAGGCCTTGGAAGACTGAGTTCAGGGAATGGGCCAATGACACAGAGGAGCTCTTCGCCTAAAGCTCTTTCTCCATTCTGGCTACCTGCTACTCGAGTAGAAGAGTATGCAGGGCTCGAAGACGGCATTGCTGGGTAGCTTGGTTAAACTTCAGGTAGATCTCACAGGCCTTAACGTTCTGGGCCTCTCCAAGACAGCACACGCAATTGTCTTGGTCATCACTGGAGTAGATTTATCCACCACACTCACAGTAACGGAAGAGTTTAGGGTTGTCTTTCATTGAAACACATGACGACAGCAATCACTTTAAAATAAAGTGATTACTAGGGGGAGAAAAATAATAAAACTTAGAAAAATCGAGGATTTAGCAGACAACTCTAGCAGTGGCGTTTTTGTGGAGTCCGTGTATGGCAACACCGAAAAGAACTGAGGAGGGAGAGGTTACCCATGTTTATACAGAGAGGATGTCAACGTAAGACGCTGTCATGGGCGGCCCATAGTGGACTGCTTGCAAAAAGGTTTCTGTGTGATCCTAATGCCTGGTGGCTATAGCTCCATAGGTGTGGCCTGATGAAAGAAATATCCTCAAAGAAAATCAGTAGTGTAATATATGAAAAAAGTCAAAAGAACAAAATTTGGTAAATAAACTGGAACAAAAATGAGTAAGTACAAAAAAGAAATTGTTGCCGAAAAATAAAGTGCGATCACAGCTCATTATGAAATGCCAATGCAAGTAGAAAGCAAAATGGCAATACACAGCATGCATTTCCTGAACTGACGACAGGACAAGCAATTGGGGAACATCAAAACTGCCATCACAGAGGCAACAAGCCTTTGTGTGAAGCAAATAAACAAATCAAAACGAAGGGAAAAAACACTATGGTTCTCAAAAGAAGTGGCGGGGAAGGTAAGGGAGAAAAAGATAGTATTCAGGAAGTATAAGAAAACACAGAAGAAGCAGGACAGAGAACTGTACCAGTTAAAGCAGAAGGAAGCAGGGAAGGCAGTCAGAATAGCAAAGGCCAAAACTGAGGAAAAGATAGCCAACTCGGTGAAGAAAGGGGATAAACCTTTATAGGTACATTAGGGAGCAAAGAAAGATGAAGGCAGGGATACTGAAGCTGAATAAAGAGGAAGGTGGTTGGGCAGAGAGCGACAGTGAAAAAGCAGGGATACTGAACGAATATTTCTGCTCAGTATTCACAACGAAAAAGCAGGGGGAGATACCTAATCCAGTCAACAAAAGTACTGTGGATGGGGGGGGTTGATATTAGTCCTGTCACAGAAGAAAGGGTTCTGAAAGAACTCTTAAAACTGAAAGTGGATAAAGCAATGGGGCCTGATGGATTTCACCCCAGAATTCTAAAAGAACTAAGGGAAGATCTAGTAACACCACTGACTACCCTTTTTAATAAATCATGGGAGGATGGTGTGGTACCTGAAGACTGGAGAATGGCAGATGTGATTCCCCTTCACAAAAGTGGGAGCCAGACAGAGGCAAGAAACTACAAACCTGCTAGTTTGATCTCAGTGGTAGGGAAAATGATGGAATCACTTCTGAAGGAAAGAACTGTTGAGTACCTAGAGGACAGTGGGGCACAGGACCCAAAGCAGCATGGATTCACAGCAGGAAGGTCATGTCAAACAAATCTAATTAATTTCTTTGACTGGGTGACCAAAGTAGCAGACCAGGAAGGGGCTGTGGACATGGCCTACCTAGACTTTAGCAAGGCATTTGACACAGTCCCGCACAAAAGATTAATAAACAAATTAGCCAGCCTGGGAGTGGGTCCCAAGGTGGTAGCCTGGGTAAAACACTGGCTGGACAACAGGACACAGCGGGTAGTAGTGACTGGAGTCCACAGTGAAGAAAGGAGGGTTACTAGTGTGGTACCGCAGGGTTCAGTACTGGGACCGGTCCTTTTTAATGTCTTTATAAGTGACATTGCAGAGGGACTGGAAGGGAAAGTATGTCTCTTTGCAGATGACACAAAGATCTGCAACACAGCTGATATGCAAGGTAGCGTGGAAAGGGTGAAAAGGGACTTGGCAAGGTTGGAGGAATGGTCAAATGTATGGCAGCTTAGATCCAACGCAAAGAAGTGCAAAGTAATGCACCTGAGAAACAAAAACCCAGGGCAAGAGTACACAATGGGGGTGAGATACTGACACAACAAAAAATGGAAAGGGACCTGGGGGTAGTCATATCAGATGACCTAAAGATGGGCCAGCAATGTGAGAAGGCAGTAAGGAGGGCTTGGGGGATACTGGGATGCATAGGGAGAGGCATCACCAGCAGAAAACAGGAAGTTGTTGGCCCTCTGTACTGACAGTTGGTAAGACCACATCTGGAGTACTGTGTACAGTTCTGGAGACCCCATCTCTGCAAAGACATAGACAGGGTGGACGCTGTCCAGAGGAGGGCAACCAAAGTGGTGCACGGTCTACACCAGAAGACATGTGAAGAAAGGAAAAATTACTCACCTTAGTAATGTTGCTTTTTCTAATGGAGTCTTGCTATATTCTGACATATGCAGTGAGTCCCAACCTTCGAACTGCCCCGGAGATGAAAGAGATAACTTTCCATGCCAGGCATGGAACGCTGAGCTCAAGCTCGGTTGAAACTCTGTCTGTTGTTCTTCAAACTCAAACCGTCAGATCTTTACGAGCTAAACTCACTAAGGTCCTGTGTGGAAGATGTAAACCTACACTAGCCAACTGGCTATTAAATATAAAAACACATTTTTATTTGGTCCCAAAACAAAGACTCAAGTCAGGAGACCCAAAAAATGAAAAACACAACACCAACTCACCCCAAGAAAGGAGGGGTGAAAACAACAAGGTGGGCACCTACTAAGTGCCAACACTGCACTGCCCACCCACATCCCAAAACAGAGGTTCTGAGAGGGGCAGGCAGGGGAGGTCAGAATATAGCAAGACTCCATTAGAAGAAACAACATTACTAAGGTGAGTAATTTTTTCTTCAAACAACATGAAGTCTTGCTATATTCTGACATATGCAGACTACAAAGCAGTACCTCCATGGAGGAGGGACAGAACCTACTTAGGAAATAGGCTCTGAAGCACAGCTGTGCCCAACCGAGCATCACTCCTAGCCTGGATGTCCAGGGAGTAATGCTTGGTAAAAGTGTGAACTGTTTTCCAGGTAGCTGCTTGACATATCTCTAGAATAGGGATGTCCCTGGCAGCAGCCAGAGAAGCAGCTGTACCTCTGGTAGAGTGAGCCCTCAGGCCTGAGGGAGGAAACTTTACCCAGTTTTTCATAGCAAAATTGGATACAAGAGACAATCCACCTGGCAATGGATCTTTTAGTGGCAGGTTTCCCTTTACCAACCTCACCATAAGTGAGGAACAGTTGGAGGGAGTCAAACTTGTGACCCTTGGTATGCTCTATGTAGTAACTAAGGGCTCTTTTCACATCTATGCTGTGCAGCCTCCTCTCGCCAGAGGAGGAATGGTCAGTGAAGTACACTGGAAGAGACATAGATTGATTAAGGTGGAAATCTGAAACCACCTTAGGCAAGAACTTCCTGTTAGTCCTGAGGACCACCTTATCTCTGTGAAATGAGATAAAATCAGGCTCCACTGACAAAGCTTGTAATTCACTTATGCATCTGGCAGAAGTGATGGCTACCAGAAATACAGTTTTCCAAGTCAAGTACTTAAGCTCTGCTGAAGACAAAGGCTCAAAGGGGGGTTGCATAAGCTGAGCAATGCAAACATTAAGGTCCCAGGCGGGGCAGGGTCCCTGAATGGAGGGTTGGTGTGAAGCAACCCCTTGAAAAACTTGGAGAACACAGGGTAAGCAGAAAAAGAAGAGGGCTTACCTGCTGAAATAAAAGCAGACACAGCTGCCAGATACACTTTCAGGGTAGCTGGCCTCAGCCCCAAGGTATTTAAGTGGACCATATAACCCAGGACTGTGGGCAAATCAGCAGATTCTGGGAAACATTTTCCAGAGCACCATATGGAAAACCTTTTCCATTTGGAATTATAAGTAGCCCTGGTGGAAGGTTTCTAGAAGCCTTCAGGATATCCATTACACCTTGGGAGAGGTGTAAATCAGCAAACTCTAACTCTTCAAGAGCCAGGCCTTGAGATTGAGAGATTTGAGGTTCGGGTACCAAACCCTCCCCTGAGCACAGGTTAACAGGTTGTAATTCCTGGGAAGACACAGGGGAAGATGGACTGCTAAGGACAGTAGGAGTGAATACCAGGGCTGTCTGGCCCAGTCTGGAGCAATCAGGATCATCTTGCAGGGTTGAGATCTAATTTTGACTAGCACTTTGAACAGGAGAGGGAAGGGGGAAAAGCATAGAGAAACTTCCCTTCCCAATTGAGAACTAAGGCATCCAGGGGACTGAGCCCAACACTGGGAGCCTGCAAAAAAAGGGGAAGTTGGTGATTGTCTGGGGCTGCAAAAAGATCTCTCTGCGGGTGCCCCATCTGGAAATATCACCTCCAAGACCAGGGGGTCCAGTGACCATTCGTGATGGCCCTGGGAAATCCTGCTGAGAGCATCTGCCAGGACATTGTCCTTGCCTTGGAGGTGAACTGCCGTAAGGGAGGTGTTCAGGGAGTAAGCCAGAGACCACAACTTCATTGCTTCGGTGCACAAGGCCGTAGACCGAGTGCCTCCTTGCTTGTTGATGTACCACATTGTGGTGGTGCTGTCTGTTCTGAACAGATTTGGAAAAAGCTTGAAGTGCTAGAAATACTGCTCTGAGTTCCAACAGATTGATGTGGAGCAGAGATTCCTGAGGGGACCACAACCCCTGGGTGGTGAGGTCGCCCATGTGAGCCCCCCACCCCAAGAGGGATACATCTGTAGTAAGGATTAAAGAGTGAGACTGAGTGACAAATGGAACCCCTTGTCTCAGACTGTTCTGATCCTGCCACCACTGTAGGGCCTGGATCAAGGTTCAGTTACTGGGATCAATTGGTCAGAGGGTCCTTCCTTTGAGACCAAAAGGCTCTTAAATGGAACTGAATGTCCTCATCTGAAATCTTGCTCCTGCACTACTGCTGTAGAAGCAGCCATGTGCCCTAGGGCTGTAGAAAATGCCTTGCTGGTCGAGACACCTGCAGGGTGAATGGAGGCCAGAGAGACCAGGGTCCTTGCCTGTCCAAAGGAAGGAAGGCTCTGGCTTTCTCTGTGTCCAGCTCTGCACCTATGAAGGTGAGGAGCTGGACAGGCTCTAGAACTGACCTTGAAAGATTCAGAAGGAAACCTAAAGAGGTGAGCAGTTGCTGAGTTATCTGTAGGTGTAACTTGACTTGGTCTGGGGACTGGCCTACTATTAGCCAGTCGTCCAGGTAAGGGAAGATGGCAATTTTCTGCCTTCTTAGAGAAGCAACTGCTACTGCCAGGCATTTTGTGAATACCCTTGGAGCAGAGGTGAGGCCAAAGGGCATTGCTCTGAACTGGTAATGGCCTGAGGGCAGCTCGAACCTGAGGTACTTTCGATGGGAGCTTCTGATGAGAATATGGAAGTAGGCATCCTTGAGGTCCAGGGACACTAGCCAGTCCCCTGGCCTTAGAGAGGGTAGAATAATTCCCAGAGTCACCATTTTGAATGTTGGTTTTAAAAGGTGCTTGTTTAAGTATGTGAGATCCAGGATGGGCCGCCATTCTCCGTCTTTTTTGGGGTAAGGAAGTACCTGGAGTACAACCCTTTGCCCTGGTGTAGGGGTGGAACCTTTCCACAGCTCTGAGAGCTAGGAGGAAGAGACCTCTGCCTCTAGGGCAAGTGCCTCTGATGGATTTGCAGGTGAGGATCTGGTTCTCATCTTTGGAAACTTTTGAAGCTGAGAACCAGTCCCTGGCTTACTACTTCCAGGACCCATTTGTCTAATGTCAGAGACTCCCAGTCCTGGACAAAAGTAAGCCAGCCTGCCCCCTACAGGTAGCTGAGAATCGGCCCTGGCAACCCCATCAGGGTGCCTGTTTGGCAGGAGCTTTGGGCTGAGGGGAGGAAGCAGGCCTGCTTGTATCCCGTCTGCCTCTCCCTCTAAAGAACCCCCTCTGGGCATAAGCAGAAGAGGAGGACTCGGCTTGGTAAAAAGGCCTATGAAAAGGCCTGCCCCTGCCCCTGGGAAGCTGCCTTTGAGGAGTGGCCTGCCTTTCCTTGGCCTGTGCACTCCTATAGGTGGTCCTATATTCATCCATTTTCTTCATGTAATTCTCTGTTTGCTCCCCAAACAGAGAATTACCCACAACAGGAAAAATCCATGGCCTTTGTCTGGGTATCCTGTGACAGGCTAGTACATCTGAGCCAAGCCATTCTTCGAAGTGCCACAGATGTAGCCATGACTCTAGAAGACACATCATTGGAGTCTACTGCAGTATGGAATTGCACCTTGGATGCCTCAATACCATTAGCAGCCACCTGCTCCAGCTCCTGGCAGCTGGCCAGGACCTGTTTTGCTAGGGCCATAACAGTGTCCCATCTGGATTTTTGATAATTAGCAGTATAGGCCATATAATTGGCCTGTCTGAGTCCCAAGGATGCTGCCATGTACTGTTTCTTTGCCATGGCATCAATCCTCCTGGAGTCCTTGTCCGGGGGGTGTGAAGCCAAGGGAATGTTTGCCTTATCACAGGCTGCAGCCTGCACTACCCCAACATGGCTGCATTGTTGTGTAAGGAACTCCGTGTCTGAGCCTGACAATGTATACCTCTTGTCCATTCTTTTATCCACAGGAGGTATAGTTAGGAGTCTTTAAAATTTTAAATGTCTGTTTCCCAAAAGATTTGTGCAAGGGAATAGACAGCCTCCTAGACTCCGAGATATCCATCATTTCTACATAGTCAGGCTCCTCCTGGTCATCCACAGCTTCTTCCATAGGAAGCTGGAGGGTTTCAGCCACTTTTTTATAAAACATGAAATGGGAGGGGGACTCAGGAAAGCCTAGGAGGAGACACCCCTGAAGGTCTGTCTGGGGAGATGTCTGGGTCAATGGGCACATCCAGACTTTCAAATCCACATTCACTTCCCTTATACTCCTCTTCCTCCTCCTCCGGTTCATAAAACTCCTCTAACTCATACTCTTGAACCGGTGGAACCGGCCGAACCGAGCGCCTGCCTGACGGTGCCGGTTCAGTCGGAACCGGGGAAAGCGACTGAACAATTTTGATCGCTTTGACTATCTCTTCAGCGGTTGGAGAGGAAAGTTTTGGCTCCACACCAGCTGATTTTTCTTTTCTAGTTCTTTTAGCCGGAACCAACTTCTCAGAATCGGCTCTCCTTTTGCCCGAAGAAGTCTCGCCCTGGTCAGAGGGCACTCCTTCTGGTTCGGTTTGAACCGAACCGGGCTGGCCATCCGGTTCAGTGGACTTTTTGGCCCCCCTTTTCCTGAGCCTACCAGTACTCTTTTCTAGGGTAGCTGCAGGGAAATTTTTGCAAATCTGGCAGTCTGCATTGAGGTGGTCAAACCCCAGACAATAAACACAGGTGGTGTAGGGTCAGCCCTGGCAAAGACTTCCCCACACACACTGCAGTGTTGAAACCCAGTGGGTCCGGTTTTTCCTTTGGGTTTCTCAGACATAGTGCCAGTCCTAACCAAACTTACCCTTTTATGGCAATCCGCCAGGCAAGACCCTCTTATCGGTTCCCAACCGTGTCACGGGTCATGGAAAACGAATAAAATCCGCTTTTTTAGATCCGTAACCACACTCTAAATCACAAATTAAGATTTTTAAAAACTTGATCGGTTCAAACCGAACCGATAAACCATTTACAAGTTCCACACAGAATAGAATTAATGTAAACCTATCTACTACTCACAAATACTATAGACAGAGACTGAACCGACAGGTTGCAGGTTTAAATTTGGTCAAAACTGAGAAAACGGTACTTTAACCGACAAAATGAACCAAGCAGAAGGAGAAATCTCCGGAGCGACTGTTCAGTGAGGCGGAGTAAAGAATCTGACGGTTTGAGTTTGAAGAACAACAGACAGAGTCTCAACCGAGCTCGAGCTCAGCGTTCCATGCCTGGCATGGAAAGTTAACTCTCATCTCCGGGGCAATTCGAAGGTTGGGACTCACTGCATATGTCAGAATATGGCATGAAGTTGTTTGAAGACTAAAGGAGCTTAAGATGTATAGCCTCGAGGAAAGGAGGGAGAGGGGGACATGATAGAAACTTTCAATTACGTCAAGGGAATCAGCAAAGTCCAAGAAGGTAGCTAGCATCTTTCAGAAAAAGAGATGTGCAAGAACAAGGGGGCACAATTTGAAGATAGAAGGGGACGGCTCAGAGGTAATGTGAGGAAGTATTTCTTCACAGAGAGGGTTGTAGATGCATGGAACAGCCTTCCTGAGGAGGTCATAGAATCAAAAACAGTGGGGGAATTCAAGAATGCATGGGAAAGGCATAAGGCAATTCTAGTGGGGGTAGGAGAAAGTAGGCTGTTGGTTAACTAAGATCTGCAACTTATCCATTAGGTAGGGAAATGGGCATACTAGGTGGGCCAAGCGGTCCTTATCTGCTGTCAAATTCTATGTTTCGATGTTTCTATGTCAGAGACCTGTAGACAAGCTTAAGCCCAACCCCATGGTATTGTACCTTGACCGAGTGCTTCTGGATATTTAGAAGATGAACCATAGTACACTCTTCAGATCAGTATCATCAGTGACAGCATAGGGGGGAGAAATCAAAAGCACATATCTGTACAATAGAGTAGCAAATAATTGTCAGAATTGGTATTTTTTTTACATTTCACTTTTCCTTCATTCACATAGTTATTTATGTAATGGCAGTGTAAATAAAAAATTACAACCATCAAGGTTATTTTGCTTGTCAGGCATCTACAGTAAGATTATCGTGACAGCCTAACACTAGGTGGATGGCAAGAAAAAATTACTCACCATAGTAATGTTGTTTCTTCTAATGGAGTCTTCTTGTATTCAGACATAATGCAGTTAGCCCCAGCACTTGAACTGCCCCGGAGAGGAAAGAGTTAACTCCATGCAGAAGCATGGAACGTTGAGCTTGAGCTCGGTTTTCAAACCTCTGTCTGTGGTACTTCCCAGTGTAACCGTCAGATTCTTACGAGCAACTAACTAACTAGGCAATAAAATATGGAAATTGTTTGAAACATATAGCCAAAAAGCAAAAAATAGTTTTGGGGTCCAAAAGACTCAAGTCGAGAACCCAAGAAGAAACAAGGTAATGACAATTTAGGCTATGAAAATAAGAATAATAAACATAACAGCTACCCCACCAAAAGGGAGGGCACAAGGTACACCCCTGAGGTGCAACACTGTACCATGCAGCCCACTCCCAAAAACAGGTTCTGAGAGGGGAGGCGGTGGGGGGGGGAGGTCTGAATACAGCAAGACTCCATTAGAAGAAACAACATTACTATGGTGAGTAATTTTTCTTCAAACAACATGAAATCTTGCTGTATTCAGACATAATGCTGACTACCAAGCAGTTCTCAATGGAGGAGGGAATGCAGAACCTACTTTGGGAACAGGCTCTGCAGTACTGCTGTGCCAAACCTAGCAACACTCCTAGCCTGGATGTCCAGGGAGTAATGCTTGGTGAATGTATGTACTGTTTTCCAGGTGGCTGCTTTACAGATCTCTAACAAGGGAATCTCTCTGGCCGCAGCTAGAGAGGCAGCTGTATCCCTAGTGGAGTGAGCCCTCAGGCCTGAAGAGGGTGTTCTAACCAATTTGTCATAGCAGAATTGTATACAAGAAACAATCCATCTGGCAATAAATCTTTTAGTGGCAGGCTTACCTTTCCCCACTTCATCATAAATGAGAAACAATTGAAGACAGTCATTTCTGTGTGCCTTAGTATGCTCTGTGTAGTAGCTAAGAGCCCTCTTAACATCCAAACTGTGTAATCTTCTTTCCCCTGAAGAAGAATGGTCAGTGAAAAACACAGGGAGCGATATGGACTGGTTTAGGTGAAAATCCGATACCACTTTAGGCAAGAACTTCCTATTAGTTCTTAGGACCACTTTATCCCTATGGAAGAATATGAAGTCAGGTTCAACTGACAGGGCCTGTAATTCACTAATCCACCTGGCAGAAGTAATAGCTACCAGAAACACAGTTTTCCAGGTCAAGTACTTCAATTCAGCCGAAGCCAAAGGCTCAAAGGGTGGCTGCATGAGCTGACCGGTGCAGACATTAAGATCCCAAGGTGGAGTAGGCTCCCTAAAGGGAGGGTTAATGTGGAGCAGACCTTTGAAAAACTTTCTGAAAACAGGATGAGATGCCAGGGAAGAGCCCTTCCCTGCTGAGAGGAATGCAGAGACAGCTGCTAGATGAACCTTCAGAGTGGCAGGCCTAAGGCCTAGACCATTCAGATGGAACTATATAGTCTAAGGTTGTGGAAATGTCTGCGGAATCAGGAAGGATGCCTTTCTGAGAGCACCAAATACTGAACCTCTTCCATTTGGAATTGTAAGTTTTTCTAGTGGAAGGTTTCCTTGAGACCTTTAGAATATCCAGAATTCGCTGAGACAGATAAAGTGCTGTATATTCTAACTCTTCAAGAGCCAGGCCTTGAGGTTGAGGGACTGGAGATTTGGGAACCAGATCTGCCCCTGGGAGGAGGAGAGAAGATTGTATCTTCTGGGAAGACACAGGGGATGTGACACAGCCAAGGACAACAGAAGAGGATACCAGGGCTGTCTGGCCCAATCTGGAGCCACCAAAATCACTGTGCAGGGTTGAGTTCTTATCTTGATCAGAACTCTGAACAGGAGAGGGAAAGGAGGGAAGGCATAGAGAAACCTGCCCTTCCAGTCCAGAATGAGGGCATCCTGGGGAACTGTCCCCAGGACTGGAGGTCTGCAACAAAACAGAGGAAGTTGATGATTGTCTGGTGCTGCAAATAGATCTATCTCTGGGATGCCCGACCTGGAGAAAATGATCCTCAGAATGTGAGGATTCATGGACCATTCGTGATGTCCCCGTGAAATCCTGCTCAGGGTATCTGCTAACACCAGAAAGAACTGGAAGGGGGCAGGATCAGTTGTGTTCCAGGACAGTAGCTGCTGCTGTTTTCACAGGGTTCTTGTGGATTTTACTTGGTAGGTTAGTTCTTTTCTTTCTTGCTTCTAAGGGGCTAGCAGGGTATTGTTCTGGGGATCCTGGATGTTTGTAAACTGATTTAGTGGCTGTAAGTGGGCTCTGTTTGTGGATGTTTCACTTTTGTAACAGGCCGCGCTGGTAGAGGCCTATTTCTTCTGATTTAAAACCTGTTTGGTGGGATTTGCTTGGGCCTGGTTCTTTAGCTGCAGGGCTTGGAGGGAGACACAGGGCTGATACACTCTCTCTTGTCAGGTGTCTGCCCAAGACCCACCTCCCCACCCTCCCTCCCCAGAAGTCTGCAAATTTATAGGGAAGACCTGCCCTGCAATTGAGGAAAAGGCTGCTTGCAGCTCATGTAGTTCTAGCCACTGGGGGTTGAATTTAAAGGCCGGAGAGAGGAGCTTAGGAGTTGTTCATTTTCCTTACATGTTTAATGTGTTGTACTGCACCTAGTAACAGAGTTTCTGTCATAGTGGGACTGTCTCTAGGATTAGTGGGTGACCTGATTAGGCAGTAGGGTATCTTGGAATAGGGGGAACCTGGTGGTCACCCAAGAAACCTATTTGAAAGGGGATGGAACCACACATCATTAGGGCCGCATCTTTGGGAGGGTGTTGGGGTGCAGGGTGGAGCAGCCATGATACTGGACTGGGCTTGAAGTTTGTTGGTTGCCCAGTGTGCTACCAGCAGCACAGCTTAGGGAGGAGGTTGCGGGGATGAGGAGAAAGCTGGGGAAGGGGGTGGTATGGTTGGGGGAAGGGGCTGGAAATCTCCACAGGAAGGTACCAAGCACTGGGGGCGGGGGTATAGGAAAGGAGTGCAGGAGAATACTAGGGGTCATATAGGACCCCTGGCAGAGGGGCCCAAAAGGACACTACCAAGGAAGCAGGCAGGTAACTGGGGACCCTCACAAAGGGGACGGAGGGACAACATTCTCAGGGAAGTAGGCGGATAGCCAGTGCTGGACAGAAGGAAGCAAGGCAGGAGGTGGATCAGACCTTATACTTAGTAACCGCTCCATTCTCTTCTTCTCTCAAGGATGGGGGGGATGTAGCCACGACAGAGGTGGTTAGAGATGGAAAGGTGGGAGGGCAAGGAGGCAGGGGGCCAGATAGCAGGAAGAACAGGGGGACCTGAATGCAGGAGAATGGGGAGCAGAATCGGAGCAGGAGGGGCAGGGGAAGAGGAGGAAAGCGCAGGAGAAGGACCAGTTGGAGGAAAGGTAAAGAAGGACCAGAGTACAAGGAGGATTCGAAAGAGAGCTGAGGGGTAGGCCAGGGAGCACGACGAGCAAGGAGGAACTAAATGGAGACAGGAAGGAAGGGAGGATGAGCCATGCTAGTTTAGCAGATGGGGAGAAGGACCAGTTGTGAGTAGGTAGTGGGAATAAACAAGGTACAGAAGGATACTCAGAAGGAGGAGAGGCATAGGATTGAGGGAGGGAGGGCTATGGTAAATAAGGAGCGGTGGCATGTGGCACACAGATAGGGGAGGAACAAGGAGCCAGCTGGGTGGAAGGGCCGAGAAAGGATGAGGGACATGGAAGGGGGGAGGAAAAGGAGTGGTCAGAGTGCTCCTGCTGGGGGATTCTATGATCAGGGGTATCAAATGGGATGGGAGGAGAAGCCTGGCCAGTTAGAACAAGATGCTTCCTGGACTAACGGTGCACAGGGCTAAGCCGAGGTATATCAGCTGGCAAAGGACTGTGGGGTTCCCAGACATACTGGTCCACCTGGGCACAAATGACATTGAGGGAAATAGCTAGCCAGAGATACAGGCAAGATTCAGGAGCTCGCCAGGGTCTGTCATGACATAGGATGCCAGTTTCTTCTCAGAAATCCTGCCAGTGCTAAGGGCTAGTGGGGAACACAAAGAAAAATTAGGGAGATAAACCAGTGGCTCAGGGGTGGTGTGGAGGCCAGAGGGTATGGGTTGATGGGGATTGGGGGAGACCTGGGAGGATAAGGGCTGTATGTTAGAGATAGACTACATCTCAATTTGGAGGAGGGAATCTCAAGTTGGAAAATAGAGGAGTTCATTGGTGAAAAGTGGGGTTTAAACTTGTGAAGGGGGTGGGATGGGAGAAAAGGCAGTCAAGGGATGCCGATAAAGGAGGGACTGTCTCCACCCCCTGGGGACCAGGAGGATTGCAGGAAAAGACCAACTGGCAAAGTGCAGACCAGGAGAAAACAGAATCCCAAGGGAACACGAGCAGGGAAATGGAACTATAGGAAAGGGTGTGGTAGTCTCAGTAATGCCAGGAGCTTGGCAATAAATGCCTGAGCTCCAGGCGATATTAACTGAGGAGCAGGATGTGGCAGCTATCACTGAGACTTGGGCCACTGCAAGACATGACTGGGACCTGAACCTGGAGGGTTACACTATGTTCAGGAAGGACAGGGGGAGGGAAGGGAGGAGGGGTAGCAATGATAGTCAAAAACTGCATTGGCATAGGGGGAGTAGAGGAGGCGGAGGCGATTTGGGTCACCTTGATAACAAGGGGGGGCAAGAGAGTAAAAATAGGAGTGGTGTATAGACCCCCTGCCCTGGCGGAGGAGCTGGAGGACAGTCTGGTGGCAGATGTTAGGGAGACACTACAGACTGGGCAGAGGAAAGGTGGTGGTGTTAGGGGACTTAAACATGCCAGGAACAGACTGGGAGACACTGACATCCCTCTGTGACCAGGAACAGAGGTTGTTGGATGTCTTCAAGACGCATTCTAACGCAGCAGGTGAGGAACCGACCAGGGAGGCATCGGTACTGGATGTGGTCCTGGCAGACAGTGACCAGATTGGGGGCCTGGAGGTAAGGGACCCATTGGCGGGGAGTGACCATGCCACGGTTTTGGTTCTGCCTGGACCTAGGAGGGGTAGAAGGCTGCACAAGACGAAGTAACCGACTTCAGGGGGTGGATTTAAGGAAATGGGAAGGATCCTTAGGAGCATTTGGATGGGATTTGGTCAGACATGGACGCTGATAGTAGGTGGAAATCATCAGGAGAGGGTGCAGGATGCTACCAGCACCTGTGCAAGAGTAAGATAAATGCAGTAGGGCCCAAAAACTTCTGTTGGTGGACCAGGAGGTCCAGGAGGTGGTGCGGGAAGAAAGCAGCCTATAAGAAATTCAAGTGCTCAAGGAGTGAAAGGGATCGAGGAGTATGAGCTGATGGCTAGAAGGGCCACTAGAGTGGTGGGTGGCTAAGGCAAGGAAGGAGCAGAACCTGGGCCAGGAAATTGAGAGGAAAAAGGGTTCTTTAGATACATTGGGGAAAGACGAAGGGTGAAGGGGCAGATTAGCAGGATTAGATCAGGAAGAGATGGGCACAAGACCCAGAGGAGCAGGCTGAGGTACTAATGAGTATTTCACCTCAGTTTTCACTAGGGAAATGGGGATGCTGCATCACATGGGAGGAGACAGAGATAATGAGGAGGGGGCCTCATCAATCGGCAGGTCTGGGAGGAGGGGCATCACTGGCAGGTGGGGGGGGCTAAGCAGGAGAAGAGGTACTGGAAGTGAAATCACAGCAGAGAGAGTGAGGGAAGCCTCAGCCCCTTAAGACGGAGAAAGCACCGTGCCGGATAAATTACATCCTAGAGTGCTGAAGGAACCCGCAGATGTCCTGGCGAAACCCCTGGCAGCTTTTCACCATCTCTCTGAGGACAGGGTGGGTGCCCCAAGACTGGAAGGTGGCGATGTAGTGCCTATCCACAAGGGGGGACAAGGAGGTGGAAGGAACCACAGGCCTGTCAGCCTGACATCAGTGGTGGGCAAGGTGATGGAGGGCATTGTCAAGGAGAGGCTAGGGGGACCTGGATAAGTCAGGGTGCCTGGACGATAGACAGCATGGATCATCCTGGGAAATCATGTCAGACAAACCTGGTGGAGTTCTATGACTGGGTGACAAGTGCCTTGGACCTGGGTAGACCAGTGGATGTCCTCTTTCTAGATTTCAGCAAGGCATTTGACTCTGTTCCTCACGTGCCTGTTGGATAAACTAGAAGAAATGGGGTGGAAACCAGATGATCCTGGATAGGCAATTGGCTCCAGGACCGGACCCAGAGGGTCGTATGGGATAGTCTCTTCCCAAGGAGGTGTCATTTGTGGGGTCCCACAGGATCAGTCCTTGGGCCCCTTCTGTTCAATGCCTACGATTCGATATAAGGACAGGAATCAGGAGTGAGATGAGTCTCTTTGCAGATGACTCAAACTGGGGCGTGTGGTGGATGGGAGGAGGGAGGTGGCCCTGCAGGGGACCTGGAGGCTCTGGAAGATGGTCTAGAAAGTGGAAGCTGAGGTTTAATGCAGGAAATGCAAGGTACTCACCTGGGGGCCAGAAACCAGGGCTGCGTACACCCTGGGGAGACACATAAGTCTCAATGGCTGAGAGGGACCTGGGGTGGTGGTGGATGTCAAGATGAACAACTCTGAGACTTGTGGGAGGCAGCAGCCAAGGCCAACAGGATGCTGGGATGCATCGCTAGGGGATCACCTCAGAAGGAGGGAAGTGATACTCCTCTGTATAACTGCTTGGTGAGGCGCACCTGGAGTACTCGGCAGTTTGGAGGCCGCACTTAAAGAGGGACATTAACTCCTGGAGAGGGTCCAGAGGAGGGCAACCAAAATGATTTGGGGCTTGGGGGACAGGACCTATGAGGAGAGGCTCAAGAGCTAAATATGTACACTTTGGAAGAGAGAAGGGACCGGGGACATGATAGAGGTCTTCAAGTACATGAAGAGGGTAAATAGGGAGGAACAGTGAGGTGCTTCAAGGAAGGAGGAGGAGGCCACCTAGAGGGCATGGGTGGAAGCTGGAGGGGAAGATTCAGGGAGAAAGGAGGAGGTTACTTCACTGAGAGGGTGGTAGAGCCATGGAATGCACTACCTAGGGGCTGGTGGAGGCAGAGACAGTGGAGGGGTTCAAGAGGGTGGGACAGGTACAGGGAAGGTTCAGGAAGCAAAATCCAATGCAGCAAGAATATCCGAACTGGGAAGGGAGAAGCCAGAGAAGGGAGGGGATAGCAAGGTCAGCACCCAGGGTGGGGCTGACCAAACGAGCAGACACGAAAGACCATTAGGCCTATTCTGCTGGCATTTTAGTATGTTAGTATGTAACACATCGTCTTTCCCTGGAAGATGAACCGCTACCAGGGAAGTCTGAAGGGAATAGGCCAGAGACCAAATCTTCATGGCCTCCATGCACAAGGCCGTGGACCGAGTGCCTCCCTGCTTGTTGATATACCACATTGTGGTAGTGCTGTCCGTCCTGATTTGGACCACCTTGCCCTTGACTGAATCTGAGATGGTCTGAAGGGCTAGGAAAACAGCCCTGAGTTCTAGGAGAGTGATATGAAGAGGAGACTCCTGCAGGGACCAGATTCCCTGAGCTGTTAGGGCTCCTAGGTGGGCTCCCCAGCCTAGGAGAGAAGCATCCGTAGTCAGTACTACTGATGGAACTTGAGGGAGAAATGGAACCCCTTGTCTGAGGTTGTCCTGGTCCAGCCACCACTGGAGAGCTTGTACCAGAGTTCGGATCACTGGAATCAGTTTGGAGAGACTGTCCCTTCTCTGTGACCAAAAGGACCTTAGATGGAACTGAATGTCCCACATCTGAAATCTGGCTCCCTGAACCACTGCAGTAGAGGCTGCCATGTGGCCCAAGAGTTGGAGGAACTGTCTCCATGGAAGAGAAACCTGAGGTCAAAGGAGGAAGTGTAGGTTCACTAAGGCCTTCACCCTTGTCAGAGGAAGGAAGGCTTTTGCTTGGACAGTATCCAATTCCACCCCTATGAAGGTGAGAAGCTGTACTGGTTAGAGGACTGATTTTGGCAGATTTAGAAGAAACCCCAGAGAACTGAGCAAGTACTGGGTGGTTTGCAGAGCTGCCCTGTCCTGATCTGATGACTGCCCTACCAGCAGCCATTCGTCCAGATATGGAAAAATGGTGATATCCTGTCTTCTGGGGTAAGCCACCACTACTGCAAGGCACTTTGTGAACACCCTTGGAGTTGATGTTAGGCCAAAAGGCATGGCCTTGAACTGACAGTGGCCTGAAGGCAACTCGAACCTGAGGTATTATCTGTGGGAGCACCTTATAGGGATATGGAAGTAGGCATCCTTGAGGTCCAGTGATGCTAGCCAATCTCCTGGCCTTAAAGAGGGAAGGATTATTCCCAGATTTACCATTTTGAATTTGCATTTTGATATGTGTTTGTTCAAGTACCTTAGATCCAGGATGGGTTGCCACTCCCCTGTTTTCTTTGGGGTAAGGAAGTACCTGGAGTACAGGCCTTTTCCCCTGTGTTGAGCAGGAACCTTCTCTACGGCTCTGAGAGCTAGGAGAGAGGAAATCTCTGCCTCCAGGGCAAGGGTTTCTGAGATTGATGCAGGTGGAAAAGACTTGGCCCTCCTTTTTGGGTACCTTTTGAAACTGAGGGCCAGTCCCAGGCTTACTACTTCCAGGACCCACTTGTCTGAGGTAACAGACTTCCAGGCCTGAAAGTAGTAAGCCAGCCTGCCTCCTACTGGAATTGGGGAGTCGACCCGGGCTGACACCTTAGGGTGTCTGCTTGACAGGAGCCTTAGACTGGGAGGAGGAAGCTGTCCTGCTCATCCCCTTCCTTTGGAAAAACCCCCTTTGTGGGTAAGAAGAGGAGGCCTGGGCTTGGTAAAAAGGCCTGTGAAAAGGCCTGCCCCTGCCCCTGGACTGCTGCTTTTGAGGAGTGGCTTGCCTTTCGTTGGCATGTGCACTCCTGTAAATTGTCCTGTATTCGTCCATTTTTTTTCATGTAAGCCTCTGTCTGCTCCCCAAACAGAGAGTTACCAACTCCAGGGAAATCCATAGCCTTAGACTGGGTGTCCTGTGATAGGCTAGTACATCTGAGCCAAGCATGCCTCCTGAGAGACACAGATGTAGCCATGACTCTGGATGCCACATTGTTGGAGTCCACAGCAGCGTGAAATTGTACTTTGGATGCCTCAGTTCCATCTGCAGCCACCTCCTCCAGCTCTTTGGCTAGCTGGGGGACCTGTTGAAACATAGAAACATAGAAACATAGAAGTTGATTTGCAGATAAGGATCGCAAGGCCCATCCAGTCTGCCCATTTCTTTTTCTACCTTATAAATGTGCCATCGGCCTTTGCTCTGTCAGTGACCTATCTATTCATAGTCATTTGTATTGCTCCTTATGCCTATCCCATGCCTGTTTGAAGCCCTGCACTGTATCTATAGCCACCACTTCTTGTGGTGTTATTCCACGGTATCTACCACCCTTTCTGTGAAAAGAATTTCTCACATTCCCCCTTAATCGGGCCTCCCTCAATCTCATGCTGTGTCCTCTTGTCCTGCAATTTTCTTATATTTAAACATGTTAGACTCTTTTCACCTTGTTTATGCCCTAAAGGTGTTTAATGTCTCGATCATATCACCCCTCTCCCTCCTTTGCTCAAGGGTATACATATTGAGCTCGTTAATCTGTCCTCATATGTCTTCTGATGCAGTCCCTGCACCATTTTGGTTGCCTCTCTCTGGACTGCCTCAATTTGGTTAATGTCCTTGTAAGGTGTGGCCTCAATACTGGAAGTAGTACTCAGATGGGCCTAACTAATGTCTTGTACAGAGGATTATTACCTCCTCTACGACTTGTGATACCCTACTAATACACCCTAACACCCCCTAGCCTTACCTACTGCTTTTAGAGGTCTGCTTGGATGATTTTAGGTCATCAGTGATGATGATGCCCAAGTCTCTTTCTTCCTTTGTGACTGCTAGCAACTCCCTCCCAGCCTATAAGTGGCTTCAGGTTTTCTCTTCCCTATAGCCATGATTTGCACTTCTTCCACGTGATAAATCAGTTGCCACTCTTCTGACCATTTTGCTAGTTTATCCAGATCTCTTCTCATTCTGCCCACCCCATCTGGATCATCTACTCTGTTGCAGATCTTGGTGTCATCTGCAAACAGACAAGCCTTACCCTCTAGTCCATCTGCAGGTCACTAATGAAGATGTTGAATAGGACTGGCCCCAGGACTGATCCCTGAGGTACCCCACTTGTGACCTGCATCTCTTCTGACTGTATACCATTTACCACCACTCTCTGTTTTCTGCCAGTCAACCAGTTTGCCACCCAGTTGACCAACTTCTGACCCACCCCTGTTGAGCCAGTTTTAGAACCATATCCCACCTGGACTTCTGGTACCTGGCTGTATAAGCCATATAATTTGCCTGCTTGAGTCCCAAAGAGGATGCCAAGTATAGTTTTTTGGCCATGGCATCAACTTTCCTGGAGTCCTTGTCTGGGGGGTGTGAAGCTAAAGGAATGTTTGCCCTGTTACAGGCTGCAGCCTGCACTACCCCAACATGGCTGCAATGTGAATAAAGGAACTCCGTAGCTGAGCCTGATAACATATACCTCCTGTCCATTCTTTTATCTACAGGAGGTAAAGAGTTAGGAGTCTATAGAATCTTTTGTGTCCGTTTCCCCAAGGACTTATGAAGGGGAATAGATAACCTTTTGGACTCTGGGATGTCCATCATCTCCACAAAATCAGGCTCTTCTTCCTCCTCAGCAGCTTCACTCATAGGGAGGTGGAGGGTTTGAGCCACCTTCTTGTAAAACAATAAGTGTGAAGGGGGACAGAGAGCCTGGGAGGAGAGATATCAGAGGGCCTGTCTGGGGAGATGTCCAGTTCAATGGTCACATCCAGACCCCCCGGCCGTCGTCATCGTCAGGATAATCTTCGTCTCCCTCCCACTCCTCATACAAAGCATCCAGATCGTAATCCGAAGGAGCCGGTTCCAACCAAACCGACCGGTTCGGACGGAATTGGGCTAAGCGACTGGACAATACTAATCGCTTTGACTATCTCACCTGCGGTTGGAGTATGCAATACTGGATCCAAACCGGGAGACTTTCGTTTACTTTTTGACGGAAGCAACCCCTCAGAGTAGGCTCTCCTTTTGCTCGAGGAGGTATCGCCCAGGTCAGTAGGCACCTCTTCAGGTTTGGCCGCAACCAAACCGGACTGGCCATCCGGATCCACGGACTTCTCGGCCTCCCTTTCCCTCAACCTACTCATTCTTTTTTCTAGAGTGGTTTTGGGAAAGTTTTTGCAAATTTGGCAGTCTGACTGGAGGTGATCAAACCCCAGACAATAAACACAGATGAGGTGGGGGTTGGCCTTGGCAAAGTCCTCCCCACACTCAGTACAGTGTTGAAACCCAGTGGGACCGGTTTTCTTTTTGGGTTTCTCAGACATGGCCAACCTACCAAAATTACCCTATAGAAGCTTTCAAGCCAAGTAATACCAACCAATCGGTAACAACCGTGTCACGGGTTTGGAAAAGAACTGAGAAAAAAGCCCGGTTCTTTTGAAACCGATCGGTAACGGAATACCACACTAATCCCAGAGAGATATTATTTAAAATTAGAGAATTCACAAGGTCGGTTCCTAACTGACCAACCCAAAAGAAACCGAAGAGACAAACGATTTCCACAGTTAAATAAAATAAAAACACAGTCACTACCTATCTACAACACTACCTGTACCATAGACAGAGGCTGGAAATCCGAAAAACAATAAAGAAATGGTTTTTAAACCGAATGCTTTACTATACCGAACTGAGCAGAGGAAATCTCTGGAGCGACTTCACTGTTAGGTGGAGTAAAGAATCTGATGGTTACACTGGGAAGTACCACAGACAGAGGTTTGAAAACCGAGCTCGAGCAACGTTCCATGCTTTTGCATGGAGTTAACTCTTTCCTCTCCGGGGCAGTTCAAGCGCTGGGGCTAACTGCATTATGTCTGAATACAGGAAGACTTCATGTTGTTTGAAAGCAAATATTCTCCCTGCAAGTGCTCAGAACGGAAGCCTGACATAACTTCTGGGACTTCACTGTACTCAGAAAGTTCTATTTATAGAACTTTAACTTTATCTTCCTTAAAGAGCAGCTGATACTTCTGGGGCAGGCAACTCCTGCCCAATAGCTGCCTGACCTTAAATAACCCTATTTTCAATTTTTCTGCCAAGTGGTTAATGAGTTTTTCCTTTTAAAAACTATACACAGAATCTCACTTCCTGATAGCTCTGAATCTGCTGACTACCTGCCACAGCCCCAGTCAAAAACAAAAAAACAGCGTTTTGATGATGCTAAGTAATGAAAGGGCTGCAGAGCTATAGGTAGCATTGTAATGCTACCGGGGGCAGTAACAGCCTTTGTATGCTACTGTAATTATAACAGGCACTTGCATATGTAAAGGAGGTAGTATATGTAGTCCTAACTTCTTAACTTATACAAGTGCCTGCTTGTAAGTCATGCTGCAAAGCTGCCGCTGCCCCCAATAGCATTGTTAATGTTACTTTTTTGCCCTGCAGCCCCTTCCCTACTTTATGTCATCAAAACGTTTTTCTGGGCCGGGGGTGGGTGGTGGCTTTGGAGCTACCAGGAAGTAGGATCGAGCCTACTGTAAGTTAGAAAACTCATTAACCACTTAGCAAAAAATTCAAAATAGGGCTATTTCCGGTCCTGGGGCAGGCAGCTACTGGTCAAGAATTGCCTGCCCCCAAACAATCGAAGGTATCAGCAGCTCTTTAAAGAGCACTGGTTTTGGTGCTTATAAGCAAGCCCCCCAATTGAAGCTTACCTAGAAGAGACTTAAACAGTTCACATTACACAATTTTCCTCTTTGTTTTTGAAGGGGGAGCGATCGTAAATTCTGCCTAGCCAGCCATTGTCTCCCCCCCCCCCTTCCTGGCACTGCTTGCAGCCAGCTCCACCCCATGCCGCCCTTGTGCTCACACATTTTGTGATGTAGGTGTTTGTAGAGTGTGGGGGGGGTACTCTATTAATTACAATGGAAATGGGGTTTAAAATAAATGTTTTAAAATTTCAGAGGGTCACTGGGGTTATATCAAAGCCACAGTTTAACTAACAAGAGCCATGTTCGTTGAGCTGTGGCTCCATACCTCTCAAGTGTCCTGCACTGTGCAGGACATCCCGAATTTGGCCCTTTTTTTAAGTTGTCCCAAATTTGACAATGACAGAGTGCTGGCGTCAGCGGGCTCTTTAAGTGCAGTGGGAACGACTGACCTCCTGGTTGAAACAGATTCTGACTACGGCGAGCATGCAGAACTTAGTTGGAAGGGAAGTCAATCCGGGTAGGTCTCTCTCTCTCTCTCTCTCTCTCTCTCTCGCTCTCTCTCTCTCTCCTCCTCCGATGATTGCAGTGTGGCAGCTGGCCAGTCAGAAAATTGGCGGCATTGGCTGATGGCTTGAATTTGGTGCAAAGAAAAAGAATAGAAAAACGCACATGCACAGTCTACTTTACCGGTCCGGCATTGGTGTCGTCATCCATCGGATGTCCTCATCGTGGATGGTGTTCGGTGAAAAGGAGATGATTAATGAACTAGTTGAATCTTATTTTTGCCCCCCCAAGGCCTGGATCTTGTGGCGGCTTTGCAAAGGAAGGAACAGTTACACCAGCCCAGCAGCCCCCCCGACAAGACTAGTGGCAGACCCCATCATCAAAGCCCCGCTGTGCTGCCAGCTAGTGAATGAGGCTGAGCCAGCCCAGCCAGTTTGCCCAGGCAGGCCCTTGTCCTGTTTTGCCCAGCTATGCCAGAGGAGACCAGAGATGAGACGGTCCATGTCATCATGAAGCTCGAGTGGTGTTAGTGATGCGTCGAGTTACTGTCAGTTGACTTGGCTTCTGCTGCAGCTGCACCAATCTAGATTTGATCTTGATTATGACCAACTGTTTTTTTTTTGGTTTTTTTCTGTTGTGTGGCTATTGGGCTACATATGTTGTGGTGGCTGGGGCCTGGGGGTAAGTTGCTTACTTGTTAAATGTGCAGACAGGCCAGTAACACAGTACAACAGCAATAGCACAGTCAGAAAAGTAGCGTTTTTCAAATGAAATTTACTGCATTAATGCTATGCTGGGATTGAACTTGGGAATTGCTTAAGTGGGATACAAAAAATAGATTTGTGGCCGTGGGCTTGAGTTTCTGATTTGCGTCCCAGTATTTACTGTGCTGTTTGGGGAAGTCAGTTTCATCCATCCATCCAAAATTAAAATCATCTCCAGCCCATAACAGCTCATCAGAGTCACAGATACTTCTTTAGTGCTATTAGATTTAGTTTCAGGCTATTTTATGCTATTAAAAAAAGTGCGTAAATCACTAAAGTGATAAAATTGTGATCTCCCTTATGGTGTCCTTCATTTCAGGGTGTGCTGTCCCTCATTTCAGAGTCCTGAGGTAGAGAGGTTCGTGTGGCTCTGATTTAACCTCAGTGACCCTCTAAAATATTAAAACATTTTTTTAAACCCTACTCCCACTGTCATTAATAGAGCACCACCCCATGCTCTATAAACATCTACATATGAAGAAGCCAGCAGAAGAAGGCCATTTGGTCTATCAAGTGTGCTCATGTTGCAGAGTTCACAGCTTGAGCTACTGTACTTGCCCCCTCTCCCCACTCCTCCCATCCTCCTCCCTACCCATTACACTTACCCTCCCCCTATACCTGTAGTACCAGCCTCTCTTAAAGTTGCCCACTGTCAACAATGAGATTACCTCTTCTGGCAGCGCATTTCAAGTGTCCACTACCCTCTCTGTGAAGAAGTACTTCCTGACCTCTCTCCTAAACCTCCCACCCTCCAAATTAAGACTGTGCCCCCTCATGTTATGGTTGCCACTCAACTTACAGACTCTCATCAACCTTATTTATCCCTTTCAAGTACTTGAAAGCCCCAATCATGTCCTCTCTCTCTCTCTCTCTCTCCTGTCTCCCAGGAAGTACATGTTCAGTGCCCTCAACCTCTCTGTATGCCTTACCCTGCTGACCAGCTATCATCTTTGTAGCCCTCCTCTTGACCTTCTCTAGCAGGTTATTGTCCTTTTTGAGATGTGGGCACCAGTACTGAACTCCATACTCTAAATGTGGCCTTACCAGTGACCTGTACAAGGGCAGTATAACCTCCTCTCTACTACTACTGATCCCCCTAGTCGTGCATCCCAGCACCTTGTTTGCCTTTGCTGCTGCTGCTTTCTTGCACTGTGTGGAGTGCCTCAGGTCACTAGTGATCATCACTCCCAGGTCCTTCTCCTCCTCTGATGTAGATACTTGGGACTCCACCCAGGTAGTACTCTGTCCTAGGATTCTTGGCTCCAATATGCATAACTTTGCATTTCTTGGCACTAAAGCCAATCTGCCAGATCCTGGACCACCTCCCCAGCTTTTCCAGATCTTCCTGTAGGTCCTGTATCCCTTCAACTGTGTCCACTCTCCCACAGAACTTGGTGTCATCCATGAATAGGCACATTTTGCCCTTGATGCCATCTCCAATGTCACTAATGAAGACACTGAACAGCACTGAGCCCTGCGGGACTCCACTGGTTACTTGTCTTGTGCCAGATAACTCTCCCCACTCCTTCAGCCAGTTTTCCACCCACTTGGCCATCTTTTCCCCAACTCCGAGATCCACCAACTTCCTGATCAACCTTTTGCGGGCACATAGTCAAAGGCCTTGCTGAAATCAAGATGGAGGATGTCTACCACTTGGCCCCTGTCTACTGTCTTAGTGACACAGCCAAAGAAGTCAATCAGATTTGTTTGACACAATCCCCCCACCATGAACCCATGCTGCCTCATATACTGGAGACCATGCTCCTCTAGATTTTCCACCAACAATTCCTTTAGTATGGTCTCCATGAGCTTGCCCACAATGGAGGTGAGACTGACTGGTCTGTAATTCCCTGGGTCATCCTTGGGACTGCTTTTGTGGAACAGCACTACATGTGCTGTTCTCCAGTCCTGTGGTACTACACCTGTCTCTAGTGAACTATTAAATAGGTCTGCCAGTGGCCCTGCCAGCTCCTTAGCCACTTCCTTTAGTACCCCTGGATGTACTCCATCTGGGCCTGGTGATTTGTCCACCTTCATTGTCAGCAGCCCTCCCTCACTCTATCCTCCTCTATCACATCATCTGTGTTTCCCACCCGCTCCTCTTTTCCATCCTGAAGGCACTGATCAGTCCTTCTCCTTGGTGAAGACGGAACAGAAGTATTCATTTAGTATCTCTGGCTCCCCCCATTATCCTTCACCCACTCCATCCCTTTCTTAAGCCTAACAATCCCTTCCTTCTTGTCCCTTTTCTCACTTACATAGCGAAAGAAAGCCTTCTCCCCCTTAATTCCTTCGGCTATGTGCAGCTCCTTCTGTGCCTTTGCTCACCGGACTTTCTTACTTGACTCACTAGCCAACCTTAGGTAACTTTCCCTATCCACCTCTCTCTTGATGTTCCTGAATTTTCTATAGGCCAACTTCTTTTCCCTTGCTGCCTGGGCAGTTCCAGAACTGAACCAGCTGGGTGCTTTGGCCCTTGTGTTCTTCCCCCTGAGCCTAACACACATCTGTGGCAACCAGTATTCCTTCCTTAATGATGGCCCACCTTTGGCCTACCCCCATATTTGCTCTGATGCCCACTAGATGGCTCCTTGGACTCCACCCTTTTTCCTGAAGTCTGCCCTCCTGAAATCCAAGATTCTGGGCTTAGTCTGGATGCTTTCCCAGCCCATATCCGACTGGAACCACACTGTGCAATGGTCACTTCCTCTCAGTGGCTCCCTGACCATTATTTCCTGCACATGCTCCCCATTTGTGAGCACCAGATCAAGAATTGCCTCAGCTCGTTTTTTGTTTTTTTTTTACCAGGAGAGAGACACTAAGCTGAAATCTTGTTTACAGGTGTGACCTAGGAGCACAAGGAAGTTAAGTGACTTGCTCAGGGTCGCAGAGTATGCAAGTGGGGGCTGTGGGATTAAAACTTAGGCCTCCATGTTTGCAGCTCAGAGCCTTAAACCACTCCGCTATACTGCCTTGTTGGTTCAGTGACGCCAAGTCAGGAAACCATTCTGCAGTCCTTCCAGGATCACCTGACTCCTAGCACATGTTGTGGATGGTATGCTCCAGTCCACCTTGGGCAGGCTGACGTCCCCCATAATTACCACCTCTCCTTTCCCCGCAGCTTCCGATATTTGTGAGCTCAGTTCCCTGTCCCTTTCCTCACCCTGACTGGGTGGTCTATAAACCACCCCCAGCCTCACCTTTCTCCCTCTATTTGACCTTAACTGAACCCCTAATGCCTCCACGTCCCTTTCCTCCAATTCCTCCCTCGTGCAAGTTATTCCCTCCCTGATATAAACTGCAACCCCCCATTGCCAACTACTCTGTCCCTCCTGTATCGTTTATTATCCAGGGATCGCAAGGTCCCAGTCATGGTGTGATGTTGCCCAAGTCTTGGTTACCTCAGCTATGTCCACCCTCCTGTCCGCTAATAGTGCCTGCAGGTCTTCCATCTTGTTTCCAAGACTCCGTGCAATCAGAGACACCACCCTCCACCTAGACTCTGGCCTTTCTTCTCTTCCCTCTATTCTTCTATTCACATTTATCCCTTCTGTGTGAACCCCTCCACGTACCCTTGCCATGTGTTCCTCACCCCCTCCACCCTTTGCTAACTGTGTTCTTGCCCCTTCCACCTCCTCCCTCCAGACCTCTTCCATCGCCGTGTGTGGGGGGGTCACTAACCTCCTCCTCTCAGTCTGTGGGCCTGCATGCCCACTGTCCCCCCCCCCCAAGTAGTTTAAATTAAGCGTAGTGGTTATGTAAATCACTTGTACGTCACAAAACGTGAGCGCTGGGGTGATACAGGGGCAAAGCTGGCTGCAAGCAGTACCAGGAAGGGGAAGGGATGAGGCAGCTGAGCAGAATTTATGATCCTTTCCCCTTCAAAAACAAATAAGAGAAAACTTCAGTAATATGGACTGTTTAAGTCCCTTCTAGGTGTCCTTAAATTGCGGTGCTTGAGGTGTCATTTAAAAATGAGTGCGACACTTGCTCTTTAAGACAGCAACATACCCAATTGTTTTACCATACAAACCCATACATTGCATAAATCAGTTATGGCATGGGCGTGATATTTTACTTTCAATTCGTGATCCCAGTGATATGGCTTCACCTCTCATGATCTCATAAGGTCACGGACCACTTATAAATTATGAAGCATATATTTACTAGGCCAATGCCAAATACCTTATACAGGAGGTACATTGCTACAGGCTTGCTGGCAAAGGGGGCAGGAGCATTTCCTGGCAGGTTACAACTACTGCCCTTTTAGTGCATGTTATGTTTCTTTTTGAGTGTTACCAAATTCACGACAAATAACCAGATTGGAACTTAATGTGGTGAGTTTACTTATGCTTGTGACTCTCCTTCATAATAAAACATATGGTGATAATGTGGTTGTGAAAAATAGCTGCAGCTCAACAACATTTCAAAAAGTAAAACAGCTGTAACTTTTGACACTTCACATTTTAAAACACAATGCATACCCCTTGTTCAGAATAATGCCAGCATCTGTTATGAACCTGGGGTGTGGCTAGCTGGCACTGAGATGGCCAAATGGAATCAGAGTTCTCCCAGTCTGTAAAGAAAATCCACCAAATCTGTCAAAACTAGAAACTACTTCAGTACCCTTTTTATACAGCTCCATAATGGGAATTCAGTAATATAAATTAATATCACTACCATGGTTTGTTTCCACACCAACACAAAGTACTTGTCACTGAAAGTTTCCCAGCTGTAGGAACACTGCCATGGCCTGCCCAACTGCCACTCTGAAGGTTCCACCCTCTCGCACGTTCATGCGGCTCCAGACGTCTCCTTCAGGAATGCAGCACTGCAGTTAGTTTCTTTTACTGTTAACAGCAGTGCAAAGGTTTACAAAGCTTGCTCTGGTCCCTACTCCTCAAATGTGCGAGGTGGCTCACAGAGAGTGCGCTGCTTGAATGTGCGCACATTCGTGCCACAAAGACACAGACATGAAGCCACTACTAGTACTTGTCTCTCACAACTGAGAAGAGCAATCTAGAGGATCCATGTAGGATAAACACTGCACCACCACCTTAGCTCACACTCTGGTCCCCCCAGTCCAGGAAAAAAGATCCTCTCCTGTGCTTCTTGAGCATTCGAGGCAGCTCCTATTTCCACTACCTCATGAATGCTTGAACGAGTAGAAAGTTCACTTCAACCCATACCCGCCCTCTGAGCCCCCACCCCCCACAGCATAAAGCTGTGTTTGGCAGCAAGCTGAGCCCCTGTTTCCCAAAGTTCCTAAAAGGAGTGAAACAACACTTTCAGGGATAATCCTCAGCCTTCTATCATTTGTGAAGACGCACCTTTCCTTCATGAACATTATAGCTAAGGTGCACAACACACTGGCCTGTTTTTTTCCACCTCCGGACTCACCATTTGATAATCGTCCAGCTCTCTGGGGAAAGCACATACTTCTGCTGAAGAGACCGGACTCTATTAAGGGAACCCTCACCAACAGCCTATCTCACAAGGGACGAGGACAAATGTTTTTTTCTGTCTTTCCAATAGGAGTGCAGCTAAATTAGAGAAGAGCATCTTGAAGCAGAATTTAAATAAATTCTTCTCTCCAGGCTCCTGTGTTTAAACTGTGAAACAGCAGATTCCTCCTACTCCTTTCCAGCACTAAAGCATAATATAGGAGGTTTCTGTACTCTCTAAAAGCAATTGAGAAAGGTCAGTGTATTACAGACCATCAGTGATCTGACAGGGATTGCTCACTTTCTCCCCTGTTCTGGCACTGTCTTACTGCAATTTAATCTAAGACAGATATGCAAATCTGGACAGAAGGGACTGTCTGACTACATACTGTACCACACGCAGGGGGGATTAGAAAGAGGTATAGACCAACTGGACCAGGCACATAAAAAAGGTGCAACTTCTGAGCTGGGAACATTACCAGGTGCTCCCCTAATGTACAGTACAGACCTATCTAAAAACCAAATTAGTATACATTCTCCTGCAGCCTCTTCTACATCTACCACTCCTGTCAATGGAGGGACCAGAGGTGGCAGCTCCTGCTATAGCACTAAATGATATGGCACACATCACCACAATGCTGTCCCAGATCTTAAGGGATATAGGCACAGGTGAACTTCAGACTACGACTGCACAGACTAACAGACACTTAGCTACACTGGACACACGAGTTGCCGCCATAGAGTAGTGCATTACTCATGTGAAAAAAATAAAATAAAATCGGGGACCAGACAGATGGCCTGCTCAGGATCCACAACCACCAGATCAACTACCTATTTCCTAAAGTAGATGACTAGGAGAACAGAGTGCATCACAAGAACTTGAGTTTTATTGGCTTCCCAGAAGGGGGTTGAAGCTTCAGATATAGTCGCCTTCCCCAGAAAGCAGTTACCACCATGTTGAATGCACTACGCTGCACTGTCTACTCACAGAACTGCAATGACCGAACAAATTCTTGGCCCCCAGACCACGCCTTGGAGAATGCCCAAGACCCATCCTCTGCAAATTCCTAATGTAACCAGTCAAGGAAAACATCTTCAAACTATCAAGGGAAAGAGGCTTTCTAAAATGGGAAGGCCAAGTAATCCAAGTTTTCCAAGACTTCTCAGTGGAACTGCTGCACAAAAGAAGAGCCTACAGAGCCTGCTGCAAACTGTCTCAGCTAGGCATGCCATACTCACTAGGACACCCAGCTTCTCTCAGGATTCAACTAAATGGCACCACCTATACCTTTTAAACCCCAGAAGAAGTTGAATAGTTCACTTCTGCTACCAGGCCACAGCAAAACTTTCCAGATCAACATTGCACAACAGACTGATCAGTTTAACTTCCCATACAAGAAATGGAACTAACTCTGAAGAGAGCCTCTGCGCCCTACGTGGATCGGTTGGGCTGACCGATGGCACCAAGTAAAAGTACACCGGCCAAAAGAAATTCATGCAATCAAACCATCTCTCTATTCACCAATCCAAACAGCACTCCTGCAGTCGCAAAAGGAGCCCACAGCTCTCTGGCCTGTCCACCACCACTGAAGACACACAACAGTTATGTTGCCCTACACTCCAACTCACCACACGAAGCAATCATCACAGAAACCATCGACACTGCCTTGCTTCCAACACCCTCAGAACAACACGCAGGAGCAGAGTCCTCCACCCCCACTAGTTCCAGGGTGGGACCTAGGTGTAGATGCGTCTCTCGAGGTATACTGTTATAGGGGTGACATCTTTTGGCCGCTGGCATTAGAGCACTTGAAATGTGAGCTACTGGAATGAGTGGAGCGCTGGATTGTAGGGCGACGTGTGGTGCTGCAGTGTGTTTATTCGACAGGTGGAGGCAGTTTTATGGAGGCAGGTGAGACTATTGTGTTACAGTGGGCAGGTGGTGTGAATTTGCAGCTAGGGTGTGTGGCTACAAAGTCTCCGGGTGTGTATCGGGGGATAGTGTGCACCCTTTGGTGAACTGCGCTGCGGGCCCCTCTGTTGGTATGTCGGCAGAGTACGTACACCGCGCTAGAGGTAACCTGTTGCTGCACCCTTTGGTGAACTGTGCTGCAGGTCTCTTCGTGTGGCGAACTGTGCTGCGGGTCTCTCTTTTGGTGTGTCGATGGAGTATGTGGTGAGCGCTAGAGCAATATGAGGTCAGAGCGCTCAAGGACTACCTGCTGGGCATCGCAATGACCTTTCATCTGCAGGTGTAATACTGTCAGCTACACTTTCTTTACTTGGAGACAGATCAGGCATTCTAAACTATACAGCTGGGACAGTGCCTAGGAAGTGAACTGTAATAATGCCTATCACAGTAGCACAAGTGGTGTGGTTTGCTTATAGGGGTAATGGGTCCGCACAATAAACTCACAACATACAAACTGTATGCCTCCTGTCCCTTTCTTGCATCGATGTCCATTGTGCGTGCACCTCAGAGTTAGTTAATTATAGCGGGGGGGGTGCAGAGGGCAGAGATCCCCCGCACGGGGGAGGGGGGGCAAACTCCCCCACAAAACATATAGATACTCTAAATCAGTATTCTTGTACTGCATGTTTGCATTAGTGGGCATAGTTTGCTGTGTGTGGGGGCATCCTCACTCACTGTCACACCACGATGTTTCGCTCCCGTTACCGTATATCTGTTTATGTAGCGCTCTGTATACTTGCGCTAATTTTGTGGAGCTCTAATTGCTATCAGTATAATTCCTGGCATGACGGAGTAGGTGAACCTTCTCCAGACATTGCTCTACCAAATGTAGCTGTAGGAGTGATGGACGGCCCCTTGCCGCAGTAACCACAGGCACTCCCACTCAGCTGATGGTTTTTCACTGGGATGCTGTAAGTACAGTTTCTGCATGAGCTTCCCAAACTGATGCCCCCCCCCATCTGCCCTTGTTAGCAACTAAATCTCCATCCTACTGCCACCTAAAGGGTAACTAAAGCCACTCGTACACAGCTGGACCACTGTAAAGAGGCAAGAAAGGACACGATTTTTCCTTTCTTTCTTTCCTTTTGCCTGGGTAAGGACTTTTAACCCTATCTGAGAAAGGTGCCTAACAGTCTGGAACAAATCACTAGGTTAAAATGCTGCTTTGTTAACTGGTTCCCCGGCTTTTTTCAGACATCTTTGCTTGCCTCTCTTGCTGTAGAGACAGGTGATGCACAGCTGGAATGTAATTTTTCTGAAATGTAATACCGAGATTCAACAGACCCGCTATTCACTGTCAGTCCTAGGGGGTACCGTTAACCTATAAGAGAAATGTTCAGGTGTTGTATCCCCACTACCCATCCTCCTCCACATCAGGTTGAGGAATTCCCTGATTCAGCTGGCCAGTGGCCAACAACCAAGCAGCTGGCGGAGGACTGTGTACATTCCACTTACCCACAACCCATACGGGGTGCATCTAATGTGTCTCACCCATACACCAGCATTGCTAGTGTCCCTTTTCTGCACTTCCCCGCTGACCTAACCATCCTACAATTGGCACTATATAGCCTATATACTCTGAACCCAGCATCTTATCCGTTGGAATGGCTTAGCGAGCTGGAAACATTATCCTAAGGTTGTGAGACTATGAGCCCTGAGCTCAGTATGCCCAGCAACTGGGGGGGTCACAAATCCGAAGTTACAGGGGCACTCATAACCACAACTGCTGCTGGACTCTAAGTTATTGCCCTACTGCTCCTACACCTGTGGGACCTCGTACATCCCTAAGACAGCCACAGGAGAGGCACAGAGGTGCTATAAGCAGTAGACAGGAAAGCCTCAGTAAGACATGAATACTCAGTACTCACCACCACTGGCTCTACGCAGCAGGGTACGTCCAGGCTCTTTTTCATCCATTATGATATGTCTGCAGATACTAACATACTAAGATGCCAGCAGAGTAGGCCTAAAGGTCTATCAAGTCTGCTCGAAAATCAGCACCCGGTCAGCTACAAGTGCTTCCCCGTCACCTGAAGAAAAATACCCTCCCCCCCAATCTTAATAGCCTCCCCTCCTCAGGGCTGGCAATACTTCTGTATAGATGCACCCCTCCCATATGCCCCAATGGAAATCCCAGCTGGAAAAGAATAAAAGCTGGATGCACCCGCTGCCAACTGTAGGTCTGATTCAAAGGTATCAGCTTGGTCTCCTGATAGGGTGATATCTACTGCAGGTATCTAAACTGTATTTCTAAGGACCATCTACAATCTCTAGGTCTTAGACCTTGCACTACTGCTCATCATTATGCACTTCCTCAAGGTCAACAGAGCCTGGACATTGGCTGTTGCCTCTCAACTGGTCTGCACAGATCTGCCTAATTTAAATTCACCCCTTCCCCAAGGAATATACCACCGGGGTGCAGGGAGCAAAAGAGCAAGACGTAGGGAAGTGCTGGGGATGTCTGTTTTTTTCTCATTAGCTGACTGTAATGCTGTCATTGTATCTGTTGGTGGATGGGAAGAGGAGGGTTGCAGAAGGAGAGACAAGGGTAGGAGTTTGAAACTGATAAAGAGGCCCAATTGGTGGGGCACTGTGGTTGCCAGGTTACAGTCAGCCAATAGGATGGCTGTAATCGCAGCCAGAAGTACCTGTGTGTTCTGTTCTAGCCCCAGCAGCACTCGTGGACTGCCTTCATGCAGGGAGCGAGTGCGCAAGGCACAGAGAAGTGCTGGGGATTTCTTTGTTTTTTTACCCCCATCAGCTGACTGTGTAATGGCATGATTGTACCTGAGGGAGGATGGGAGGAGGAATGAGGGCTGCAGAGGGAGTGCCAAGGGCAGGAGTCTGAAACTGATAAGAGGCCTGACTGGTGAGGCAATATGGTTGCCAGGTTACAACCAGCTAAATAGGGCGGCTGTAATCTCAGCCTGCAGTACCTGTGCATTCTGTTCCAGACCCAGTGGCAGTCACGGACCACTGTTGTGCAAGGAAACTGGAGAGCAAGACACAGGGAAGTGCTGGGGATAACTTTGTTTTTTGTTCCTCATTAGCTGACTGTGTAATGCTGTGATTGTATCTGTGGGAGATTAGAAGGAAGGAGGAGGGATGAAGAAGAAGGGACGAAGGAGTGAGTTTGAAAAGTGATACAAGGCCCGATTGGTAGAGCACTGTGGTTGCTAGGTTACAGCCAGCCAATATGGCAGCTATAATCTCTTATATTACTCAGAGAGTCAAGCGACCCCTCGCATAAGCAACCCCAAAGCATAAGTGCTACAAACGAGGAGTGTGGCATCAACCTAACTAACGTCTGGGGTCATCAGCAGAGTGTCCATGAGGAAGGCCACAGGCCATGCCAGTCAGTGGAGGGTAGATAACAGTAAAAGGAGGGTAAAAAAAAAAGATGTTGGTAGGGGTTTGCAGTTGATCCCTATCTAAGGTAAGCTTGTAAATATATAACAGATAAGGGGAATGCTAGAGAGGGAAACTGGCTTATATCTGGGAACAGTCCACAAGGGTAACACAGGCAAGGGAGTGCAGCTGGTCCCTATCTTGTGTCAGCTACATTTGTAGTGAGGTTCAAATAAGTATAAGGAAGAAAGCACAGCTAACTACAGTAATACAGAAGGGCTAAAAAGTTAATATGTAGAGAGGGGGAATGTAGTGGGAACATGGTGAAGTGGGTAGAGTGGTGGAGTGGAGGGGGTCTAGGGGCGGGGTGTTTCTGGGAACTCTCTGGGAGGTGAGGGGACACCTGGTTTGTCATCATATTAAGCAGCTAAGGGTGGAAGTTTGGCAGCTGAGGCACAAGACAGATGCACTGGTGGTGGTGGCAATTTGCAGGGCAATGACAGGAGGAGCAGAGGGGCCACAGGGTTTAGAGGCAGGTAAGGGGCAGTGGACAGGAGTGCAGCCAAGGCAAGAAGGGTGGGGGGCTAACTGGGTGGTAAAAGGGAACAGCAGATGAGGCAGGTCCTCAGGGTCCCCACCCCCAACAGGAAATGAGGCCCAGGGAGGGGGAATGGATAACAGTAAAAGGGAAAGGTATGGTAGGAAGGGAAGGTACACCGTCAGCACTGTATTGGAATAACAGCACAGTGAAATGAGCCTGAGGAAACTGCATTGGTTAAAATGACGACATGTACAGAAGAGTGTGGCAATATAATAGCACGTAATTTCAAACATTCATGCCCCCCAACATTCTCCCTCCCAGAGTTGGAAATAGTAAATACCCCCTCCCAACTTTCTCTGCCACCCCAGTTAGCTTTGTGCTATCGGTACTTTGCACCATAGTTCTGAAGCACGGTTTTCAGTGTTGGCATTTTGTCTGCACTCTTATCGACTACGCTGTGTTTCTTTTAGCGATCTTGTCATGGACCCCTGCGGTCCTTCCACTGGACCAGGGGAGGCAAGGAAATGTAGTTACAAGGAAGGGAAGTCAGTAGCCTTCTCAGAAGTGCTTCTGGTCCCGAGGGCTAGTACAGTAAGTAAGACTGCCGAATTGAATAAATGACTTCGAGGGTGGTGTGAGGTAGAAAGGTACAAGTGCATTGGTGGTTGGGAGGGGACATGGGATAACAAGGACCTCTGTGCACTTCACAGGTTACTCCTAAGTAGAAAGGGCACAATGGTCCTGAAGGAAAAGCTGGAGGACCTCATGAGTAAAATCTACATTTAAACTGATGGAGGGCAGCAAGGTGCACAGCTCCTTAGTCACCTGGTATAGAAGGCCAATAGGCCTCCCTCCAAAAGCAGGACAGCAGGGGAAGGGGGGGACAGAGGAAGAAGTGAGGGACCAAGGAAAGAGGGGGTGGCTAAGGGGAGGTCAGGAGTAAGGGAGGTTTAGATTCGTGGTGGAGGGTGGTGTCTCCAAACGCCAGAAGCCTGGGAAACAAAATGGCAGAATTGCAGTCATTGTTGGCTGAGGGAGAGGTGGACACATCAGCCATCACAGAGACTTGGGTGACACAAAACCATGACTGGAACCTAGTGGTTCCCGGGTATCAAATGTACAGAAAAGACAGGGTGATGGGAATATCTTGACTCCAGTGGATTACAAGACCCAAAGCAGCATGGTTTCACAGGGGGGTGGTCATGTCAAATGAATCTGATCGATTTCTTTGATTGGGTGACAAAGGATTTAGATCAGGGTGGAGCAGTTAACATGGCCTACCTAGATTTCAGTAAGGCTTTCAACACTGTTTCAGGAGACTAGTAAGCAAGCTGGATAGCTTAGGAGTGGGTCCAAAGGTGGTAAACTGGGTAAAAAACTGGCTAGGGGATAGGCAACAGAGGGTGTTGGTAAATGGAGTTCACTCCGAGGAAGGGAGGGTGACCAGCAGGGTTCCTCATACACTGGTGCTGGGACCAGTCCTCTTTAATGTCTTTATAAGTGACACTGCAGAGGAGCTGGAAGGGAGGGTATGCCTCTTTGCGGATAACACCAAAATCTACAATAGGGTGGACACTCCAGAGGTGGAAAGGATGAGCAGAGACCTGAGAAAACTAGAGGAGTGGTCAAGGGTATGGCAGCTGGGTTTCAATATGAAAATAGTGCAAAATAATGCACTTAAGGCACAGAAACCCAAGGGCAGAGTACAAAATGGGTGGAATGGTGTGGACAACCACCAAGCAGGAAAGAGACCTGGAGGTAATCATATCAGATGATCTAAAGGTGGCCAGGCAGTGTGACAAGGCAGTCAGGAGGGTTAGTGAGATGCTGTGGTGCATAGGTGGGGTATCACCAGCAAAAGAGGGAGGTGGTGGTGTTTTTGTATAGATCACTGGTAATACCTCACCTACAGTACTGTATCCAGTTCTGGAGCTGCATCTCCGGAAAGACAGAGATAGAGTGGAGATGGTCCAGAGGAGGGCAAATAAAATGGTGCAGGGTCTGCATCAAAAGCCCTAAGAGAAGAGACTAAAGGAACCCACAGAACCCCAATCTGTGCACCCTGGAACAGAGGAGGGGGGGATAGATATGATTGACCTTTAAATACCTCATGGGGGTAAATAAGGTACCGGAGGGAAGTATTTTTTCAGAAGAAAATGGAGCTCAAGAACAATGGGACATGCTCTGAAGCTGGAGGGTGGCAGATTCAGGAGAGATGGGAGGATGTATTTCTTCACAGAAAGAGTGGTGGATTCCTGGAACAGCCTGCCATTGGAGGTGGGGGGGGGTGAAAACAGTGGTGGGGTTCAAGAATGCAAGGGATAAGCACAAGGGAATCATAGAGGAAAGGAGGGGAGATGGAGAAAGAGCTGTAAATCGTGTACAGTCTGCAGTAATAGTGTAGGTAGGGAGGAACTGGCAGACTGGATGGATCAAGCGATCCTCTCTGCCATCAAATTCTATGTTTCTATGGGAAGGAGTGGTGGGAGTGGTGCTGTACATGAAGGAAGGGATAATTTGCACCAGAGAGGAAAGTGAGGAGGGCAAGCCTGCAGCTTTGTGGGTGCAGATCCCATCCATTAAAGAGAGGAAACAAAGGATGAGGGTGGTCTACAGACTGATTTCCCAGGATAAGGAACTGGACAGGGTATTGGGGTCCCAGATCACAGATATGTCTTGGGGGGTAGTAATAATAGGGGATTTCAATCTACCTGGGGTGGAACAGAAAATCCCCGCTACCTCCTGCACTAGGGAACATGTACTGCTGGATGCTTTCCAGAGTGCTTTTCTGACTCAAGATGTCATGCAGCCCACTAGGGAGAGGGCTGTCCTGGGTCTGGTCCTGTCCAACTGTATATATTATGTGCCATCCACAGGAAGTGACTACCACACAGTGTAGTCTCACCAGAACATCTGCAGAGGGATGGTCTGGACCAAGATGAGGGTCTTGGACTTTTGAAGGGCTGACGTTGGTAGGATGGGAGAGGTTCTGAAAGGAGACACTGCTGGGATCAGAGTGGAGATGGAGATAGATCAGAAATAGGCCATAATAAAGAAGGGATTGATGAAGGCCACTAATGAGTGTGCCAAAATCAAAAGTAAGAAATCAAGGGCCAAAAATCCCAGCTGGTTCAGCAAAGAGGTGGCAAAGTATTGGGGGACAAGAGGGCTGCCTTAGAAAGCAGCAGCATACTCAGAAGGATGAAGATAGGGTGGAGTATGCCGCTAAGTCATGAAAGGCAAGCAAAGGGAAGCAAAGGCCACGAGAGAGATAAAGCTAGCCCATGGGATAAAAGCAGATAAGAAGACCTTTTTCAGGTATATAAGGGAGAAAGGAAACATAAAGGACGAGATCGTAAGGCTAAAAAAGGAGGGGGGTTGTGCAGAGCGTAGTGAAGAAAAGGCAGCAGTGCTTAACAGGTACTTCTGTTTAGTCCTCACTTGGGAGAAAAATGAACCAGTACCACAAGGGAGTAGGGGGTGGGGAATGGAAGCAGGAAATCACAGACATCAAAATTCAAGCCGAGAGGGTACTCAAGGGAGGGACAAATTACCAGGGCCAGATGGCATGCACCTAAGAGTCCTAAGACAACTGGAAGAGGTACTGGTGGATCCCCTGGTAAATGTGCTTAACACCTCTCTGGAGTCCAGAAGCATTCCTCAGAACTGGAGAACAGTGCATGTGGTGCCTCTCCATAACAGCTAGCAGAGGGATGACGCAGAGAACTACAGACCAGTCAGCCTGACCTCAACAGTGGGTAAGCTAATGGAGACCATCCTGAAAAAGAGACTGACTGGCTTTCTGGAGGAAAATGGGCTCTAGGATGAGAGGCAGCATTGGTCTTTGTCGGGGAGGTCTTGTCAAACTAACCTAACTGACTTCTTCAACTGGGTCACTAGAACAGTGGACAAGAGCCAGGCAGTTAATGTCCTGGATCTGGACTTCAACAAGGCCTTTGATTCTGTCCATCACAGAAGATTGATCAGAAACTGGAGGACCTGGGAGTGGGGGGCTAAGCTTGTGGTATGGGTCAGAAGCTGGCTGCAGGATAGAAGCCAAAGGGTGGTAGTATGGGGAGAATTCTCAGAAGGGAGGCCTGTGACCAGTGGGGTCCCAAAAGACTCGGTGCTGGGTCCAGTGTTTTTTGCTTTTTTTGTTTTGTTTTTAATATTCGTATTTTAGCTCTCACACACCAGGGGACGAGGGCTCAGCCCTGTATCGCCTGCCCACACCCCAACCTACCACAAACCATCCCCTAGTCCCCCCATGGATTGCCCCCTGTGGCGGGGCCAGGAAGGGAGCATTCCCCCTCCCTGGAGCACAATCCAAATCCAGGGAGGCGGCGGCAGAGCAGCGGGACAGCAAAGGGCTTCATGAAGCCCCCAGCAGTCATTTTCCTGTTTCTTGACTCCCCTGCCGGTGCACGGCTGCACGTATGTGGGGGCACACACATGCCGTGATCACTGGCTGCTGTGCTCTCCCTTACATGTGCCACCCCCAGCCCCCACCAGAGGGCAGTAAGCAGGTGGGACAACAATCCCTCCCTACCCAAGAGAAGAGAGCAGTCCTCTGGACGCTCGTTCTCTCTCCCCCTTGCCGACCCCCAATAGGCATGGTTCATTCCTGAACCCGGGTCACCAGCGTGGCACGAGGTGTGGCATCCAGTGCCTCAATCTCCAGCACCACCAGGCCAGCCGGGTCCAGTGTTGCTTAATATCTTCACAAGTGACATCACTGATGGGATCAAGGATAAAATCTGCCTGTTTGCGGACAACACCAAGCTCTGTGGTAGGGCAGACACAGAGAAGGGAAGACTGGAACCCAGGGAGGACCTGGCTAGGCTAGAAAAGTGGTCAGACATTTGACAGCTGGGGTTCAATGCTAAGAAGTGCAAAGTTAGGCACTTGGGGCCGAAAAATCCTGGCACTAAATACAGGGTGGGCGGAGTGCAGGTAATCAGGTCAGAGGAAGAAAAGAACCTGGAAGTAATAATCGCAAGTAACTTGAAACACTTTGCACACTGCAAGAGAGCAGCAGGCAAAGCAAATTGGATGCTGGGCTGCAGAGCCAATCAGTCTCTTTGACTGCAACATAGTTAGTGACCCAAGTGAAATAGCTGGTCACTTCAATAAACAATTTGGTGACCTTTTACAAATGCAGGACCTCTCATCATTTGACCCTCCAACCTCACGAGCCTTGATGTTCCCCAATCTGGCTCACCTCCTAAATTTCACCTCCTAGCTGCAAGAGCTCCTTCATCCCTAAAGCCCTCTCCGACCACCCTGCTTCACTGATGAGGGATTGCTAGAGGTTCCCAGGGTTCGGCTAAAGTCATCTGAGGCTCGTGCATTTGAATCTGCAGCTCCTATCCTGTGGAACTCTCTACCTTGCCAGATACAAGAATGCCAGACTGCGGAGGGCTTTAAAACTGCTCTAAAACATATCTGTTTGCACTTGCCTTTCCTGATTGCACTGACTGAGTTCTGTTTGTGGATTTTATGGCTTATTATCTATGGTTTTATGTGATAAGGACATCTCCTGAACAGCATGGTCTAAAATGGTGAACGGAAAATGGCGACCCCCGCATGGGCGACCAGAATGGAAGGCCAAACATCAAAGAGAGCGACTTCAGCAGGAGGGAGCTGGAAGGGCGCCGCACACATGGCGAGTGCCACAGGGCAGAGGGTGCAATGGAAGCTGTAGCTAGGGCTGCTAGGGAAGGGCGACACAAACCGAGTGGCAGGCACTGGCCGCATCCCACACCACGAGTGGACAGGGGCAGTGAGCAGGCACCGCTGCCCAGGAGGGCTACGGACAGGAGCACAGGTACATGTGTGGCATGTCCGAGGTGGTACACAGCACCCAGTAGCACAGGGACCAGGGTCTGAGCAGCAGAGTGGCCTGCGCATGCAGCAGAGGTGGCAGGGAGGCATACGTGTGGGCACAGCCAGTGGGACAGACAACTGTATGCCGGGCAGAGGCAGAGCGCCTGGAAGGGGGGAGGGTTATACCTCTCATCCATTTGTCACTGAAATGAGGGACACGGCCACTCAGAATCAGAGACAATGAGGGACGCAGACCCTCACAATGAAGGACCCTTACACAAACATGGAGATATAAGCTCAGAGGACTGAGGAAATCGTGGATGCTTGTGCCTGCTGGGCCTTCAGTTCTTGCCGACCTTTGCTCGCTGTTCTGGGCAGCCTGTGTTTGGGACTCGTCCCCACTGTGGGCTGGCCTGCTGGTACTCGCGGTCCTGCCGCTTGTTTGCTTTGTCCACGCTCTTACTGTGTGGAAGTGCTTTTCGCTCTTCTACTATCTGGCTGCCTTTCTGTGCACTCGCGCTTTAGGCAGCAGCACTTTCAGGTTCACCCCCACAGACCGTGCTGTTGGTGGAGCACTCTTCCTGGCTGCTACCTTATTGATTACTGATTTTAATGTACAGGCACTATGATCTTTTGGAATAGCGCCTTTTTAAAAATAAACCAAATTGAACTGAATAAATTCTATTTCATGATCCTGTCTAGGAATTAGATACTGAGGTACATTACAAAATTTAACCCCAAGCCCCTCACAGGACCCGATGGCCTTGACTACCATTTAATAAAATTGTGTAGGGAAGTATTAGCAGAACAAATCATGAAGCTTTTCAACTTCTCACTTAGATTTGACATTTTTCCAGATATTGGGAAGCAAGCGGTCGTGAATCCTAACCATAAATCTGGCCCTAAGGCCATGTCAACAAACTATCGACCAATCTCACTACTCAATCCCCTCTCCAAACTGTTGGAACGCATAGTATTTGACTAAACACTTGAATTTCTAACACAATACGACCTCCTCACACCTGTACAGCATGGATTTCGTAAGTCAAATAACATAGAAATGGCCTTGGTGAGGTTCACAAAATCACATGTGTAAAGCATTAGATGCTGGAAACTACCTTGGATGCATATCTGTGGACCTCACTAAAGCGTCTGACCTGGTGGACCATACACTCCTGCTGGGCACATTAACACATTTGAACTTTTCTCCCGAGATTGTAGCCAGGTTCCAAAGTTCCTTAAGTAACAGGGTTCAGAGAACCAAAATCTACAACACCTTATTCGTCCCAGTAACAATTCCCTGTGCGGTGCCCCAAGGAACAATCCTTGGGCCTCTTTTATTTTCACTCTTCATCAGGTCAGTCCCAGCTGCGTGCCCACTCTCTGGCAGGGTCCTTTATGCCAACACCACCATCATTTTCCATGAGGATAAAGAGATAAGCCACATAAACCAGATACTACAGTCAGACTTTTCCTCCATGGAACGATGGTTTACTCAACAAAATCTGGTCCTGAATACAAAAAACAAAACAAAAACAAAGGCCATGCTATGCTCCAGTCCCCGCAAACCACTTCATGACTCAATAGATTTGTCCAATTCCTTGGGTGAGCAAATTGAAATAGATGATGAATTCCATTACCTGGGTATTCTCCTCGACAACTCCCTTTCCTTTGAGCCCCATGTGTCACATGTCACGAAAGAACAGGTTACTCACCTGTAACAGTAGTTCTAGGAGTGGTATATGTGGTTCATCCCCACTCTCTGGCATGTGCCGTTCTCCTTTAAATTCACCGGAAAGTCTTCAAGCTGGCTCCTCCTACCCACCCGGGTGGTAAATACCGAAGCTCCACCCCATGACGCCAGATCTTAGCCCGCTGGAAGCAAGGCAGTGTGCCTAAAGCCGGGGAGGTCGGGTGGGTGCGTGTGGATGAACAACATATACCACTCCTAGAAAGTACAGTTACGTAAGAACTTACCGTAACAGTAGATCTTCGAGAGAGGCTCTTGCTGTAGGTAATTACATATAGAACTGATGCCGACAGGCGTAAGGACCCCCAAGGAAAAATTTCTAGCTAGCAGTCCCTGGCGAGGGACTGCCCCCACATCAGGTGACCGGTGTCACGAGACGTCGGTATAAAGGGCAGTCCCTGATGCCGCCTTCCAGTTCTTTCCATCACAGGCCAAAGGGCGGAAGAGAAGAAGGCGGATATTTCCCTCAATGGAAAAGAGCTGAAAAGCTTAGGGGGATGGAGGCGGGAAGGTATACTACTGAAGAGCCTCTCACAAGATCTACTGTCTGCAAGTTCTTACGAATTGTACCATCTTACCTCGAGAGGGCTCTTGCAGTAGGTAATTACATATAGGACTGAGTTCAAGCAGTCTGGAATAATAAGAAGCACATGGGAGGAGGAAAGCTACTCCAAGAAGAACCTCTAGTTGTGCAAGCCTTATGAGAGGAGGCCTTGCAGAACAGCAAGCTCGAAGCCTGCTCTACGGCGAGAGGCAATATCCAAACTGTAATGTTTTGTAAAGGTATGGACGGAGGTCCAAGTGGCGGCAGCACAGATGTCCGCCGCTGACACATTCTTGAAACAAGCAGCTGAGGCTGCGACTCCCCTGGTGGAGTGGCCTCTTACTTGACCCGGGAGGGTCTTGTTGTACTTGTCATAACAGAAAGTGATACAATGAGCCAACCATTTAGATAGGCATTGCTTAGAAACAGCATTGCCTTCTCTTTTGGGGTGCAAAAAAGACAAACAGTTGATCAGTCTTACTGAGATCCTTTGTCCTGTTAGTGTAGTATCTCAGAATCCGGTGAACGTCCATAGTATGCAGTAAATACTCCCCTTGATTGGAGTGCTGCGTAAAAAAGGTGGGTAACTCTATGGACTGGTTCAGAGTAGACTCCGCTACCATCTTGGGAAGAAACTTAGGGTTAGTGCGCAGAGCCACACGTTCCTTGTGAAAAATCAAGTATGGAATTTTACACATCAGGGCCTGGAGCTCGGAAATTCTCCAAGCGGAAGTAATGGCCACAAGGAACAGAGTTTTCCATGAAAGGAACTTCAAGTCTGTGGAAGCTGCCGGTTCAAAAGGAGGCAGAGTAAGTTTCTCAAGAACGAAGTTCAAATCCCAAGGAGGGGTGGGAATATGGATAGGAGGTCTCAGATGGAGAACCCCTCTGCAGAAAGTCTTAAGAGACCTCCAGCTGAGCGAATGTTTTGTCTGCAAAGGGAACATGATAGGCTGAGATGGCCGCCATGTGAACCTTCAGAGAAGAGTGACTAAGACCTAGGTCAAAAAGATGGCGCAGTTACTCTAGCAGTATCCCAGCCGAGCAGGAAAAAGGTTCCACGTCTTTCAAAGCAGCCCAGATTGTGAACCTTTTCCACTTCATGGCATATGTAGATTTAGTGGAGGGTTTTCTAGCCTCCGACAAAATCTCCGCCACTTGGGGAGAAACCCCGAAGCGACTTTGAGCTATGTCTGCAGGAGCCATGCATGAAACTAAAAAGGACTTGAGACCTGGATGGACCAGAGTCCCCTGATCCTGGGTCAGCAAACATCGAGATAGAGGAAGAGGAAGAGGAGGATCCTCTGAGTATTGTTGTTGAAGACAGAACCAAACTTGCCTGGGCCAGAAAGGAGCGATTAGAATAATTCGTGCTCCATCTGAACCTAGTTTCTGCAAGACTCGTGGGATCAGAGGAATTGGGGGAAAGGCATAGACGAATCTATCCTTCCAATCTAGAGACAGAGCGTCTCTCCAGAAAACGCCTCACTCTTGAACGAGCGAGCAGAAGTCAGGAAGTTTTGCGTTTAGAGGGGAAGCAACCAGGCCGGCCTGTGGTGTTCCCCAGTGTCGGAAGATATCATCTAGAACCCCTTGATCCAGTTTCCACTCGTGAGCTAGAGCAGATGAGCGACTTAGCTTGTATGCCAAGGTGTTGTCAACTCCCGGAACATGAACTGCCGTGAGGTGAAGGTCGTGTTATGCTGCCCAATCCCAAACCCTCATTGCTTTCCTGCAAAGAGGGTAGGACCGGGTCCCCCAGTTTGTTGATATACCAAACCACACACATATCTAGGTGGCCGGGAAGAATGTACAGGTGAAGGGCTTGGAGAGCATAAAGAACTGCCCGAAGCTCGAGCACACTGATGTGGAGTGTTTATTCGAGCTTGGACCAACAGCCCTGGGTCCGATGGGGACCGAGATGGGCTCCCCAACCTTCGGCCGAGGTGTCTGTGGTTACAGTCTGGGAGGGGGGAGGAAGGAAGAAAGAACTCCCCGAAGCAGGTTCTCTCAAACCATCCACCACTGCAAGACTCGAAGCATCGGCGAGGAGACTAGAACCAAGTGATCCAAGTCGTCCACCAACTGATCCCATTGGGAGCGAAGCATCCACTGGGAAACCCTCATGTGGAGCCGAGCACGAGGGACTGTTGGGATAGCAGCCACCATGAGCCCGAGGAGGCGAAGGACCGATCTTGCACTGACCCGCCTGTGCCCGGACAACAGACTTACTACAGTCTGGAGACTGGACGCCCTGTCCGGTGGCAGGAAGGCCCTGCCAATGGTCATGTCTAAAATCGCCCTGATAAATTGTAGCCTCTGAGATGGGATCAAGTGAGACTTGGAATGGTTGATGGTAATACCAAGGCAGGCAAAAATCTGCTGGGTAAGGGCGAGGCAGTGCAGGAGTTCCTCCCTGGACGAGGCCGCCAGGAGCCAATCATCCAAGTACGGGAAAACATGCACCCCCCCCAGGTACGCAGGTAGGCCGCCACCACCGCAAGGCATTTGGTAAATACTTGGGGAGCCGAGGATAGGCCAAAGGGAAGTGCCTTGAACTGGTAGTGGTCCCCCTGGAAAGCAAAACGGAGATATCTGTGGTGAGACGGGCGAATGGAAATGTGCAGGTAAGCATCCTGCATATCCAGAGTGCACAGCCATTGGCCCGAGCGGATGAGAGGCAGAAGGCTCTGCAAGGAGAGCATTCTGAACCTTTTGTACTCCACAAAAAGATTTAGGGAACTGAGATCTAGAATGAGTCTTACATCTCCTGTCTTCTTCGGGACCAGAAAGAAGTGGGAATAGTAACCTGTCCCTGAAGATGAAGAGGGCGGGTTCTATCGCCTCTTTCAGCAACAGTGCTGAAATCTCTTCCTGGACCAAGAGAAGATGTTCCGAGAATAAAAGCGACTTTCACGGGGGTGGCGGGGTGGTTTCTGTAGAAACTCTATTGAGTGTCCTTCTGCGATCATCTGGAGCACCCAAGAATCTGATGTTATCCTCTTCCAGCCCGGAAGGTGGAGGGAAACCTCCCTCCTACCGGTTCCTCCGGGTAGTCCGGAGGCTGTGGGAGAGGAAAGGAGTCAGGTGGTGTGGGGCAGCACCGCAGCTGAAGCACCCGCTGCTTTTTTGGGCGGGGGGTGCTTAGCAACTGTGGGGGCCCGGCATTTAGTGGCCTGCTTTCCCGGAGGTTTCGCCTTTGGCCGATTCCGTCTGCGAAAGGGGCGGCACTGTGACTGGAGGGATGGTACATAGAGTCAGCGGACTTTAGTGCCGTCCCCTTCTCCTACAAATCGGTGATGATGTCCTTGGCATCGCCAGCGAAGAGCACCAACCGGAAGGGCGCTTCCTGTATTTCGGACTGCACTTCCTGAACCAACCCTGACACATGGAGCCAAGCGTGATGATGTAAGCCTATGGCGAAAGCTGAGCTCCGTCCAGCAGTGTCCACTGCATCGTAGGTCGCACAAAGCATGTGTCGACTGACCGAACGTGCAGAGCAGACAAGGTCAGCCAACTCCTGCTTGACTTGAGAGTCCGGCAGGGAGTCCAGTTTGGCTTCCACCTGAGTAAGAATTGCCTCTGGTAATCCCCCATACGACCGACATAGTTCAGGGCCCTGATCCCATGCATGGAAGAAGCAAAAATCTTACCATACTGATCCAGTAGGCGAGATTCTTTATCAGGTGGCAACAAGCTAAGGTGTTTTGGGTTAGCCAACCGGCCGTCAGCGGCGCTAATCACTACCGAGTCAGCACAAGGGTGAGAATCTAAAAAGTCCACACCCTCAGGAGCCTAGTATAGCCAGTTCGACTTCCAAGGAAGTGGGGCTAGAGCCGATGGCTGTTTCCAAATGGTGGTAACAAGGTTGGCGTGAGGCTCGATCCAGGGTGGCACCAAGGTGGGAGCTGTCACGGGCAGATTCCAGATGCTCAGCGAATTTCACCCACTGTGGGTCTGGTTCCGATGATTGCCACTTATGTACCTCCTGGATTTTGCGTAGCAGCTCCGTAAAGGAAGGACCTTCCGGAGGTGACTTCGGAGGAGTCCTTGGCCTGGGTTTTGACAGACAGCGTGGCTCGTCGTCCCTTTCGGAGCAGCTGTCATTAGAGTCCGAGGAGTCCGAGGGGGAAGAGGAAGATGAAGAAGAAAACGACTCCCTTTCCAGCCCAGGGGGAGGAAAGGACCCCTTGGGAAGCCATCGGGGAAGCGTGTCCTGCCCCTCTCTGGACCCAGAGGGATTAGCCCTGGTGTCCGGAGGTGGTGAGGGAGTGTGTCGTTGCAGACGTACAGGCACTGGAACCAGCACCGTCGTCGGTAGACGATTCTCCACCTCTCTGGTGAGCTGAGCCTTACCTCAGCCCACCAGGAGGCCAGAGTCTCCTGCAAATCCACCATCAGCTGAGGGGGCGGTGGAGGTGGAGGGGGATATGGGTATGGACTATATCCATAAGGAGGGTATCTGAAACCCGGCGGTGGAAAACCAGGTGTCGGGTATTGGGGCGTCTCGTAGACCGGGGTTGGGTACTGTTTCGCTGGATACTGTGGTCCCGGATATGCCGGCGTCGGATCGACAGAGGGTACCCAGAGGAGCCGGAGGAGCTGCCGGCAGCAGGCGTGCGGCCGTGGGCCCCAGGCCGGGTCCGGGTTGGAAGGGCGGGCCCGGTCGGGCGACATCCGGAGGCGGGATGTCGGCGGAGTCGGTAAACCAGCATCGGAGGTGCCGGCATCAGAGCGGCGTCCAGTCTGCAGGCGGAACCCCAGCATCGCCAGGATTTGGGGGAGGAGAAATCCTGGGGTCGGGCTGGGGAGACTCAGGGTCCCTGGAGGGCAGCGAAGGCTGCGGGGAGCCGGGGACGACGGACATGGGAGGGTCCAGCGTTGGGTCTTCCGCTGTACGTATGTCGGGCGAACTGACTGTGCGGTTTATCAGCAGGATCGTGGCTGGTGCCGGAGGGGCCCACGTCCGACTTACCAGACCCATCGCCAGAGGTGGACCGCGAAGGAGGAGCAGCCTGGTCCGGCAGAAGAGGGGCTGCACACCGTCCCGAAGGGTCAGGCGACTTACCGACCTTCTTCATGCAGGCGTCAGAGGAACCGGCGTCCCCAGCTTATCCGGAGCCGCCCGCACCCAGTAGGCCACGAAGCCACAGCCGTACCAGGGACGGAGGCCTCCAATAGCCCGGAGGCACCCGAAGGGCCTGAGCGCGAGCCAGACGGGCGGGCTGATGCCACCATAGAAGCCTCTGAGGCAGCCGTCGAGGAGCGGTCCCCGGGAGGTGACGTTACCTGTTACACGGTGAACCCCGAGGAAGTCACAGTGGAGGAGCCCTTGTCCCGGTGCTTCTCTTTGTCCTTTTTCTTCCGATGGCCTTCAGGGAAGTGGATGCCTGCCGCAGTTTTTTAAGTTCCCTCTCCATGGAGCTCATCTTCTTTTTGAGAATGTGGGCTTCCAGGGACTGCTGCTGCCTTCTCCGGGTGCCACGTTAAACCTCAGGCAGTGCTGGCACTTCTCTACCGGATGATCGGGGCCTAGACAAAAAAGGCACAGGGAATGGCCGTCCTTGTGCGAGAGCTGGGCGCTGCATGAGTCGCACTTGTTTTTGTGCTCGGAGGGTGTAGGGGATGACACACATCGATGGATGACAACAATTTAGCAAGAAAAGCGAAAAATACTCGGTAAAACACCGACGAAGGGAGTCTAACGAGCGAAGAACTTTTCCGCGAGGCGCTGGCACAAGCTAATGGTGGGAAAGAACTGGAAGGCAGGCGTCAGGGACCGCCCCTTTATACCGACGTCTCCTGACGCCGGTCACCTGACGTGGGGACGGTCCCTTGCCAGGGACTGCTAGCTAGAAATTTTCCGTGGTCCCGCCACCTGCCGGCGTCAGTCCTATATGTAATTACCTACTGCAAGAGCCCTCTCGAAGTAAGATCTACTGTTACAGGTGAGTAACCTGTTCTTCTAGGAGCCTGGATATGTTGTTCATCCACACTCTCTGGCAGACTCCAAGCAGTTCTCCAAGAGGAGGGAGGCAAGGCAGCACCCCTCTTGGGAAATAAAGATTGGAGAAACGAGGCCCCAAAACTAGCATCCCTTCGTGACTCAAGGTCGATGTGGTAGTCGGTAATAAAGGTGTTTGCTGACTTCCAGGTAGCAGCCCGACAGATTTCCTGGATAGGGATGTCCCTGGAAGCAGCCACCGATGCAGCAGTATGGCGGGTAGAATGAACTTTTATCCCTCTAGGAGGCTCCTTGCCCGCCAACTCATAGCACAGACCTATGCATGATGTAATCCATCTAGCAATGGTCTGCTTCACTGCAGGTCTGCCAGAAGTGGCTTCAGCGTAGGTGACAAACAGCTGGCATACCTCTCCCCGAATTCCCGCCGTCCTCTCCTTATAATAGGAGAGAGCACGTCTGAGGTCCAGAGTATGGAGCCTGTACTCAGTGTCTGAGGTGTAGTTAGGGTAGTATACCGGCACAGTCAACACCTGGTTAAGATGAAACTCTGACACCACCTTCGGAAGGAATTTCGGGTGGGGGCGCTGGACAACTTTGTCCCTGTGAAAGACCAGATAAGAGGAGTCCACCGACTGCACCTGCATTTCCCCTGTACTTCTGGCTGACGTGATAGCCACCAGGAAGGCCATCGTCCACAAGTGTGAGAGCTCACACTTGTGCATGGGTTCGAATGGCTTGCCCATAAGCTTTGCCAAAACCAGCAACAGATCCCACGGAGGTGGAGGTTCAGGCACCGGAGCGGATATGTGATCCAGGCCTTTGAAAAAGTGCCCGACCACTGTCTCCTGTGCCAATGTCGGTAGACCGGCCCGCGCCCCGGTAAGCAGAAATGGCTGCCAGGTTTACCCTAAGGGTCGATGACTGTAGACCCCCTTTGGAGAGAGACCAAAGGTAGTCTAAAATGTTAGCCACAGAGCAGGATAAGGGGTCCAGACTCTTACCCTGACACCAAATGGAAAACCTTTTCCATTTGAAGGCATAACATTTCCTGGTCGATTCCTTACGAGATGCCTCCACCACAGTGTAGACATCCTCAGAAAGACCCAGAGCCTGGAACTCTAGCCGCTCAGGTACCAGGCTGTGAGGTGCAGGGATTGAAGGTCTGGATGGAATAACTTCCCCTGGTTCAATGATATCAGGTCCGGGCGTGTACAAAGCCGCTCCGGGGCCCTGCAGCTGAAGCTGAGGAGATCTGGATACCAGAACTGGCAGGGTCAATCTGGGGCTACCAGAATCACCTTTGCCTTGTCCCTCCTCACCTTGAGAAGCGCCTTGTTGATCAAGGGAAATGGAAGGAAGGCGTAGAGGAGGCCTGGGGTCCACGGCCTCGAGAAGGCATCTCCCTGCAGTGAGCTCTGCTGAGGGGACGGGAATGGTACAGTCTCAGCTTGGTGTTCTCCCTGGAGACAAACAGGTCCACCAACGGTTTGCCCCAGCAGGAGAACAGACTGTAAGCTACCTCTGGATGGAGAGACCACTCGTGGGATGTCTGGCCTATGCGGCTGAGAGCATCCGCCAGTTGGTTCGAGACTCCTGCCACATGGATGGCAAGAAGATCTGACCTCCAACCTGCTGACGAGGGTCCAGATTTGGAGCGCCTCCTTGCATAGCAGACGGGAGTGCGTGCCGCCCTGTTTGTTGACGTAGTACATGGTCGTAGTATTGTCCGCCTAGACTTGAACCACTTGACCCTGGAGCTGAGGAGCGAAAGCTGACAGGGCCAGTCTGACTGCTCTGAGTTCCAACAGGTTGATGTAGCATCGGGACTACTCGGGAGTCCAGAACCCGTGGGCCCTGTTGTCCCCTATGTGGGCTCCCCAGCCCATGAGAGAGGCATCGGTCGTCAGGACGACCTTCGGCTCGGGGTGGACAAATGGGATCCCTTCCTGCAAATGGTCTGGGATGGTCCACCACTGGAGAGCATTCCACATCTTCTGGGTTACAGTGATCAGCTGGTCGAAGTGACCATATCGCCGAGTCCACTGGGCAGCCAGCTCCCATTGAAGGGGGTGCATGTGCAACCTGGCCCAACTGACCACCGAGGTGCACACGCCATGTAACCCAGAAGGCACAGAAAGTCCCGGGCAGGGTGCAAGTGCCCAACCGGAAATGATTGGGAAAAGGAGGAGAGAACCTCCGCCCTGTCCACCGGGAGCCGAGCTTTGGCTTGGCGAGAGTCGAGCTCTGCCCCAATAAAGCCCATCACCTGAGAGGGCACAAGTTCTGACCTGGTCTCGTTTATCAGGAGGCCTGGTTGGGAGCAGGTTCGGAAGGCCAGATCCCTGGACCTCTCCACCTCCTGAAGGGAGGAGCCCACCAGGAGCCAGTCGTCGAGATAGGGGTATATCCGAACTCCTCTACACCGAAGATGGGCTGCCACCACTGCAATGCACTTGGTGAAGACCTGAGGGGCCAATGACAGGCCGAACGGCATGGCTCGGAACTCATACAGGGTCCCTTCGACCCTGAAGCAGAGGAACCGCTGGTGGGACGGACAGAGTGGGACATGAAAGAACGTGTCCTGTAGATCCAGTGAACAGAACCACATGTTTCGCTCCACAGCTGGTATGATCTGGTTCAGAGTTACCATCCGGAAGGTGCGAGACCTGAGATATTGATTCAGGTCGTGGAGATCTAGGATGGGGCGCCAACCCCCCCCATCCGCTTGGGCACCAGGAAGTACCCGGACATGAAGCCTGGGTCTGTAGGAGGATCTGGCACTAGAGCTACTGCCTCCTTGTGGAGGAGCTGAGCAATTTCGTCCCGAAGGGCCGACTGAGTGTGCTAGATCCTCCCGAGGGGCACGGGCTCAGCTGGGAGGGTACTGCTCAAATTCTAGAGGCAGTCCCTGGCCAACCACTTCCAGAACCCACCTGTCCAAAGTGATACCGGACCAGGCGGAAAGAAAGTGGCGGAGCTGGCCCCCCACGGGAGGACCGAGAGCTGGCGTGACGGGTGTAGGGGTGGCAACCCCTGACCAGTCACTGAGCAGGCTTAGAGGAGGAGGAGGCTCCAGGACCGGCACCTCGTCCTCCTTTACGAGACTGTTGAGGACCCTGCTTGGGCCTGGGGTGCCAAGCTTGAGCCTGCTGCTGACCTCCTTGATAGGAGGGCTGTCTAACCACAGGGGAAGAGTGCCGAAAGAGCTTCTTCTTGCGCTTCTGCTGGTTCTTGCCCGAAGAACCCTTTGCAGAGGTAGCATCCAAGGTGGCACTGGACTGTTCTATACGCTGGAGGTGACCTGCCACTCCTGGACCGAAGAGGTCGGTGCCAAGAAAGGGCACATCAGCTAACTTGTGCTGAGTATCTGCTGGGAAGGAGGATAACCTCAGCCAGGCCCTGTGGCCAGTGGCCACCGCGGCTGCTAAGGAGTGGGCACAGGAATCTTCACTATCCAGGGCTGTCTGGAGTTGCTGTTTGGCAACAGCACGGCCCTGGTCATGGACCTGCTTAACCGTGGTCTGCATGTCCACTGGGAGATGAGGGAGGACTTCATCTAGTGACCCCAGGAAGGCATGAGAGAAGTGTGCCATGATCACAGCCGAGCTGGCCTGACGAAGGCCCAAGGATGAGGCCACATAAACCTTCCAGGCAGAATGGTCCATATACTTGGACTCCTTGTCTGGAGGGTGGTGTCAGCTGAGCGACCCATGCGTCTAAACACAGAAGCAGTCATAAGGCTCTCGGCCGAGGGATGCTCTGTGAAACCCGCTAGGGACCCCAGGGGTACCGTATACTTGTGGGCCATGCGGGCAGACGGAGCTGGGCAAGAGGCAGGGCACAGCCATAGCTCAAGGGCTGGCCAACAATGGCTTCAGCTACTGGAAAGGCCTCCGCTGGGGTATCCCCCCTCTTGAGGATATCCGTGAGGGGGTACTCCGCCTTCTTTTGGATGGGCTCCAAAGGCATTCCGGTCGATCCTGAAATGAGGCAGAGGATACCCAGAAAGGAGGAAGGACCTTCCTCCAAGCCTGCCACTGATGACTCATCATCCACCAGATGCGAGTGCAGACCAGTGGCATCAGAGTCCGAAGAATCAGGATATAAGGGTCTCCCACCTATGTCTCCCTCGATACACCGAGGGCGATCGGGGACCACCGTAATGGACAGAAGACGGGAAAGGCCGGTGTCTGTCCTATCCTCTTTCAAGGGAGCACCTCCCTGAGGCTGCTTAGGCGGTGGTTCCACCAAAATCGGCGGGGAGACCGAAACAGGCAGAGCTGGAATGCATACCGGCCCTACGAGTGCAGGAACTGGATTCTTCGGTTCCGGAGGGGTCGGCGTCGGCCTAAGAGGCTGGTGCCAAGTAATGGCTGGTGGTGCCGGTGGAGCCGGCTTCTGACCGGTCAGAATCAGCTGTTGCCACATGAGATCCTCATAACGTCGACAGAGTTTCCGTCGAAGTCTCTCCTCGTCCGAAGAGGATGAGGATCGGTGGTGCCACCTCTCTCTAGAGTGTTTATGACCTTTCTTCGGTTTTTCGACCGAAGGGGTCCTAGTCCTCGACTGAGATCGACGGGGTCGGCTGGTCTGATTGGGAGAAGTTGGAGTCGGTGAGAACCGAGGTTCCGGCACCTTTCCCTCAATCGGGATACCCGAGGCTGGGTCTCCTCGTCGGGGAAGGAAAGGATAGGTGTCCTTTCCAAGGAGTCGGCAACAGGAGCCGGCAACAACAGCTCGATCGGGTCGAGAGAAATCGCTGCCAGTTCAGCCGTGTCCTTGGTGCCTTAGCCTGATGGAAGGTCCAAGAACCCAGCGGCCGAGGAAGTGATCTCAAACGAGGTCGAAACCGCAACATCCTGGGAATAGGACCGCTCTCGGTCCCAGGAACATCTTCGGGCAGAAGAAGATTTAGGGTCCTTGTCCCTTTTCTTAGGGTGGGAGGAGTGCAAGCCAGAGGGCACCTCACCCCCAGTGGGGAGAGACTGGCACAGCTCCCGAAAGAACCTAGTGAAGGTGGAACCCAGGTTAAGCGGCACGAAAAAATTTCGGCTGGCCAAAGCTTGAGCAGCTTCCTCTTCGAAAGCTGCCATCTGGTCGAGCTGCTCTGCGGATCCCGCAGCCGCGGAAACCGCCCACCTGGCCTCCTTCGATTTCACCGGTGGGTTGCGAAGCTCCGGTCTTCCTAGTTTTAGGCATGCCTTGCGGTAGTCCAGGACATTGGGATTGAAGGCCAGACAAATAGTGCAAGAAGTGGTGTCATGCACAACACTCAGGCAATAGACACACGAGAGGTAGGGATTGGTGCGCGACATTTTCTGTCCGCAAGGACACCGGCGAAATCCGGGGGACGACTAGTCCTCCATGTCCGATGCGCTCGGATCTGAATTGTAAACTCTGATGAATTTTTAAGAAAGCGATTGCAGTGAAAACAACCGTTGAGAATTCAGGGCCTACGAACTGCAGAAGTAGCACGAGGGAACCTGAATCTTCCGCCAGAAAGGAAGATCTGGAGTCATGGGGTGGAGCCAAGGTATTTACCACCCAGGTGGGTGGGAGAAGCCAGCTTGAAGACTTTCCAGTGAATTTAAAGGGGATAGAGACATGCCATAGAGTGTGGATGAACAACATATCCACGCTCCTAGAAAAACTCCATCAAAGAATGGGAGTACTATACAGAGTCAAAAATTACTTAACAGCTGAGTCCAGAAAAATCTTATCAGCCTGCCTGCTATTCATTTTGCCTACTCTCAAATATGGGGATGTGGTGTATTGGGCTGCAAATAGACAACTATTGGACAGACTTGACAAATTACTACACAAAATAGCAAGATACGTAGTGCAATGTAGCTATAGGACCCACCATTGTTTACAACTAAATACGTTGCGTTGGCTACCCTTTGATATTGGGCAGTCCTGGGATTGGATAGTACTAATACATAAATACAAGAAATACTATCCTGAACATATTATTTCCCAGATTCTTTTTCCAGATAACCTTGATCTTAAATTAAGAAAGAATTATTTAGACCTGTTCACCTAAACAAAATCCACCAGGGTAAATGGAAAAATAAATAAGGGAACAAAACCTTAAACTGCCGGGCTACGTCCTTTTGGAATAAATTACCCTCCACAATATGAGCAGAAACTGCTCATGGGACCTTCATTATGGTAATTAGGGACTTATTCTCATTTACCTGCCAGTGTACCTAATAAATCCCAATAATTACGACTCATTGCAAGGTGTTGTAAACATTGTCTCATTTTGAATATTGTATTTTATGTTATTTGTATTTTTGTAGTATGTTAATGCATTTGAATTTGTGCCATTTTATGTGCAACTTTTTTTGTAACTTTAGATAAACACAGGTCTCTCTTGCGAACTGGACTGTAAAAGTCCAAATGACATGTATTTCTATATAAAAATAAAGTTTTACCTACCTATCTACCATTCCCTTTGATTGACTATGGACTGTTAGTATATTCCTCAGCCAGTGAGTCTGTGTTATCCAGGGTTAGGGCCCTCTACAACTCAATCTGCAGATTTCATACCAACCTCCCAAGCCGCACACATCACTGCACACTCCTCTCCACTTGACAACCGCATAAAACTACTGGCACTAGTTTTTCTACAGAAGGTGGTTCTAGGTTTAGCCCCCCAAAGTATCCAGGAAATTCTTCCAGAACCAGTAAATAGTAGGACCACGAGACCATCCAAGGGCCATGTTTTTCACACCCCAAGAATGAATACTAACCTGGATCACAGCTCTCTAATCTACAGAGTCACGAGCTGGTACAACAAGTTGAATATGTCTGTAACTGCTCAGAAATATATTCACAGTTTTAAAACAGCCTGTGCTCAATATTTATCATCACAGTCTATTTGCAACTGTTATTACTTAATTCCGTACATATATATTATTTAATCTGTTCCACCGTTTGATACTCATTGGACACTTATGAAAAAGGGTCCCTGCCCATTAAGGTCTTCCCAGTATAATAAATAAAAATGAAATTAAATTACTACCTGGAAGGAGGAGGTAATTCTGCCACTGTACAGGTCACTGGTAAGACCACACCCGGAGTACAGTGTGCAGTTCTGGTGCCCGATCTTAAGAAGGATATCAACTTACTGGAAACAGTGCAGAGAAGGGCAACCAAGATGATTCAGGACCAGCAAGGCAACACCTATGAGGGGTGGCTCAGGGAGTTCAACATGTACCATCTGGAAGACAGAAAGGAGGGGGCATGACTGAGACTTTCAAGCACCTGAAGGGTATTAACAGGGTGAACACTGAGGGCCTCTTTAGCCTTAAGGGAAGCGATATCACTAGGGGGCACAGTCTAAAGCTGACGGGGAGAAGGTTTGGGGGGGGAGGCATTTTTTCACCAAAAGAGTGGTGGCCATGTGGAATGAACTGCCAGAGGTAGTGGTATCCCTAAAAATGGTGAACAGGTTCAAAAGGGGTTGGGACAGGGTGAGGGGAAAAGTTGCAGGTTGAAGGGAATGAGTGGAGGGGAGATAGAACTCTGTGGTTGAGAGGGTCATAAACTACATCATACTGTTCTAACATAGCACTTTAATGGCAGAATGTAAATCAGAATACCCACTGAAGTTACTAATAGGCCCATATAGATGGAACAGTAACAGAATTAGAACCAGTTTTTAAAAACAGCTTCTTCTGGGAAAATGACTTTCAGGTTCAGCACAGTTCTCCTTTAACTGTATCATACTGGTTTGTTAGAATCTACTCCTGGAAAAAAAGACCTTCTATCGAGTTTGGATTCTCCGAATGTTTATGCTGTTTTACTGCTATCAGCTACACTATGATTTTACTGCAGACTACGCAACTCACAGTTAGAGGTGTGGTAATATGTATGAGGTTTGTCGTCGAGGCACAGGACAGGAAGCATAGGAAAACCAGGAGCAGTTGTAGAATTCACCAAAAATATGTATTTACACTAGCAGTAGCATAAAAAAACTTGTTCAGTATAACTAGTTACAAAGGCAAAATAAAGTACAGAACAACCATCAGAGTTTTTCCTTCAATCTCTAGGTCCCTTTTCTCTTTCAAGCAATTTCCTACTTATGTACAGTATAGGATGTTCTGTCCCACCTACATTTTGACTTAGGACTGCACCTAGGCCTACCTCTGATGCATCCGTTTGTAACAAAAATGGTTTCTCAAAACAGGAGCTGAACATAATGCAGCCTTTATGGCTTGAAAAGCCTCGTCACACTCTGGGATCCATTTCACATTATTTGGGTACCGTTTTTTCATGAGTTCAGTGAGGGGAGTAGCTAACTCAGCAAAAGTTGAGAACAAATCTCCAATAATAACCACCAAGCCCTAAAAATTACCTGACATGTTTCTTTGTTTTAGGGACAGAGCTGTTGGCTACAGCTTCTATCTTAGAAATTTCTGGCTTAACTTCTCCATTTCCCAACACATAGCCCAAATGAAAAAATTACTCACCTTAGTAATGTTGTTTCTTCTAATGGAGTCTTGCTATATTATGACATATGCAGTATAACCCCAGGTTAGAACTGCTCCGGAGGTGAAAGAGTTAACTTCCATGCAGGGCATGGAATCTTGAGTGCGAGCTCGGTTGAACACTCTGTCTGCTGAAGCTCAAACTTAAACTGTCAGATCTTTACGAGCAAAAACTCACTAATGTTCTGTGTGGAAGCCGTAAACCTACACTAGCCACTGGCTACTAACTACAAAAACACCTTTTTGATCTTGATCCCAAAACAAAGACTCAAGTTGGGGGATTCAAGAAGAAACTTAAGCATAACATCTTAGCACCCTAGAAGGGTGAAATGAAGTGGGCATCAAAGAAGTGCCAACATTGCACTGCCCACCCACATCCCAAAAACAGAGGTTCTGAGAGGGGCAGGCTGGGGGGGAGGTCATAATATAGCAAGACTCCATTAGAAGAAACAACATTACTAAGGTGAGTAATTTTTTCTTCAAACAACATGAAGTCTTGCTATATTCTGACATATGCAGACTACACAGCAGTACCTCCACGGAGGAGGGACAGAACCTACTTGGGAAATAGGCTCTAAAGCACGGCTGTGCCAAATCGAGCATCACTCCTAGCCTGGATATCCAAGGAGTAATGCTTAGTAAAAGTGTGAACTGTTTTCCAGGTAGCTGCTTGACATATCTCTAGGATAGGAATGTCCCTGGCAGCAGCCAGAGATGCAGCTGTACCTCTGGTAGAGTGAGCCCTCAGGCCTGAGGGAGGAACCTTACCCAGTTTTTCGTAACAGAATTGGATACAAGAGACAATCCACCTGGCAATGGATCTTTTAGTGGCAGGTTTCCCTTTACCAACCTCACCATAGGTGAGGAACAACTGGAGGGATTCGAACCTGTGACCCTTGGTACGTTCTATATAGTAACTAAGGGCTCTTTTGACATCTAAACTGTGCAATCTCCTCTCACCAGAGGAGGAATGGTCAGTGAAGTACACAGGGAGAGACATGGATTGATTAAGGTGAAAGTCTGAACCCACCTGAGGCAAAAACTTCCTGTTAGTCCTGAGGAATACCTTATCTCTATGAAAGGAGATGAAATCAGGCTCCACTGACAAGGCTTGTAGCTCACTTATGCGCCTGGCAGAGGTGATGGCTACCAGAAACACAGTTTTCCAAGTCAAGTACTTCAGCTCTGCTGAAGACAATGGCTCAAAAGGGGGTTGCATAAGCTGAGTGATGCAAATATTAAGATCCCAAGCAGGGGCAGGATCCCTGAACGGGGGATTGGTGCGAAGCAACCCTTTAAAAAACTTGGAGAACACAGGGTCAGCTGATAAAGAAGAGGGCTTACCTGCTGACGAGAAAACAGACACAGCTGCCAAGTGCACTTTTAGGGTAGCTGGTCTCAGCCCCAAGGAATTCAAATGCACCAAATAATCCAGGATCGTGGGCACACCAGCAGATTCTGGGAAATATGTTTACCAGCACACCATATGGAAAATCTTTTCCATTTTGAATTATAGGTAGCCCTGGTGGAAGGCTTTCTAGAGGCCTTCAAGATATCCAATACACCTTGAGAAAGGTGTAGGTCAGCAAACTTTAACTCTTCAAGAGCCAAGCCTTGAGATTGAGAGATTTGAGGTTCGGATACCAAACTCTCCCCTCGGCACAGGTTAACAGGTTGTGATTCCTGGGAAGGCATAGGGGAGGGTGGACTGCTAAGGACATGAGGAGTGGGTACCAGGGCTGCCTGGCCCAATCTGGAGCTATCAGGATCATCTTGCAGGATTGAGATCTGATTCTGACTAGCACTTTGAAAAGAAGAGGGAAGGGGGGAAAAGCATAGAGAAACTTCCCTTACCAACTGAGAAGGAAGGCATCCAGAGGGACTGAGCCCAACACTGGGGGCCTGCAGCAAAAAAGGGGAAGTTGGTGATTGTCTGGGGCTGCAAAGAGATCTGTTTGCGGAGTGCCCCATCTGGCAAATATTACCTCCAGTACCAGGGGATCCAGTGCCCATTCGTGATGGCCCTGGGAAATCCTGCTGAGAGCATCCGCTAGGACATTGTCCTTGCCTGGGAGGTGAACTGCCGTAAGGGAGGCGTTCAGAGAGTAAGCCAGAGACCACAACTTCATGGCTTCGGTGCACAAGTACGTAGACCGAGTGCCCCCTTGCTTGTTGATGTACCACACTGTAGTGGTATTGTCTGTTCTGACCTGAACTACCTTGTTCTGGACAGATGTGGAGAAAACCTGAAGTGCTAGAAAAACTGCTCTGAGCTCCAGCAAATTGATGTGGAGCAGGGATTCCTGAGGGGACCACAGCCCTTGGGTGGAAAGGTCGCCCATGTGAGCTCCCCACCCCAGGAGGGATGCATCTGTAGTAGGGATCAAGGAATGAGACTGAGGGGTGAAGGGAACCCCCTGTCTCAGATTGTTCTGATCCTGCCACCACTGAAGGGCCTGGATCAGGGTTCAAGTCACTGGAATCAATTTGGTTAGGGGATCCGTCCTTTGAGACCAAAAGGCTCTCAAATGGAACTGAATGTCCCTCATCTGAAATCTCACTCCCTGCACTACTGCTGTAGAAGCAGCCATGTGCCCCAGAAGCTGTAGGAAATGCCTTGCTGGTCGAGAGACCTGCAGGGTGAAAGAGGAGGCCAGAGACACCACGGTCCTTGCTCTCTCCAGAGGAAGGAAGGCTCTGGCTTCTTTTGTGTTCAGTTCTGCGCCTATGAAGGTGAGAAGCTGGACAGGCTCCAGAACTGACTTTGGAAGATTGAGAAGGAAACCTAGAGATGTAAGCTGCTGGGTTACTGCAAATGAAGTTTGACCTGTTCTGGAGACTGGCCTACAATGAGCCAGTCGTCCAGATAAGGAAGATGGCAACTTTGCCTTCTTAAATGAGCAACTGCTACTGCCAGGCATTTGTGAACACCCTTGGAGCCGAGGAGAGGCCAAGGGCATTGCTCTGAACTGGTAATGGCCTGAGGGCAGTTCGAATCTGAGGTACTTTCGATGGGAGCTTCTGATGAGAACATGGAAGTAGGCATCCTTGAGGTCCAGGGAGGCTAGCCAGTCCCCTGGCCTTAGAGAGGGTAAAATAATCCCCAGGGTCACCATTTTGAACTTTGGTTTTAAAAGGTGCTTGTTTAGATACCTGAGATCCAGAATGGGCCGCCATTCTCCTGTCTTTTTTGGGGTAAGGAAGTACCTGGAGTACAACCCTTTGTCCTGGTGTATGGGTAGAACCCTTTCCACGGCTCTGAGAGCCAGGAGGGCAGAAACTTCTGCTTCCAGGGCAAGTGCCTCTGATGGGTTTGCAGGTGGAAAAGATCTGGCTCTCATCTTCGGAAATTTTTTGAAGCTGAGAACCAGACCCTGGCTTACCACCTCCAGGACCCACTTGTCTGATGTTAAAGACTTCCAGTCCTGGACAAAGTAAGCCAGCCTGCCCCCTACCGGTAGTGGAGAATCGACCAAGGCTACCCCATCAGGAGTCTGTTTTGCAGGGGCTTTGGGTTGAGGGGTAGAAGCAGGCTTACTAGAGCCCCTTCTGCCCCTTCCTCTAAAGAACCCCCTCTGGGCATAAGCAAAAGGGGAGGCCTGGGCTTGGTAAAATGGCCTATGAAAGGCCTGCCCCTGCCCCTGACATGCTGCCTTTGAGGAGTGACTTGCCTTTCTTGGCCTGTGCACTCCTATAGGTGATCCTATACTCATCCATTTTCTTCATATAATTCTCTGTCTGCTCCCAAACAGAGAATTTCCCACAACAGGAAAATCCATAGCCTTAGAATGGGTATCCTGTGACAGGGCAGTACATCTGAGCCAGGCCATTCTACGAAGAGACACAGATGTAACATAACTCTAGATGAAACATCATTAGAGTCTACAGCAGCATGAAATTGCACCTTGGATGCCTCAATACCATCCACAGCCACCTGCTCCAGCTCCCTGGCAAGCTGTTCAGGGGCCTGTTTTGCTAGGGCCAGGACAGTATCCCACCTGATTTCTGGTACCTAGCCGCGTAAGCCATATAATTTGCCTGTCTGAGTCCCAAAGATGCTGCCATGTACTGTTTTTTGCCATGGCATCCATCCTCCTGGAATCCTTTTCAGGAGGGTGAGAGGCTAGAGGAATATTAGCCTTGTCACAGGCTGCAGCCTGCACTACCCCCCACATGGCTGCACTGCTGAGATAGAAACTCCGTATCAAAGCCTGATAAAGCATACCTCTTGTCCATCCTTTTATCCACAGGGAGGATAGAATGAGGAGTTTTCAGAATTTTTACTGTCTGTTTCCTCAAAGATTTATGCAAGGGAATAGACAGTCTACTAGACTCTGGAATATCCATCATTTCCACAAAATCAGGCTCTTCTTGATCATCAACAGCTTCCTCAACAGGGAGTTGCAGAGTGTCAGCAACTTTCTTGTAAAACAAAAAATGAGAAGGGGACTCAGATAGCCTGGGAGGGGATACTCCTGAAGGTCTGTCTGGAGAGATGTCCGGTTCAATGGGCACATCCAGACTGTCAAAATCACACTCACCTCCTCGTACCCTCCTCCCTTCCCTGGTTCATAAAATCTTCAAAATCATAATCTTGAACCAAGGAACCGACTGAACCGGCGCTACCCAATGGTGCCGGTTCGGACGGAACTGGGGAAAGAGACTGGACAATCTGAATAGCGTTGGCTATTTCCTCAGCAGTTGGAGAAAGAACTTTTGGCCCCAAACTAGCTGACCTTCTAGCCCTTAGTTGGAGCCGGCTCCTCAGAGCTGGCTCTTCGTTTGCCCGAGGAAGCATCGCCCTGGTCAGAGGGCACTCCCTCAGGTTCGGTTGGAACCGAACCGGGCTGGCCATCCGGGTCAGCGGACTTTTTGGCCTCCCTTTCCCTGAGCCTACCAACTCTTTTTTCCACGGTGGCAGCAGAAACATTTTTACAAATCTGGCAGTCTGCATTGAGGTGGTCAAACCCCAGACAATATACACATATGGTGTGTGGGTCAGCCTTGGCAAAGGTTTCCCCACAGAGGCCACAGTGCTGAAACCCAGTGGGTCCGGTTTTTCTTTTGGGTTTCTCAGACATAGTGCCAGCCTAACCAAAACTTGCCCGTTAACGGCAATCCTAAGCAAGACTCTTATCAGTTCCCAACACGTGTCACGGGTTGTGAAAAAACATAATAAAATCCGTTTTTTAGAACCGATAAGAACCGGAACCGACTCTAAAGGGCTAGAAAGTAATTTTAACCCCTCTGATTGGTTCAAACCGAACCGAAAAGACGTTTAAAGTTCCACACAGAAGAAAAAAAAAAAGTAAGCCTATCTATTACTTACAATACCACAGACAAGAGCCTGAACCGGATTTACTGTTAAATTTCGTAAAATAAACCGAGAATTACACTTTAAAACCGGCTAAACAAACCGGAGCAGCAGGAGGAATCTCCGGAGCGACTGTTCAGTGAGGCGGAGTAAAGAATCTGACAGTTTAAGTTTGAGCTTCAACAGACAGAGTGTTCAACCGAGCTCGCGGTCAAGATTCCATGCCCTGCATGGAAGTTAACTCTTTCGCCTCCGGAGCAGTTCTAACCTGGGGTTATACTGCATATGTCATAATATAGCAAGACTTCATGTTGTTTGAAATCTGGTTTCCTGCATGCTCAATGCACACTTGGTAGGATTAATAGTCAGACCTGCCTTTTTAATAGCTTGGATAACTGCTTGTAGGTGTTCCAGGTGACTTTTCCAGTCTGGACTGTATACCACAACATCATCCAGGTATGTCGCACATATTTTTTATATTAGCTGATATCATACCTCTCAACTGTCCCACACTATGAGGAACCGTTCCTCATTTTGCCTCACAAAAGCCCTCTGTTCCACATTGAAATGGTCTGTCCCACATTGCATGCAACAATTTTAAAGAAAAAATCCAAACAATAAATGCAAAAAGTGCATTGTTCAATGAACAGCAAACTATGTCTGCATGAAAACATACATTCCTACGGTGTTCTAGGCTTCGATCTCCATGATTTGACAAGGTGTTCCACATTTTGCCTTTTTGTTCCACATTTTGAGAGGCAGTGTTCTACATTTGGGGGATGAAAGGTTGAGAGCTATGGCTGATATGCAAGGGAGGAAAAACAGGCAGCAAGAGAAAACTGAGAGATACTGAGAGGCAAAGAACTATGAGCCTGTCGGGTTGATCAAGTCTGAAGTCTCACAGGAAAATTTGGTTGCGCAACCAGACAGAGAAGAGACAGAAAAAGAAAGAATAGATCCTTGCATTTAAACACTTTCTCCATGACAACTGGGACAGGGTCCTATTCCACCCTGTCACAAGGTTATATTGTTATGCCTCAAGTTACAGCACTACTATGTTAACTGGGAGCAAGGGATGTCAATAACTGGTATATTTCTTATGTTCCTGTCAGGCCCAGGTTGAGTGCCATGAAGGCTCGTCTGATGACCCACCCTCTCACAGGTTCCTACATCCCAGACATTACAGATATCATGCCCCAAAGTAATTTAAATGACTACTGTTAAGTGTGTCACTTGGAATGTAAGGGGCCTCAATTCCCCCATAACAAGAAAGCGGGTATTACTGGCTTGTCTCAAGCTCCTGAAAATAGAAGAGGCCCTCTTGCAAGAAACTAAATTAGTTGAAATCAAAGCCACTAAATTAATCAGAGAATAGGTGGGATGGGAAGCCCATAGCTGCTCCCCACTTCTCAAAACATGGCATCTCTATTCTATTACACAAAACCATTAAATGGAAGTTGCTAAACAGCTAACGGACTCCAACGGCAACTGGATAGTAATTAAGCTACCCACTCCTAAGGTACCCCTTATTTTAGGTAACATACACGCCCCTAATAACTCACCCTCCTTCTCTGAAGGCATCTGGCAAGCCCTCTCCAAACTGAAGGAAGAAGAGGATGCAGCAGTCTCTCGGGGGGGAGGGTTCAACTTAGTCTTGAAATCCTGCCTAAATCACTTCAATGAGTATACCAATATACATCCACATTCCATCACCAAGTTAAAAAATTTCACGGCAGACTTTGTCCTCATGGACATATGGAGACTAACACATTCCACAGTGAAAGATTTTTCCTATGTCTCTTCTTCTAATGATTCGGCCAGCAGACTAGATTTCTGGCTCGCTATACCCAAAATAATTCACTCTACTCTAATCTCTGACATTGCCCCCTTATACATCTCAGATCATGCGCCAGTAACGCTATCCTATAACAGGGGTCCAGATCTACCAAAATCTAGATCCTGGAGACTAGGCCCATTACTACTGAAGGGCAAAAGCTTCCTAGAATGGATTAAAGAAGAAGCCCAAGAACATTTTGATACAAACAATAATGGCGACGTCTCCGCACCTAACTTGTGGGAAGCTTTCAGTCCACCCTTAGTGCCAAGATTATGGATTATGCAGCACAACACCAGAGAACTACAGAAGCCAAAGCTATGCAGCTGGAATCCTCTTGAAAGATCTGGAGGGCTGTTACAAGGTGGACCCAACCCAATTACAGGATAAAAATCTTGTTACAGAAATCACACAACTCCAGATACAACTTAGCTCCCCCTCAACAAGGAAAGCGGTGCTCGCTATCCTACAAAGCACCACTACTGGGATGGGGGGAGAAAGCTTGCAAGCTCTTCTTGTACCGATTAAGTAAGCAATGGGCTGATTGTTGCCCCTAAATCCAATCTGAAGAATTCAACACAATCATGCTGCGGGTTTATCAAAATCTGTACGTGTCTAATGGGCATCAGACAATCAGACCTTTGAGGACTTTGTCTCCCCACTGCTGTTCCCTAGACTCATTAAAGCATTAAAATCACTCATGCCACACAAAATCCTTAGTAGTGAGGGCTTTCCGGTAGATCTCTATCAGCACCTAAGTACCATCGTGTGTCTCCACCTCCAGAAAATGTTCATGGCATCCCACAATGCCTCCTGTCCCTCTCCAACGCTACCAGAAGCCACTGTAACTGACTTAGCTAGGTACTTCACTTTGCAAATGTATTCCCTGCCTTATAAACAGAAAATGTAACATTTTTCCTAATGTGTACTACAGGGAAAGTTAGCTGAACTACATGTCTTGATTTGCTTTGCTAACACCTTACATGAAATTTTAATACCTTCTGTTAGAGAAGCCTGACCAAAGACAAAGTTCCAGGACTCTTCCGGATAAAGATCAATGACAGTAATCCCCACAATGCAGAAAGCATCCCTGGGCTTTTTCGTCTTTAAGTACCTCAGCAGATCACCTGGAAGACAAGCAATGTGTAAATGTGTTTATTCAAGTCAGAAACAAACAATGCTGAAAGAAGATGTGGGGAGTAAAACTGAAGTTTTAAAGGGTTTACAATGCAACAGGCATATGGCAGTCTTCTCAGTTAATGCATAGGGGGCTGACCTTATTTTTCAGTAGGCAGCCACTGTCTCCTAAAACCTAAAAAAAGTCTGGTTGCCACTCCAGTCTATTACTTTAGGCACCAAATTAATAAATATATCAGTACTTTCTAACATAGATACAGGAGTCGAACTGAGGGAGTATAGCATACCAGCAGTTTTAAAAATAATGCTTATTTAAATCCCTGTGTGACCACTTAATACATATAACCCTTTTAAACCTGACTGTAGCATGCCACCAGTTTGACCTTTCAGTAAATTCAGTAGGTGTTTCTAATATATGTACATATGATAAAGAAACATTATAGAATTGTAAGATGTAGTTTATATCCTTGTTAAATTCTCAGACTGTTGGCACAATGCATCCATGTTCTGCTACAGAACTCTATGGTTGTAAGGAACATGAACTGCCTCACTGAGTTCAGAAATCGGTAAAGACATTGCCTGGTGTTTCAAATTCCCATTTCTGTGATGCACCCGAAAATGTTTTCAAGGCTTTTTACTGGCACAAGTACATTCTTAGATATAAGGAAACATTATCAGACTAATGAGTAACCCTATTATGTCACGTCCAGCTAAAAATACATACAGGATGGCAGCAAGGAAATTAGCTTCCACAACTGCATCCGCTGGCATCACTCAAGGCACTTTACGTATATATCTGTCTGTCTTTGGTTACTAGTTCCTTTCATATTAAAAGTCCTTGTAATTCTGCATGTACTTGTGAACTTGTCTGAACAGCTTTCTGACCAACTTTATTTTTATTGGGATTTTTCAATTATTTTTGCCCAGAGACAACCACCTCAAAAGCTGCACTCTGAACGCAGATATAATCAAATGAAGCATGGCAACCCCTATATTTCTTTCTTTCGCTATATTTACTGCCATATTCTACATCTATCAAAAAAGTTTTGTAAACGTGACATGTAAATTAAACTGTTTTATGCATAAAAATGTACAAATATTTATCCAATTTTGGGGTTCATGGTTCAAGAGGGTGTCATACTATTGGTAATTTATTCTTTATTTTTCTATTTGTAGAAATGAAGCAAAAACCATGACAAATGGTATGGCCTTGTTTCACTTTTTCTTTTACAATCTGATCCCTTACGGATTTTTTCCATAAAGAGGGATTAAGTCTCACCATTTAACTTAAAAACAAACATGGCATACCCCGTTTGTTGTTGTGGATTTTAGATGTTTAGATGATCATTATGTAGTGCACAAAAAATTACAAATTTGACATGGGGCTGCTGAAACACCAGGGGACGCCCTTAACATCACTGTGTGCATCTAGAATATCCACTGTGTCTACAAAAAGACCAGTAAAGACTGAACTATAACTGAATGGGAACAAGTATGGTAAACAGAGTGTACAGGAAAAATTTGTTACAGATTTAGCGTAGTTCTCCTTTAACGCAGCACTACATGTTACAATGAAAAATTCTGACCAATACCTTTTTCTATTTTTGAGAACCAATGTTCTCATGTCTTATACGATGCATTTCCCCCATTTTGAGCCTGCTTTAGTGCTTTTATGTCAGAGTAAATAAAGCACTGCTTTTAATATGGCTATCAATACGTTTTTATTAGTATTATCATCAGTTTTTGCAGTGAGCAATAGACCAGAGTGGCTTCAACCACCCATAAAATGTGTGTTTATTAGAGCACGAGCCCACAACCTCTCAAGTGGTCTACTGCACTTACAAAACGAGACATTGGCTTGTAAAAAAAAAAATGTATACACTTAAGTATTAAAGAGAAGGCTTTGTTACAGTGGCTGTATTATACCGAAAGAGAAAATAGTTTCTCTGTAGATGAAACATAAATGTTACCTACCATTGTGATGTGCTCCTAAACATTTTATAGCTGCTAAGTATTTTGCTACTGAATTTCTGTTGGAAATAAATATATCACATCAGTGATGAGTAATATGTTATTTTGGAATAAATATTTATTTTCACTTAGAATCAGGAAACAGAAAACTCCAACACCACTTTGACAAGGAATTTCCTGTGTGTGTGCTCAACACTATTTCTACAGAAGGCAATGAAATTTGGTTCTGTACAGAGGGTTTGCAGTTCACTGACCCTCCAAGCAGAAGTCATTGCTATTAAAAACACTGTTTTCCGAGCCAACCTGGTGGCACTGAGGGTTGAGGCGCAGGATGCCACACCTTGTACTATGCCGGAAACCCAGGTTCAGGAGCGAGCTTGAGGCATCAGCTGGGGGAGAAACAGGATCGAGCAGCCACTGGCATGTTCTCTCCTGGGAAGGGTTTTCATGTCTCCCAGTACAACAGCAGCACCCAGTGGTGACTGGAAGCCTCTGCAGTTGGGACCACTCGACCAGGGTACAGGAGGAGGCAGAGGCCTGCGTGCAACTTGGCATGCTGGCGTCATTGCACATCCTCCTCCTCGGGGCACAAACAAGTAGTAAAACCCCGGCAGCCAGGAGGATGACGGCGGACCCTGAGGGAACGACACACATGCCCACTGCCAGTCCCCACCTGACCAGCTCTCCTGGATCCTCTTCTCTGTCTGGGGCCGCTGTGGGAGAAGATTCTGTCCCCGATTTCCTGGTCGGAGGGATTCAGGCAGTGCAATAGGAGCCGCTCGAGGGAGTCTCGCCCGAGGGAGTTCCTGGCAGCCAACGACCAGAGTGAAAATAGAGTTGAAAAAAATAAACACTATTTTCCAAGTTAAAGGTGACATGCAAAGTAAATGCTGCAGCCCGCTCCCATCCCACATACCTTTCTTTTTTTTTTTTCTTTCCTATATGCAGTTTTTCCTATTTTCACATTTTCTCCCGTAGTGCTGGGAATCACGGCAGTACATAGAAACACAGACTTTGACGGCAGATAAGGACCACTTGGCCCACCCAGTCTGCCCATTTCCCTACCTACTGGATAAGCTGCAGATTCTAGTTAACCAACAGCCTACTTCCTGCAACCCCCCCATAATTGCCTTATGTCTGTCCCATGCATGTTTGAATTCCCCCACTGTTTTAGACCCAATGACCTCCCCAGGAAGGCACTTCCATGTATCCACCACTCTCTCCGTGAAAAAAAATTTCCTCACATTACCCCTGAGCCATCCCCCCTCTATCTTTAAATTGTACCCCCTTGTTCTTACACATTTTTTTTCTTTTTTTTTTTTTCTGGGAGCTGGCTCAGTCCCTTCCGCCCCAACCCTGGTGATTGCCAGGCTCCTCTGTAGCCCGAACTACCATCTGTCCTCCACTGGGTGGCAGTCAAGGGCCGGGGAAAACCCCTCATTCCTCCCTGGGAGAGAAGAGCTGCCTCACAGCAGCTCAATCCTGCTCCTTGCCCTTCCCCCTGCCAACCCAGGCTCATTCCCAAACCCGGGTCGCCAGCGTGGTGCGAGGTGTGCCGTCCAGTGCCTCAACCTTCAGCACTACAGGGCCGGCCCCACATATCCTTCTATGCTGCAGTGGGAGTCTGTGACTGCTATGATGATTATTATGAGAATAATGTATATATTTTAAAACACTGCCGAAACTCTTCAGCAAATGCAGAAGTGCCACACGGGTCCCAATTGAGCAGGTGCAAGTTTTCATGGGTATTCCACCTACTTAGTGACATGGAAAACACCACTGCTCTGAATGTAGTAGTAATAATAATAAAATTTATTTAATTAAGCACCTTTCAAGTTTTCAAGGCACTGTACAGTTCATAAAACCAGGCAACAAATACAATAAAACAGAACAGCAGTTTCAACAAATAAAACCAGTTACAATATGGGTGGAAAGACCTTATTCCATAAAAAGGACTTTAAAGCCCTTTTAAAAATATCCACTGTTGTACTCTCTCGGAGCGGACGGGGTAGAGAATTCCAGAGGGATGGAGCCACAAAGCCAAAAGCACGGGCTCCAGAAGACTTCAAATTAACCCTTGAAATCTCCAGCAACCCTACAGTCAGCGGAAGCTGTCTCAAAAGTGTAAGGCACCAAAAGCTCTTTTCAAGTAGTCAGGACCATACCCATGTAGGGCTTTGTAGGTCAAAAGACCTACTTTAAAGGTGATCCGCCACTGTATAGGCAGCCAGTGCAGAGAGCGCAACACAGGGGTAATATGAGATCTTCTTGAAGACCCAGACAACAAATGTGCTGTTGCATTCTGCACTAGCTGCAAGCGGCGGATATCAACCCCAGCAAGCCCTAGGTACAGGGAGTTACAGTAGTCCAAGCGAGATGTCACAAAGGCGTGGACCAAAACCGGCAAATCACCAGGAGGAACCAGGTGCCTAATCCTGGAGATGTTTCTCAGATGAAAAAATAGAGTCCTGACAACAGAGGACACCTGATAACGAAGGGTCAACTCTGTGTCAAGCTCTACACCCAGGTTACGCACCCATTCAGAAATGGGGATCTGGACGCCCCCTAGAACTATTCCGGAGGGGGACCCCGCCCCCTAGAACTATTCCGGAGGGGGACCCCACCCCCAAACCCCCAACCCTGCAGCCGGGGTCCACAACCATAACCTCAGTCTTTCCCAGATTCAACTTTAAACCGCTGGAATTCATCCAGTCTTGGATATCTGCAAGGCACTTATTCAACACCGAGACAGCACTAACCTGGTCAGGTGCAAAAGACAGGTAGAGCTGGGTATCATCAGCATAGCAGTGAAACCTCAGCTTATACCATCTTACAATGTCTCCGAGGGGTAGCATATATACTGCGAATAACATGGGGGAAAGCACCGAACCCTGTGGAACCCCGCAGGGCAAAGAGAAAGCCTCGGAAGAATGTAATCCCGAGACCACTCTCCGCATTCTCCCCTCGAGGTAAGATGAAAACCATCTGAGGACCATACCTGAAAGTCCACAGATGGACCCCAGGCGTTCAAGCAGAACCCCATGATCCACAGTATCAAAGGCTGATGACAGATCAAGGAGAACAAGAATAGAACGATGTCTCCGATCTCTCGCCATCAAGAGATCATTGAGCACCCGAACCAGAGCAGTCTCGGTGCTATGCCTTTTACGAAAACCAGACTGGAGAGGTTCGTATAGACTATGGATGGTCAAATGGTTGTCTAATTGATGCATACAACTTTTTCAATAACCTTCCTACAAAGGGAGGTTAGAATCGGTAGTTAGCTAGGTCATCGCGGGTCAAGGAAGTTTTTCTTCAGAGAGTCACCACCTTCCTTCAGAGACTAGGAAACTCCTGTCTCCAAGGAGTACCGGATAATCTGAGCAAGGATCGGGGCGATAACCTCACTACATCCCAAAATCAGGAAGTAGGACCCGGATCCAACCTACAACGCGTTAGGCGCATCTATGAGCAATCCTCATAGTGTCTACGAAATCCGGCAGGTCAAAAGTACTCCAGGAAATTCCAGGCGCCACAACAAAACACTGGTCAGCTGCAACAACCTTAGAGTGAGGTCGGGGACATTGCCTCCGGATGTCTTCCACCCTATTAACGAAGAACCGGGCGATCTCTTCACAGTCAGTCTGTGTAAAAACTTGACAGATCTGCTGACAGTCTATCAACAGTTCTGAAGAGCTGAGCCGGTCAATTCCGAGCAGCAGAAATTTCCCTGGACAGGAATTCTGCCTTCTTACGGGAAATTTCTGTTTGATAGAGCTTATAATGCTCTAACAAAATAAGATGGTTGGCATCCGAGGCAGTCTTCCTCCAACGACGTTCCAACCTACGCCCCAACCTCCGGAGCCCTCTCTAGTAGCAATGGTGGGAGCTTAACATTATTATTTTATTGCTTCCATGCGGGTCTTGATGCCAAAAATAATATTTACAGCAACACCTGGACAGGCCGTTGCTATATTATTTTAGGCATCAAGACCCCCATGGAACCAATAAAATAATAATATTAAGCTCCAGCCACTGCTGCTACATTCAGAACAGTGGTGTTTTCTACGTAATCAAATGGGTGGAATACTGATGAAAACTTGTACCTGCTCAAGCGGGACCCACACAGGGCTTCTGTGTTCACTAAACAGTTTTGGCAGTGTTTTAAAAGATACACATTATTCTCATAATGATCACAGCAGCCACAGACTCCTGCCGCAGCACAGAAAAGTATGTGGGACGGAAGTGGGCTGCAGCATTTACCTTGCACGTCATCTTTAAGCGCCTGAGATCTGCCAAAGCTATTTACTCAAAGGAAGGCACTACCAACTGTGCCAGACATAGGTTCAAATCCCAAGGATGGACTGGTTCCCTTATAATAGGATACAAGTGATTTGAGGCTTTGAAAAATCTACACAGGTTGCAAGACAACTATCTTTCTTTCCCTGCTGACTTACAAGCTGATACAGTTGCTCAGTGCACTTTTAAAGTAGAGGGCCCCCATTTCCAGTATAAAATAAATACATTTAAAACTTAAAAGTAGAGGGCCTCAGTCCGTGACTGATGGTGTACTACTGTATATAATCCAGTACCACAGATAAGTCTTCAAGGGGAGAGACATAATGTGAGGAAGGTACACCAAATATTAAACCTTTTTCACTTTGACAAATCTGCTTTCCTTGTAACTTAGCTAGTTTCCTAGACACTTTTAAAACTCATAATATCTGATCTGACATGTTTAACTCAGAATATTCTAGCCCTTCATGAACCAAACCTTTAGGTAAACTGTTCTGATGCCTGGATGAGGCACCCTTCCCTGCAACGTCAGCAGATTGTGTCTCAGGGGCAGATAGACTGGGGTTCAGTGTGACAATGTCAACAGTAGGGAGTACTAGGTCTGTGTGGTCCAGTCTGATACTATCAGGTCATCACTGCTGTTGACTCCCTCCTCAGTTTCAAGAATACTCTCTGAATCAGTAGGAATGGAGGAAAAACATAAAGGAACTTTCTCTTCCAGGACAGGGACAGTTCCTCAGGATGGTGGTCTGCAACATAATTTGGGGAGATTTCTGTCTTCCCATGAAACGAACAAATCTGTTTCTGGACCCCCCCAATCAACTGAAAACGGGCTTCAACACTTGCTGATAACCGGTGGCCATTTGTGGTTTCCCGGTCTTATCCTGCTAAGGGAATCTGCCAGCATGTTGTCTTTGCCTGGCAGGTATACTGCATTTATTTTCACCTCTAAAGAGTATGCTAGGTTCAAAATCTTTATTGCCTCTGTACAGAGTTTAATGGATCTGGTACTTTTCCATTTGTTTATGTAGGGCCCCCGAGTTAGGGCCCTACAGAAATAAACCCAGAGACCCTGGGGGCATAGCGGGTCACACTATAGGTGCTTGGAGACTACCTAGGGAGCTAGGGGAACAGTGTTGTACAGCGAGGGCCCCAGAGAATAGCACAGGGGGCTCTTTTGTTTACTTTGGGCATTCTGCCCAAACCAGATCTCCAGCACAGCCAGGAGCCACAGTATGTTCCCTGCAGCACCAATGTCCCCAAAATCCCTAGCTGGCACAGTATCCCAGCACCTGTATGGCCAAGTAAACATCCCAATGCAGCTATTTCCACAGTACCCCTGTACAAAACACCCCACCCCACCATTATCAGCACCTGCAGAAATCTCCCCTGTGGCCAGTAATTCCCTCCCCTGCAGCAGCCCAGTGATTCCCAGCCAACCCAAGCCAGGGCTATGTTTAAAACATTGTTTTCTTTCCCCTGCTGCTTGCTGTCATTCACACTGACACCCCAGCAGTCAGTGTGAGTCTGAGCGCCACATGCCAGGGCGGCTGTCCCTTGCCCAGTGTGTGAACTTTTTTCAAAGTTACAGCCGTTACTGGCTCACCTTCAGGGTTTGAGGATGGAACCTCGAGCCCTTAAATGGACAGTCAGCACGAGTTAGGAGTTCGTGTTGGACTGGTGAGGCAGCAGGACGCAGACAGCAAAGGTGACCCTAGGTCTGTCTGGACAGTGGCTGAAGCAGGTCGACTGGCTCTAGCTGTTTTCCTACCCTCTGGTTTGTGGCGGTCGTGGTGGTGAGACTGGCGGCTCCTCCTCTTTCAGCAGCAGCACAGAGTGCTGAGGCAGTTCCCAGTTTCTCCCTTTTCCTCAGCAGCAGTGGTTACCCTCCCCACAGCAGTTCAGCAGCCATCGCTCTTCCTACAGTCCCTTTCTTCAGCCCCTTCCCAGCAGCAGCAGCACTTGGGAGCAGCGTGTTCCATCCAGGACCCCTCAGGCCCAGGTCACAATGGTGAGTGAGCGGCGGCACAGGAGTGTCGGACACTGTCATTTAAAGACAGAAACTTTTTTTTTAATAAAATAAAAATGCGCCACTTAGTGCACACTGAAGTGGCTGAGGACGTATGGGTGGGTGGCAGCATCCCTGCTACAGGACCTCCCACAAAGGCAGCCTAAGGAGAGAGCTGCACAGTAGCTTGTGAGGGGCAAAGCAGGACCCAGTGAGAGTCCGCCCATATAACGGGTTTTAATTAAGGCTCCACAGGGAGCAGGCCTGAGGGGCATGCAGCACTGAGGACTAGAAATGCCCAAATGGCGGGAAAAACAGATACTCCACAGGAGCTTAGTCAGGACAGCCAAGCTCTGAGGTAAAAGAGTCCGCCAATAAGGCAAATAATTAAAGGAAGCCCCAGAGAAGCAAGCATACAGTGAGGGCTGTGCAACAGAAGCTCCATAAGAACCAATTCCAAGGGACCTGAATATGCAAATGTGATGCTAAATATTTATGAACTTGCCTAAATACACTGCATTTAAAACAAGTGTACTCTGCTGCCCAAGCGAACTGCCTAACTGTGTGCTGCCTTACCAATGAACTGCCAGTTCGACTGGTACCCTGAAAGTGAACTGCCTAATCATGTGGTGCCCTACCAATTGACTACCTATCTGAGTGTGTGTTTGGTGCCCAGAAAGTCAACTGTTTCACTGTGTGGTGCCCTACCAACTGGCTGCCTTATCTGCCTGTTTGTTTGGTGCCCTAAAAGCGAACTGCCTAACTGTGTGGTGCCACCAAGTTACTGCCTGTCTGTTTGTTTTGGTGCCTGAAAATGAGCTGCCTAACTGTATGGTGCCTTACCAGCTGACTGCCTATCTAGTCACTTGTTGCCCTGAAAGTGAACTGCCTAACTGTGTGGTGTCCCATCAATTGACTGCGTATCTGCCTGTTCATTGGGTGCCCTGAAGAAGAACTGCTTGTGTGGTGCCCTGCCAATTGCCTGCGTATCTGCCTTTTCATTTGGTGGCCTGAAGTGAACTGCCTAATTGTGTGGTTCCCTGCCAAATAACTGCCTATCTGCCTGGTACCTCATATGGACTGACTTGTGCCACAAAATACTTTTTTTTTTTTTTTTTTTTAAACTTTCTTTCCCTCTGGTTGCAGCCCCATGGAACTTCTCTCGGGCATCCTAGTCCTGAGTCCCACCCGCCTAAGGCCTTCCCGATCTGTGCCTCCTCTCCCCCCCACACACAGCCAGTACTCCTGGTTTAACCCACCCAGGGTGTATCGCCCCTCCGCTTAGGCACTCTTGCAAGTCAGACTCTGGCTACGGGGCAGGGCTCGGACGGAGGAACTGAATGGCCAGTTGGGGTTGGCTCAGTGATGGGCATGGGGGACACGTGCCGTCGCCTGTCCATGGCGCCATTTTTTTTCCTTTTTCTGTGTGTTACCCCAACCCTCCTCCCCTTGTATGGTGCACGCAACCTGCTGGCATTGGCCACTGCTTAGTTATAAAGCTTGCTTACATACTGCAGTGCCCCAGTCTCCACCAGGGGTCATGTGATGCCGGAGCAACCCACCCTGTTTCCCAGATAGGAGAGTGCCATGAGGGCACTCATCTCAACCTTTCCTGCCAACCCCGGCACTCAAGCTCGCCTCCCGAACCTGGGTCACCAGCGAGAACAAGGTGTGGCGACCAGCGCCTCAACCCTCAGCTCCACCGGGCCAGCTACAAAAGACTTCTTAATTACTGGTGCCCTGTGAAGCTAATCTTTTAACTAATATAGAGACTGCCTATCCTTCAACATCAGGTGGACAACCTGTCAATACCTTCTCTGAACGTGCTTGAACTTTGCCTAAAAGTGCATAAAAGATATTGATGTGTGCATGCCCAAGAACCCACACCACACTTATCAAAAAGACACTTGTCAGTCCTGGGGCCGGTTGCAGAGTTAGAACTGGGTGCTAGTTATGTCAGGTGACCTTTGCCTCTGTGATCCTTGCCAACTTTCCTGCTAAATACAATTTCTGGCTACATTTTGACCACTGAGTATGACTCCTGCCTCTCCTTGCTGGACAACTACATCTGCCTCAATTGTGAACCTTCAGTCCACCTTGCCATAAGACCTGCCTGAGGTGGCACTCATGTCCATGAGGAACAGTTTGTTCCCACTTCACAAACTGACTCACAAGAGAACGTCATTCAAATATAATACAATGCTGTTGTACTGTCCGCCTTTATCGGTGCTCTTTATCCTAGCAACAGGGATAAAAAAAAAAAACTACATTGACAGAAGAACTGCTCACACCTCTAACAGATTTATATGCTCCATGCACTTCTGTAAGTCCCATATATTGCTGACTGCCTTGTCCTCCAAAACCTAGTAGTGAGGCATCTGTTACGAGGACCTTCACTGGAGAGACATTTGCAGGAAAGGAACATTCTCCCTGAGAGTGCTTATATCTTTCCACCATAGCAACACTTGTACCAGCCTGCGAGTAACCGGTACTATCTGCTCTAGTAGTGCAGTTCTCTGAAGCAGTGCTTTCTTAAGTGATACTGGATGCCAATCATTTGCAACCAAACCCACAGTACCACTGCTGTGGTTGAAGCCATGTGGCTTAACAGTTGAAGAAACTCCTGTGCAAACATACTGCGACCTGTCAGGAATTATCCTGCATATTGTATGAGGGCTTCTGCCCTGTGTACTGGCAAGAATGCCCTCAATTGCACTAGGTCCAACTCTGCTCTATTAACTTCAGTACTTGACTGGGTTCTAGATGTGATATTTCTAAGTTCATAAGGAATGACAATTTTTCCAGCGTGAACTTCACCAAGTATACAGAGTGAGCCGTTTCCTCTTGTGCTTTCCCACTTATGAGTCAGTTGTCAAAGTAGGGAAACGATGCTACACCATGCAGATATTCTGCCACTACAGCTGAGTACTTTGTGAACAGTCTTGGTGCTGAGGTCAGACCAAAAGGTACTGTCGAGAACTGGTAGTGGGTAGTGCCTTTCATGAACCTCAGGTACTTTCTCTCACTGTAATATAAAAGTAGGCATCTTTCAGATTCAGAGATCCTAACCATTCTCCTTTCTGTAATGACTGATCACTGTCCCTAGTGTTGCCAATCCTGAATTTTTCAAGGGAATGGAGGAAAAGCATACAGAAACCTCTCTTTCCAGGGGAAGGACAATGTGCCTCGGCCAAAAAACACCAGGCCCTGGCGCAAGCGAGCAGTTTTGTGTTGTATGAAGCCACAAACAGGTCTATGTCCAGACGACCCCACTTTTTGAAATGGCCATCCATAACAGAGTCTGAGCCTTCTCTTTCATGACACATCACATGGGACTGACTATTTCTATCACCCACTGCAAAACTCCAATGGCCTCTCTGCAGAGACAGTACGAATGTCCTCTGCCTGGTCAGTCGATGTAGTACATCACCAAAATACTGTCTGTCCAGATCAGCAGCTGATCCTCTAGCAGGAGAGCAAGATGTCCTGGAGGATAACTGTTGTGCAAGGGAGGGGGGCCTCACTGGAGGAACAGTAAGGAGCTCTGGGGGGTGCCCATGCTGAACCACCTCCAGGACCCAAGCATCTGTAGTGATCTCCCTCCATTGTTTTAGGAAGAGGGACATTTTGCTTTCCACCAAAACTCTGTGAGGCAGTGAGGCCAGAGGAAGGGAGGGAGGGGAAGGGAGTGGAGTCAGAAAGTGCTGGGGTGCTGGTAATGGTCTGATGTTTTATCAGTCTGGAATGGGCACCAAGAGATAGGTTCACAGCTTGGGAAATGGAAGGCTGTGGTCTCTGGGAACCACGTTAAAGACTTCTTGAATAACCATGTCCTGCAATGGGCACAGCACCTTCAGAAAGAACCTCTACCCTTTCCCCAGGCTTAGGGTTCAAATTATGCAGGGACCTTAAAGTCATTTTTGAGGACAGTAAATCCCTCAATGTGTTTTCTACATCACTGCCAAACAATTGCTTCCCTCTAAAGGGAGCATTTAGCACAGACTGTTGTACAGCGGATGCACAGCCAGCCACCCTTGACCAAGAGTGGTGTCAAAGGCATTCCAAAGGCGGCATCATATGCAGACCTTCGCAGATGCTTTCCAGCTTTCTGTCCATTAGCAATAGTCTGATGGGCCAATATTTTGTCCTGGCCCTCTGACATTTTATTAGCCAGGGAGGCCATGGCTCCACAGGCAATTCTGATACTTTATCATATAAGCCTAATAATTTGCTATACTTAAGCCAAGGAAGGCAGAAGCCAAAGTCCTCTTTCCCATCACATCTAGCTTCCTTCACTCCTCATCAGGAAGAAGAGAACTCAAGTGTTTGGGTGCTTTGGCTGTACCATGCTCTACCCTGAGCAGCCATAATCACCACAGAATCAATTTCAGCTGTGATGAATAATATGGCTTTGTAGTTAGGGCCGGATACTGTTTATCACCCCTTCTTGGAACCACAGGCAACTGAGCTGGCCTGTGCCATGCAGCCAAAGTGGCATCCTCTAATGCAAAATACACAGGAGATTCCTCTATGAATTCTTGAATCCTCCACCTCTGCTTGAAACCCCAGTCTAGCCTGTACTTGTTCAAAGACGGTCTAAAATGAGGCATCCTTAGGTGGCCAGCTAGGAGTGTTTTTCACTCTCCTCTGAGCAGGAAGAAAGAGTACAGCCTGAGTCTAGTACATCAATTGCTTCCTCTTCATCATCAATGGCCTCCTCCTCTTCCATATACTCTGGATACTTCTGGGTCGCCCCTGAAAAAGGGACCTCTGGTCTCAGTGGGCTTACCCGGTTACCAAAATCCAAATAAATAAATAATACTCCAGCAGGGTCCATTTCAGAAATTTTTGTAACCAGAACAATGTCCCATTGAGAGTAAAAAATAGGGGACATTATGGAAAAACGGTGGGACAGACTGTGACCTTAAGAAGACAAGTAAGCATTAATCCACGACAGAGGAGGGCTCTACTAGGGGATTAATGTGTGGTTTGTTGGGGGGGTGTATAAGGCCATAGGCCGAGTGCTTCCAACCACCAACCAGGCATTAATCCCCTAGTAGAGCCTGACTCTGGAGTGGATTAATGCTCTTATAACATGAGCAATGTGGATATTACTTATGTGCCATTATTACTTGTTATATATTATAAATATGCATAGGTCCATTGTTTTAGAAAATATGACTTGGGATAGAAAATATAGAAAACTTTTCAGTTTTTCCCCAATCGTATTTATTTATATTGTGGTGTTTTTGTACTTACACATTAACAGGTTTCTCATTGAAAGCAAACATTATCTTTAGTCTAACCGTACGTTTTTTTTTCCATAACTACACTTACAAAACTTTTTCATTTCACTTGCTTATCTGGTTTGCTCCATGTCTCTTACTTGTGGTTAGATATGATCCTATGTCATTTGCATATTTTATCAAGGTACGCCATCCGGTATTGTACGTTTCCTGGTCCAGTTGCTTTGCTCCTGCTGTTCTACTACTCAGCACATTATTACACTGCACAAGGTATAATACCTGCTTACAACATCTATTTCTTTCTTTCTGCAGAGTCGTCCTGCTATCTGCGTTAAGAACACAGTGTCCATGGACTGGGTGGGTGGGATATGATGGTTATTCTGATAAGATACCACATTTGTAATTGGTTAGTCTGAGAAAATCAGTTATCCCTCAATGCTAAGAAAACAGCCTCTAAGACATTTAGCAACAGGCAGAGGCTTACTAGTCTCACCCCTTTCCTCCCTTCATGCCTTTGATGGTGCAACTATTGAAGATGTCTCCTCCTTTAAGTACCTCGGGATCTGGCTGGATCACCACCTTGGATTTTCTGTTCATGTAGATGCTATTCACAAGAAGATCCACACCAAGATTGGGCGCTATACAGAAAGAAGAAATTATGCGGCCCGATCGGCACGCCAGTTAGATTTCCATGCGGCAGCGGCGACCGGGTTCAGGAAACGGACAGGGTCATTGGAGGGGCAGCTGGGGGAGAAGGATGTAGCGTCCTAGGGACTGCTCTCCTTCTCCGGGGGTGGGAGGAAGTGTCGAACTTTGCTGACCCCTGGCGGAGGCCAGGAGTTGCATAGCTGCCGGCACTCGGCAATGCATTGGAGGCGGGGCAGACGCCGGCGTCATTGCACGACCCCACCTCCCCAGAAAAACGGAAAAAGGGGAAAGCTGCCTGCCGCTGTGAATGAAGCTCGCCGCGGCTTCGATATGCTCCCCAGGCCAGCCCTCCGACCTATTCCGATCCCTGCGGCATGCACGGGGGAGTGCCGCAGCCCCGCCGTGGGGGGTAAGCCACGGGGTATCGGAGGGTCCGTGGCCGATTTGGGGTTGCAGAAGCCGGCGGCCCGTGACCGGGCTGATACGAACAACAGGCAGCAGGCAGCTCGGTGGAAAAAAGAATAAATAGATAAAAAAAAAAAAGAAAGAAAGAAAAAATTACTCACCTTAGTAATGTTGTTTCTTCTAATGAAGTCTTGCTATATTATGACATATGCAGTGAGTCCCAACCTTCAAACTGCTCTGGAGGTGAAAGAGTTAACTTTCCATGCAGGGCATGGAACATTGAGCGCGAGCTCGGTTGAACACTCTGTCTGTTGTTGCTCAAACTCAAACTGTCAGATCTTTACGAGCAAAACTCACTAAGGTTCTGTGTGGAAGCCGTAAACCTACACTAGCCCACTGGCTACTAAATATAAGAACATATCTTTCTTGGTCCCAAAACAAAGACTCAAGTCAGGGGATCCAGAAAAAATAAAAACATAACACCCAAACACCCCAAAAAGGAGGGGTGAAAATAAGGTGGGCATCTACCCAGTGCCAACACTACACTGCCCACCCACATCCCAAAAGTAAAAGTTCTGAGAGGCGCAGGCTGGGGGGGAGGTCATAATATAACAAGACTCCATTAGAAGAAACAACATTACTACGGTGAGTAATTATTTTCTTCAAACAACATGAAGTCTTGCTATATTATGACATATGCAGACTACACAGCAGTACCTCCATGGAGGAGGGACAGAACCTACTTAGGGAATAGGCTCTGAAGCACAGCTGTGCCAAACCGAGCATCACTCCTAGCCTGGATATCCAGGAGTAATGCTTGGTAAAAGTGTGAACTGTTTTCAGGTAGCTTGACATATCTCTAGGATAGGGATGTCCCTGGCAGCAGCCAGGAAGCAGCTGTACCTCTGGTAGAGTGAGCCTCAGTCCTGAGGGAGGAACCTTACCCAATTTCTCATAGCAAATTGGATACAAGAGACAATCCACCTGGCAATGGATCTTTTAGTGGCAGGTTCCTTTACCAACCTCACCATAAGTGAGGAACAGTTTGGGGAGTCAAACCACACTGACACGTAGACGTTCTATGTAGTAACTACGGGGCTCTTTGACATCTAAACTGTGCAGTCTCCTCTCGCCCAGAGGAGAGAATAGTCAGTGAAGTACACAGGAGAAAATAGATTGATTAAGGTGGAAATCTGAAACCACCTTGGGCAAGAACTTCCTGTTAGTCCTGAGGACCACCTTATCTCTATGAAAGGAGATAAAATCAGGTTCCACTGACAATGCCTGTAATTCACTTATCGCCTGGAAGTGATGGCTACAAAACACAGTTTTCCAAGTCAAGTACTTAGCTCTGCTGAAGACAAAGGTTCAAAGGAGGTTGCATAAGCTGAGCAACGCAAATATTAAGATCCCAGGCAGGGGCAGGGTCCCTGAAAGGGGTTGGTGTGAAGCAACCCTTGAAAAACTTGGAGAATACAGGATGAGCTGAAAGAGAAGAGGGTTTACCTGCTGATAAGAAAGCGAACACGACTGCCAGGTGCACTTTTAGGGTAGCTGGTCTCAGCTAACGTATTCAAATGCACCATGTAATCCAGGACTGTGGATAAGTCAGCAGATTCTGGGAAATATGCCTGCCAGAGCACCAAATGGAAAATCTCTTCCATTTGGAATTATAAGTAACCCTGGTGGAAGGCTTCCTAGAAGCCTTCAAGATATCAATACACACCTTGGGGAGGTGTGGGTCAGCAAACTCTAACTCTTCAAGAGCCAGGCCTTGAGATTGAGAGATTTGATTCAATACCAAACTCTCCCTGGGCACAGGTTAACAGGTTGTGATTCCTGGGAAGACACAGGGGAAGGTGGACTGCTAAGGACATAAGGAGTGGGTACCAGAGCTGCCTGGCCCAGTCTGGAGCAATCAGGATCATCTTGCAGGGCTGAGATCTGATTTTGACCAGCACCTTGAAAAGAAGAGGAAGGGAAAGCACAGAAGAACTCCTTCCCAACTGAGAAGGAAGGCATCCAGGGGGACTGAGGCAAACACTGGGGGCCTGCAGCAAAAAAGAGGAAGTTGGTGATTGTCTGGGGCTGCAAAAAGATCTATCTGCAGGGTGCCCCATCTGGCAAATACTACTTCCAGTACTAGGGGATCCAGTGACCATTCGTGATGGCCCTGGGAAATCCTGCTGAGAGCATCTGCCAGGACATTGTCCTTGCCTGGGAGGTGAACTGCCGTAAGGGAGGTGTTCAGGGAATAAGCCAGGGACCACAGCTTCATTGCTTCGGTGCACAAGGCCGTAGACCGAGTGCCTCCTTGCTTGTTGATGTACCACATTGTAGTGGTGTTGTCTGTTCTGACCTGTACGACTTTGTTCTAAACAGATGTGGAAAAAACTTCAAATGCTAGAAAAACTGGTCTGAGTTCCAACAGATTGATGTGAAGCAGAGATTCCTGTGGGGACCACAATCCCTGGGTAGTGAGATCGCCCATGTGAGCTCCCAACCCCAAGAGGGATGCATCTGTAGTAAGGATTAAGGAATGAGACTGAGGGGTGAAGGGGAACCCCTGTCTCAGATTGCTCTGGTCCTGCCACCACTGAAGGGCTTGGATCAGGGTTCAGTCACTGGGATCAATTTGGTTAAAGGTCTCTCCTTTGAGACCAAAGGCTCTCAAATGGAACTGGACGTCCCTCATCTGAAATCTTGCTCCCTGCACCACTGCTGTAAGCAGCATTGTGCCCCAGGAGCTACAGAAAATGCCTTGCTGGTCGAGAGACTTGCAGGGTGAAAAGGAGGCCAGAGAGACCAGGGTCCTTGCTCTTTCCAGAGGAGGAAGGCTCTGGCCTCTTTGTGTTCAGTTCTGCACCTATGAAGGTGAGGAGCTGGACAGGCTCTAGAACTGACTTTTGAAGATTGAGAAGGAAACCTAGAGATGTGAGCAGTTGCTGAGTTACCTGAAGGTGAAGTTTGACTTGTTCTGGAGACTGCCCTACTATGATCCAGTTGTCCAGGTAAGGAAAGATGGCAATATTTTGCCTTCTTAAGTGGGCAACTGCTACTGCCAGGCATTTTGTGAATACCCACAGGGCAGAGGAGAGGCCAAAGGGCATTGCTCTGAACTGGTAATGGCCTGAGGGCAGTTCGAATCTGAGGTACTTTCGATGGGAGCTTCTGATGAGAACATGGAAGTAGGCATCCTTGAGGTTCAGGGGCTAGCCAGTCCCTGGCCTTAGAGAAGGTAAAATAGTTCCCAGAGTCACCATTTTGAATTCCGGTTTAAAAGGTGCTTGTTTAGGTATCTGAGGTCCAGGATGGGCCGCCATTCTCCTGTCTTTTTTGGGGTAAGGAAGTACCTGGAGTACAACCCTTTGCCAAGGTGTAGGGGTGGAACCCTTTCCACAGCTCTGAGAGCCAGTAGGGTAGAAACTTCTGTTTCTAGGGCAAGTGCCTCTGACGGATTTGCAGGTGGAAAGGACCTGGTTCTCATCTTTGGAAATTTTCTGAAGCGAGAACCAGTCCCTGGCTTACTACTTCCAGGACCCACTTGTCTGATGTTAAAGACTTCCAGTCCTGGACAAAGTAAGCCAGCCTGCCCCCTACAGGTAGAAGAGAATCGGCCCTGGCCACCCCATCAGGGTGCCTGCTTGGCAGGGGCTTTGGGCTGAGGGGTGGAAGCAGGCTTGCTTGCACCCCGTCTGCCTCTCCCTCTAAAGAACCCCCTCTGGCCATAAGCAGAAGAGGAGGCCTGGACTTGGTAAAAAGGCCTATGAAAAGGCCTGCCCCTGCCCCTGGAAGGCTGCCTTTGAGGAGTGGCCTGCCTTTCCTTGGCCTGTGCACTCCTATAGGTGGTCCTATATTCATCCATTTTCTTCATGTAATTCTCCGTCTGCTCCCCAAACAGAGAATTCCCCACAACAGGAAAATCCATGGCCTTAGACTGAGTATCCTCTGACAGGGTAGTACATCTGAGCCAAGCCATTCTATGAGTGCCACAGATGTAGCCATGATATGATGACACATCATTAGAGTCTACTGCAGCATGAAATTGCACCTTGGATGCCTCAATACCATCCGCAGCCACCTGTTCCAGCTCCCTGGCAAGCTGGTCAGGGACCTGTTTTTGCCAGGGCCAGCACAGTATCCCATCTGGATTTCTGGTACCTAGCAGCATAAGCCATATAATTTGACTGTCTGATTCCCAAAAATGCTGCCATGTACTGTTTCTTTGCCATGGCATCAATCCTCCTGGAGTCATTTTCAGGCGGGTGGGAAGCTAGAGGAACATTTGCCTTGTCACAGGCTGCAGCCTGCACCACCCCCACATGGCTGCATTGCTGTGTAAGGAACTCTGTATCAGAGCCTGATAACGTATACCTCTTGTCCATCCTTTTATCAACAGGAGGTATAGTGTGAGGAGTTTTTAGAATTTTTACTGTCTGTTTCTGAAAAGATTTATGCAAAGGAATAGACAGTCTCCTAGACTCTGGAATATCCATCATTTCTACATAATCAGGATCCTCTTGGTCATCAACAGCTTCCTCAACAGGGAGCTGGAGAGTTTCAGCAACTTTCTTATAGAACATAAAATGAGAAGGAGACTCAGATAGCCTGGGGGGAGAAACCCCTGACGGTCTGTCTGGAGAGATGTCCGGTTCAATGGGCACATCCAGACTTTCAAAACCACATTCACTCTCCTCATACTCCTCTTCCCCCTCCTCCGGTTCACAAAAATCCTCAAAATCATAATCTTGAACCGATGGAACCGGCTGAACCGAGCGCTTCCCTGATGGTGTCGGTTCAGTCGGAACCGGGGAAAGTGACTGGACAATTTGAATTGCTTTAGCTATTTCCTCAGCTGTTGGAGAAAGAACTTTTGGCTCCCCACTAGCTGACTTCCTAGTCCTTTTAGTTGGAACCGGCTCCTCAGAGCTGGCTCTTCGTTTGGCCGAGGAAGTATCACCCTGGTCAGAGAGCACTCCCTCTGGTTCGGTTGGGACCGAACCGGGCTGGCCATCCGGGTCAGCGACTTCTGGCCTCCTTTCCTGAGCCTACCAACTCTCTTTTCTACGGTGGCAGCAGGAAAATTCTTACAAATCTGGCAGTCTGCATTGAGGTGGTCAAACCCCAGACAATATACACAGGTGGTGTGTGGGTCAGCCTTAGCAAAGGCTTCTCCACAAACACCACAGTGCTGAAACCCAGTGGGCCCGGTTTTTCTTTTGGGTTTCTCAGACATAGTGCCAGCCTAACCAAACTTGCCCGTTTATGGCAATCCGCCAAGCAAGACTCCCTTATCGGTTCCCAACCGTGTCACGGGTCGTGGAAAAAAACGTAATGAAATCCATTTTTTTTAGAACCGATAAGAACCGGGAACCGCACTCTAATGAAGGACTAGTGAAATTTGAGAATAAACTGATCGGTTCAAACCGAACCGAAAAGCGTTTACAAGTTCCACACAGAATAAAATAAATGTAAGCCTATCTATTACTTACACCACCACAGACAGAGCTTGAACCGACCGGTTGTGGTTTAATTTCGGTCAAAAAAACGATAAATTAATACTTTTTAACCGACAAACGAACCGAGCAGAAGGAGAAATCTCCGGAGCGACTGTTCAGTGAGGCGGAGTAAAGAATCTGACAGTTTGAGTTTGAGCAACAACAGACAGAGTGTTCAACCGAGCTCGCGCTCAAGGTTCCATGCCCTGCATGGAAAGTTAACTCTTTCACCTCCGGAGCAGTTCGAAGGTTGGGACTCACTGCATATGTCATAATACAGCAAGACTTCATGTTGTTTGAATAAGAGAAGCATTATGCTTCCCGCACTCAGAGGAATCCTCACTAATATGATTCTCCCCATGTTTGACTACACAGTCATTGTTTATAGTGCTGCTCCAAAGTCCATTTCAGCTAGACTGGACCCTGTCTTTCACTCTTTCTGTCGCTCTGCCCTTGATAAAACTCTGCGTACACACTACTGTACTCCATACTGTTCCTCTCCCTCCCCTCTCTTGATGCCATGTGCCTGAACTACTATCCTTCATCTCCAAACAGTGGTTTGGCTCTCTCTCCCCTTCTTCCTGTTACTCATTTTCAGGGCTAGAAATAATTTTCTGGGGATGCCTGTCCGAGGGACAGGTGGTGTGTAATTTTTGCCTGTCCGACAAAACTTTTACCTGTCCACACTGTTGTGAGGTGAATTTTGAGAATATGTAACAGAACATGGACTGGAAAGAGGAAAAAAATGTTGCTTTTGGGGTTATTTTTCAAATGTCTTAACCGTCTTGTCTCATAGTACTTACTGTTTTGAACAGCCCACTGGCCTTTTGTCAGTTTTGCCAATTTTTTTTTATTCTGAATCTGTCCCCCACTCCTCTCCACACTCCACATTCCACATATATGCAAAACACAAGTGCACAACACACAATCCTGTACAGAGCAGCTGTTTTGTTTTAATACAGGCTTGCTTACAAGGCTATCTGCAAATGCATTCAACAATTCCAGGCAGAGGGCTTTGTACAGTCTGAGCTTAGAGATTCAGTTCCCCTCCTCTCCCTTTCAGGGCTCAGTTTCTTGCCAGGTTACTTTTTTATTCAGTCCCCTTCCACTTGCAGACCTGTGAGGCAGTTACATATATATATTTGTCTAGGATTTAGGATGGATTGGGTATGCTAATGCTTTCTGCCTTCAAAACACTATGGAGAGGTCTGTGACTGCTACACAGAGGAAACCTTTAAATGTATTCACTCTTCCTCCTCTTTCCTTGAAAGTGTCTGCTTTCCTTTGTCTATTTTTTTTTTTTTTTATTTAGTAGTCTCTCCCTTCCCAAGCAAACCACCTTCACAAGTAGCACTCAAGCCTAAGGCAACCCTTCCTTAACCTTTATTTTTCTCCACATTGAAGAGCCCCAAGAGTAGCCTGCCACAGTAAGTCCTTGTTTATATTTAACTTACTTCATTTTTTTATTGTCCCCAAACAGCCTTTTAAAATAGGCTTCCAACATTTTCCAGGGAGAGGCTTTCTATTTTCTAATGTGCACACAGAGACAGTGGAGAAGGATGTTTCTTTTGTATTTTAAACACAGTGACTGCCTTCTCTCCCAGCTATGTGCAGATCCTACAAACACCACAGAGCCACATGCTGTGCTTACTGCCTATTTCTTTTTTTAAACAGAACCCCAGAAAAGTGTTATTTTTATTTTCTTGTATTTACATGAATTGTGGCTTCAGTTCTGAATACATTTCTGTGATGAGGTCCAGTCTCAAGACTATCATCCCGTTCCTCTCCCCACTATCCTCCTCATTTAGGTCCAAGACTGCAGCCCTTAATTCCCCTCAGGCCAGTCCTACCTAAGTTAAATTTTCCCCCCAAATATGCAAAACCAGAGCCCTGAAAAGGGCTGCTGTATAAAAGGGTGAATGATTTATTTTTCCCCACAGGAACGCAAGAAACAGTGCAAAGCTGCCGATGAGGAACTCGCTCTCAGATGTCCTCACATGGCAAGTGTCAGAAAATGCGGAGCGCGAGTTATGAGATGGCAACCACGCTTCACTAACGATCTGAGCATGCGCGGTTGCCGTATTGTACCTGTCAACTGTGACTTTTCCCACTGGCTGCCACTTCAGAATCCTGCAGAGGTATATAGCACCAGCAGTCACAAGACCCACTGTGGCAGTGACAGGCAGAACAGGCAGAGCTGCAGTTTCGGGCGGGTGAAGCTACTCGGGCGAGCAGAGCTACTCATGAGATCCTTGGCTGCCGGCATGGTTTCCGATGGGTCCTAGTGCCAGAGTAAGTACTTTAAACGGGGAAAGTGTGCACAAATGTCGCCTGTCCAAGGGACAGGTAAACTTCAAAAAACAGCTGTCCCAATTGAAAACTGGCTGTCCGGGACGGGTGGACAGCCGGTTATTTCGAGCCCTGCTCCTTTTAAAATGCTTGCTCTCACTCTCTTGCTCTCCCACAATTAAAATCTACTGCTGGCCAAGCTGCCTTCTGCTTCCCTAAACTATGGGACTCTCCTCCCCCTTCCAGTCGCTCTGTTCCCTTCCTTTCCTGCTCTGAAATCTCTCAAAGTTCTCTGTTCACTCCTGCAGTTGCTTCTGATATTGGGGTGGGTTCCTTTTTAACTTGCCTTTCACCTAACACTGACACTAGCACTGCACCCCTCCCTTAGTATCAATCATTTCTCCTTTTCTTATTTTGTTGTGCTGCTTACTGCCCGCTCCACAATTTACTGTATACCAATTTACAGCTTGGCAATGTATTCTTAAGTGTTCTTGAAACTGTATAGCGCATCTAGAAACAAGCTGATACAAGTTCAGTATAACTTTCTTTCTAAAACGTTTGAAATGAATAATCACTTCTTGCTTCGCCACTCATGAGTTATGGGTCTTTATTTTATTGTTGATATATCAATACCTTTGAGAAACAAGTGCCATTTTTCAAAGGTTCCACATCAGTTCAAATGTTTCACATCAAAGGAACCTATTGCTAGTGGAGATGAAAAAATTACTCACCTTAGTAATGTTGTTTCTTCTAATGGAGTCTTGCTGTATTCTGACAGTAGCAGTGAGTCCCAACCTTCGAACTGCCCCGGAGATGAAAGAGTTAACTTTCCATGCCAGGCATGGAACGCTGAGCTCGAGCTCGGTTGTCACTCTGTCTGTTGCTGTTTAAACTCAAACCGTCAGATCTTTACGAGCAAACTCACTAAGGTCCTGTGTGGAAGCTGTAAACCTACACTAGCCAACTGGCTACCAAACATAAAAACAGATTTTTTGGTCCCAAAACAAAGACTCAAGTCAGGAGACCCAAAAAATGAAAAACACAACACCAATTCACCCAAGAAAGGGGGTGAAAAACAACAATGTGGGCATCTACTGAGAGCCAACACTGCCACTGCCCACCCACATCCCAAAACTGAGGTTCTGAGAGGGGCAGGCGGGGGGGAGGTCAGAATACAGCAAGACTCCATTAGAAGAAACAACATTACTAAGGTGAGTAATTTTTTCTTCAACCAACATGAAGTCTTGCTGTATTCTGACAATAGCAGATTACTAAGCAGTACCTCCATGGAGGAGGGACAGAACCTACTTAGAAATAGGCTCTGAAGCACAGCTGTGAACCGGCATCACTCCTAGCCTGGATATCCAGGAGTAATGCTTGGTAAAAGTGTGAACTGTTTTCCAGGTAGCTGCTTGACAGATCTCTAGAATAGGATATCCCTAGCAGCAGCCAAGGAAGCAGCTGTACCTCTGGTAGAGTGAGCCCTCAGGCCTGAAGGTGGAACCTTACCCAGTTTTTCATAACAAAATTGGATACACGAGACAATCCACCTGGCAATGGATCTTTTAGTGGCAAGTTTCCCTTTACCAACCTCACCATAAGTGAGGAACAGTTGGAGGGAGTCAAACCAGTGACCCTTGGTACGTTCTATGTAGTAGCTAAGGGCTCTTTTCACATCTAAACTGTGGAGCCTCCTCTCACCAGAGGAGTAATGGTCAGTGAAGTGCACAGGAAGAGACATAGATTGATTAAGTTGGAAATCTGAAACCACCTTAGGCAAAAATTTTCTGTTAGTCCTGAGGACCACCTTATCTCTATGAAAGGAGATAAAATCAGGCTCCACTGACAAAGCTTGTAACTCACTTATGCATCTGGCAGAGGTGATGGCTACCAGAAACACAGTTTTCCAAGTCAAGTACTTAAGCTCTGCTGAAGACAAAGGCTCAAAAGGGGGTTGCATAAACTGAGCAATGCAAACATTAAGGTCCCAAGCAGGGCAGGGTCCCTGAAAGGAGGTTGGTGTGAAGCAATCCCCTGAAAAGCTTGGAGAATACAGAGTGAGCTGAAAGAGAAGAGGGCTTACCTGCTGAGATAAAAGCAGAAACAGCTGCCAGATGTACCTTCAGTGTAGCTGGTCTAAGCCCCAAGCTATTTAAATGGACCATATAATCACAGGACTGTGGGCAGATCAGCAGACTCTGGGGAAGTATGCTTTCAGAACACCATATGGAAAATCTTTCCACTTGGAATTATAGTAGCCCTGGTGGAAGGTTTCCTGAAGCCTTCAGAATGTCCTTTACACTTGGGAGAGGTGTAAATCAGCAAACTCTAACTCTTCAAGAGCCAGGCCTTGAGATTGAGAGATTTGAGATTCGGGTACCAAACCCTTCCCTGAGCACAGGTTAACAGGTTGTGACTCCTAGGAAGACACAGGGGAAGATGGACTGCTAAGGACAGTAGGAGTGGATACCAAGGCTGTCTGGCCCAGTCTGGAGCAATCAGGATCATCTTGCAGGGTTGAGATCTGATTTTGACTAGCGCTTTGAACAGGAGAGGGAAGGAGGGAAAAGCATACAGGAACTTCCCTTCCCAACTGAGAACTAAGGCATCCAGGGGGACTGAGCCCAACACTGGGGGCCTGCAGCAAAAAAGAGGAAGTTGGTGATTGTCTGAGATCTATCTGTGGGGTGCCCCATCTGGAAAATATCACCTCCAAGACCAGGGGATCCAGTGACCATTTGTGATGGCCCTGGGATATTCTGCTGACAGCATCTGCCAGGACATTGTCCTTGCCTGGAAGGTGAGGTGTTCAGGGAATAAGCCAGAGACCACAACTTCATTGCTTCTGTGCACAAGGCCGTAGACCGAGTGCCTCCTTGCTTGTTGATGTACCACATTGTGGTGGTATTGTCTGTTCTGACCTGGATAACTTTGTTCTGAACAGATCTGGAAAAGGCTTGAAGTGCTAGAAACACTGCTCTGAGTTCCAACAGATTGATGTGAAGCAGAGATACCTGAGGGGACCATACCTCTCAACTGTACCACATTACGAGGAACGTTCTTCATTTTACTTCACAAAAGCTCCCTGTTCCACATTGTGAGGACTTGTCCCACATTCAGTGTTAACATTTTAAAGCAAAAATCTATAGTAAATGATGCAAAAAATATACTATTCAATTAATAACAGACTTTCTGAACATAAATGCAAACATTTTAACAGTGTTCTGAGCTTCTTAGGTCAAGATTGATCAAGTTTTCCACATTTTGCTCATTTGTTCCACATTTTGAGAGGCAGTGTTCCACATTTGGGGGACAAAAGGTTGAGAGGTATGGAGGGGACCACAACCCCTGGGTGGTCAGGTCGCCCAAGTGAGCCCCCCACCCCAAGAGGGAGGCATCTGTAGTAAGGATTAAAGAGTGAGACTGAGTGACAAAGGGGACTCCTTGTCTCAGATTGTTCTGTTCCTGCCACCACTGTAGGGCCTGGATCAGGGTTTGAGTCACTGGGATCAATTAGGTCAGAGGGTCCTTCCTTTGAGACCAAAAGGCTCTCAAATGGAACTGAATGTCCCACATCTGAAATCTTGCTCCCTGCACCACTGCTGTGGAAGCAGCCATGTGCCCCAGGAGCTGTAGAAAATGCCTTGCCGGTCGAGACACCTGCAGGGTGAATGAGGAGGCCAGAGAGATAAGGGTCCCTGCCCTGTTCAGAGGAAGGAAAGCTCTGGCCTTTTCTGTGTCTAGCTCTACACCTATGAAGGCGAGAAGCTGGACAGGCTCTAGAACTGACTTTGAAAGATTCAGAAGGAAACCCAAAGAGGTGAGCAGTTGCTGAGTTATCTGTAAGTGTAAGTTGACTTGGTCTGGGGACTGGCCTACTATAAGCCAGTCGTCCAGGTAAGGGAAGATAGCAATCCTTTGCCTTCTTAAAGAAGCAACTACTACTGCCAGGCATTTTGTGAATACCCTTGGAGCAGAGGTCAGACCAAAGGGCATTGCTCTGAACTGGTAATGGCCTGAGGGCAGCTCGAACCTGAGGTACTTTCGATGGGAGCGTCTGATGAGAATATGGAAGTGGGCATCCTTGAGGTCCAGGGACACTAGCCTGGCCTTAGAGAGGGTAGAATTATTCCCAGAGTCACCATTTTGAATTTTGGTTTTAAAAGGTGTTTGTTTAAGTATCTGAGATCCAGGATGGGCTGCCATTCTCCTGTCATTTTTGGGGTAAGGAAGTACCTGGAGTACAACCCTTTGCCCTGGTGTAGGGGTGGAACCCTTTCCACAGCTCTGAGAGCTAGGAAGGAAGAGACCTCTGCCTCTAGGGCAAGTTCCTCTGAGGGGTTTGCAGGTGGAAAGGATCTGGTTCTCAGCTTTGGAAATCTTTTGAAGCTGAGAACCAGTCCCTGGCTTACTACTTCTAGGACCCACTTGTCTGATGTTAGAGACTTCCAGTCCTGGATAAAGTAAGCCAGCCTGCCCCCTACAGGTGGTGGAGAATCGGCCCTGGCAAACCCATCAGGGTGCCTGTTTGGCAGGGGGTTTTGGCTGAGGGGTGGAAGCAGGTCTGCTGGTAGCCCTTCTGCCTCTCCCTCTAAAGAACCCCCTCTGAGCGTAGGCAGAAGAGGAGACCTGGGCTTGGTAGAAAGGCCAATGAAAAGGCCTACCCCTACCCCAAGGATGCTGCCTTTGAGGAGTGGCCTGCCTTTCCTTGGCCTGGGAACTCCTATAGGTGGTCCTATACTCGTCCATTTTCTTCATGTAATTCTCTGATTGCTCCCCAAACAAAGAATTACCAACAACAGGAAAATCCATGGCCTTAGTCTGGGTATCCTCTGACAGGCTAGTACATCTGAGCCATGCCATTCTGCGAAGTGCCACAGATGTGCTCCAGCTCCTTGGCAAGCTGGCCAGGGACCTGTTTTGCTAAAGCCATGACAGTGCCCCATCTGGATTTCTGATACCTAGCAACATAAGCCATATAATTGGCCTGTCTGAGTCCCAAGGATGCTGCCATGTACTGTTTCTTTGACATGGCATCAGTCCTCCTGGAGTCCTTGTCTGGGGGGAGTAAAGCCAAGGGAATATTTGCCTTGTCACAGGCTGCAGCCTGCACTACCCCAACATGGCTGCATTGTTCTGTAAGGAACTCTGTGTCTGAGCCTGACAATGCATACCTCTTGTCCATTCTCGTATCCACAGGAGGTATAGTATTAGGAGTCTTTAGAAACATAGAAACATAGACTTTGACGGCAGATAAGGACCGCTAGGCCCATCTAGTCTGCCCATTTCCCTACCTACAGGATAGGCCGCAGATCCTAGTTAACCAACAGCCTATATCTTCCTGCCCCCCACAAGAATTGCCTTATGTCTGTCCCATGCATTCTTGAATTCTCCCACAGTTTTAGACCCCACAACTTCCTCAGGAAGGCTGTTCCATGCATCCACTACCCTCTCTGTGAAATAATACTTCCTCACATTGCCCCTGAACGCCCTCCTTCTATCTTTAAATTGTGTCCCTTATTCTTGCAAGTCTCTTTTCTGAAAGATGCTACTCTCTTGGACTTTGTTGATTCCCTTGAGGTACTTGAAAGTTTCTATCATGTCCCCCCTCTCCCTTCTTTCCTCAAGGGTATACATATTAAGCTCCTTTAGTCTCTCCTCATACGGCTTCTCTTGCAGACCCTGCACCATTTTAGTTGCCCTCCTCTGGACTGCCTCTATCCTGTCTATGTCCTTGCGGAGATGGGGTCTCCAGAACTGGACACAGTATTCCAGATGGGGTCTCACCAACAGTCTGTACAGAGGGATAACAACTTCCTGTTTTCTGCTGCTGATGCCTCTCCCTATACATCCCAGTATACCCCCGGCCCTCCCTACTGCCTTCTCACATTGCTTGCTAACCTTAAGGTCATCTGATATGATTACCCCAGGTCCCTTTCCTGTTTTGTTGTTGTTACTACCTCCCACCCATTGTGTATTCTTACCCTGGGTTCTTGTTTCCAGGTGCATTATTTTGCACTTTTTGCATTGAATCCTAGCTGCCATATCGCCTGACCAATCCTCCAACCTTGCCAAATCCCTTTCATCCTTTCCACGCCTCCTTGTGTATCAACCCTGTTGCAGATCTTTGTGTCATCTGCAAAAGGCATACTTTTCCTTCCAGTCCCTCTGCAATGTCACTGATGAAGACATTAAAAGGACTGGACCCAATACTGAACCTCGGTACCCCACTAGTAACCACTCTTTCTTCAGAGTGGACTCCATTTACAATTACCTTCTGTGTCCCGTTGTCCAGCCAATGTTTTACCTAGGCTACCACCTGGGAAACACTCCCAGGCTGGTTAATTTGACTAATAATCTTTGTGTGGGACTGTCAAATGCCTTGCTACAAAGTCTAGGTAGGCCATGTCCACAGCCCCTCCCTGGTCTACTACTTTGGTCACCCAGTCAAAGAAATCTATTAGATTCGTCTGACATGACCTTCCCACTGTGAACCCATGCTGCCTTGGATCCTGTGCTCCACTGACCTCTAGGTACTCAACTATTCTTTACTTCAGAAGTGACTCCATCACTTTCCCTACCACAGAGGTCAGACTGACAGGTCTGTAGTTTCCTGCCTCTGTCTTGGTCCCACTTTTGTGAAGGGGAATCACATCCGCCTTCCTCCAGTCCTCGGGTACCACAACATCCTCCCATGATTTATTAAAAAGAGTAGCCAGTGGTTTCACTAGTTCCTTCCTTAATTCTTTTAGAATTCTGGGGTGAATTCCATCAGGACCCATTGCTTTGTCCACCTTCAGTTTTAGGAGTTCAAACAACATGAAGTCTTGCTATATTATAGACATTAGCAGTTTGATCCAGCTCTAGAACTGCCCCGGAGTGAAATGGTTAAAACCATTCCAAAATAGAATTTTGGCACAAGAGCAGCTCTGTCTGTGTCATTTCAAACTTGAACTGTCAGATTCTTTACTCCGCCTCAGTGAACAGTCGCTCCGGAGATTTCTCCTTCTGCTCGGTTCATTTCTCGGTTTAAAAAGTGTTTTCTCGGTTGGATTTAACCGAGAATAGTTTTATTTTAACCACAAAACCGTTCGGTTCAAGCTCTATCTGTGGTAACCGTAAGTAAATGAAGGTTTTGTCTGTGTGGAACTTATGAGTTATCGGTTCGGTTTTGAACCGATCAGTGGGTTTAAAACTCATTTAAAACTAAAAGTTACTATTTTAGAGTCTGGTTCCGGTTCTTATCGGTTCTAAAAACCGGATTTATTACGGTTTTCCAATACCATGACACGGTTAGGAACCGATAAGGGTGTCTTGCTCGCACTGCGTTAAAGGGCAAGTTTTTGGTTAAGCTGGCATTATGTTTGAGAACCCAAAAGAAAAACCGGGCCCACTGGGTTTCAACACTGTGATGTTTGTGGGAAGTTTCACATGTGGACCCACACACCACATGTTTATTGTCTGGGTTTGACCACCTAGTCAGACTGCCAGGTATGTAGAATTTCCTGCAGCCACCCTGGAAAATTGATTGGGCAGGCTCAGGGAACGAGAGGCCAAAACGTCCGCTTAACCCGGATGGCCAGCCGGTTCGGTGCCAACCGAACAGAGGAGTGCCCTCTGACCAGGGCCAGACTCTCTCGGCAAAGAAAAGCTGGTTCTGAGGAACCAATTCCAGTAAAGAAAACAAGAAAATCAGCAGGTCTGGAGTCCAAAATTCCTTCTCCAACTGCTGCAGAGATAGCAAAAGCCATACAAATTGTCCAGTCACTGTCTCAGGGTCCGTCCGAACCACCACTATCTGGTAAAAGGTCGGTCGTCCGTCGTCCCAGTGGTTCAGGATTATGATATTGAGGAATTTTATGAACCAGAGGAGGGGAGGGATTATGCACAGTATGAATGTGGCTGGGAAGGTCTGGGTGTGCCCACTGAACCGGACATCTCCCCAGACAGACCTTTAGAATCTCCCTATGCTGTCTGAGTCCCCATCTCATTTTATGTTTTAAAAAGTTGTTGAAACCTCCAGCTTCCTTTAGAAGAGGCTGTGGATGAGCAAGAGGAGCCTGATTTTGTAGAAATGATGGATATTCCAGAGTCTAGGGATTGTCTATTCCTTTACATAAGTCTTTTAGAAACAAACAATTAAAATTTTAAAAGCTCTAATTCTGTGCCTCCTGTAGATAAAAGATGGACAGAAGGTATACATTGTCAGGCCCTGATACAGAATTCCTTTCTCAGCAATGCAGTCATGTTGAGTAGTTCAGGCTGCTGCCTGTGATAAAGCTAATATTCCTTGGCTTCACATCCTCTGACAAGGATTCCAGGAAGATTGATGCCATGGCAAAAAACAGTATATGGCAGCTCTCTGGGACTCAGGCAAGCAAATTATATGGCTTATGTAGCTAGGTATCAGAAATCTAGATGGGATACTGTTATGCAATTGGCCAAGCAGGCCCATGGCCAGCTGGCTAGTGAACTAGAACAGGTGGCTGCTGATGGCATTGAAGCCTTTAAGGTTCAGTTTCATGCTGCTGTGGATGTTAATGATGTTTCCTCTAGGGTCATGGCCACATCTGTAGCTTTTCGTAGGTTGCCCTGGCTCAGGTGTACTAGTTTGTCACAGGATACCCAGACTAAGGCTATGGATTTTCCTGTGGTGGGAAATTCTCTGTTTGGAGAGCAGACAGAGAATTACATGAAGAAGATGGATGAATATAGGACTACTTACAAGAGTGCCCAGGCTAAGGAGCGGCAAGCCACTCCTCAAAGGCATGCCCCCAGGGGTAGGGGTAGGCCTTTTCAGGCCTTTCTACCAGACTCAGGCCTCCTCTGCTCATGCTCAGAGGGGCTTCTTCAGAGGCAGGGGCAGACGAGGGGTGGGCAGACCTGCTCCCACCCCCCAGCCTAAAGCTCCTGCGAAACAGGCACACTGATGGGGTGCCAGGGGCCGATTCTCCAGTAACAGTGGGGGGCAGGCTGGCTTACTTCAGTCAGAATTGGGCTTCTTTAACCTCAGACAAGTGGGTTCTGGAAGTAGTAAGCCAGGGTCTGGTTCTCAGCTTCAAAAAGTTTCCCAAGTTGAGAAGCAGACTTTTTCTACCTGCAAGTGCTTCAGAGACCCTCGCTCTGGAAACAGAGGTCTCATCCCTGTTAGCTCTCATAGCAGTAGAAAGGGTTCCTCCCCTGCATCAGGGCAGGGGTCTGTATTCCAGATACTTCCTTACCCCAAAAAAGACAGGAGAATGGCGGCCCATTTTAGATCTCAGATATCTGAACAAGCATCTTTTGAAACCAAAGTTCAAAATGGTAACTCTGGCAATGATTTTACTTTCCTAAGGCCAGGGACTGGCTAGCCTCTGGACCTCAAGGATGCCTATTTCCATGTCCTAATCAGAAGATCCCATCGAAAGTACCTCAGATTCGAACTGCCCTCAGGTCATTACCAGTTCAGAGCAATGCCCTTCGGCCTTACCTCTGCTCCAAGGGTATTCACAAAGTGTCTAGCAGTGGCAGTGGCCCATTAAGGAGGTAGAGGATTGCTGTTTTCCCTATCTAGACGACTGGCTCATTGTAGGCCAGTCCCAGAACAGGTAAAATCTCACCTGCAGGTCACCCAGCAGCTTCTCACCTCCCGGTTTTCTGCTAAACCTACCAAAGTCGGTTCTGGAACCAGTCCAGGTACTCACCTTTATAGGGGCAGAATTGGACACAAAGCTAGCCAGAGCCTTTCTTCCCCAGAAAGGGGTAAGGAATTTAGTGGCTCTGGCCTCTTCCTTCACTCTGCAGGTCTCGACCAGCAAGACACTTTCTGCAGCTCCTGGGGCACATGGCTGCATCCTCAGCTGTTGTGCAGGGAGCCAGATTTCAGATGAGAGACATTCAGTTTCACTTGAGAACCTTTTGGTCTCAGAGAAGAGACCCTTTCCAAGTTGGTCCCAGTGACTCGAACCTTGATCCTAGCTCTCCAGTGGTGGCAGGATCAGAGCACTTAAGAGCGGGGTCCCTTCATTTCCCCTTCTCACGACTTGACTCTCACTACAGATGCTTCTCTTCTGGGTTGGGAGCCCACATGCTGCACCTTTCCACTCAGGAGTTTGGTCCCCAGGAATCTCTGCTCCACATCAATTTGCTGGAACTCAGAGCTGTCTTTTAGCTCTTCAGCTTTTTCTGCATCTGTCCACGACAAGGTGATACAAGTCAGAACAGACAACACCACAACAATGTGGTACATCAACAAACAGGGGCACTCGGTCTTGGCCCTGTGCACGAGGCAATGAAGTTGTGGTCTCTGGCCTATTCCCCTGAACACTTCCTCATAGCAGTTCATCTTCCAGGGAAGGACAATGTCCTAGCAGATGCCCTCAGTAAGATTTCCCAGGGCCATCACGAATGGTCCCTGGATCCTCAAGTGCTGGGGATAGTTTTTGCCAGGTGGGGCATCCCTCAGATAGATCTTTTGCAGCCCCAGACAATCACAAACTTCCTCTGTTCTGTTGCAGGCCTCCAGTGCTGGGCTCAGTTCCCTGGATGCCTTCTTCTGGATTGGGAGGAGGTTCCTCTATGCTTTCCCTTCCTCTCCTATTCAAAGTACTAGTCAAATCAGATCTCAGCCTTGCAGGAGATTCTGATTGCCCAGATTGGGCCAGGCAGCCTGGTACCCACTCCTTCTGTCTCTGACAGTCCATCTTCCCTGTGCCTCCCCAGGAATCACAATCTGTTGACTTGTGCCCAGGGAAGGGTTTGGTATCGACCTCAAATCCCTCAACCTCAAGGCCTGGCTCTTGAGGAGTTAAGAGTTTGCTGATTTACACCTCTCTCAGGGTGTTCTTGAGATCCTAAAGGCTTCAGAAAGCCTTCCACTAGAACTTCTTATAGTTCTAAATGGAAAGGTTTTCCATTTGGTGTGCTGGGAAAATATTTCCCCAGAATCTGCCGAATTGCCCATTTTGTTAGATTACATGGTACATCTTAATTCCTTGGGTCTCAGACCAGCTACCCTGAGAGTTCATTTGGCAGCTGTGTCTGCTTTTGTGTCAGCAGGAAAAGTCATCCTCTTTTCCTCTCATCCTGTGTTTTCCAAGTTTTTAAGGGATTACTCCATACTAATCCTCCTTTTGGGAACCGGCCCCTGCTTGGGACCTTAATGTTTGCATTGCCCAGTTAATGCAACCCCCTTTTGAACCTCTGTCTTCTGCAGAGCTTAAGTTCCTAACTTGGAAAACTGTTTTTCTAGTGGCTATCACTTCTGCCAGAGGCATAAGTGAACTGCAAGCCTTGTCAGTGGAGACTGACTTTATTTCTTTCACAGGGATAAGGTAGTCCTTAGGACTAATAGGAAGGTTTTGCCTAAGGTGGTTTCAGATTTCCATCTTAATCAATCAATCTATCTCCCTTCCAGTATTTTTCACTGCTCACTCCTCTTCGGGTGAGAGGAGGTTGCACAGCCTGGATGTTAAGAGAGCTCTTAGTTATTATATAGAGCGTACCAAAGGTCACAGGTTCGAATCCTCCAACTTTTCCTTACCTATGGTGAAGTTGGGAAAGGCAAACCTGCCACTAAGAGATCAATAGCCAGGTGGATTGTCTCTTGTATCCAATTTTGTTATCAGAGAGGGCAGAGCCCCGGTTTGAGGGCTCATTCTACCAGGGGTACAGCTGCATCTCTAGCTGCTGCCAGAGATATCCCTTTATTAGAGATTTGCCAGGCTGCTACTTGGAAAACCGTACACACTTTTACCAAGCATTACTCTCTGGATGTCCAGGCCAGGAGAGATGCTCGGTTTGGCACAGCTGTTCTTCAGAGCCTATTCCTAAGTAGGTTCTGCCCTCCTCCATGGAGGTAGTGCTGTGTATTCTGCTAATGTCTATAATATAGCAAGACTTCATGTTGTTTGAAGAAAAATTACTCACCTTAGTAATGTTGTTTCTTCTAATGGAGTCTTGCTATATATAACCTCCCCAACCTGCCCCTCTCAGAACCTCTACTTGGTGGGTCGGGCAGCTTAGTTATAGGCACTACTTATGTCCTGTTAGCATTTTGTCCCCTTTGGGACTTTGGGGGTGTGTGTGTGCAGCGTGTGTGTGTTTTATTATACTTATGTTCCATTTTCATATTATTAGAATGGTGTTAGCATTTCTGGTCCCCTGACTTGAGTCTTGGGTGTTGGGACCATCAATGGTTGTTATTATTTAGGTAGCCATTTGGCTGAGTGTGAGTTACAGCTTCCACACAGACCTTAGTGAGTTTGGCTCGTAAAAGATCTGACAGTTCAAGTTTGAAATGACACAGATAGAGCTGCTCTCGTGCCAAAATTCTATTTTGGAATGGTTTTAACCATTTCACTCCGGGGCAGTTCTAGAGCTGGATCAAACTGCTAATGTCTATAATATAGGAAGACTCCATTAGAAGAAACAACATTACTAAGGTGAGTAATTTTTTCTTCTTGCAGAACCCTTTCTTCTGTGAAAGGACTGGGATCGACCCCCCTATCAAGAGTGCTTCTGTTAATTGGATTAGGCACTTCCCCCTCCTCTTTTGGGAATACTGAGCAGAAATATTCATTCAGTATTCCTGCTTTTTCACTGTCCCCCTCTGCCCACCCACCGTTCATCCTATTCAGCCTCACTATCCCTCCCTTTGTCTTTCTACGTCGTTGGATGTACCTATAAAAGGTTTTATCCCCTTCTTAACTGAGTTGGCATCTTTTCCTCAGTTTGGGCCTTTGCTATTCTGACTTCCTCCTGCTTCTTTCTGCCTTAACTGGTACAGCTCTCTGTCCTGCTCCTTCTGTGTTTCCTTATACTTCCGAATGCTATCTTTTCTTCCTGACTTTCACAGCCACCTCTCTTGAGAACCATAGTGGCTTTTCTTTCGTTTGATTTGTTTATTTGCTTCACACAAAGGCTTGTTGCCTCTGTGATGGCAGTTTTGATAATTCCCCATTGTTGCTCCACACCTCCTTCTAGCCTGTTTGCTAGTGCTTTTCTGAGGCACTCTCCCATCTTGCCAAAGTCAGCCCTCCTAAAGTCCAGTACCTCACTTTTGTATGGCTTGACTCTGGCGAGTTTAACGTGAACCACACTGTTTGATGGTCACTTGTCCCCAGATGGCAACCCACTTCTAGATCTGTGATCCTCTCACTGCCCCCGTTTGAGATACGAGGTCTAAGATTGCTCCCTCATGAGTGGGTTCCAAACTAGCTGTCTAATGCCTGCCACCTGTAAAGGCCAAGAATGGCCCTGCTCTTGGATGTGGCTGCACCAAATGTGCTCCAGTTAACATCTGGCATATTCAGGTCTCCCATCAACAGTATCTCCCTTTCTCTGCCATTCTAAGAATGCCTTCCATCATATCCTTGTCCATTCCTTCCCCTGACATGGGGGTCTGTACACAACCCTGTGCGGACTGTGGTGCCCTTTCCAGTCTCAAGGTGACCCACAGTGCCTCCTCTCCTCCTGTTTAGTCTTTTATTCAGTTGCTTTTATCCCTTCCTTTTACATGAGAGCTACTCCTCCCCTCTTCTCCCCTGCCTGTCTCTCCTGTAGGTTATGTACCCTGGTATGTTAACATCCCAGTCATGGTTCTCTGTGTACCATGTTTCTGTGACTGCTACGATATCCAGGCATCCTCTTCCATTAAGGCCACCAGCTCAGGGAGCTTGTTGCCCAGACTACGGGCATTGGTACTCATTACCCTCCATTTCCTGATGGCCTTACCCCCTTTTGCCCCATCCCTGTCCTTCTTGCCTTTGTCACTTTCTCCATTTACCACTGCCCTTCTCCCTATCGACACCTCCATGTTGGTGTTTGCCACACTTACTACCATGATTGTTTGGGGGCTAGGATTTTCCTGCTCCTTTCCAGTGCCTCCCCCCTTGGCTAGTTTAAAAGCTTGCCAATGAAGCATTTAAACCTATCACCTAGGATCCTGGTTCCCCTCCCGGACAGATGCAGCCCATCATGCCAGTATAGGCTTGCATCACTCCACGTGGACCCCCAGTCCCCAATGAAGCCAAATCCCTGAGCTCCACACCAGTTTTCAACCACTGATTGAATCCCATGGTGCGGAACACCCTAGCCTTCCTATGCCATAGATGGGTAGCACCTCCGAGAAGGTTACCGTGCATGCTACTTGACTAAGGCCCCTCCCCAATTCCACAAACTCTTCCTGCACTTCTCTAATCCCTTTCTTAGCCAGGTCATTTGTCCCTAGGTGGACAATGACATCCAGCTCCCTCCCCTGTTCAGCTGCTCCGGCAATCCTGAGGATTAGCTCCCTGTCCCTCCAAGCCATGGCGCCAGGCAGGCACCTTACCTCCTCTCCCTTCCTTGCCCAGTTCTACCTTCCTAACAATGGGTCCCCACCAGGAGTTGTTTCCTTCCCTGCAGGGTCCCCTGCCACCTCCTGTGGGTCTCCTTTGTGGAGGTTCCCAGCATCCTCCTTGGTCTCCACTGTAGGTGCCTCCATAGAGGAACCACACTTTGCCAGAATGGCATAGGGAATTGTGGAAAGGTACAACTGGAGGGATGTGCCTCTGTTCCACCACCCTCACCCTCCTGAGCCCACTGTGGTCCAACTGCTCCTCTTTCTTGGCAACCTCTGAGGCAATGGCAGTGGCACTGGTGGTCCTTGATGGAAGAGGAGGTCCCACAAATCCTGGCCAACTCAGCCTGGAGATGAGCAACCTCCTCCTCAGCCAGAGAGGTGCCTGCAGATGGGACAACACCGCATCCTCCAGAACATCTCCCGGAAGACTGCTGCTCCACAGCCACTGCACTGCACCACTCCAATCATGTCTTATTTCTGGCCCCTTAACTGTTTGCAATCCTTACTCCTTCCTCTGTTTTTTTTTCTCTCTCTCCTTACTTTCTGCCTGTGTTCCCTTTAAGCTCCTGATTGTCCTGTTCTGAGACAAGAATATCCTATATTTCTCAGTAGACCACTTACCTGTTCAGAGGCAGACCTCCAGCAGCTAGAGGGGGCCGGAGAGCTACTCTTGCCCTTCTAGGATGGTGAGTCCTTGGTGGTTCTGTGATCACTCACTTCCTGCCCCTAAACAGGAAGTTCCTGTTGTCAGTCAAATTCTGTGCCTATAAAAATAGAACTAGCTTTGGGTGGAGGGGAAGGAAGGAGGGCAATATAGTCCCAGCAGAGAAGTTCAGTCACACAGCATTCCTTTCTACTGGTGTCTTCTGCCAAGCTATTAACAGAAACTTTCTAAGGCAGTCTTTAAATGTAGCTTCCTTCTAGCTAAGCCACTCCCCCTACTTACCAGATCGTTCTACAAGTAATTTAAACCTCACAGCAGTTAAGTCCTTTCAGTCACCTGAGATTTACACCTAGATGACTTTTCAGTTACCCATTCAGTTCAGTTAACCCAAACACACACTTTTTTTTTTGTTTTGTATGTTAGTTTTTTTACCCTAAATTAAAGGTCCAAATACAAAAGTTCTTCTACTTTAGTCCCAGCAGAAAAGTTCAGTCACACAGCAGTCCTTTCTCCTGGTGTTTTCTGCTGTTTCCCGAAAGATTTGTGCAAGGGAATAGACAGTCTCCTAGACTCTGGGATAGCCATCATTTCCACAAAGTCAGGCTCCTCTTGGTCATCCACAGCTTCTTCCATAGGAAGCTGGAGGGTCTCAGCCACTTTTTTATAAAGCATGAAATGAGAGGGGGACTCAGAAAGCCTAGGAGCAGACACTCCTGAAGGTCTGTCTGGGGAGATGTCCGGGTCAATGAGCACATCCAGACTTTCAAATCCACATTCACTTTCCTCATACTCCTCTTCCTCCTCCTCAGGTTCATAATACTCCTCTAAATCATAATCTTGAACCAGTGGAACCGACCGGACCACGCCTCTGATGGGTGCCTGTTCGGTCGGAACCGGGGAAAGTGACTGGACAATTTTGATCGCTTTGGCTATTTCTTCAGCAGTTGGAGAGGAAAGTTTTGGCTCCACACCAGCTGATTTTTCCTTTCTAGTTCTCTTTGCTGGAACCGACTCCTCAGAATCGGATCTCCTTTTGCCTGAAGAAGTCTCGCCCTGGTCAGAGGGCACTCCTTCTGGTTTGGTTTGAACCAAACCGGGCTGGCCATCCGGTTCAGCTGACTTTTTGGCCTCCCTTTCCCTGAGCCTACCAACTCTCTTTTCTAGGGTAGCTGCAGAAAAATTTTTACAAATCTGGCAGTCTGCATTGAACCGATAAAAACCAGTAACCACACTCTAAAAGTACAATTTAAGATTTTCTAACAACTTGATCGGTTCAAACCGAACCGATAAACTGTTTACAAGTTCCACACAGAAAATAATTAATATATAACCTATCCAGTACTCACAAATACCACAGAAAGAGACTGAACCAACAGGTTGCGGTTTAAATTCGGTCGAAAACCGAGAAAAACGGTACTTTAACCGACAAATTGAACCGAGCAGAAGGAGAAATCTCCGGAGCGACTGTTCAGTGAGGCGGAGTAAAGAATCTGACAGTTTGAGTTTAAACAGCAACAGACAGAGTCACAACCAAGCTCGCGCTCAGCGTTCCATGCCTGGCATGGAAAGTTAACTCTCATCTCTGGGGCAGTTCAAAGGTTGGGACTCACTGCTACTGTCAGAATACAGCAAGACATCATGTTGGTTGAAAAGAAAAAATTACTCACCTTAGTAATGTTGTTTCTTCTAATGGAGTCTTGCTATATTATGACATATGCAGTTTGTCCCAGCCATAGAACTGCTCCGGAGGTGAAAGAGTTAACTTCATGCCAGGCATGGAATCTTGGAGCGAGCTCGGTTGAAAAAAACTCTGTCTGTTGATCTTCAAACTGAAACTGTCAGATCTTTACGAGCAAAACTCACTAAGGTTCTGTGTGGAAGCTGTAAACCTACACCAGCCAAACGGCTACTAAAATATTAACACATTTTTCTGGTCCCAAAACCAAGACTCAAGTCAGGGGATCCAAAAAATAAAATAAAATAAAATACAACACGCAAACACCCCAAAAGAGGGTGAAAACACAAGGTGGGCATCATTATGCCTAACACTGCACTGCCCACCCACATCCCAACAGCAGAGGTTCTGAGAGGGGCAGGCAGGGGAGGTCATAATATAGCAAGACTCCATTAGAAGAAACAACATTATTAAGGTGAGTAATTTTCTTCAAACAACATGAAGTCTTGCTATATTATGATATATCTGAACTACATAGCAGTACCTCCATGGAGGAGGGACAGAACCTACTTGGAAATAGGCTCTGAAGCACAGCTGTGCTAGGCCGAGCATCACTCCTAGCCTGGATGTCCAGGGAGTAATGCTTGGTGAAAAAGAGTACTGTTTTCCAGGTAGCTGCTTGACATATCTCTAAGATAGGGATGTCCCTGGCTGCAGCTAGGGACGCAGCTGTACCTCTGGTAGAGTGAGCCCTCAGACCTGAAGAAAAAATTACTCACCTTAGTAATGTTGTTTCTTCTAATGGAGTCTTGCTATATTATGACTATTGCAGTTTGTCCCACCATTAGAACTGCTCCGGAGGTGAAAGAGTTAACTTCCATGCAGGGCGTGGAACTTAGAGCGCGAGCTCGATTAGAAAAGCTCTGTCTGGAATATTTCAAACTGAAACTGTCAGATCTTTACGAGCAAAACTCACTAAGGTTCTGTGTGGAAGCTGTAACCTACACTAGCCAACTGGCTACTTAAATCTTAACACATTTTCCTGGTCCCAAAACCAAGACTCAAGTCAGGGGACCAGAAAAAGAAGATAAGATAAAATAAAACACAACACCCAAACACCCCAAAAAAGAAGGGGTGGAAAACATAAAAAGGGGCATCAATAAGTGCCAACAGTGGACTGCCCACCCCATACCCCAAGTAGAAGTTCTGAGAGGGGCAGGCTGGGGAGGTCATAATATAGCAAGACTCCATTAGAAGAAACAACATTACTAAGGTGAGTAATTTTTTCTTCAAACAACATGAAGTCTTGCTATATTATGACTATTGCAGACTACACAGCAGTACCTCCATGGAGGAGGGACAGAACCTACTTAGAGAATAGGCTCTGAAGCACGGCTGTGCCAAACCGAGCATCCCTCCTGGCCTGGATATCCAGAGAGTAATGCTTGGTGAAAGAGTGTACTGTTTTCCTAGTAGCTGCTTGACATATCTCTAAGATAGGGATGTCTCTGGCAGCAGCTAGAGACGCAGCTGTACCTCTGGTAGAGTGAGCCCTCAGGCCTGAAGGGGGAACCTTACCCAGTTTTTGTTAGCAAAATTGGATACAAGAGATAATCCACCTGGCAATGGATCTCTTAGTGGCAGGTTTCCCTTTCCCAACCTCACCATAAGTGAGAAATAGTTGGAGGGAGTCAAACCTGTGACCCTTGGTACGCTCTATGTAGTAACTTAGGGCCCTCTTAACATCTAAGCTGTGCAACCTCCTCTCACCAGAGGAGGAACGGTCAGTGAAGAACACTGGAAGTGAAATAGATTGATTAAGGTGGAAATCTGAAACCACCTTAGGCAAAAACTTCCTGTTAGTCCTGAGGACTACCTTATCCCTGTGAAAGGAAATAAAGTCAGTCTCCACTGACAAAGCTTGTAACTCCTTGTCGCCTGGCAGAAGTGATGGCTACTAAATACAGTTTTCCAAGTCAATTACTTAAGCTCCCGAAGACAGAGGTTCAAAGGGGGCAGTATCAGCTGAGCAATGCAAACATTAAGATCCCAGGCAGGGGCAGGGGTCGGAATGGTGGATTGGTATGAAGCAATCCCTAAAAACTTGGAAAATACAGGGTGAGCAGAAAGAGAAGAGGGCTTCCGCTGAAATAAAAGCAGAGACAGCTGCCAAATGCACTTCAGGGTAGCTGGTCTCAGTCCCAAAGAATTAAGATGGACCATATAGTCCAAAACAGTGGGCAAATCAGCAGATTCCGGGAAAATAAGCTTCCCAGAACACCATATGGAAAACCTTTCCATTTGGAGTTATAAGTAGCCTAGTGGAAGGCTTCTAGAAGCTTTCAAGATTTCGAAACACCTTGAGAAAGTTGTAGATCAGCAACTCTAACTCCTCAAGAGCCAGGCCTTGAGGTTGAGGGATTTGAGATTCGGATACCAGACTCTCCCCTGGGCACAGGTTAATAGATTGTGGTTCCTGGGGAGACACAGGGGAAGATGGAATGCTAAGGACAGAAGGAGTGGGTACCAGGGCTGCCTGGCCCAGTCTGGAGCAATCAGGATCATCTTGCAGGGCTGAGATCGGATTTTGACTAGTACCTTGAACAGGAGAGGGAAGGGGGGGAAGCCATAGAGAAACTTCCCTTCCCAATCGAGGAGAAAGGCATCCAGGGGGACTGAGCCCAACACTGGGGGCCTGCAACAAAAAGTGGAAGTTGATGATTGTCTGGGGCTGCAAAAAGATCTATCTGAGGGGTGCCCCATCTGGCAAAAACTATCCCCAGTACTGGGATCCAGTGACCATTCGTGATGGCCCTGGGAAATCCTGCTGAGAGCATCTGCCAGGACATTGTCCTTGCCTGGGAGGTGAACTGCTATGAGGGAAGTGTTCAGGGAATAAGCCAGAGACCACAACTTCATCGCACAAGGCCGAAGACCGAGTGCCCCCTTGTTTGTTGATGTACCACATTGTAGTGGTGTTGTCTGTTCTGACCTGTACCACTTTGTTCTGAACAGATGCAGAAAAACCTGAAGTGCTAGAAAAACAGCTCTGAGTTCCAACAGGTTGATGTGGAGCAGAGATTCCTGAGGGACCACAATCCCTGGGTGGAGAGGTCGCCCATGTGAGCTCCTCATCCCAAGAGGGACGCATCTGTAGTAAGGGTCAAGCAGTGAGATAGAGGATGAAGGGCACCCTTGTCTCAGATTGCTCTGATCCTGCCACCACTGAAGGGCCTGGATCAGGGTCTGAGTCACTGGGATCAACTTGGATAGGAATCTCTCTTTGAGACCAAAAGGCTCTCAAATGGAACTGAATGTCCCTCATCTGAAATCTTGCTCCTTGCACTACAGCTGTGGAAGCAGCCATGTGTCCTAGGAGCTGTAGGAAATGCCTTGCTGGTCGAGAGGCCTGCAGAGTGAAGGACGAGGCCAGGTTTCTCAGGTCCTTCCCTTTCTAGGGGAAGGAAGGATCTGGCTTTGTGTCCAGTTCTGCACCTATAAAGATGAGTACCTGGACAGGTTCCAGAACTGACTTTGGAAGATTGAGAAGAAAGCCCAGAGAAGGAAGCAGCTGCTCGGTAACTCGTGAGGTGTGATTTGACCTGGTCTGGAGACTGACCCACAATGAGCCAGTCGTCTAGGTAGGGAAAGATGGCAACCTTTGCCTCTTAAATGAGCAACTGCTACTGCCAGGCATTTTGTGAATACTCTTGAGGGCAGAGGTAAGGCTGAAGGGCATTGCTCTGAACTGATAATGGCCTGAGGGCAGTTCGAATCTGAGGTACTTTTGGTGGGAGCTTCTGATAAGAACATGGAAGTAGGCATCCTTGAGGTCCCAGGAAGCTAGCCAGTCCCCTGGCCTTAGGGAGGGTAAAATCATTCCCAGAGTCACCATTTTGAATTTTGGTTTTAAAAGGTGCTTGTTCATATATCTTAGGTCCAGGATGGGCCGCCACTCTCCTGTCTTTTTGGGGTAAGGAAGTACCTGGAGTACAGACCTTGCCCTGGTGTAGGGAGAACCTTTCTACAGCTCTGAGAGCCACGAGGGTTGAGACTTCTGTTTACAAAGCAAGAGTCTCTAAAGGGTTTGCTGGTGAAAGATCTGATTCTCATCTTGAAATTTTTGAAGCTGAGAACCAGACCCTGGCTTACTACTTCCAGGACCCACTTGTCTGATGTTAAAGACGCCCAGTCCTGGACCTAAGCCAGCCTGCCCCCTACAGGTAATGGAGAACTCGCCCTGGGCATCCCATCAGGTGCCTGTTTGGCAGGGGCTTTAGGCTGAGGGGTGGGAGCAGGCCTGTTTGTACCCCGCCTGCCTCTCCCTCTGAAGAACCCCTGAACATAAGCTGAAGAGGAGGCCTGTTTGGTAAAAGGCCTGTGAAAAGTGCCTGCATCTACCCCTGGGTGCGTCTGAGGAGCGGCTTGCCATTCCTTGGCTTGTGCACTCCTATAAGTGGTTCTATATTCATCCATTTTTTCATATAATTCTCTGTCTGCCCCAAACAGAGAATTTCCACCACAGGAAAATCCATAGCCTTAGCCTGGGTATCCTGTGACAAACTAGTACACCTGAGCCAAGCCAATCACTAAAAGCCACAGATGTAGCCATGACTCTAGAGGATACATCATTAGAATCCACTGCAGCATGGAATTGCACCTTAGATGCCTCAATACGTCATCAGCAGCCACCTGCTCCAGCTCCTTGGCAAGCTGGCTAGGGCCTGTTTTGGCTGAAGCCATGACAGTATCCCATCTAGATTTTTGGTATCTTGCAACATAGGCCATATAATTTGCTTGTCCGAGTCCCAAGGACGCCGCATGTATTTTAGCCATGGCATCAATCTTCCTGTTGTCCTTGTCAGGAGGATGTGAAGCCAGGGAATATTAGTCCTATCACAGGCTGCAGCCTGACTACCCAACATGGCTGCATTGCCTGAAAGAAATTTCTGTATCAGGACCTGACAAAGTGTACCTCCTGTCCATCTTTTATCCACAGGAGGCACAGAATTAGAGCTTTTTAAAATTTTTATTGTTTGTTTCTAAAGGATTTATGTAAAGGAATAGACAATCTCCTGGACCGGGATATCCATCATCTCTACAAAGTCAGGCTCTTCTTGCTCATCCACAGCTTCCTCTAAAGGAAGCTGAGGGTTTCAGCAACTTTTTATAAACAGAAAATAAGAAGGGCTCAGAAAGCCTAGGGAGATTCTCCTAAAGGTCTGTCTGGGGAGATGTCCGTTCAATCGGCACATCCAGACTTTCAAAGTCACATCTACACTGTTCAAAATCATCCTCCCCTCTCTGGTCTATAAAACTCTCTATATCATATTCTTGAACCGGTGGAACCGCCGAACCGACTTTTGCCAGATAGTGGTGATTCGAGACGGAACTGTGAGAAATACTGGACCACTTGATTGCCTGGCTATCTCTGCAGCAGTTGGAGAAGGAATTTCGACTCCACACCTGCTGATTTTTCTAGTTCTCTTTGCTGGAACTGGCCTCAGAGTCAGCTTTACGTTGCCTGAGGGAAGTCTGGCCCTGGTCAGAGGGCACCTCCGTTTGGCTGGCACTGAACCGGCTGGTCATCCGGGTCAGTGGACTTTTGGCTTTTGGTTTCCTCTTGTTCCCTTGAGCCTACTCAACTCTCTTATCTAGGTAGCTGTAGGAAATTCTTGCAAATCTGGCAGTCTGCATGAGGTGGTCAGACCTCAGACACAAACATAGGTGTGGGTCAGCCTTGGCAAGGCTTCCCACAGACACTACAGTGTTGAAACCCAGTGAGCCCGGTTTTCTTTTGGGTTCTCAGACATAATGCCAGCCTAACCAAAACTTGCCCTTTTTTCGGCACTGCCAGGAAGACACCTTTATCGGTTCCCAACCGTGTACGGGTCGTGGAAAACCGTAATGAAATCTGCTTTTTTAGAACCGATAAGAACCGAACCAAGATCAAAAGGCTTTTAAATGCTTCAGAATAAAGTTTCAAGATAACCTGATCAGTTCAAACCAACCGATAAACATTTATAGTTACTAATAATACAGAAATATACCTGTCTATTACTTACAATACCAGACAGAGCTTGAACCGATCAGTTTATAGTTAAAATATTAATAATCGTGGTTAAATTTAACCTAGAAAAACTTCTTAAACCGAGAAATGAACCGAGCAGTAGGAGGAACTCGAGCGACTGTTCAGTGAGGCGGAGTAAAGAATCTGACAGTTTCAGTTTGAAATATTCCAGACAGAGTTTTCAACCAAGCTCATATTTCAAGTTCCATGCCCTGTATGGAAGTTAACTTTTCGACTCCGAGCAGTTCTAATGGTGGGACAAACTGCAATAGTCATAATATAGCAAGACTTCATGTTGTTTGAAGGGGAACTCTTCAGTTTTTGATAGCAAAATTGATACAGAGACAATCCACCTGGCAAAGGATCTTTTAGTGGCAGGTTTCTTTACCAACCCTCACCATAAGTGAGGAACAGTTGGAGGAGTCAAACCTTGACCCTTGGTACGCCTATGTAGTAACTAAGGCCTCTTTACATCTAACTGTGCAGCCTCCTCTCGCCAGAGGAGGAATGGTCAGTGAAGCACACTGGAAGAGATGTAGATTGATTATGTGGAAATCTGAAACCACCTTAGCAAGAACTTCCTGTTAGTCCTGAGATCACCTTATCTCTGTGAAAGGAGATAAAACTGGCTCCACTGACAAAGCTTGCAATTCATGTGCGCCTGGCAGAAGTGATGGCTACTAGAAACACAGTTTTCCAAGTCAAGTACTTAAGCTCTGCTGAAGACAAAGGCTCAAAGGGGTTGCATTAGCTGAGCAATGCAAACATAGATCCCAGGCAGGAGCAGGGTCCCTGAATGGAGGGTTGTGTGAAGCAACCCTTGAAAAACTTGGAGAATACAGGGTGAGCAGAAAGAGAAGAGGGCTTTCTCTGAAATAAAAGCAGAGGCAGCTGCCAAATGCACTTTCAGGGTAGCTGGCCACAGCCCCCAAGTATTCAGATGACCATATATAGTCCAGGACTTGCAAATCAGCAGATTCTGGGGAAATATGCTTTCCAGAGCACCATATGGAAAACTTTTTCCATTTAGAATTATAAGTAGCCTGGTGGAAGGCTTCCTAGAAGCTTAAGATATCGAGTACACCTTGAGAAAGGTGTAGGTCAGCAACTCTAACTCCTCAAGAGCCAGCCTGAGTTTAGTGGATTGAGATTCGATACCAAACTCTCCCTGGCCACAGGTTAACAGATTGTGATTCCTGGGGAGACATAGGAAGGTGACTGCTAAGACAGAGGAGTAGATACTAGGCTGTCTGGCCAATCTGGAGCAATCAGAATCATCTTGCAAGGTTGAAATTGATTTGACTAGCAGCTTGAACAAGAGAGGAAGGGGGAAGGATAGGAGGAACTTCCTTCCAATCGAGAAAGGAAGGCATCCAGAGGGACTGAGCCCAACACTGGGGGCCTGCAACAAAAAAGTGGAAGTTGGTGATTGTCTGGGGCTGCAAAGATTCATCTGAGGGTGCCCCACCTGGCAAATACTAACCCCAGTACTTAGGGGATCCTGGACCATTCGTGATGGCCTGGGAAATCCTGCTGAGAGCATCTGCCAGGACATTGTCTTTGCCTGGGAGATGAACTGCACATGAAGGAGATGTTCAGGGAATAAGCCAGAGACCACAACTTCATTGCCTCAGTGCAAGGTCAAGACCGAGTGCCCCTTGTTTGTTGATGTACCACATTGTAGTGGTGTTGTCTGTTCTGACCTGTACTCACTTTGTTCTGAACAGATGCAGAAAAAACCTGAAGTGCTAGAAAACAGCCTGAGTTCCAACAGACTGATGTGGAGCAGATTCCTAGGGGACCACAATCCTGGGTGGTGAGGTCGCCCATGTGAGCTCCCCATCCCAAGAGGGACACATCTGTAGTAAGGGTCAAGGAGTGAGATTAAGGGATGAAAGGAACCCCCTGTCTCAGATTGCTCTGATCCTGCCATCACTGCAGGGCTTGGATCAGGGTTCGAGTTACTGGGATCAATTTGGTTAGAGGATCTCCCTTGAGACCAGAAGGCTCTCAAATGGAACTGGATGTCCTCATCTGAAATCTTGCTCCTTGCACTACAGCTGTGGAAGCAGCCATGTGGGCAAGGAGTGTAGAAAGTGCCTGCTGGTCAAGAGACCTGTAGAGTGAAGGAGGAGGCCAGAGCCACCAGGTCTTTATTTTCTAGAGGAAGGAAAGCTCTGGCCTGCTTTTGTGTCCAGTTCACGCCATGAAGGTGAGTAGCTGAACAGGATCTAGAACGGACTTTGGAAGATTGAGAAGAAAACCTAGAGATGTAAGCAGCTGCTGGGTAACCTGAAGGTGTGATTTGACTTGGTCTGGAGACTGACCCACTATGAGCCAGTCGTCCAGGTAAGGAAAGATGGCAATCTTTTGCCTTCTTAAATGAGCAACTGCTACTGCCAGGCATTTGGTGAATACCCTTGGGGCGGAGGTGAGGCCGGAAGGGCATTGCTCCTGAACTGGTAATGGCCTGAGGGCAGTCGAATCTGAGGTACTTCGTGGGAGCTTCTGATGAGAACATGGAAATAGGCATCCTTGAGGTTCAGGGACGCTTAGCCAGTCCCCTGGCCTTAGGGAGGTAAAATAATTACCAGAGTCACCATTTTGAATTTTGGTTTTTGAAGTGTTGTTTAGGTATCTTAGATCCAGGATGGGCTGCCATTCTCCTGTCTTTTTTGGGGTAAGAAGTACCTAGAGTACAGTCCTTGCCCTGGTGTAGGGAGGAACCTTTCTACAGCTCTGAGAGCCAGGAGGGTTGAGACTTCTGTTTCTAAAGCAAGAGCTCTGATGGATTTGCAGGTGGAAAGGATCTAGTCTCATCTTTGAAATTTTTGAAGCTGAGAATCAGTCCTTGGCTTACTACTTCCAGGACCCACTTGTCTGATGTTAAAGACTCCCAGTCCTGGATGAAGTAAGCCAGCCTGCCTCAACAGATAATGGAGAATCGCCCTGGGCATCCCATCAGGTGCCTGTTTGGCAGGAGCTTTAGGCTGAGGGGTGGGAGCAGGCCTGCTCGTACCCCATCTGCCTCTCCCTCTGAAGAACCCCCTCTGGGCATAAGCTGAAGAGGAGGCCTGGGCTTGGTAAAAAGGCCTGTGAAAAGGCCTGCCCCTGCCCTGGAAAGCTGCCTCTGAGGAGTGGCTTGCCTCCTTGGCCTGTGCACTCCTATAAGTGGTCCTATACTCATCCATTTTCATGTAATTCTCTGTCTGCTCCCCAAACAGAGAATTACCCACAACAGGAAAATCCATGGCCTTAGCCTGGGTATCCTGTGACAGGCTAGTACACCTGAGCCAAGCCATTCTACTTAAAAGCCACAGATGAGCCATGACTCTTTGGAAGATACATCATTAGAGTCCACTGCAGCATGGAATTGCACCTTGGATGCCTCAATACCATCAGCAGCCACCTGTTCCAGCTCCTTGGCAGCTGGCCAGGGACCTGTTTCGCTAAAGTCATAACAGTATCCCATCTGGATTTCTGGTATCTTGCAACATAGGCCATATAATTTGCCTGTCTGAGTCCCAAGGATGCTGCCATGTATTGTTTCTTTGCCATGGCATCAATCCTCCTGGAGTCCTTGTCAGGGGGGTGTGAAGCCAAGGGAATATTTGCCTTATCACAGGCTGCAGCCTGCACTACCCCAACATGGCTGCATTGTTGTGAAAGGAACTCCGTATCAGAGCCTGACAATGTGTACCTCCTGTCCATCTTTTTATCCACAGGAGGTAAAGAATTAGGAGCTTTTAAAATTGTTATTGTCTGTTTCCTAAAAGATTTATGTAAAGGAATAGACAATCTCCTGGACTCTGGGATATCCATCATTTCCATAGGAGGCAGTATGGCGCAGTGGGTTAAGGCTCTGAGCTGCAAATCTGGAGACCTGGGTTTGAATCCCACAGCCCCCTAGGTGCATATTGTGTGACCCTGAGCAAGTCACTTAACTTCCTGTGCTCCCAGGTTGCACCTGCAAACAAGCTTTCAGCTTAGTGTGTCTCACCTGGAAAAATAATTGGTTAAAAAATTTCCACATAGTCAGGCTCCTCCTGTTCATCCACAGCTTCTTCCAAAGGGAGCTGGAGGGTTTCACCAACTTTTTTATAAAACAGAAAATGAGAAGGGAACTCAGAAAGCCTAGGTGGGAACACTCCTGAAGGTCTGTCTGGGGAGATGTCCGGTTCAATGGGCACATCCAGACTTTCAAAATCACATTCACTCTCTTCATAATCCTCCTCCGGTTCATAAAATTCTTCTATATCATATTCTTGAACCGGTGGAACCGCCCGAACCGACCATTTACCTGATGGTGCCGGTTCGGACGGAACAGGAAAGCGACTGGACAATTTGGATCGCTTTGGCTTATCTCTGCAGCAGTTGGAGAAGGAATTTTGGCTCCACACCTGCTGATTTTCTAGTCCTCTTTGCTGGAACTGGCTCCTCCGAGTCAGCTCTTCGTTTGCCCGAGGAAGTATTGCCCTGGTCAGAGGGCACTCCCTCCGGTTCAGTTGGTACCGAACCGGGCTGGCCATCCGGGTCAGCGGACTTTTTGGCCTCTCGTTCCCTGAGCCTACCAACTCTCTTATCCAGGGTAGCTGCAGGGAAATTCTTGCAAATCTGGCAGTCTGCATTGAGGTGGTCAAACCCAGACAATAAACACATGTGGTGTAGGTCAGCCTTGGCAAAGGCTTCCCCACAGACACTACAGTGCTGAAACCAGTGGGCCCGGTTTTCTTTTGGTTTCTAGACATAATGCCAGCCTAACCAAAAACTTGCCCTTTTCCGGCAAATCGCCAAGCAAGACACCCTTATCGGTTCCCAACCGTGTCACGGGTCGTGGAAAAAACCGTAATGAAATCCGTTTTTTTCAGAACCGATAAGAACTGGGAACCGCACTCTAAATGTAAATTAATAAGTTTTAACAACAACCTGATCGGTTCAAACCGAACCGATAACATTTGCAAGTTCCACACAGAAAAATGTAAAACCTATCTATTACTTACTGATACCACAGACAGAGCTTGAACCGACGGTTTGGTTAAAATATATAATTGCGGTTTAGAAAACCGAGAAATAACACTTTTTTTAACCGACAAATGAACCGAGCAGTAGGAGGAATCTCCGGAGCGACTGTTCAGTGAGGCGGAGTAAAGAATCTGACAGTTTCAGTTTGAAGAACAACAGACAAGAGTTTTTTTCAACCGAGCTCATGCTCAAGATTCCATGCCTGGCATGGAAGTTAACTCTTTCACCTCCGGAGCAGTTCTAAGGCTGGGACAAACTGCATATGTCATAATATAGCAAGACTTCATGTTGTTTGAAACATGTTAATTCACTGCAACTCATTATGTATTCCCTATATAACTGTTCTGTTAAGTTGCAGTGACAAGGTGTGTATCCCCTACACTAGCCACCCTCAAGTAACTCTGGGCCCACTAAGAGCAAACGGAGGCTCTGGCAACATGCTGATTGCTGAGCTCACACATCCCTGTGCAGCTGCTACAGCAGCAGCTTTATACAGGGGAGCTGGAAGCACACTGGAGGGAGGGAGAGAAATGAGGCAGACTGTGTGAGATAAGAGAGTTGTCTACCAAAGGATGGACATACTGAACAATACTAAAATAACAGAAACATAGAATTGGATGGCAGATAAGGATCACTTGGCCCACCTAAAGAGAGGTACTGAAAGAGAGAAGTTTTTGAAAACAATAATCCTAACAGAGAACTGAGCTGTTACATGCGTCAGCCGTTGGTCTGATGTAGTGATTTTGTTTGTGTACTGAGGTTTAGCGGTCAGATTAGGGTGCCAAAATGTAATTATTTCAGAGTAGGTATGTGCTCTCTTATCCCAGTCTCTTTTCTTTCTTCTTTTTTTTTTTTCTTTTAACTTCATCCATTTGTATTGGTAAGTTTAAAATATAGCACAACAGCTCATCCACAATGTTATGAAAGATATCATACATATACAGATCTAGTAACTTCTGATATAATGATTCAATTCTTATAAAACTTAGGTACAAATTATGTTCCATGGCTTACAAGGCTCTGAGACAGAAATAAAGGTAAAGGAAGAAAAAATTACTCACCTTAGTAATGTTGTTTCTTCTAATGGAGTCTTGCTATATTATGACAATTGCAGTATGACCACAGGTTAGAACTGCTCGGAGGTGAAATAGTTAACTTTCCATGCAGGCATGGAACTTAGAAGCTGAGCTCGATTGAAAACTCTGTCTGTTGTGCTTCAAACACAAACTGTCAGATCTTCTGACTAAAACTCACTAAGGTTCTGTGTGGAAGCTGTAAACCTACACTAGCCAACTGGCTACTAACATAAACACTCATTTTTGGCCTAAAACAAAGACTCAAGTCAGGAGACCCAAAATGCAAAACACAACACCAATTCACGCAAAGAAATAGGTGAAAACAACAAGGTGGGCATCAAAAGTGCCAACCCTGTACTGCCCACACATCCCCAAAACAGAGGTTCTGAGAGGGGCAAGCAGGAGGAGGTCATAATATAGCAAGACTCCATTAGATGAAACAACATTACTAAGGTGAGCAATTTTTCTTCAAACAACATGAAGTCTTGCTATATTATGACAATTGCAGACTACACAGCAGTACCTCCATGGAGGAGGGACAGAACCTACCTAGGAAATAGGCTCTGAAGCACAGCTGTGCCAAACCGAGCATCACTCCTAGCCTGGATGTACAGGGAGTAATGCTTGGTAAAAGTGTGAACTGTTTTCCAGGTAGCTGCTTGACATATTTCTAGAATAGGAATATCTCTGGCAGCAGCCAGAGAAGCAGCTGTACCTCTGGTAGAGTGAGCCCTCAGGCCTGAGGGGGAACTTTACCCAACTTCTCATAGCAGAATTGGATACAAGAGACAATCCACCTGGCAATGGATCTTTAGTGGCTGGCTTCCTTTACCAACTCGCCATAGGTGAGGAACAGTTGGAGGAGTCAAACCTATGACCCTTGGTACGCTCTATGTAGTAACTAAGGGCTCTCTTCACATCTAGGCTGTGCAGCCTCCTCTCCCCAGAGGAGGAGTGGTCAGTGAAGTACACCGGAAGTGAAACAGATTGATTAAGGTGGAAATCTGAAACCACCTTAGGCAGGAACTTTCTGTTAGTCCAAAGGACCACCTTATCTCTGTGAGAAGAGATAAACTCCTGCTCCACTGACAACGCTTGTAATTCACTTATGCGTCTGGCAGAGGTGATGGCTACCAAAAACACAGTTTTCCATGTCAAGTACTTGAGCTCAGCTGAAGACAAGGGCTCAAAGGGGGGGTTGCATAAGCTGAGCAATGCAAACATTAAGATCCCAGGCAGGGCAGGATCCTTGAATGGAGGGTTGGTGAAACAACCCCTTAAAAACTTGGAAAATACAGGATGAGCTGAAAGAGAAGAGGATTTACCTGCTGAAATAAAAGCAGACACAGCTGCCAAGTGCACCTTCAGGGTAGCTGGTCTCAGCCCCAAAGAATTCAGGTGGACCATATAATCCAGGACTGTGGGTAGATCAGCAGAGACTGGGGAAATATGCTTTTCCGAGCACCATATGGAAAACCTTTTCCATTTGGAATTCAACGTAGCCTGGTGGAAGGCTTCCTGCGGCCTTCAATATATCCATTACACCTTGGGAAAGGTGTAAATCAGCAAACTCTAACTCTTCAAGAACCAAGCCTTGAGATTGAGAGATTTGAGATTCGGGTACCAGACCCTTCCCTGGGCAAGGTTAACAGATTGTGATTCCTGGGAAGGACAGAGGATGGACTGCTAAGGACAGCAGGAGTGGATACCAGGGCTGTCTGGCCCAATCCGGAGCTATCAGAATGACTTTGCATGATTGGGATCTGAGTTTGACTAGCACTTTGAACAGGAGAGGAAGAGAGGAAGGCATAGAAACTTCCTCCCAACTGAGGGCTAAGGCATCCAGGGAGTGAGCCCAACACTGGGGCCTGCAGCAAAAGAGGAAGTTGGTGATTGTCTGGGGCTGCAAAAAGATCTATCTGCGGGTGCCCTATCTGGCAAATACTACTCCCAAGACCAGGGGATCCAGTGACCATTCGTGGTGGCCCTGGGAAATCCTGCTGAGAGCATCTGCCAGGACATTGTCCTTGTCTGGGAGGTGAACTGCCGTAAGGGAGGTGTTCAGGGAGTAAGCCAGAGACCACAACTTCATCGGTTCAGTGCACAAGGCCGTAGACCGAGTGCCCCCTTGCTTGCTGATGTACCACATTGTAGTGGTGTTGTCTGTTCTGACCTGAATACTCTTGTTCTGAACAGATTTGGAAAAAGCTTGAAGTGCTAGAAAAACTGCTCTGAGCTCCAACAGGTTGATGTGGAGCAGAGATTCCTGGAGACCACAGACCCTGGGTGGTGAGGTCGCCCATGTGAGCTCCCAGCCCAAGAGGGACGCATCTGTAGTAAGGATTAGAGAATGAGACTGAGTGACAAAGGAAACCCTTGTCTCAGGTTGCTCTGAGCCTGCCACCACTGTAGGGCTTGGATCAGGTGTCGAGTTACTGGGATCAACTTGGTAAGAGGATCCTTTCTTTGAGACCAAAAGCTCTCAAATGGAACTGGATGTCCCTCATCTGAAATCTTGTTCCTTGCACAACTGCTGTGGAAGCAGCCATGTGTCCTAGGAGCTGCAGAAAATGCCTTGCTGGCGGAGACCTGCAGGGTAAATGAGGAGGCCAGGGAGACTAGGGTCTTTGCCCTGTCCAGGGAGAAGGCCCTGGCTTCGTGTGTTCAGTTCTGCGCCTATAAGAGGTAAGAAGCTGGACAGGCTCTAGAACTGACTTTGAGAGATTCAGAAGAAACCTAGAGACATAAGCAGTTGCTGCGTTATCTGAAGGTGTAAATTGACCTGGTCTGGGGACTGGCCTACTATGAGCCAATCGTCCAGGTAAGGAAAGATGGCAATCTTTTGCCTTCTTAGGTAGGCAACTGCTACTGCCAGGCATTTGGTGAATACCCTTGGGGCAGAAGTGAGGCCGAAGGGCATTGCTCTGAACTGGTAGCGGCCTGAGGGCAGCTCGAACCTGAGGTACTTTCGATGGGAGCTTCTGATGGGAATATGGAAGTAGGCATCCTTGAGGTCCAGGGAAGCTAGCCAGTCTCCTGGCCTTAGAGAGGGTAGGATAATTCCCAGAGTCACCATTTTGAACTTTGGCTTTAAAGGTGCTTGTTTAATATCTGAGATCCAGGATGGGCCGCATTCTCCTGTCTTTTTGGGGTAAGGAAGTACCTGAGTACAAACCTTTGCCCTGGTGTAGGGGAGGAACCCTTTCCACAGCTCTGAGAGCCAGGAGGGTAGAGACCTCTGCCTCTAGGGCGAGTGCCTCTGATGGAGTTGCAGGTGGAAAAGATCCGGTTCTCAGCTCTGGAAATTTTTTGAAGCTGAGAACCAGTCCCTGGCTTACTACTTCCAGGACCCACTTGTCTGATGTTAAAGACTACCAGTCCTGGACAAAGTAAGAAAGCCTGCCCCCTACAGGTAGAGGAGAATCGGCCCTGGCAGTCCCATCAGGGTGCCTGCTTTAGCAGGGGCTTTGGGCTGAGGGGTGGAAGCAGACCTGCTTGTACCCCGTCTGCCTCTCCCTCTAAAGAACCCCCTCTGAGCATAGGCAGAGGAGGAAGCTTGGGCTTGGTAAAAAGGCCTATGAAAAGGCCTGCCCCTGCCTCTAGGAAGCTGCTTTTGAGGTGGCCTGCCTTTCCTTGGCCTGTGCACCTATAGGTGGTGCTATATTCATCCATTTTCTTCATGTAATTCTCTGTTTGCTCCCCAAATAGAGAATTTCCCACGATAGAGGAAAATCCATGGCCTTAGACTGGGTATCCTGAGACAGGTAGTACACCTGAGCCAAAGCCATCCTGCGAAGTGCCACAGATGTAGCCATGACTCTTGATGAAACATCATTAGAGTCCACTGCAGCATGAAATTGCACCTTGGATGCCTCAATACCATCCATAGCCACCTGTTCCAGCTCCCTGGCAAGCTGGTCAGGGACTTGTTTTGCTAGGGCCAGCACAGTATCCCATCTGGATTTCTAGTACCTAGCAGCATAAGCCATATAATTTGCTTGTCTGAGTCCCAAAGATGCTGCCATGTACTGTTTCTTTTGCCATAGCATCAATCTTCCTGGAGTCCTTCTCAGGGGGGTGTGAAGCTAGGGGAATATTAGCCTTGTCACAGGCTGCAGCCTGCACTACCCCCACATGGCTGCATTGCTGAGTGAGGAAATCAGTGTCGAGCCTGATAAGGTATACCTCTTGTCCATCCTTTTATCCACAGGAGGTATAGTGTGAGGAGTTTTAAGACTTTTACTGTCTGTTTCCGAAAAGATTTATGCAAAGGAATAGACAGTCTCCTAGACTCTGGAATATCCATCATTTCTACATAGTCTGGCTCCTCTTGGTCATCAACAGCCTCCTCAACAGGAAGCTGGAGAGTTTCAGCAACATTTTTATAAAACATGAACTGAGAAGGGGACTCAGAAAGCCTTGGAGGAGAAACCCCTAGGGGTCTATCTGGAGAGATGTCCGGATCAATGGGCACATCCAGATCTTCAAAACCATATTCACTCTCCTCATATTCCTCTTCCCCCTCCCCCGGTTCATAAAATTCTTCAAAATCATAATCTTGAACCGGTGGAACGGCTGAACGACAACTTACCTGAAGGTGTCGGTTTGGTGGAACCGGAGAAGAGACTGGACAATTTGAATTGCTTTAGCTATTTCCTCAGCAGTTGGGGAGAGAACTTTTGGCTCTACACTAGCTGACTTTCTAGTCCTTTTTGCTGGAACTGGCTCCTCAGAACCGGCTCTTCGTTTGCCGAGGAAGTATCGCCCTGGTCAGAGGGCACTCCCTCCGGTTCGGTTGGCACCGAACCGGGCTGGCCATCGGGTCAGCGGACTTTTGGCCTCCCTTTCCTGAGCCTACCAACTCTCTTATCTATGGGTGGCAGCAGGAAATTGTGACAAATCTGGCAGTCTGAATTGAGGTGGTCAAACCCCAGACAATAGACACATGTGGTGTGTAGGTCAGCCTTAGCAAAAGCTTCCCCACAAACACTACAGTGTTGAAACCCAGTGGGTCCGGTTTTTCCTTTGGGTTTCTCAGACATAATGCCAGCCTAACCAACTTGCCCGTTTATGGCAATCCACCAAGCAAGACACCCTTATCGGTTCCCAACCGTGTCACGGGTCGTGGAAAAAACCGTAATGAAATCCGTTTTTTTTTAGAACCGATAAGAACCGGGAACCGCACTCTAAAAAAGGACTAGTAGATTTTAAATACAACCTGATCGGTTCAAACCGAACCGATAAAGAATTACAAGTTCCACACAGAAAAAATAAATGTAAAACCTATCTATTACTTACATTACCACAGACAGAGCTTGAACCAACCGGTTGAGGTTTAATTTCGGCTAAAAACCGAAAAATAATACTTTTAAACAGACAAAATGAACCGAGCAGAAGGAGAAATCTCCGGGCGACTGTTCAGTAGGGAGTAAAGAATCTGACAGTTTGCGTTTGAAGCACAACAGACAGAGTGTTCAACCAAGCTCGCGCTCTAAGTTCCATGCCTGCATGGAAAGTTAACTATTTCACCTCCGGAGCAGTTCTAACCTGCGGTCATACTGCAATTGTCATAATATAGCAAGACTTCATGTTGTTTGAAACATTATACACTGCTTTAAGCCCAATGCTTGGATTTGATGGATACAGTTCTGTGCAGTGTAAACTGAGTCTCTGTCCCAATGGCCATGCGAATAGTTATTTTTACACACACACACACACACATTTCCAGTAAATCTCCTAAAACTCAGAGTAACAGTAGAACTGAAAGAGAAAAATGCGTACATGCACAGCAACAATTTTCTATTCCTAGGTTGCTCACGGTCCTACAGCATTAGGCGCTCCACCTTAACTTCACCTCCTCTCTTCTAAATATTTCAACATAAAAAGGCAATTATGATTAGCATGGAGTCGCAGAGACCCCTAATCTCTTACGATTTTACCCCCAGAGTACATGGTTATCACATCTGTCCTGTGGTTTCTTCCTCTCTTCCTTGCTCTCTCTCCAGAGCTGCCAGGGCCGACAAAGCCCCAGGAATTTCTCTTTTTTCTTAAGTGTACTGCAGGCAATATTCTCTAGATGTTCTAATTCCTCTACCCTCAAAACCCACTGTGCCAGGGATGGGGGTTCCAGCGCTAGCCATTTAGTTGTGATACACTTCAGGGCTGCAACCCTCAGAATTTGGCAGAAGTCTACCATTTTTCTTTTCTTAGAGGATAGTGTTGGAAGGCCTAACGCTAAGTCTTGAAAGGTAAAAGGAAGAGGAAAACCTCTCATCTGCTCCATTATTTTATGTATATGGTGCCAGAATGTCTTCAGTTTACTGCACCCCCAAAATATGTGGTTATGCGTGCCTCGTGGTGTCCCACACAGGCGCCAACAAGCTGGTGAGGCCTGTGGATTAAAGTGTGTTGTGATCACTGGGGTTCTGAAAAAACCTGCAAGTATTTTCCAGTTAAATTCTCTCCATACTATTGCCGATGTTACTAGACAACCTCTTTTAAGCCTACGGGTCCAGTCCTTCCTAAAAATTACTTCATCAGAGTCTACTTCTTACCTTTCCCTTATTTCATCCAATACTGGGGCCTCTCCTTGGGTGGTGAGGACTGTGTATAATATGGGCAAGTACCTTAGTTTATCTCTGATTCTGATCGAGTCCCACCAGTAAGACTCTAGGGGTGTTAGCTCCCTACGCATCTTTGGAAGGTTTTCAACATTGTTAATGAAATGTTGTGTTTGGCGGTACCTGTAGAAGTCCTCCCTGTGGAGCGAAAAGCGTTCCTTAAGGGTGGCAAAAGGGAGACATCCTGTTCTGTCTAGTAGTTGTCGAAATGTGGTAAGGCCTTTAAGTTCCCAGTAAGCATAGCCTTGGTCTAACCTGGGTGGAGCAAAACTGTCCACATAATGGATCAGTGAAAGGGGGTCTAGTGCATTCAGAGAATGCGATACTTTCCGCAGCCTTATGAGGATGCGTAAGGAATGTTTGACCCATAGGTTCAATGTAAGAGACCAGATTTGGGGATCAGTAGAGTTTGTGGGCAAAGTCCACAGTTTGTGGTTTCGAACTGCGTCTACTTCAATTGAATACCAACCCGAATCTGTCCTCTGTTTAGCACAGGTAATTAGTTGTGCACCTTGGGCTGCCAAGTAGTAGTAGTACAGGTGGAGGAGACCCAGGCCTCCCTCCTCCCTTGATCTCACCAGAATGTTAAAAGATATTCTAGGACGTTTTCCTGCCCAGATAAAGTCTGAAATGTCTTTTGTCAACTGATTCCAGAAACACAGAGGAATAGGGATCGGGAGTGTCTGGAAGAGAAATAACACTCTGAGGAGCACATTCAACTTTATTACCTGAATCCTTCCGTATAAAGTAAGAGGCAGGAGTTTCCAACGACTGCTGAGCATTATATAGTTTAGTAAGGTTGTTCTGAAATAATTTAGTGGTATCTACGGAGATCTGGATCCCTAAATACCTGAAGGTGTTTTTCTTAGCCCAAGTGAAGGGGAAATTTTCCTTGAACTGCTTTGAGGGGGTACCACTCAACACCACTGCTTCCGATTTAGATAAATTTATTTTGTATCCGGCAAGGGAACCACATTTTTCTAGTATCTCCAACAGGTGGGGTAGGGAGGTTTGGGGATCTTTTAGAAAGAACAGGGAGTCATCTGCATAAAATGCCACTTTTTGCGCCGATCCTCCCGCCTGGATTCCCTTAATATCGGGGTTGTTGAGTATCCATATAGCCAATGGTTCCAGTGTTAAGGCGAAATCAGGGAGAAAGGAGGCAACCTTGTCTGGTGCCCCTATTCAGAGTTAGGCGATCTGAAAGGAGGCCATTTACCCTGGCTCTGGCTTCCGGCCTGTGATACAAGGCCGCTATGGCCAAGACAAAGTGTTCCCCTAACCCGAACTTTGACAGGGTGGAGGACATAAAGTGTCAATCCACCCTGTCAAAGGCTTTTTCAGCATCCATACTGATTGCTAACTGGAGGGAGGTGGATCCTTGCTGAGCTGTAATGATGTTTAACAACAGACAAATATTATCTTGGAGGAACCTCCCTGAAATAAAGCCTGTTTGGTTATGGTGGATAAGATTGGATATACATTTCTGGAGCCTATCTGATAAAATCCCCGTGAAATTTTAAGATCTACTGGCAACAGAGAGATCGGGCGGTATTAGCCACAGTTTTCAAGGTTTTTACCAGATTTGAGAATGACTGAAATTTCGGCTAGATTCCAGGAGGGTGATATTGGTTTTTGGTTTAACAGGATCTCATTGCAGGTTGCAACCAGGTGTTCAATGAGATGAGGGGTAAAGCTTTTATAAAATTCGGTTGGGAAGCCGACCAACCCTGGGGCTTTACTGTTCTTCAAGCGTTCAATCTGAGCTTGTATTTCCTGAGTGGTGATAGGGGAGTTGAGGGCTACTTTAGCCAAGTCTTCCAGGGTAGGTATAGGGAGAACATCCAGAAAAGACTGCACATCAACTTGGTGTCTCGGTGGGGTCTCAGCTTTGTATAGGTTGGCGCAGACTTTTGCGAATCTCTGCAATATGTCCATCAGGGAGGTAGTAGATGGCTTCATCTCCTGCGCCCTACAGTCGTACTACCACCCTGTTGGCTGCCTCTTGGCGTAGCTGCCACGCCAACAGCTTCCCTGCTCAAAATATTTCAGTCTAGCATATTTCAACTGCCCTTCGATTTGAGTATCTAATAACTGGTTTAGTTCACGCTTTGCCTTGTCCAGGTCATGTTTAATCTGGGCGTCCTGATTTATCTGATGGGAGGTCTCTAGCTCTGTTATTTTTTGTTCGAGTTGTACCCTAGTTTGCAGTCGCACTCTTATAATTTTAGCCGAGTATTTAATTATTTCCCCTCTAAGGCAACATTCAACAGTGCCCCACCGTATACCCTCCCCTGTTTCTCCCCTGGGGTTATCCTGTTCAAATTTTTGTATAGTGTCAGCGATTAACTCTTTAAAGTTGTCTCTAGTGAGATGGCTCATGTTCAGCCACCAGCATAACTGCGGGGGGAGTTGGGGTGGTTACCAGCTTAAGGGTGACTGGAGCACAGTCTGAGATGGCAATTGAGCCGATGTCGCACCTATCTATTTTTTGTAGCCAGAGGATATCAAAAAGTAGTCTATTCTAGAATATCCTCCATGCTGGGGGGAGTAATAAGTGTAATCTCTCTCTCTCTCGGATGCATAAAATGCTAACTGTCTGAAAGGCCCAATTCCTGATTCAGTCTTAGGAGAATTTTCCCTGTTCTTGTAGCTCCTCCCTGTGCGTTCCCCGATCTGTCCACCCCAGGATACACAACCTCATTGAAGTCCCCTCCAATAATTACACTTTGGGCGTCTGTGACTGTCTCCTTGATAATTTTGTCCAGAAAGGATAGTCGGGGGGGGTTCTTCGTTTGGGGCATATATGTTCACAAATGTACAGTCTTGACCTCTATAGGATCCCTTAACTCAGACAAATCTGCCCTCCAGGTCTGTCCTAACTCTCGTGACTACCGGGGGGCATCTCGTTTAACCAGGATCGCCAGCCCTCAGCGGTGTGGGCTGATCTCAAATTGTAAGGCATACACTCCCCCCACCCAAGACCTCTTCAACTTAAGGTGATCTACAGTAGTTAGATGGGTTTCCTGCAGAAAGGCAATAGTGGTCCCTGTCAAAGGGTATGGAAGTTATTGTATTTCTAAGGAGGTACTATTGTTGTGTTGTGACTAGCCCCCTCCTTATGTATATGCCCTATACGTGTATTGTGCATGTGCTGTCTTTTATGTGCATAGACTGGCCACCTATGCATTTTATGTTTTTTTTATTTGTCTGTCTGTCTTAATTTGTTGCAACCCCTTCCCTAGCTAGTCAATAATTGGAATTCCAGCAAGTAGTACCTGCTAGAAAATAAACGCTGTCTTCCATTTTATTCAGACCTCACCTGAGGTGGCAATGGCCCCTTTAAATAAAAAGGAAAACACCTTAAAACTGTAAAACGAAGATTCTTAAAAATGCCCTTTGTGGCTAAAAAGCCAAGGGAATGCCTCCCTTTTCTAGTAAAGTAATAGTTGGTTTAAATTTAGCGAAGAGGCGGTAAGCTGCGGTTTCCGCTCCGTCTCGGCGTTCTTCAGAGCCGCACGAGCGTCTTTCTACCGCAGCTCGTAAATGCCGTAAACTCAAAACAGTTTCATTTTTATGCTCAACTACTGGTGAGCTTATTTCAGGCAGTTCCCCCCTTCATTTGCGCTAAAGCGTTCCTTTAGCCTGCCTTCAGAGCAAGCTCAAACCTTCCTGTACATTTTCGTCAGCTGTTTCTGGCTGCGCTTTTGATTAATATCCACAGCTCTGCAGGCAGCATTCTAAACGGGTTGATTTGAGCTTGCAAATATTGCTATCCCGCTAAAAGCCAGTTAAAAAGAGAAATGAATAAATATAATAAACTGAACAGAACAGGGGAAAATGGTTTTACCTGTTCTAAGATGAAAGGGATCTCTCTCTATGTATAGAATTCCTTCTCTAAGGGCCGGCCAGCCATGTTGTTGGTCATTATATAGTGAATGAAAACAAGAGGTGGGGCTTATCCCTTGAAATCTGAAGTTTTAGACCCAGAATTGAAATAAATGATTGTGATGCATGCAGATAAAAGAAATACTTTTGTAAAACATTACATAAGCCTTTTTGAGATAAAAATATTTACTTTTATGTAAAAATTGTTTCAGGTAAGCTGAGTGACAGGAACTCTAGCCAATCAGAAATAGTCTCATTGCAGGGATTTATTTAACTCTAAAAATTGATTAGCATTTTGCTCATAAAAGTGCTAAATCTTTGTGAAAATGCATAGCACTTGCCTCGATGTGTTTAACAAACACAGCACTTCTAGAAAATCTATATAAATACTTTCTGTACAGTTAGTGTAGTCCCAAGAAAAAAACTGCTAATCAACTATTTAAAACCCTGCATTGTATATATAGCTGCTCTCTTCAGAGAGAAGTCAGATATGTTCCAGGGTGCTGAAGTGTATACACCCTAGCTAGTGCTCTAGTGACTACGGATTATTACTACACAAGACTGGGATATTCTCGTTTTGTTGCTGCATCGCTGCTGTTTATGTTATGCTCCTTAAATGTTTGTTATTTTTACTATTTTGACGAAATCAGTCCGCCTATTTTATTTTTATTTGATTTTCTTACTTTACACTGGAATTTCCCAATAAAGAAGCTGTTGGAAGAGACTTCCAGAGAAAATCACCTGTGTTTGAGTCCTTCTGTATCCCAAGCCTTTTACAGTCCCCTGTCTATGTAGATCTTGTAATATCTTTGCTCGTTTTACTGGGCTATTGATTCCACGCACATTAAGCGTGATTATGTTTAAATCAGCCATCTTTTTTGGGGGGGTGGGACCGAGACCCTCTACCACAGGGGGAGGGAAATGAGAGGCGCTCTATTACATTTAATAGCTCTATGTTTCTGTGCAGTACAAACAACAATGAATACATTTTTCCAGAAGGAAGAACAGTGTGTAACAACTGGAAACTAAAAAACATTTATAGCCCAACTAAACATGGCTTTCTTCAAGGTGTAATCGCCCTGTATCCACCCTCTTCAGTATGCTACTCTATGAGGTGTGGTTGGATGGTCCCAAAATAGAGGGCCTTCCATCCGGCTCAGGGTATAAAATAGCCAGAATACCAGAAGGGCAAGATATTAATATCGCGCCAATAAGAAAGAAATAACTTTTGGCTGGTGTTATGGGATAAACAGCCTGAACTAAAAGAGGTCTCACCTCACCATTTATACAGTATGATTCAATGATAATAATAATCATTGTTCTTTCACCAATTCTTATCAGATGGGGTAATTTTCCAAAAACAAAATCGAGTTGCCTCAAAGATATTTTGATCTGTTTGACCCCCCAAGTCAATCGGGGGTGTAGGGTACCTGCAAAGTCCCCCTTGCCCAGCGCTTACCTCCTACCTCATTCACCCTGGAGATGGGTGAGGGACCCCCGGGAGATCAAGGGCTGCACGCCCAGCTCGGTGTTTTCTATTAAGGGCAGCCTGTAGTACCAGATGCTGCATTCTTGTATGAGGCAGACAAGGCCAAGCTGGCAGTATTAGCTTGCTTGAAGTATGCAGACACCCTTTGCCCTGGACTTATTCCGGTTCAAGCTACGGAGATACATGCCTCTTTGCAGAATAAATGTTACCATTGTTTTGAGTCCCTCACCAGTGACCCAGTCTAGTGGATGGACCAACCTGGCCTCTGGGGCTCAACTAAAACCAGAGTCGTTCGCAAATAGTACTGAGATGGAGCCCACCACTAGCACCAGCACTAATAGGCCGCAATCTAGCCACTGGGGCTACCCAAAATTCAGCTATTGCTATCTTTTCCAGGGAGCATTTTGCCAGGTGACAGGCAACTGCCATCAATCTAGGGCCGTTTCTCTACCTTGGCCCGCCCACATCAAATACTCTGAGCAGGTGCAGAAGTCTGATCCCCTAGAGTCGACCCCCCCCCGGGGACACTCGAGCAGCAAGACCCGGCAATCGTACCCACCCACAACTTCAGGAACCCCTAAAGAGAACTTATAAAGTATCCACCATCTTAATGAACAATATGTCAGTTATATTTAGTTAACTGTATCCTCCCCACCCTGCTAAGATGGTCTACAATGGAAGTGTAGCTCACTTGATTGAGTAGAAATAGTCTGTAATAACAGTCACTCACTGTCCCACATAAACAAATCCAGTAAGTTGCAGGCATAGTCTCTTCAGGTTGGTGAGGGTGGTGGAACAGAGGCACATCCCTCCAGTTGTACCTCTCCACAATTCCTATGCCATTCTGGCAAAATGTGGTTCCTCTATGGAGGCACCTACAGTGGAGACCAAGGAGGATGCTGGGAACCTCCACAAAGGAGACCCACAGGAGGGTGGCAGGGGACCCTGCAGGGGAAGGAAACAACTCCTGGTGGGGGACTCCATTGTTAGGAAGGTAGAACTGGGCAAGGAAGGAGAGAGGGAGGTAAGGTGCCTGCCTGGCGCCATGGCTTGGAGGGACAGGGAGCGAATCCTCAGGATTGCCAGAGCAGCTGCACAGGGGGAGGGAGCTGGATGTCATTGTCCACCTAGGGACAAATGACCTGGCTAAGAAAGGGATTAGAGAAGTGCAGGAAGAGTTTGTGGAATTGGGGAGGGGCCTTAGTCAAGTAGCACGCACGGTAACCTTCTCGGAGGTGCTACCCATCTATGGCATAGGAGAGGCTAGGGTGTTCTGTATCATGGGATTCAATCAGTGGTTGAAAACTGGTGTGGAGCCCAGGGATTTGGCTTCATTGGGGACTGGGGTCCACCTGGAGTGATGCAAGCCTATACTGGCATGATGGGCTGCATCTGTCCGGGAGGGAACCAGGATCCTGAGTGATAGGTTTAAATGCTTCATTGGCAAGCTTTTTAAACTAGCCAAGGGAGGCACTGGAAGGAGCAGGAAAATCCTAGCCCCCAAACAATCATGGTAGTAAGTGTGGCAAACACCAACATGGAGGTGTCGATGGAGAAGGGCAGTGGTAAATGGAGAAAGTGACAAAGGCAAGAAGGACAGGGATGGGGCAAAGGGGTGAGGCCATCAGGAAATGGAGGGTAATGAGTACCAATGCCCATAGTCTGGGCAACAAGCTCCCTGAGCTGGTGGCCTTAATGGAAGAGGGATGCCTGGATATCGTAGCAGTCACAGAAACATGGTACACAGAGAACCATGACTGGGATGTTAACACACCAGGGTACATAACCTACAGGAGAGACAGGCAGGGGAGAAGAGGGGGAGGAGTAGCTCTCTATGTAAAGGAAGGGATAAAAGCAACTGAACAAAAGAGTAAACAGGGAGGAGAGGAGGCACTGTGGGTCACCTTGGAGACTGGAAAGGGCACCACAATCGCACAGGGGTTGTGTACAGACCCCATGTCAGGGAAGGAATGGACAAGGATATGATGGAAGGCATTCTTAGAATGGCAGAGAAAGGGGAGATACTGTTGATGGGAGACCTGAATATGCCAGATGTTAACTGGAGCACATTTGGTGCAGCCACATCCAAGAACAGGGCCATTCTTGACGCCCTACAGGTGGCAGGCATTAGACAGCTAGTTTCGGAACCCACTCGTGAGGGATCAATCTTAGACCTCGTACTCTCAAGCAGGGGCAGTGAGAGGATTTCAGATCTAGAAGTGGGTTGCCATCTGGGGACAAGTGACCATCAAACAGTGTGGTTCACGTAAACTCAGCTATGAGTCAAGCCATACAAAAGTGAGGGTACTGGACTTTAGGAGGGCTGACCTTGGCAAGATGGGAGAGTGCCTCAGAAAAGCACTAGCAAACAGGCTAGAAGGAGGTGTGAAGCAACAATGGGAATTATCAAACTGCCATCACAGAGGCAACAAGCCTTGTGTGAAGCAAATAAACAAATCAAAACGAAAGAAAAGCCACTATGGTTCTCAAGAGAGGTGGCTGTGAAAGTCAGGAAGAAAAAGATAGTATTCCGGAAGTATAAGGAAACACAGAAGGAGTAGGACAGAGAGCTGTACCAGTTAAGGCAGAAAGAAGCAGGGAGAGAAGTCAGAATAGCAAAGGCCCAAACTGAGGAAAAGATAGCCAACTCAGTTAAGAAGGGGGATAAAACCTTTTATAGGTACATCAGTGAGCGTAGAAAGACAAAGGGAGGGATAGTGAGGCTCAACAGAATGAACGGTGGGTGGGCAGAGGGGGACAGTGAAAAAGCAGGAATACTGAACGAATATTTCTGCTCAGTATTCACAAAAGAGGAGGGGGAAGTGCCTAATCCAATTAACAGAAGCACTCTTAATAGGGGGGTCGATCCCAGTCCTTTCACAGAAGAAAGGGTTCTGCAAGAACTCCTAAAACTGAAGGTGGACAAAGCAATGGGTCCTGATGGAATTCACCCCAGAATTCTAAAAGAATTAAGGAAGGAACTAGTGAAACCACTACTCTTTTTAATAAATCATGGGAGGATGGTGTGGTACCCGAGGACTGGAGGAAGGCGGATGTGATTCCCCTTCACAAAAGTGGGACCAAGACAGAGGCAGGAAACTACAGACCTGTCAGTCTGACCTCTGTGGTAGGGAAAGTGATGGAGTCACTTCTGAAGGGAAGAACAGTTGAGTACCTAGAGGTCAGTGGAGCACAGGATCCAAGGCAGCATGGGTTCACAGTGGAAGGTCATGTCAGACGAATCTAATAGATTTCTTTGACTGGGTGACCAGAGTAGTAGACCAGGGAAGGGCTGTGGACATGGCCTACCTAGACTTTAGCAAGGCATTTGACACTGTCCCACACAAAAGATTATTAGTCAAATTAACCAGCCTGGGAGTGGGTCCCAGGGTGGTAGCCTGGGTAAAACATTGGCTGGACAACAGGACACAGAAGGTAATTGTAAATGGAGTCCACTCTGAAGAAAGAGGCGGTTACTAGTGGGGTACCGCAGGGTTCAGTATTGGGTACAGTCCTTTTTAATGTCTTCATCAGTGACATTGCAGAGGGACTGGAAGGAAAAGTATGCCTTTTTGCAGATGACACAAAGATCTGCAACAGGGTTGATACACAAGGAGGTGTGGAAAGGATGAAAAGGGACTTGGCAAGGTTGGAGGAATGGTCAGACGTATGGCAGCTAGGATTCAATGCAAAAAAGTGCAAAATAATGCACCTGGGAAACAAGAACCCAGGGGAAGAATACACAATGGGTGGGGAGGTAGTAACAACAACAAAAGAGGAAAGGAACCTGGGGGTAATCATATCAGCTGACCTTAAGGTTAGCAAGCAATGTGAGAAGGCAGTAGGGAAGGCCGGGGGTATACTGGGATGTATAGGGAGAGGCATCAGCAGCAGAAAACAGGAAGTTGTTATCCCTCTGTACAGACAGTTGGTGAGACCCCATCTGGAATACTGTGTCCAGTTCTGGAGACCCCATCTCCGCAAGGACATAGACAGGATAGAGGCAGTCCAGAGGAGGGCAACTAAAATGGTGCAGGGTCTGCAAGAGAAGCTGTATGAGGAGAGACCAAAGGAGCTTAATATGTATACCCTTGAGGAAAGAAGGGAGGGGGGACATGATAGAAACTTTCAAGTACCTCAAGGGAATCAACAAAGTCCAAGAGGGTAGCATCTTTCAGAAAAAGAGACTTGCAAGAACAAGGGACACAATTTAAAGATAGAGGAGGGCAGTTCAGGAGCAATGTGAGGAAGTATTATTTCACAGAGAGGGTAGTGGATGCATGGAACAGCCTTCCTGAGGAAGTTGTGGGGTCTAAAACTGTGGGAGAATTCAAGAATGCATGGGACAGACGTAAGGCAATTCTTGTGGGGGGCAGGATGATATAGGCTGTTGGTTAACTAGGATCTGCGGCCTATCCTGTAGGTAGGGAAATGGGCAGACTAGATGGGCCTAGCGGTCCTTATCTGCCGTCAAAGTCTATGTTTCTATGTGAGTCTTCCATGTCATTTTCTCGCTCCAGGGAAGGGATACCTTCACCGTTGGCTTCTGTGGGCTGTGGAGTCAAAATGGCGTTGAGGTCTTTGCGCATTCGGATGGAGTCCCACAGCCCGGAAACGTCTGGGCGATCAAGCATCTCTTTTCGTTTGGTTCCGGCCCTTTGCCAGGCCCTGTCGGTGAGCCGATCCTTCTGGTACTGGGCTGGGTCCTGAGGTAGCTCCACATCTACTGAGGACAAGAATTTATTTGCCGCTAGCAGCTCAGAAAACCATCTTCTCCCATTTTCTGTGACAATTTTAAGTTTGGCTGGGCATTCGACAAATGCTTTCACCCCTTTCTGTTGGAGGGCACGAACCACGGCCAGCACCTTTCTTCTCTGTGCAAGCAGCTGGGGGGTATAATCTTGTTCGAAAAAAGAGTCAGGTATCCCCAAATATTATTTCTTTCATCAACCAGGCTAACTTTAAAATGTCCTCTTTGATACGGAAATCTAGGAAAGCTATAACCACAGAGTGAGGGTCGGCTTTAGAGTCCTTTGGCTTGGGTACCAAAGAGCGATGTGCTCTAATACTATTTAGCGGTTTATCAGCTGGCCAGCCCAAATTTTCACTAATAAAAGATTCCATAAATGCTGGTATTGGACTGGATCCGGTTCCCTCAGGTAATCCGTGGATACGGATAGTACTCCATCTGTTGCGGTTTTCCAGCTCCTCAAGCCTGATTTCTAGCTGTTGCTCTCTCCGGTGAAGGTCTAACAAAACTGCATTATGCACATCCACAGTGGTCGAGTACTCATTAAGCCCGCTCTCGAGCTGTTCAGTTTTTTTAGCCAAGAATTCCAGTTTTCTTCGGTCTTCTGCAGCTCTTGTTTCTAACCTCGCCAGAGTTGCACTCATCTTCTGGAGGGTCGCACAGAGCTGCTTAGAGGTTATAGTGCAGTCTGGTTCATCTGGCTCCTCCAAGGCTGCTGTGGAGTACTGCAAGGCCGCGGTTGTGCTGGATGAGGTAGGCTGAGTGTAGTCAAACAGCATTTTATGCTGTTTGGCCTGTTGATTGCTGTTTCTGTCTTTCGATTTATGCCTAGAGGACATCATGGAGCTGTCTTAATTTTTGGTAGTCGGATGGGTCAGATAAGCGCAGGATTGCAGTGGATTGATAGTTGGCGAGACAGAGCTTCCAATTCAGGCTGCCATTAGGTCGGTGCGCTCACCGGAAGTCTTTTCTTTCTTCTTAAAATCAGATTTTATTAAATTTTATGCAGTTGCGTATAAAACAATACAACATACAAACACTGTCAGCAACAAGCTGATGGAATACTAGGGCAGACTAGGTGGGCTTGGAGGTCCTCCTCTGCTGACACATTGTGTGTATGTATATGTGTACGTATCTGTGTATGAATACATGCCAATAAAATACTAATGCTTTAAATCCATGTTCAGGCCTCATCTTTGCTTACTTTTCATTTACTCTTCAGTGCCTGGTCTTCACCCTAAAGCTGCTGAATGGTCTAGTCCAACCATCCCCGCTGACCTGTAACCCATGGGACAAACTGGGGATCTTCCTCTAACATGAAACTCACCCATCTCACCCAGTGGTTCATACCCTTGTCCAGCTGCTGCATAAGCATGAAAGTTAGCATTTCCAGATTATAAATACCCTTCACCACCTGGTGCCAATCTGCTAGCATGGGGGTGGTCCTTAGTCAGCCATCTCTTGGCGATGCAGTTTTTAGCAGCTACCAAAAGAATCGCCATGAGATATCTTTACACTGCATCCCTTTCTTTAGTAGGCCCATACAATAGAAAGAGAAGGTCAGTAAGTTGCAGTTGAGGCGAAAGTATCGTCCATAGTGCCATCTCCAAGTCTTGTTGGAAAGAGCAAAGTACTGGACATGTCCACATTATATGGCGGTGTGTTGTTCGTGGTTCCCTACACTCACACCAGCAGGTCAGGGGAGGCTGTACCTCAGTGGACCTGCTGTACAGGTGTCAAAAAATAATCTAACGAGGGACTTTCAGTTGTATTCTCTCCATGCCATACCGCTCGTGGCCTCAAGCATGGAAAGGCAAATCTGTTGCCATTGCTCAAGAAATACAGGGCTTGTCAGCTCTCTATTCCAACTTTCCAGAGCACTAAACTGCACTGGGGGGGGGGTGCCTGTTGTCCACAGACACTGATATAGTTTGGTAATTAAATGTTTCCCAATGGTGCTTATGTCAGGAGTAAGAGGCGCATGAGAGCTGCAAGAGACAGGGGAGTTCACTGTTGTAGCCTTACAAGGTAGGCTCTCACTTGGAATATCTAAACTGAACTGAACTGATCAGAATTCGGGGGTGCAAGAGAATCTCAGGGATTCTGGAACGGGGATACTCCCTCACTTTGCAAACACTGCAGGGGGTACTGAAGGGCTATTCTGTACCACCAGTTATAACAGTTATCTTGTTTAGCTGGTACAAAGTCCAGATGAAGATGTAGAGGTAGTAGCCAAATAAACTTTCCCTTCAGCCCATGTTGGCAAAGAATGTTGTGCGAAGTCTGAAGGACAACCTGCACATAGGGGGATGTGCTTATCCCATTCTCATGTGGTACAAGTTGACCAATGAATCTGTAGGATTTTTAAAACCCATTTTATAACATCCATGGTTTATCATCACTTTTTTGACACTAAGGTGAACTAGAATGCAACAGACATTGCTCTCTGTCCTAATGTGGCAATGAGTGCACAGTAACAGCTGAGAATTATAATGACAACCATGGGACATGCATATTAAAAGGTGCACTCCTTTTATTGTTTCAAATGTAAAAATACTAAAGCAGACTCAAAATAGAGAAAGAGGTATCTTTTTTTTGCAATTTAAATGTTTACCTTCTCCCAGCATGGCATTTCCATAAGACTCACCCCCCCATGGCTTGGCCTGGGCAGACCCAAGGAACATCCTCCGCCAATCAGTAAATGTGGTGGGAGACACCAATAGTGGGATCGGAGTGGTTGACAGTGGACAGTGAAGCCCAGAAGTGCTGGCTATCATTCTGCTTCACTATGAGAATTTTTCTGGTTAGGCTCTCCTGCCACCCTAACACAAAGCCAGTGAGCACCTGCGGTGTCAACCTGCAAGCGGGGAGCTGCATGGTCACCCACAACATCAAGGCAGACCCTTATTCCCACCTGCAGGTGGTGCTCAGGGAAGGAGACTTTCCTCACCCTACCCCCCTATGGTCAGCACACTATTCCTCCAAATCACATGCCAGACTTCACTGGCCCCAGCAATGAAGTCAGGACCAAGAATTATTCCCGATCTTGGGTCTCCTATGTAGTGGAACAGTGCTCCACCAGCTGTCACCACCGGCCAGGCCAGAAAGGGTCATCTTACAAGACAGGAAAACAAGGGCACACTGAAATACAATAGAAAGGTATAATGGTGAAAATGGTCACTGTAACATGCACTGCTGCTTTAACCACAGCATATAAAACATTCAAAACTATTTAAAATTCTGGTCTCAGCATCACGAAAAACATAGAAATTCCTTACAAAAAAAAAAAACACAACATGGTCTGGCGTTAGTTTCAAATTTCTAACGGCACATCAAAACAATCCAAAAAACGTATTTTTATAAACAGCTGCAACCCTGGTTCTATGAAGTCACAATTTTATCAATACATTCAGACTTAACTGTTTTTTCCAAAAGTTTTAAGTTAACATGCTTCTTTAAATAGGAACCAAAAAGAGAATTTGAAAAATTTACAGTACAGCTTTTGCAAAAGACTTGGACATGCGTGGCTAAAAAACATCACAAGTAAAAGGTGTTTTGGTGTTCCTGGACAAGTTTCTTTAAAAAAAAAAAAAAAAAAAAATACCAATAACACATTCTGAAAAATAAATACTCAACTTGCTTATGTCAATAGAACTCTGGAGTGGTCCATGATTTCAACAGGCCCTGAGGACTACTGGTCCACAAGAACCATTAATGGGTTAAAACACATCTGTGACCAAGTAAAAAGGCTTAACAGTTACTCAGGGGATAGCAGTAGGGCAGGGGCAAGTGGGGGTGAGGCGACAGCAAAAATCCTAACTAGACTATAGGTATCGGGGTAGGATAGGCAATAACAGGTGAGACTGAATGGGCCAACTGTCCTTTTCTGCCAGCTTTTTCTATGTTTCTATGACTATACAGAGAAAAGAAATCATTTAATTGTACCAGGAGACTGTGCCCTCACATGGTTGGAGCGGAAGGGCAAAATTCTGAAAGCCTCCTGCAAAATAATCTTACTCGTTCTAGACTGGAGCCCATCATTGTGAGAGGTTTAAATGCCGCCTGGAAGACAGTGGTTTGTGTGCAAGCCACATAGTCCCACACAGGGGCCATGTGGAGGCGAGGCATTTAGATCACAAAGAGAAAGGACTCTGGCCACTCAGCATTCACCCACCACTGCTGGTCAACCGAGAAGCAGCACTGTCGTCGGCTGTGACAGCAGTCACCTTCTCTGGCAGCATGTGGAAGAGTGCTTGTGTAATAACACCAGTGAGTGGGTTTACATTTCCAACAACATATTGTTGGTTTCATTCTGAATTTTAGGCTGGGACAGGCACACCGAGCCAAAGCTCACTTCCCGGTGCACCCAAGAGTGGCTCACCATCACAAAAGTGAAACTGCTCACACACTGAATGTTCCAGCAGGCTTCTGTCATCACTCGAGATCTACTTGCACCTAGCATTCTTTGGTGGGCCGAGTATGTAAACAAGGAGAGAGCTGTAGCTCAAAATGGACTAGAATGTCACAATTTGCGGTTTACCAGCTAAGCTACTGCACTGTGTGACTGCCTTTATATGAAGCACTTGTAGAAAGTTTGTTTATTTTATTTTCTTGGTAAGCTGTCTGGGAGAAAGTTCCTTTTACAGGAGTGACCCAAACATCATGCAGTATTTAAGCTGTATGGCACAATGGGGTTGCATTATCATCTCAGTAATCCCCACCCATCCCCACCCATAACGCTAAAACACCACAAACAAAAGATGAGTGCTGTTTGCTGAGGTGGTGGGTTTGATAAACAGCAACCCACTCCTAAGAGTCACTTTAGTGGGATTATAAAATGGGGTAAACATTTTAATTTGGTTTGCTATTGTCTTTAAAAAATTTACCTATTCTAAATTTAGGAGGAACCCTAGCCTCTCCAGGGTGCTCTTCTCTGTTAGAATTGAGTACACTGCTTCCTCCTGTGCCTTTCCACATTTACCCAGCCATCTTGGTAAAGAAATGAAAATTGCATACTTACCCCAATTGTTGATCTTTCAGAACACTGTCACCACAGATTACCACTTATGGGCTGGGGATGGAGGCACTAGGACACAGAGGGAGCAAAGCTTTGGCCAGGGGGGCCAGCAATGGCTACTGTTCATGGCGCCTGTGCAGCACCACGTGGTGCTGCATGCTAGCCAATAACCACTGCCGGCTTCCTCACCCCCCTTTTTTTTCACCAGGAGAGAGAAACAAAATTGGAGAAAAAACAAGAGAGGGCTTGAGGAACGCCCCAGCCCAAAGGGATAGGGAAAGGCTAAAGGAAAAACAACCAACAAAATAAAACCTGACTTGCAACTTGTGGACAGGGAAGAAGGGGTTAAGGTGGCACAAATGCAGTAGTTGGGTATGGAGCCAAGAGCCTCAAACACCACTAGCCAGATAGCAGAGGGGCAGTGGTACTAAGGTGGCGGCCCTGCAAATATGTGGCTCTGGCAGTCAAGTCAAGAAGGCTATACAAAAAAAACATGCAAAAAGGCCCCCCTTGCAAATGAGAGAGCATAAAGCATATCAAATAGCAGAAAAACTGCAATTTACCGATGTCACCAGAGGGGAGCTTTTTTTTAAACAGGCTATGCACCCAGGGGAAATGGGCAGGGACAAAATCCTAGTGCATGCGGCACTGCAGGGCTATTCATCCCTAAGGAGCTGAGATTGATCCATCTCCCCCAGCTATCCCTGAGCCTGTTGGACTTAGCAACCAACTAGGCATAGGGAAAACACACATGCCATCCAAAAAATAATAAGAATTTTGCCTGGCCCAGCCATAAGAAACCCACAGGAGTTAAAACTGACCTGCCTTTCCTGCACTCAACAAGGATTTACCCTGTGCCAAGGCTAGCTCTGGTTGATCCCATCTAGTGCTCAACACACACACATACACATATACACACATGGCTACTATCAAGTGGAGTTAGAGCTGGATAGTACCCAGTGGGTGCAGGCTGCATTTAGCAACTAACAGGGATATACCCACACAGAAGGGGGTCCTACCCCAACAGGAATAGGGAGGCCAGTGAAAAAGAAAGAAAAAGAGATGTCACCTCCCTTGTTTTCTGGGGGGAAGGGGTGGCATTGTCCCCTGAAGAGGGCCTCAACCCCAGTTTGTTTGTTTTTTTAATTTTTGAATGGGGACCCTAGAGTGGGTCCCAGACCATTTTATTTATTTATTTATTTTTAAAACAGGTTACCTTATAGAGAAGAGACAACCAGGGAAAGGGTAAGCTGCTCAGATGACCTGGCTCTGCTAGAGCAGAGGATCATGGGTTGATGTGGTAATGAATGGTAAAGATATTCTGGAACATTGAAATTACAGTAAGTACGTAACTTCCAAGAACCAATCTTCACCACTGATTCCCACTTACGGGTCAGAGAACTAAGCTTTCCTTGTTAGGGAGGAGCTGGCTCACCCTGAAGGTAAAGAATACCCTCAACCCTCTGCGTGGGGACAAACACCTGAGGGCAGGGGTCCTCACAGGGTCTGGCAAGACCTGAGACTAGTCAGGGCCAGGAGCAGGAGAGTTCCCTGAAAGTTCCTGTCTGATCCTAGGGGAGAAGAAATTAGCCCTTTGGAAATGTGAGTTTAGAACCTTGCATCAGGCCAAAGGTGCTAGTCAGAATAGGCAAAGCCTATCCCGACTGGCAATTTCAAGGCACACACTGACCAGCTGACCAAGTCTGTGAACCAGAAACTTGGTCTGTTGTATCACTTAAGCCCTTTTCTTACACAGGAATCCCGGCTAAAGGTGGCAACTGGCACCTTACTACCCACCCTGTTCTACAGTGTGCAGGTACTACTTGTGACACTCGGACAGCTGGTTCTGATTAATCTAGGATTTTTGTAATATAAAAATGTTTTATTGAATGTCTCTCATGAGAGATGCTGACAGCCTGTGGAATGACACCCCCTCCCGGATTTTAGATACAAGGTGTTACTTGGAAGGCCAAGAGATGATTACAGGCTAGAAGAGACTTAAAATTTAGGATATCCTGTTTAGGTGACTAATTGCAGCTTGCAAACTGCCAAGATAGATCATAAACTTTTATGACATTCAGAGGAAACACAATTAAGTTCACATGATGATACAAAGCATGTTGCACCTCCTTGAGATCTGGCAGAGAATCATAAGTCCTTTGATGTCCTGGAAAGGGGAAGCTGCTCATAAGATCAAAGAAAGTCATTTGAAAAAAAAAAAAAAAAGAGTTTTGCTGAGGTCACAGATTTTTAATTTACCTTCTGAAAAAGACATCCTGTTTTGCATAGATATATTTTTTTATATTCTGACAGGGAGGAGCTAAGTGCCCTCATGCAAAGAGGTTGGCAAAGCCAGTTTTTAAACAGTATTCTGTTTTCCATTTTGACACAAATGTTTGGACTCTGCAAAAGAAACATCTACAGCACTGTAAGATAAGAATACCTTAGAAAAGACAATTCTAAGAGTACTGTGGTAGGAGATTTTGTCTGCACTTTTAAACCTGTTTTGTTTAAGTGATTTGTATGTTTTGTGATATATGGTTCTGTATTTACACTTTACATTTTTATCTATTTTTAAGTAAACTACTCATTTTTTTAATAGACTATTTGTGTCTTCCAAGTCCTTCTGTTTTTGCCTGTGATGCGTGGATGGTTAAGAGTGTGACAACACTGTCCATGAGCTTATATGGTAATACCAAACTAGGAAAAGGTAAGAGTAATCCGAGGTCTTCATAAGAATTTTTAAGAGTTCATTTTGTACACCTGGTTAGGTGCCTGTAGGTGAAAGATATCTGGCCCCCCCGAAGAGCAGAATTATCTGAGCTTGTACATTGGGCACGCTAGCAAGAGGTTCATAGTTTGAATCCCTCCAGAACTTGAGACCAAAGGTTGATTCGAACCCACAAAACAGACAGGAAGGTTACCCTGTTTCTGTTAACAAGACTGCGCTCGAAGGTTGGCATTGTGGGAACAGAGAGCCTGACCTGCTGAGTGGGTTTGTGACACTACTCACTGTCAAAGGGGCAGAAATACAAAAGCTTAAAACCCTATATCACTGGGTAAGCCGGTCTGCATCAGGAGCCCAGCCTCATAAGCATCACTGCCAGGTGGTGCAAGTCCTTTGATGGCCACCGCTTGAAGGGTGACTACAGTACCCATTACTATGTCTGACCTACAAACTTAGGCTGGAAAATACCCCCCAGCCTGGCCAGAATGCTATCAGCTAAACCTATCAGGCTGACCCTTAGATTTTTGAGCCATCAGCTCCCTAATGTGCCCAAAGTCAGTTCATCCCAAGGACAGAGGTAATTTCCTGCTAGCGCCCCACCCCTCTGGAACACACTCCCAGAAAATATGCTCCCTTGGGTCTTTAAAAACGGTCTCAAGGCGCACCTGTCTGAGCTCAACCAATGCAACTGCTACCGCTGATACCCTTAGTTCAGTCACCATTTGCACCCCGATGTTATCAATGTGATTATCTGTAACCAAAACGTCTTACATGGATTAACAAATGTCGAATACGGATGATTGTTGTTATTGGATTGTGAAAAGTTACTGTAAGTGAATGTTGTAAAGTGAGAAACTCACTGAATGCATCTCTATATACATTTCTATTGCCTGTAATTGCACCTCTACTATATGTATTTAATTCTAGGTCGCCCCTGAAAAAGGGACCGTCATGGTCCCAGCGGGCTTACCCAGTTACCAAAATTAAATAAATAAATGTCGTCCATCGAACAAAGACTGTTGCTTCCATCAGTCAGGAGGCCACCTTGCTGCAACTTCAGCATGTTTTAGCTCTTCTTTTATATAAAAGGCCACCCCCCCACCTTTCTTGTGCTCCCTCTCTTTACTAATGAGAATATATCCGGGAATAGTAACTCCCCATTCTTGTTCAGCAAACTAGGGTTCTGTAATTCCACAGACATCTATATTATTGTTATGCAGTAAAAAACTTAACTCCTCAATTTTGTTTTTTACGCTTTGGGCATTAGTTAACAAGAGTTTTAGGGGTTTAATGTCATTTATTTTTATTAGTACTCAATGATTCCTGTTGTAATGATAGAGAAGTATTTAAGCAATAAGGCATGACTAGGAGTTAGATTAACAGTCTGTTGATCACCCCCCTAGGGGTGTAATGTGGCACAAGGTGCAGCCGAGTGCCATATCGCCCCCTGTGGGTGATTGGCTGACTGTTAGTCTGACTCCAAGGAGTGCCTTATTGCTACTATAAAAAAAATTATTCCAAAAGAAACGTGTTAAAGTATACTTTTTGAATGTTTACTTCATTTAAAGGGAGATTTTTAATAAAATAGTTCTTCCACCAACAGTTTAAGAATGCTGGTTCAAAATAAGAATGCATTATTCCAGTCATTCAGCAGTGCTAGAGGACAAAATGCTGACAGGAAGAATCCATGTGCCATTGTGATCAGGTTGTACATGACAGTGTAACATGGATTAATGTAAGGCTGTTGGAATCCTTTTTATAATAGTGGTTCCAGTGTCCCCTAATAGAGAGGTTACTAGAGGCTCTCTCACCTCCTTCTTATTTTGTTTAAACTATTCTGAATTATTTCTTTTATATGCTTGCCTAAAACAGAACTTCCCTTTCTACTCAAATGGAGTCCATCATTACAATACAAATTCCACCTATTATCAAAATGTTCCCAGTGCAGGATACATACAACATTCTGCTTCAAGCGCCAAGCTCTCATCCAGTTAAAAGCTTTGATTTTATGATTTAGTTCCATGGAAAACCTTGTGACTGGGAGTATGTCAGTCAAGGCAACTTCTGCCCCTAATTAAATGATTCTGTTTGTGAGGGCCACAAGGTCTTGTTTAATGCTGTGGACAGAATCATACAAAATGTTATTCACTCCCACACGTGCTATGACATATGCATTGCCCTCAGCTTCATGAAGAATATCTGGAACCATATCAGTAATGTCAGCTATTTTTGCTCCTCTAAAACAGGAACAATGTACGGTTTGCCTTATCTGGGTTACAGACCACCCTATCTAGGTGTTTTATAATAGTCTCCCAGAACATAGACCTGTTTAGGGGGTAGCATTTCCTTATCCTAATGTCCAAGTTCCATCAGATTTTCCGTGACTCAGCTATTGACAGGAATGGTCTCCATGACACTACTGACTTAATCGCTAATCCGCTCTTGTTGCTGTAAGGGACTGTTGTCAGGGTGCATATGGGGGGGGAGTGAGAACACTTTCCTGTTCCACATTTTCCATAGAACTAAGTGGGGCAAAACTATTTTCAACTGGCAGCTGATAATATTCTGCCCTTCTCCCTTTTTTGGCTGCCCTTTTCCATTTATTATTTATTTAGTTTTTGTTGACCGGGTAAGTGCACTAGACAAATCCTGCCTATTTTCAGGCACGACCCGAGGGAGGGGGATACAAATGAATGCCAACTGACCTTGAATCAGATTAAGCTGTTGGTGGTATTTTTAGTGAATGAGGAAATTTGGCCAGGACACCAGAAATTCCCATCTCTTTCGATAAGTGCCATGGGATCTTTAACATCCACCTGAACTACCACCAATCCAGGCAGATGGGACCTCGGTTTAACGTCTCATCCGAAAGACGGCACCTCAGAAGTGCAACACCCCTCTCATGCTGCACTACAGTGTCAGTACTGGGATATTAATCCAAGTGCCAGATGTGGAACTGAACCCACAGCCCTCTGATCTCCCAGCCTCAGAGGAGAGTGTGCTACCTACTGAGCAACTGACAATGGTTTGACTGTATACCATTCCTGGGAAATACACTCTACATCTTCTCTCTAGTATGCTTATTCTGATTGAGTATAATTGGGAAATACGCGTTAAGAAGTTACTCAGCTATTACACTTAAAGTACCCAAAGCAAAATCCCGCTTCGGCAGGGCAGCCATAAGCTTCATGCTACCCACCTTATGGAACAATCTACAAAAAAAACTCAAATTAAGCACTCTAATCGGTATAAATGCCTTCAAGACACTTTATTTCCGTACAATCAGAGAAGTATGTAACTGCTTCACCCACTCAGAACCAGTACCGGGGTGTCTGCACTGGTATATAGCCACGCCTAGACCCAATTTTTAGTACTGACCCCCCCAGCTTGCTCCTCACCAGCCTAATTGTTCTCTCTCTCTCTTTTATCCGCCTGTCTTATCAACACTGGGTCCGTCCATCCCCTTATTCTTCCTTTCCCAACCTCGGACAGGAGCTCACTACCCTGGGTTGTGACATCCTACCATGCCCCGTACTTTATAGCATTCAATCCCGGGGCTCACACATACTCCTTTTCTCCATCCACCTTCTCTACATCCCGTTTTACCAACTCCTTTCTGTGCACCGTGCCCTCCTAGCCTTTCTCCCCCTACCTCCCTCCCTTCCCCCCTACCTGGTGTATATTTTTATTTTTTTTTCTTCCGTTACTTCCTCCTGCAACCTTAGATAATCTGCTTTATCTTCCTATAGACACTTCTATGTATGTGAATACCGTGTAATCTGTACAATATCTGTAAAATTCTATGTACATATGAACTTCTTTTTCTTCCTCTCTGTAAACAGTATTATCTGTATTGCCTTGTAAATACCTGTGTTGACCTGTATATACAATTGTTCATGCTCCACCCAGGTCCATCTTGCAAATGAGCTTCTGCTCAACGATGAACGACTGGTTAAATAAAGACTTGATTGACTGATTTTAAATTATCAGTTGTTTTATAACACTCTTTAGTTTGGGTTAAGCCCATACACTCAACATTTAGGGGCATAGCAGCAGAGCCATGGCTTTGTGTATCCCTTGTATTACTTGGGTCAGATATGCCCCGTCTTTCCTTGAATCTGTCAGTCATCTGTTGCTGACGACTCTCTAAGTATAGCAGTCTTAAACTGAATTGACTTATTTCAGATTATGGCTGCTCATTTTGCAAGCATTTTTCACACGTATATTCAGTGGGGAGGGTACTGGTTTTCACAATTGTAAACATACTGCATCCCTTGCATTGTATTCCCGAAACCCCGTCAAGTGTCATTATTGTGCACAACATGGTGCAAATTCAGAGTGACTCTTCCTGTGAGTTAGTGTTATTTATAATGTTTCTATCCAGTATGCACCACTTCCTGATTAATCTATATTTCAGGGTGTGATGTAGTTCTCACTGTATAAATATCACCAGTCGCTAATGTGACCACCTAGCAGTCTTCTGACCCTTTATAGGGGTTCTATCCACACATGCCAACGGGAGTGTCTGCGCGCTCGACCTGCTCGCCGCAGGGCTAGCTAAAATACAAGTCCGTGACCCGGAAGTAGCTCCGAGGTCACGCAGTGAGGTAGAGGGACAAACTCCTAAATTACCAATTTAAAATGTGCAGATAGCCCCCACTGTGAGGTTTCTGCCTAAAGTAAAGTGCTCAGGTGTGTTGAAAGTTATTTTCCAGCTGTCTGTGGCAAGTAGTAGTTCACTGTTGTACAGCAGAAACTACCAGCCCTCTTCCTATTCCACGAATGAACAGGGCTCCAACTACACTCTACCACATTTGTATTTCATCAGAGTTTTACACAAGCACTCAAGTGTAGACTCCTAGAGATAGCCACAGTATGCCTAGCAGCTCAACAAGAATTTCCACACTTGTGCTCGCCGCAGGGCTAGCTAAAGTACCAGTCCGTGACCCAGATATATTCGGTTAAATTGGTAGTGGAGATGTGGTTTGCAAAGACCAGCATCCCCATGCCATACATATAGTTGAAAGCAAATTCTGTGTTTCCAGGGCGTGGAATGGGGCTGGCAGAGCTACAAAAAGACAGTTTGAAAATATGCTGCTTTAGCATAATGGACCAAATTTGGGAGATTCAGGCCACCTTTGTTCAGAGGCTTCTGCAGGACTGAGAACCAGATTCGTGGCCATTTACCGCCTCAAAGAAATCTGGAAATAATTTTATTCCAGTAATTAAAATGGGTCACAGGGAAAAAGAGGGAGAGTTTGTAACAGATATGAAATCTGCAGTAAAATATTCATCCGTGTTTCAATACAGGAAGGCAACAGGAGAGGTAAGAGAGTGAATTTAGCCAGATCATCTGTGATAGTAAGTGGCTCATAATCCAGGAGCTCCGGTTCTGAATGTCTCTTGGTATGGCTTTCCCTAAATATTTGAATCCCGTTCCTCTCCATTTGAATGGAAACTCCTAACGGAGAGAAGAGGATGGGAAAAAGTGTAATAAAAGCACATCGGTTGTCTGCAGGTTGAGAGAAAAACCTGCCAAGTGCCCAAATGCCTATAGGACAGCCCAGGCTGTGGGAATAGATTGCTCAGAGGAAGGAGGGGTCAATAATATATCATCTGCATAAAGTGCAGCTTTATATTTCACTCCACTGAGAGGATCCCCACACACACACACACACACACACACACACACACACTTGTGTAGTTTGCCGCAATGCAGATGCCAAGGGTCCAATATAGAAAGCAAAAAATAATAGGGAGAGGAGGCATCCTTGCCTGGTGCCACATTGTAACGGGAGTGACAGCCGTTGATACGTTTGTAAGCTAAAGACTCAGTATAGGCGTTCTGGAACCAAGAGATAAACTGTTCAGGAAACACAAAGGCTGACTGGCTGCCCCAGAGAAAGTTCCAGAAGAAAAAATTACTCACCTTAGTAATGTTGTTTCTTCTAATGGAGTCTTGCTATATTATGACTATTGCAGTTTGTCCCACCATTAGAACTGCTCCGGAGGTGAAAGAGTTAACTTCCATGCAGGGCATGGAACTTAGGAGCGTGAGCTCGGTTAAAGAAGCTCTGTCTGGGATATTTCAAACCGAAACTGTCAGATCTTTACGAGCAAAACTCACTAAGGTTCTGTGTGGAAGCTGTAACCTACACTAGCCAACTGGCTACTAAAATATTAACACATTTTCCTGGTCCCAACACCAAGACTCAAGTCAGGGGACCAGAAAAGATAAGATAAAATAAAATAAAAACACAACACCCAAACACCCCAAAAAGAAGGGGTGGAAAACATAAAAAGGGGCATCAATAAGTGCCAACAGTGAACTGCCCACCCTATACCCCAAGTAGAAGTTCTGAGAGGGGCAGGCTGGGGGGAGGTCATAATATATGAAGACTCCATTAGAAGAAACAACATCACTAAGGTGAGTAATTTTTCTTCAAACAACATGAAGTCTTGCTATATTATGACTATTACGAACTACACAGCAGTACCTCCATGGAGGAGGGACAGAACCTACTTAGAGAATAGGCTCTGAAGCACGGCTGTGCCAAACCGAGCATCCCTCCTGGCCTGGATGTCCAGGGAGTAATGCTTGGTGAAAGTGTGTACTGTTTTCCAAGTAGCTGTTTGACATATCTCTAAGATAGGGATGTCTCTGGCAGCAGCTAGAGACACAGCTGTACCTCTGGTAGAGTGAGCCCTCAGGCCTGAAGGGGGAACCTTACCCAGTTTTTGATAGCAAAATTGGATACAAGAGACAATCCATCTGGCAATGGATCTCTTAGTGGCAGGCTTCCCTTTCCCAACCTCACCATAAGTGAGAAATAGTTGGAGGGAGTCAAACCTGTGACCCTTGGTACGCTCTATGTAGTAACTTAGGGCTCTCTTAACATCTAAGCTGTGCAACCTCCTCTCACCAGAGGAGGAATGGTCAGTGAAGAACACTGGAAGTGAAATAGATTGATTAAGGTGGAAATCTGAAACCACCTTAGGCAAAAACTTCCTGTTAGTCCTGAGGACTACCTTATCCCTGTGAAAGGAAATAAAGTCAGTCTCCACTGACAAAGCTTGTAACTCACTTATCGCCTGGCAGAAGTGATGGCTACTAGAATACAGTTTTCCAAGTCAAGTACTTAAGCTCTGCTGAAGACAGAGGTTCAAAGGGGGTTGCATCAGCTGAGCAATGCAAACATTAAGATCCCAGGCAGGGCAGGGGCCTGAATGGTGGATTAGTATGAAGCAATCCCTAAAAACTTGGAAAATACAGGGTGAGCAGAAGAGAAGAGGGCTTCCCTGCTGAAATAAAAGCAGAGACAGCTGCCAAATGCACTTTCAGGGTAGCTGGTCTCAGTCCCAAAGAATTAAGATGGACCATATAGTCCAAAACAGTGGGCAAATCAGCAGATTCGGGAAATATAGCTTCCAGAACACCATATGGAAAACCTTTTCCATTTGGAATTATAAGTAGCCCTAGTGGAAGGCTTTCTAGAAGCTTTCAAGATTTGAGAACACCTTGAGAAAGTTGTAGATCAGCAAACTCTAACTCCTCAAGAGCCAGGCCTTGAGGTTGAGGGATTTGAGATTCGGATACCAGACTCTCCCCTGGGCACAGGTTAACAGATTGTGGTTCCTGGGGAGACACAGGGGAAGATGGACTGCTAAGGACAGAAGGAGTGGGTACCAGGGCTGCCTGGCCCAGTCTGGAGCAATCAGGATCATCTTGCAGGGCTGAGATCTGATTTTGACTAGCACCTTGAACAGGAGAGGGAAGGGGGGAAAGGCATAGAGAAACTTCCCTTCCCAATCGAGGAGAAAGGCATCCAGGGGGACTGAGCCCAACACTGGGGCCTGCAACAAAAAGTGGAAGTTGATGATTGTCTGGGGCTTCAAAAAGATCTATCTGAGGGGTGCCCCATCTGGCAAAAACTATCCCCAGTACTCGGGGATCCAGTGACCATTCGTGATGGCCCTGGGAAATCCTGCTGAGAGCATCTGCCAGGACATTGTCCTTGCCTGGGAGGTGAACTGCTATGAGGAAGTGTTCAGGAATAAGCCAGAGACCACAACTAACGCCTTGGTGCACAAGGCCGAGACCAGTGCCCCTTGTTTGTTGATGTACCACATTGTAGTGGTGTTGTCTGTTCTGACCTGTACCACTTTGTTCTGAACAGATGCAGAAAAACCTGAAGTGCTAGAAAAACAGCTCTGAGTTCCAACAGATTGATGTGAGCAGAGATTCCTGAGGGACCACAATCCCTGGGTGGAGAGGTCGCCATGTGAGCACCCCATCCCAAGAGGGACGCATCTGTAGTAAGGATCAAGGAGTGAGATAGAGGGATGAAGGGCACCCTTGTCTCAGATTGCTCTGATCCTGCCACCACTGAAGGGCCTGGATCAGGGTTGAGTCACTGGGATCAACTTGGATAGGGAATCTCTTCTTTGAGACCAAAAGGCTCTCAAATGGAACTGAATGTCCTTCATCTGAAATCTTGCTCCTTGCACTACAGCTGTGGAAGCAGCCATGTGTCCTAGGAGCTGTAGGAAATGCCTTGCTGGTCGAGACCTGCAGAGTGAAGGAGCCGAGGCCAGGGCCACCAGGGTCCTTACCCTTTCTAGGGAAGGAAGGCTCTGGCCTGCTTTGATCCAGTTCTGCACCTATAAAGGTGAGTACCTGGACAGGTTCCAAGAACTGACTTTGGAAGATTGAGAAGAAAGCCCAGAGAGGTAAGCAGCTGCTGGGTAACTTGCAGGTGTGATTTGACCTGGTCTGGAGACTGACCCACAATGAGCCAGTCGTCTAGGTAGGGAAAGATGGCAATCTTTTGCCTTCTTAAATGAGCAACTGCTACTGCCAGGCATTTTGTGAATACCCTTGGGGCAGAGGTAAGGCCGAGGCATTGCTCTGAACTGATAATGGCCTGAGAGCAGTTCTGAATCTGAGGTACTGGTGGGAGCTTCTGATAAGAACATGGAAGTAGGCATCCTGAGGTCCAGGAAGCTAGCCAGTCCCTGGCCTTAGGGAGGGTAAAATCATTCCCAGAGTCACCATTTTGAATTTTGGTTTTAAAAGGTGCTTGTTCAGATATCTTAGGTCCAGGATGGGCCGCCACTCTCCTGTCTTTTTTGGGGTAAGGAAGTACCTGGAGTACAGACCCTTGCCCTGGTGTAGGGGAGAAACCCTTTCTACAGCTCTGAGAGCCAGGAGGGTTGAGACTTCTGTTTCCAAAGCAAGAGTCTCTAGAGGGTTTGCAGCTGGAAAAGATCTGATTCTCATCTTTGGAAATTTTTTGAAACTGAGAACCAGACCCTGGCTTACCACTTCCAGGACCCACTTGTCTGATGTTAAAGACTCCCAGTCCTGGACGAAGTAAGCCAGCCTGCCCCCTACAGGTAATGGAGAACCGGCCCTGGGCATCCCATCAGGGTGCCAGTTTGGCAGGGGCTTTAGGCTGAGGGGTGGGAGCAGGCCTGCTTGTACCCCGTCTGCCTCTCCTTCTGAAGAACCCCCTCTGAACATAAGCTGAAGAGGAGGTCTGGGTTTGGTAAAAAGGCCTGTGAAAAGGCCTGCCTCTACCCCTGGGGGGCTGCCTCTGAGGAGTGGCTTGCCGTTCCTTGGCTTGTGCACTCCTATAAGTGGTTCTATATTCATCCATTTTCTTCATATAATTCTCTGTCTGCTCCCCAAACAGAGAATTTCCCACCACAGGAAAATCCACAGCCTTAGCCTGGGTATCCTGTGACAAACTAGTACACCTGAGCCAAGCCAATCTACGAAAAGCCACAGATGTAGCCATGACTCTAGAGGATCCATCATTAGAATCCACTGCAGCATGGAACTGCACCTTAGATGCCTTAATACCATCAGCAGCCACCTGCTCCAGCTCCTTGGCAAGCTGGCCAGGGGCCTGTTTGGCTAAAGCCATGACAGTATCCCATTTAAATTTTTGGTATCTTGCAACATAAGCCATATAATTTGCTTGTCTGAGTCCCAAGGACGCTGCCATGTATTGTTTTTTAGCCATGGCATCAATCTTCCTGGAGTCCTTGGCAGGAGGATGTGAAGCCAGGGGAATATTAGCCTTATCACAGGCTGCAGCCTGAACTACCCCAACATGGCTGCATTGCTGTGAAAGAAATTCTGTATCAGGACCTGACAAAGTGCACCTCCTGTCCATCTTTTTATCCACAGGAGGCACAGAATTAGGAGCTTTTAAAATTTTTATTGTTTGTTTCCTAAAGGATTTATGTAAAGGAATAGACAATCTCCTGGACTCTGGGATATCCATCATCTCCACAAAGTCAGGCTCCTCTTGCTCATCCACAGCTTCCTCCAAAGGAAGCTGGAGGGTTTCAGCAACTTTTTTATAAAACAGAAAATGAGAAGGGGACTCAGCAAGCCTAGGGGGAGATTCTCTTAAAGGTCTGTCTGGGGAGATGTCCGGTTCAATGGGCACATCCAGACTTTCAAAGTCACATTCACACTGTTCATAATCATCCTCCCCCTCCTCTGGTTCATAAAACTCCTCTATATCATATTCTTGAACCGGTGGAACCGACCAAACCGACCTCTTGCCAGATAGTGGCGGTTCAGACGGAACCGGGGAAAGTGACTGGACAATTTGGATTGCCCTGGCTATCTCTGCAGCAGTTGGAGAAGGGATTTTTGACTCTACATCTGCTGATTTTCTAGTTCTCTTTGCTGGAACTAGCTCCTCAGAGTCAGCTTTACGTTTGCCCGAGGAAGTCTGGCCCTGGTCAGAGAGCACTCCCTCCGGTTCGGTTGGCACCGAACCGGGCTGGCCATCCGGGTCAGCGGACTTTTTGGCCTCTCGTTCCCTGAGCCTACCAACTCTCTTATCTACGGTAGCTGCAGGGAAATTCTTGCAAATCTGGCAGTCTGCATTGAGGTGGTCAAACCCCAGACAATAAACACATGTGGTGTGTGGGCCAGCCTTGGCAAAGGCTTCCCCACAGACACTACAGTGTTGAAACCCAGTGGGCCCGGTTTTTCTTTTGGGTTTCTCAGACATAATGCCAGCCTAACCAAAAACTTGCCCTTTTTTTCGGCAGTGCCAGGCAAGACACCCTTATCGGTTCCCAACCGTGTCATGGGTCGTGGAAAAAACCATAATGAAATCCAGTTTTTTTAGAACCGATAAGAACCGGGAACCGCACTCTAAATGCTTCAGAATAAAGTTTCCACACAACCTGATCGGTTCAAACCGAACCGATAAACATTTACAGGTTCCACACAGAAATAAACCTATCTATTACTTACAATACCATAGACAGAGCTTGAACCGATCGGTTTGCGGTTAAAATAATGATAATCGCGGTTGAATTTAACCGAAAAAACTCTTTAAACCGAGAAAATGAACCGAGCAGTAGGAGGAATCTCCGGAGCGACTGTTCAGTGAGGCGGAGTAAAGAATCTGACAGTTTCGGTTTGAAATATCCCAGACAGAGCTTCTCTAACCGAGCTCGTGCTCTAAGTTCCATGCCCTGCATGGAAGTTAACTCCTTCACCTCCGGAGCAGTTCTAATGGTGGGACAAACTGCAATAGTCATAATATAGCAAGACTTCATGTTGTTTGAACACCCCGTCAAACACCTTTTCCACGTGCAAAGAAAGAACTGCAGCTGGAATGGTACGTTGATAGATATGGATAAGGAGAAGGGTATGACATAATATTGTCGTTTGGCACTGCTGTATAAATACAGATTGGTTAGAGTGAATTAATATAGGTAAAATTGAATCAAGCCATTGCGCCCAAACAGCCATGCAGAGTTTGTAATCCGTGTTGAGGACAGATATGGAACGATATGAGGAAGGAAACGGGTCTTTTTCAGGTTTCGGTAAGGCAGATGATGTTTATTTCCAGGAGTGAGGGGGAAGGTTCCCATCATTGACCCCTTCAGTCGTGCGAGAGAGAGACTATGGAACAGTTCCTTCTTAAAACGTTAATACCATTCTATGGTGTACCAGTCTGGGCCAGGACATTTCTGTGAGTGTTAGGACAAAAAGTAATTCCTCGATTTGTAATAGGAACAGTCAGTGCCTCTTGCTGTTCTGCAGTAAGCTTTGTTAAAGATAGCTGTGAGAGATGGGAAGGAAAGGATGAAGGGGTACCGGTGAGGTGTCCGTATGCAACAGTTTATAATCTTGAAACATTGTTCTGACTTTGGGTACATCAGTAATGACAGCTCATGTAGCTAAATCCTTGATTTGGCTAATGCAAACTGTCTGTCTCTGGTGCCGGAGCTTACATGTCAGTAGGTGGGCTCCCTGTGCACCTCCTTCATAATTTTAAGTGTCTGAGAAAGGTGTGAGCTAGGAGAACCAAGCTACCAGTTATTTCCTGTATCTCCTGACTCAATTTTTAAATGTTGTCCAGTGCACCCTGGTCCCCAGACATATAAAGCGACTACAGGGTTTGTATTTGGTAGGTGATGGAGGTGCATCTAGCAATCTGCTTTCTCTTCTGGGAAGCATACAGTTTTATTTCTCCCTAGAGGACAGTCTTAATGATGGACCACAGAATTGACTGGGAAATCGCTGGGGATGAATTACCCAAGATCACTTGTCGATCCTTTCAGTGATGAATTGAGTGACCTCCCAGTTACATAGCAGCGTAGTATTAAATTGCCAAAAAGGAAGTTTGTCACCTTACCTAGCTTTAATTCTAATACCAGTCAAGTACTGTCCGATAGTATACAGGGACCGTAAGAAAGGTCTTGTATGGAAATGTTTGCAAGAAGGAAAAAAAGTAGTAAATTCTAGAGTAACTTTTGTGGTGTGCGAATAATGTGTAGGCACGAGTGGAAGGAAAGAAAGGTCCTCCAGACATTGAGAAAACCTACAGTGAAATCCACCTGGATGAAGCGCAGTCTGGTTTACTGCATGATTGAAGGGATTAACTCCCATTAAAATTGCACTGTTTGCTGCAGTAACTCTACTGCAGAATTCTGCAGTGCTGCGCTCCATCCTGATGGGCTTCACTGTAAGTGTGCCAGATTATGGCAGAGTACTTTCTGTGCTGCTGTAAATCAGGATTTACACAGGTTAGAGGTGTCTTAAGTCCAGTGACAAGACCAAATTAAAGTCTCTGCCTAAAATCAGTTGACCCTGGTAAAGGTCCAGAAGCTTGTTAAGAAAATGACAAAGAACGGGGGTATTAGAGTTAGGAGGGAGATAAAGATTGGTCGGTAATTTCCATGGTAAAGCATTAGCCTTGCAGGATAACAAAATGACCGAATGGGTCGGCGTATTCCTGATGAAGGATAAAAGGTGATGTCAACAGAAGTAAAGTAGCCATACCTCGCAGTTTACCTTCTTTATACAAGGATGCATGGACAACATACCTCCCTCCCCCCATTCCAGTTTTGCAGGAGTAGATGCAACTCCAGAACAAAAACCACATTGGCTGGATTTGCTCGAAGATGCTGCATTAATTTGGCCTGCTTAGTAGGATTATTTAAAACCATTGATATTAAGAGTTAAAGTTCATTTCACCAGGAAAACTCCATTAAGCAAGCTCATTTACAAGGAGGGCCTACCAAAGACAATACAATATAAGTTACTAGACAAAGTATTGGTGAACAACGCATAATTCAAAGAAAATGCTAGTCTACAAATATACAATACAAATATGGAACAGTAATTTACAATAAGTGTAACAGCGACGTAAACAAGCAATTTTTACATTACTAACAAAGTAAATAGGGAGGAATAACTCCAGTTGGGGGATAAAAGTAGTGACTGTTGAGTGGTGTTAACTTAGCATAGAAAGACACGCTGACTAGTGTGACAGTGGCAATCTTCCAGTAGGAGACTGCTAATCAGGGATTTGATGATCCTGATAGACTATTTTGGAGAGCTTGAGGGAAGACTGCAGTTTGTTCCGGGCAGAGGGAATAGCGTAGCTGATGGCAGCTTCACCAAAGTGGGTGTGGAACTTTAAGTTGCATCTGACAAGATAATGGAGTTTTTCCTAAGAGAGTAACAGTTCTAAGTACGGTGGTATAGGGACAAAATATATAGGGGGTTTATTCAGTAGTATTTTATAGGCCCTGGTACAACTGGATCATCCTTCTGGTGTTGAGGGACATCAACCCACTGCCAAATAGAGGGCACAGTGGTGGGTCTTGAATGGAGCGTTTATTATAAAAAAAACAATGGCACAGTGTACAGGAACATCTAGTTTGTGCAGGTTGGAGGCTATGCAACTGTTGTACGTAATGTCTGTGTAATCGAGAAGGGGGAGGAAGGTGGCTTGGTCTAACCTTTTTCCTAACGTCAGTGGGGAAGAGGGATTTGTTCCTACAGAAAAAGCCCAATCTAATTTTTAGTTTTTTTTAAGTGCGAGTTTTAATATGAACAGCAAAGGATAGGTTATCTAGCCAAAATCCTAGATACCTGAATTTATCTACAACCCTAATGAATCCCCTAGTAGGGTTGTAATGAGTACAGGAATGCTGTGCCTGAGTAACTAGGTTGGAGAGTGTGTGGGTGAAAAATATATGCCTGTGTTTTACAATAGCTTTGATTTCCAGGATCACTGGAGCAGCTGCACAGGGGAGGGAGCTGGATGTCATTGTCCACCTAGGTACAAATGACCTGGCTGAGAAAGGGATCCGAGCAGTGCAGGAAGAGTTTGTGAAGTTGGGGAGGGGCCTTAGACAAGTAGCACGCATGGTAACCTTCTCAGAGGTACCACCTGTCTATGGCATGGGTGAGGCTAGGGTGCTCCACACCATGGGATTCTATCAGTGGTTGAAAAACTGGTGCAGAGCTCAGGGATTTGGCTTCATTGGGGACTGGGGGTCCACCTGGAATGATGCAGGCCTATACTGCCGTGATGGTCTGCATCTGTTCAGGAGGGGAACCAGAATCCTAGGTGATGGGCTTAAATGCTTCATTGGCAAGCATTTAAATTAGCAGGGGAGGCACTGGAAAGGAGCAGGGAAATCCCAGGCCACCAAAAAAAAAAATCAGGGTAGTAAGTGAGGTAAACACCAACATAGAGATGTCAATAGGGAGAAGCGCGAGGGTAAATGGAGAAAGTGACAAACGGAATAAGGATAGGGATGGGGCAAAAAGGGGTAAGGCCATCAAGAAAGGAGGGTAGTGAGTACCAATGCCCGTAGTCTGGGCAACAAGCTCCCTGAACTGGTGGCCTTGATGGAAGAGGGATGCCTGGATATCGTAGCAATCACAGAAACATGGTACACAGAGAACCATGACTGGGATGTTAACATACCAGGGTACACAACCTACAGGAGAGACAGGGAGGGCAGAAGAGAGGGGAGTAGCTCTCTATGTAAGGGAAGGGATAAAAGCAACTGAACAAAAGAGTAAACAGGGAGGAGAGGAGGCACTGTGGGTCACCTTAGAGACTGGAAATGGCACCACAATTCGCACAGGGGTTGTATACAGACCCCCATGTCAGGGGGAGGGAATGGACAAGGATATGATGGAAGGCATCCTTAGAATGGCAGAGAAAGAGGAGATACTGTTGATGGGGGACCTGCATATGCCAGATGTTAACTGGAGCACCTTTGCTGCAGCCACATCCAAGAGCAGGGCCATTCTCTATGCCCTACATGTGGCATGCCTCAGACAGCTAGTTTTGGAACCCACTCGTGAGGGAGCAATCTTAGACCTCATACTCTCAAATAGAGACAGTGAGAGGATCTCCGATCTAAAAGTGGATAGCCATCTGGGAACAAGTGACCACCGAAGTGTGGTTCACGATAAACCCGGCTACAGAGTCAAGCCATACAAAAGTGAGGGTACTGGACTTGAGGAGGGCTGACTTTGGCAAGATGGGAGAGTGCCTTAGAAAAGCACTAGCAAACAGGCTAGGAGGAGGGGTGGAGCAACAATGGGGAAATATCAAAACTGCCATCACAGAGGCAACAAGCCTGTGTGTGAAGTAAATAAATCAAAACGAAAGAAAAAGCCAATGGTTCTCAAAAGAGGTGGTGGTGAAGGTTAGGGAGAAAAAGATAGCATTTAGGAAGTATAAGGAAACACAGAAGGAGCAGGACAGAGAACTGCACCAGTTAAGGCAGAAGGAAGCAGGAAGGGTAGTTAGAATAGCAAAGGCCCAAACTGAGGAAAAATATAGCCAACTCGGTTAAGAAGGGGGATAAAACCTTTTATAGGTATATCAGGGAGCATAGAAAGACAAAGTGAGGGAGGGATTGTGAGGCTGAACAGAATAGATGGTGGGTGGGCAGAGAGTGACAGTGAAAAAGCAGGGATGCTGAATGAATACTTCTGTTCAGTATTCACAAAAGAGGACGTCGGGGAGGTGCCTAATCCAATTAACAGAAGCACTCTGGAGAGGGGGGTCGATCCCAGTCCTTTCACAGAAGAAAGGGTTCTGAAAGAACTCCTAAAACTGAAGGTGGACAAAGCAATGGGGCCAGATGGAATTCACCCCAGAATTCTAAAAGAATTAAGCAGAGAACTAGTGACACCACTGACTACCCTTTATAACAAATCATGGCAGGATGGTGTGGTACCTGAGGACTGGAAGAAGGCTGATGTGATTCCTCTTCACAAAAGTGGGAGCAAGACAGAGGCAGAAAACTACAGACCTGTCAGTTTGACTTCTGTGGTAGGGAAAGTGGTGGAATCACTTCTGAAGGAAAGAACTGTTGAGTACCTAGAGGCCAGTGGGGCCCAGGACCCAAGGCAGCATGGATTCACAGCGGGAAGTCATGTCAGACGAATTTAATTGATTTCTTTGACTAGGTGACCAAAGTAGTAGACCAGGGAGGGGCTGTGGACATGGCCTACCTAGACTTTTAGCAAGGCATTTGACACAGTCCCACACAAAGATTAGTAGTCAAATTAACCAGCCTTGGGTGGGTCCCAGGGTGGTAGCCTGGGTAAAACATTGGCTGAACAACAGGACACAGAAGGTAATTGTAAATGGAGTCCACTCTGAAGAAAGAGGGGTTACTAGTGGGGTTCCGCAGGGTTCAGTACTGGGTCCAGTCCTTTTTAATGTCTTTATAAGTGACATTGCAAAGGGACTGGAAGGAAAAGTATGCCTCTTTGCAGATGACACAAAGATCTGCAACAGGGTTGATGCACAAGGAGGCGTGGAAAGGATGAGAAGGGACTTGGCAAGGAGGAATGGTCAGAAGTATGGCAGCTTGGATTCAATGCAAAGAAGTGCAGAGTAATGCACCTGGGAAACAAAAACCGAGCAGAAGATTACACAATTGGGGGGGGAGTAGTAACAACAACAAAATGGAAAGGGACCTGGGGTAATCACATCAGATGACCTAAGGTTCGCAAGCAATGTGAGAAGGCGGTAGGGAGGGCTGGGGGGGATACTGAGATGTATAGGGAGAGGCATCACCAGCAGAAAACAGGAAGTTGTTATCCCCCTGTACAGACAGTTGGTGAGACCCCATCTGGAGTACTGTGTCCAGTTCTGGAGAACCCATCTCTGCAAGAACATAGACAGGATGGAGGCAGTTCAGAGCAGGGCAACTAAAATGGTGCCGGGTCTGCAAGAGAAGCCATAAGAGGAGAGGCTAAAGGAGCTTAATATGTATACCTTGAGGAAAGGAGGGAGAGGGGGGACATGATAGAAACATTTGAGTACCTCAGTGGAATCAACAAAGTCCAAGAGGGTAGCATCTTTCAGAAAAAGAGATGTGCAAGAACAAGGGGACACAATCTGAAGATAGATGGGGTATGGCTCAGGGGCAATGTGAGGGAAGTATTTTTTCACAGAGAGGGTGGTGGACACATGGAACAGCCTTCCTGAGGAGGTTGTGGGGTCTAAAACTGTGGAAGAATTCAAGAATGCATGGGGCAGACATAAGGCAATTTTTGTGGAGGGTAGGAAGAAACAGGCTGTTGGTTAAATAGGATCTGCAGCTTATCCTCTAGGTAGGGAAATGGGCAGACTAGGTGGGCCCAAGCGGTCCTTATCTGCCGTCAAAGTCTATGTTTCTATAATAAGTTACCCTTGATTAGTGCAGTGCTACCTCCAGAACTCAGATGGAAATGTTGATGGCTTGCCTGGCTGTCTCGCTCTGTGGCACTGCAAGCACAGGTGACAGCTATAGGTCATGATACGAGCCTGATATGCAGAGATACACATGAGGGTGCATTCAGAGGTAAATGTCTTCCTTCCAAGAGCATCCATGTGGGCGGAATCTGTATCTGGAAGTCAGTCATGCGTGAGGCTCTGAGGCCTCAATGGGGTCTGCAGGATCTGAGGCTTCGAGGTGAGGTATCTCACTTGCAGACCCTGCAACTGCACGATACCACATGAGGACGTCCCTTGGGTTGGCTGGATTGACAAATGGACATCTCCACAAGGCCCTGGAAGCCTCCTCCATAGCTCTAAACCAAGGAGGAATGACTACAAAGTTGATATTGTGAACCCTGAAAGTCCCTACAGTAGGGCTGCCAGATTACGGCCTATATAGCCCTCAAGCTCAAGAACCGGGAGCCTCTCCACCAAGAATCACTAATACAAAGTCTACTCAGCAGCAGGAGGAAGGTGGATAGATGATTCATTGTCTTCTAAGGAGGATATCGACGGAGACAAGGCACAGCTTCCAGGTAGGGTCAGTACCGGGGAGAAGGGCCTGCAGTGATCCCTATCAGACTCCCTCTGCAAGTCCTAGAAGGCACCAACCCACGCTGTTTGTGTTGCTCCCATGTTAGCGGCCCCATAGGGCTGATTAACAAGAGCATCCTATCAAGGAAATGGCGAGGTCCCTCTAGCGGGGGGGGGGGTCCCTCACATCTTGGGAGGCCACAGCCAGAGCTGCAGAACTGCATAAAGGGCATAACCCAAGGAGACAGCCCAACAGAGCTTCCCGAATAGTGTCCTCCTATATCCAAGGACAGACCAAATTGGTGCCTGGGGAGGGTCCAGGTGAGGAGACTGGAGCAGTACAAGTCGCACAGAGTGACCCTTGGTCCTCACTGTTGACAATGTCCTCCAGCAGTTCTGGGAAGAAGTCTGTCTCCAGGTCATTGCCCAACTCCAAGTCAGTGCTGCCTCTGGCACCATGCTCAGGTTTACCAACGTCTTTGGACACAGGACACCCTATTCCCCATTACAGCATTCAACAATGTCCTCGATCCTCGATACACACATCGCACATGGTGCTGTCACCCTCCTTGGTGTCGCGGATGACACTGGCGATGACCTTCAAGCTGACATCATCACCGGCATCTCGCTCGAAGTCAGGCCCTACACCACTGTCACCATGTCCAGAGCCACCCCCTCCAATGGAGTCACTGGTGACATCACCATAAGGGACAGTCTCCAAACTGGCATCAGGACTGACAACAGCATGGTTCCAGTCCCTGCCTCAAGACCGTGAGCATTGTCAAAGGAAGTCCAACATAATTTATGGGTCACTTGCCACGTCGTCACAGCAAATGGTGACAACAGCATGGGTAACACCAGAGGACAAAGTTGAGGTGTCCAACAGTGTAGACCATGCATATAGCTTTGGCCTCACCAACTGGGTTGTCTGCTGTTCAGTCAGACTGTGAAGGGTTTTCAGCCAGCCACCCAGAAGGAGCCACTTGTTCATCAGATTCTACCACCAGAGTCTCTGATGTCTCTGCACAGTGAAGTCCAGAAGAAGTCTGTACTTCCACAGAACCAGAGGTCCTGGAAAGAGGCCCATGGGAAGGGTCTAGAGATTTACCTTGGACACACACATGCGATGTCTGCCTCCAAAGGGGGAGATCAGGCGACCCCCAGTTCAAATGTGAGGTTCTTTAACATATGACAGTCCATGGAGAAGTAAGCATCCATGTTGTGCTCTAGTTCAAGGAAGGCCGCACAGATCTGATGCCAGTCCATTGTAGCCATTTTGGTTTTGCAGGGGCACAAATGCATGATGGGTGGCTTCAAGACTTTCCTTTTCGACATGGCCTCTTTAGCCTCAGCTTTTGGCATCATGCGGAAAGAAAATAAGACAAATGCAGCACCATAAAACACGAAACAACATGGTAACTACAGTGACACTAAAAAGAACTCAGCAATGAGGCAAACTAAGGAGCACTCCTACGATGTGCTCTCAACAGTTAGAAGAACAAAACTGAGGTTGGCGAGGGAGTCAGCAAATGTTATTGGCTAGCACGTGGCACCACATGGGGGTGTGTAGGCAACATGCTGATTAACTGTTGCCGTACCACTGATCAAAGTTTTTCTCCTGTGGTGTCCTAGTGCCTCCAGCCCAGATCCATAAGTGGGAATCAATGATGACTATTGAGTTGTGTATGATATAAAATTTTTCCCTGCCTAGGCAAATGTGTTGCCACTGGAGACGAGCTTTATGTAAACACCCTGGGATCTGATGGTGGGCCAAAGATTATCACTTTAAAATGAAACTGAGCATTGCCGGCCCAGTGGTGCAGAAGGCTGAGGCGCTGGATACCTTACCTTGCACTAAACCAGCGACCCGGGTTCAGGAATAGACTCAGGTCGCCCGGGGGTTGGCTGGGGCAAGGAAGGATTAAGCATCTGCTGATTGCTCTCCTTCCTCGGGGCTGGGGGAACGCAGTACCACGCTGTAGATTGACAGCCAGCAGAAGCTGGGAGTCAGCATAGGTGCGATGCTAGAATGGGGTGGACCAACGCACAAGGATGTAAAGACTGCCTCCACAGAGGTGGAGACAGTCGCCCCTGCCCATTGCATGTGTGTGGGCCAGAGAAGAAAAATGGAAAATGGTTCAGAGCTGGCAGGCTCTGTGATGGTGGGCTGTGCCTGTACGGGAAAGCTGACCAGAGCGCTGAATCCCCTCCAAGGGAGGGGCCAGAGCTGCCTGCCAGCTCTGAGCAGGAGGAAAACATGAATCAAAAAAAAAAAAACTGAGCAGGCCCACCTCTGAATCTCAGATAACTTTCTGTGGCACAGTTTTATTGAAAATGGAAATATACTTTCTTTAAGTCCAATGACTCCAGCCAATCCTCTTTTTATAGTAATGCAATCACCATCTGCAGAATTAACACATTCTGAATCTCTTCTTTTTTAGGTGCCTGTTCAGGAAGCTTAGGTCCAGACTAGGCTACCATGCCCCATTTTTATTCAGAAAGAGGAAGCACCTAGAAAAGAAGCCCAGCTGGGAAACGGGTATTGTTTCCACTGCAGTTAGCTGAATACATGTTCTCACTTCCAATTCTAGTAGCATGTTGTGCTCTAAACTTTGAGCTGAAAAGACTGAATTTGCCCGACTTTGACAACATGGGCAGAACTGACAGCGAGTGGTTGGACTTTGCTTGGGCTGGAGCAGCTGAAGCACATTTCTACATGGCTCTCCTGCCGCTGTCTCACCCTGTGCCCCTCTGAATAGGGTATTCATGATGTACAAAGGACCTGTAAGCCAATCCCATATCTCCCTTCTATATAAACGAACATACAAAATTTGCCAGCAGAATAAGGCCATTTTGGTCTATCGAGTCTGCTCGTTTTTGCAGCTAGCAACCGTATTCTGCAGCTGCCCCCCTCCTCAACCCCCCTTATCCTCCCTCTCACCCTGTCCCAGCCCCTTTTGAAGCTGCCCACTGTTTTACAGGCCACCACCTCCACTGGTAACGTGTTCCACCCTGTCACTACCCTCTCTGTAAAAAAAGTGTCTCCTCATCTCCCTCCTGAACCCACACCCCTCCAATCTCATGTCATGGCCCCAAGTGACCCTCCCCACTCTTACCCTGAATAGCCCCTCTGTACCAGTCTAGTTTATCCCTCTCATGTACCTGAATGTCTCGATCATATCCCCTCTGTCCCTCCTCTCCTCCAGTGAGTACATGTTCAGCTCTTTTAGCCTACTCTTATACAGTAAGTACCCCAGCCCCGGGATCATCTTGGTCACTCTTCACTGCACCCCTTACAGTAATTTAATGTCCCTTTTTAGGTACGGGCACCAGAACTGCACACAGTACTCAAGTTTAGGTCTAACCAGTGCTCTATATAGCAGCAGAATCACCTCCCCCCTCCTTGATGTTATTTCTCTTGTGATGCAACCCGACATTTTGTTGGCCCTTGTCGTTGCTTGCCTACAATGTGCCGAGTTGTTCATTTATCCCGTGATGACCACCCCCAGATCCTTCTACTCCTCAGTCTCTGCCAGCTGCACCCCTCCCAGCTGGTAGTTTCTCCTTGGATTTTTTGCTCCAAGATCCAGTACCTTACACTTTCTGGCATTGAACCCCAGCTGCCAAATGTCTGACCAAGACTCCAGCTTATTCAGATCTTCCTGCAGACGTTGCCACCCCTCCATGTCATCCACCACCGTCCCAATCTTGGTGTGGTCAACAAACAGGCTGCTCTTGCCCTTGGATATGCTTGCAATAAATATCCCAAATGACACTGGTCCCAGCACCGAACCTGTGGAACCCAACTCATCACCACCCTTGGGGATGAGAGTTCCCCTTCCACCACCACCCTCTGCTGCCTCCCCCATAGCCAGCCTGTCACCCATTCCACCATTTTTGGCCCTGCCCCTGTGCCCTCAAGTTTTATTCCAAGTCACCCATGAGGCACCGAGTCAAATGCCTTGCTGAAGTCTAGGTACAGGACATCCACCGCATGGCCCTTGTTCATCTGCCTAGTTACCCAGTCATAGTACTCAACCAGGTTGGTTTGGTAGGATCTTCCCATGACAAATCCATGCTGTCTACTGTCCTACAGCCCACTGGACTCCAGCAGGGAGACCAGTTTCTCCTTCAGGATCATTTCCATTAGCTTCCCCACGATGGATGTGAGGCTCACCGGTCTGTAGTTCCCTGGTTCATCTTTGAGGCCGCTCTTTTGCAGGGGAACCTTGTGAGCCAACCTCCAACTACTGGGCATGCATCCCGAATTTAATGAGGCATTGAACAAACCTGCCAAGGGCCCTGCTAGGATCTCTGCTAGCTCCTTCAGTACCCTGGGGTGAATGCCATCTGGCCCTGGTGCCTTGTCCACCCTCAGCGCTCTCAAGCCCTCCAGCACTCTGCCTTTCGTGGTCACCCCATCCATTACTCCCTCCCCAGCCTTTACTGCCACCCCCTTGGGTAGCACATCCCCTCTCTCTTTTGTAAATACTGAGCAGAAGTAGTCATTGAGTGTTTCTGCCTTTTCTCCCCCTTCTCAACCCATCCCCCGTCCCCCTTAATCCTTACTATCTGTTCTTTACAACTCCTTTTCTCTCTGATGTACCCGGAAAAGCCCTTTTCCCCCTCCTTTATCCCTGTCGCTATCCTGAGCTCTTTGGTGGCCTTTGCTATTCTTACTGCTCTTGTCACCTCCGCTTTCCTCCCTACTGGTGCTCCCAATCTTTCCCCTTCCCGATTTCCTGTATCTCTTGAAGGCCACCATCTTTCTCCTCACCTTTTCCACAACCCCCCTGCTCATCCAGCTTGGCCTTTTTGCTCTGACCTTTTTAGTCAGAGTCCTGGAATTGGTAACCTCTAGTATACCCCCTTTATGAGCTCCCATCTCTGGTCTGTGTCCAAACTAGGCTGGATCCTCGCCAGGTACCCCCTTGCTATCTCCCCCATCTTTGCAAAATCCACCCGCCTGAAATCCAACACCTTCATGTTGGACGCCACCCCCTCTTTGCCCATACTCAGCCTGAACCATACTGAGTGATAGCCATTCCCCGCTAATGGTTTGTCCACCCTTATATCCCTCACAAACTCCTCATTTGTGAGCCCTAGATCGAGAGTGTTCCCACCCCTTCTTGGTTTGCCAACCACCTCTGTCAGGAAGCTTTTCTGAAGGGGGTCCAGCAGAACCTGCTCCCTTTTACTGTTGGTGGCTGGGGTTCCCCAGTCAACCCCCGGCAGGTTGAAGTCCCCCACAACCACCACATTCCCCTTCCCACATTCCCTTCTAATCTGCCTCACAAGTTCCCAGTCCAGCTCTTCTGTCTGGGAGGGTGGCCTGTACACCACTCCCATCCGAAGAGTCCTTTTCCTGGAATCCTGGATTAGCAACCATAAAGACACTGTTTCTCCCCCCAACGCACTTTAGCCCCCTTCTTCACATATATTGCCACTCTCCCCCTCCTGTTACCCCTAGCCCTACAGAATATTCTGTACCCTGGGACCGCCAGGTCCTGGTCATGGTATTGGGTGGCCTATGTTTCCATGATGGCTGCCATGTCCACCTCCCCTTCCACCATGGGGGAGACCATATATGGTCTATCGGGTATAGAGGACCTCTCTTTTACAGTTAAATTCACTTTCTGTTCATCAATTATTTTTATGTAGATATCAGTTTTGTCCTCAAATAAGAAAGTACCTTTGAAGACAAAATCAACTGCTTTATTCTACATGTCCTGAGACAACCCAGTTGTCCCAAGTCATGCAAATCACCTATAAGACACTGAATTTCCTAAGCCTCGAGAAGCAGTGTAATTCACATCGACAATCATTTGAAACTGATAATTAGCAGCTTCCTATCAGTTTTCACAGAATGTGCACAGGGGCGGGGTGAGCTCTCACAAAAACGCTGGACTATATTCCAGTGTACTCCTTTTTTGCCATATAGTACATCCATCAGGCTAGAATCCTTATCAGGGGATGAAACTGCCAGATAAACTTCTGCTTTTCTGCAAGCTGCTGCTTGTTATCACTCCCTCAGGTTCAGGATGAGTATAAGTAAGCAATAAGCCACAACAGGGTGTGTGTTAGACACTAACACATGGCTAGGGGGCATAGTGAGGCACGAGGCCACCGGCCGAGTGCGTTCAGCCTCCTAGCCGTGTGTTAAAGTGTCTAACACACACCCTAGAGTGGCTTATTGTGCTTATGAAATGGCTATCAAAAATACAGATGCATGTGATAGCTAAAATGTATAGTATTTAATAGTGAAAAAAAGTTTAATGTTTGTCTTAATTTTTAATAAAATAGTTCCTCCACCTGTTTTTTTTTTTGTTTTTGTTTGTTTTTTTGAATTGAAGACTTTTGAGCTGCTAAGGCTTCCTTAGTTGTATTTTTTTTTCTGTGTTACCCCGATGCGAAAGTGGCGTTAGGAAACTGAACGTGTTGTATTATGCTGTTTTCCAAGGTACAGATGACCAGTACATTGTTTTGGGAAGTACATGGGGAAAACAAAATTTTTAAGTAGAGAGCAAGCGTGTGGGCTTTTAAGTAGAGAGCGAGCATGTGGGCAGGTTGGAAATCATCCATTCGGCTGTTCACTGTACAGTGTGCGAATGGGTGTGGAAGCAGTAGGTTTATGAGGAGAGTGAGAGAGCGGGTTTCCTGGTGGAGGACAGATTGTGCCTGCCATGAAACAATTTTTAAGTAGAGAGTGAGTGTGCAGGTTGGAAATCGGCTATTTGGCTGTTTGCCTTACAGCGTGCAAGTGGGTCTGGAAGCAGTACGTTTCTGAGAGCGAGGGAGCGGGTTGCCGGGTGGAGGGCAGATTGTGCAGCCTGCCATGCAAGTGACGGTACTGCCGAGCAGGAAGAGGCTGACTTATTAAATGGGTACAAGAAACCTGGTTAATTGATTTCTCACTAAAGCAACCAGAAAACATTTTCTTTCAGCTTTGAACTAAACCTTACAGTTTTCTGGTTGCTTTAGTGAGAAATCAAGATGGCTGATTATTTTTTCTCAACATTCTATTTTGGGCTTACTTACGAAAATCCCTGCTCAGCTTATAGCCTATACTTTTTCCTGTATGTTAGAAATATTAACATACAGCTAGTGGCCAATGAAATTACTAGATTTCTTGTACCCATTTCATAAATAAAGTTAGTACACGCACTGGTTACCATGTATCTTTTCTTCATCCTCTTGTCTATGGCTGTACGGGATGAAAGCATAGCACGGATGATCTAAGTAGCATTTTGAAAAACTCTACGAATGGGAATGGATGAAAAAATTACTCATCTTAGTAATGTTGTTTCTTCTAGTGGAGTCTTGCTATATTCTAACATATGCAGTGGGTCCCAACCTTCGAACTGTTCCGGAGGTGAAAGAGTTAACTTTCCATGCCAGGCATGGAACGCTGAGCTTCGAGCTCGGTTGAAACTCTGTCTGTTGTTCTTCAAACTCAAACCGTCAGATCTTTGAGCAAAACTCACTGAGGTCCTGTGTGGAAGCTGTAAACCTACACTAGCCAACTGGCTACTAAACATAAGAACACATTTTTTGGTCCCAAAACAAAGACTCAAGTCAGGAGACCCAAAAAATGAAAAACACAACCCCAAGTCACCCCAAGAAAGGAGGGGTGAAAAACAACAAGGTGGGCACCTACTAAGTGCCAACACTGCACTGCCCACCCACGTCCCAAAAACAGAGGTTCTGAGAGGGGCAGGCTGGGGGTGAGGTCAGAATATAGCAAGACTCCATTAGAAGAAACAACATTACTAAGGTGAGTAATTTTTCTTCAAACAACATGAAGTCTTGCTATATTCTGACATATCTGAACTACAAGCAGTACCTCCATGGAGGAGGGACAGAACATACTTAGGAAATAGGCTCTGAAGCACAGCTGTGCCAAACCGAGCATCACTCCTAGCCTGGATGTCCAGGGAGTAATGCTTGGTAAAAATGTGAACTGTTTTCCAGGTAGCTGCTTGACATATCTCTAAAATAGGGATGTCCCTGGCAGCAGCCAGGGAAGCAGCTGTACCTCTGGTAGAGTGAGCCCTCAGGCCTGAGGGATGAACCTTACCCGGTTTCTCATAGCAAAATTGGATACAAGAGACAATCCACCTGGCAATGGATCTTTTAGTGGAAGGTTTCCCTTTACCAGCCTCACCATAAGTGAGGAACAGTTGGAGGGAGTCAAACCTGTGACCCTTGGTAAGCTCTATGTAGTAACTAAGGGCTCTCTTCACATCTAAGCTGTGCAGCCTCCTCTCACCAGAGGAGGAATGGTCAGTGAAGTACACTGGAAGAGATATAGATTGATCAAGGTGGAAATCTGAAACCACCTTAGGCAAGAACTTCCTGTTAGTCCTGAGGACCACCTTATCTCTATGAAAGGAGATAAAATCAGGCTCCACTGACAAAGCTTGTAATTCACTTATGCGTCTGGCAGAAGTGATGGCTACCAGAAACATGGTCTTCCAAGTCAAGTACTTAAGCTCTGCTGAAGACAAAGGCTCAAAGGGGGGTTGCATAAGCTGAGCAATGCAAACATTAAGATCCCAGGCGGGGGCAGGGTCCCTGAATGGAGGGTTGGTGTGAAGCAATCCCTTGAAAAACTTGGAGAATACAGGGTGAGCAGAAAGAGAAGAGGGCTTACCTGCTGAAATAAAAGCAGACACAGCTGCCAGATGCACTTTTAGGGTAGCTGGTCTCAGCCCCAAGCTATTTAAGTGGACCATATAATCCAGGACTGTGGGTAAATCAGCAGATTCTGGGAAATATCTTTCAGAGTACCATATGAAAAACCTCTTCCATTTGGAATTATAAGTAGCCCTGGTGGAAGGTTTTCTAGAAGCCTTCAGGATATCCATTACACCTTGGGAGAGGTGTAAATCAGCAAACTCTAACTCTTCAAGAGCCAGGCCTTGAGATTGAGAGATTTGAAGTTCGGGTACCAAACCCTCCCCTGGGCACAGGTTAACAGGTTGTGATTCCTGGGAAGACACAGGGGAAGATGGACTGCTAAGGACAGTAGGAGCGGATACCAGGGTTGTCTGGCCCAATCTGGAGCAATCAGGATCATCTTGCAGGGTTGAGATCTGATTTTGACTAGCATTTTGAACAAGAGAGGGAAGGGGGGAAAAGCATAGAGAAACTTCCCTTCCCAATTGAGAACTAAGGCATCCAGAGGGACTGAGCCCAACACTGGGGGCCTGCAGCAAAAAAGGGGAAGTTGGTGATTGGGACTGCAAAAAGATCTATCTGCGGGGTGCCCCATCTGGAAAATATCACCTCCAAGACCAGGGGCTCCAGTGACCATTCGTGATGGCCCTGGGAAATCCTGCTGACAGCATCTGCCAGGACATTGTCCTTGCCTGGGAGGTGAACTGCCGTAAGGGAGGTGTTCAGGGAGTAAGCCAGAGACCACAACTTCATTGCTTCGGTGCACAAGGCCGTAAACCGAGTGCCCCCTTGCTTGTTGATGTACCACATTGTGGTGGTGTTGTCTGTTCTGACCTGTACAACTTTGTTCTGAACAGATTTGGAAAAAGCTTGAAGTGCTAGAAAAACTGCTCTGAGTTCCAATAGATTGATGTAGAGCAGAGATTCCTGAGGGGACCACAATCCCTGGGTAGTGAGGTCGCCCATGTGAGCTCCCCACCCCAAGAGGGATGCATCTGTAGTAAGGATTAAGGAGCGAGACTGAGTGACAAAGGAACCCCTTGTCTCAGATTGCTCTGATCCTGCCACCACTGTAGGGCCTGGATCAGGGTTCGAGTCACTGGGATCAATTTGGTTAGAGGGTCTTTCCTTTGAGACCAAAGGCTCTCAAATGGAACTGAATGTCCCTCATCTGAAATCTTGCTCCCTGCACTACTGCTGTAGAAGCAGCCATGTGCCCCAGGAGCTGTAGAAAATGCCTTGCTGGTCGAGAGACCTGCAGGGTGAATGAGGAGGCCAGAGAGACCAGGGTCCTTGCCCTGTCCAAAGGAAGGAAGGCTCTGGCTTTCTCTGTGTTCAGCTCTGCGCCTATGAAGGTGAGGAGCTGTACAGGCTCTAGAACTGACTTTGAAAGATTCAGAAGGAAACCTAGAGAGGTGAGCAGTTGCTGAGTTACCTGTAGGTGTAACTTGACTTGGTCTGGGGACTGGCCTACTATGAGCCAGTCATCCAGGTAAGGGAAGATGGCAATTTTTTGCCTTCTTAGAGAAGCAACTGCTACTGCCAGGCATTTTGTGAATACCCTTGGAGCAGAGGTGAGGCCAAGGGCATTGCTCTGAACTGGTAATGGCCTGAGGGCAGCTCGAACCTGAGGTACTTTCGATGGGAGCTTCTGATGAGAATATGGAAGTAGGCATCCTTGAGGTCCAGGGACACTAGCCTGTCCCTGGCCTTAGAGAGGTAGAATAATTCCCAGAGTCACCATTTTGAATTTTGGTTTTAAAAGGTGCTTGTTTAAGTATCTGAGATCCAGGATGGGCCGCCATTCTCCTGTCTTTTTTGGGGTAAGGAAGTACCTGGAGTACAACCCTTTGCCCTGGTGTAGGGGTGGAACCCTTTCCACAGCTCTGAGAGCCAGGAGGGAAGAGACCTCTGCTTCTAGGGCAAGTGCCTCTGGTGGATTTGCAGGTGGAAAGGATCTGGTTCTCATCTTTGGAAACTTTTTGAAGCTGAGAACCAGTCCCTAGCTTACTATTTCCAGGACCCACTTGTCTGATGTCAGAGACTCCCAGTCCTGGACAAAGTAAGCCAGCCTGCCCCCTACAGGTAGCTGAGAATCGGCCCTGACAACCCCATCAGGGTGCCTGCTTGGCAGGGGCTTTTGGCCGAGGGGTGGAAGCAGGCCTGCTTGTACCCCGTCTGCCTCTCCCTCTAAAGAACCCCCTCTGGGCATAAGCAGAAGAGGAGGCCTGGGCTTGGTAAAAAGGCCTATGAAAAGGCCTGCCCCTGCCCCTGCCCCTGGGAAGCAGCCTTTGAGGAGTGGACTGCCTTTCCTTGGCCTGTGCACTCCTATAGGTGGTCCTATACTCATCCATTTTCTTCATGTAATTCTCTGTCTGCTCCCCAAACAGGGAATTACCCACAACAGGAAAATCCATGGCCTTAGTCTGGATATCCTGTGACAGGCTAGTACATCTGAGCCAAGCCATTCTGTGAAGTGCCACAGATGTAGCCATGACTCTTGATGACACATCATTTGAGTCCACTGCAGCATGGAATTGCACCTTGGATGCCTCAATACCATCAGCAGCCACCTGCTCCAGCTCCTTGGCAAGCTGGCCAGGGACCTGTTTTGCTAGAGCCATAAGAAAAATTACTCACCTTAGTAATGTTGTTTCTTCTAATGGAGTCTTGCTATATTATGACTATTTGCAGTTTGTCCCAGCCTTAGAACTGTTCCGGAGGTGAAAGAGTTAACTTCCATGCAGAGCATGGAGCTTAGAGCGCGAGCTCGGTTCAGAAGCTCTGTTAGGCTGGTTTCAAACCGAAACCGTCAGATCTTTTACGAGCAAAAACTCACTAAGGTTCTGTGTGGAAGCTGTAACCTACACTAGCCAACTGGCCACTAATATATTAACACATTTTCCATGGTCCCAACACAAAGACTCAAGTCAGTGGACCAGAAAAATAAGATAAAATAACTAAATAAACACAACACCCAAACATGAAAGAGGGCATCAATAAATGCCAACAGTGGACTGCCCACCCCATACCCCAAGTAGGAGTTCTGAGAGGGGCAGGCTCGGGGGGAGGTCATAATATAGCAAGACTCCATTAGAAGAAACAACATTACTAAGGTGAGTAATTTTTTCTTCAAACAACATGAAGTCTTGCTATATTATGACAATTGAAGAATACACAGCAGTACCTCCATGGAGGAGGACAGAACCTACTTAGAATAGGCTCTGAAGCACGGCTGTGTCAAACCGAGCATCCCTCCTGGCCTGAATATCCAGGGAGTAATGCTTGGTGAAAGTGTGTACTGTCTTCCAAGTAGCTGCCTGACATATCTCCAAGATAGGGATGTCTCTAGCAGCAGCTAGAGATGCAGCTGTACCTCTGATAGAGTGAGCCCTCAGGCCTGAGGGGGGAACCTTACCCAGCTTTTGATAGCAAAATGGATACAAGCAGATCCACCTGGCAATGGATCTCTTAGTGGCAGGTCTCCCTTTCCCAACCTCACCATAAGTGAGAAACAGTTGGAGGGAGTCAAACCTGTGACCCTTAGTACGCTCTATGTAGTAACAGGGCCCTCTTACATCTAAGCTGTGCAGCCTCCTCTCACCAGAGGAGGAATGGTCAGTGAAAGAACACTGGAAGTGAAATAGATTGGTTAAGGTGGAAATCTGAAACCACCTTAGGCAAAACTTCCTGTTAGTCCTGAGGACTACTTTATCCCTGTGAAAGGAAATAAAGTCAGTTTCTACTGATAAAGCCTGTAACTCACTTATCGCCTGGCAGAAGTGATGGCTACCAGAAATACAGTTTTCCAAGTCAAATACTTAAGCTCTGCCGAAGACAGAGGCTCAAAGGGGGGTTGCATTAGCTGAGCAATGCATACATTAAGATCCCAAGCCGGGACAGGGTCCCTGAATGGAGGATTGGTGTGAAGCAATCCTTTAAAAATACTTGGAAAATACAGGATGAGCAGAAAGAGAAGAGGGCTTCCCTGCTGAAATGAAGGCAGAGACAGCAGCCAAGTGCACTTTCAGGGTGGCTGGTCTCAGTCCCAAAGAATTAAGATGGACCATGTAGTCCAATACAGTGGGTAGATCAGCAGATTCTGGGAAACATGCTTACCAGAACACCATATGGAAAACCTTTTCCACTTGAGTTATAGTAGCCCTGGTGGAAGGCTTCCTAGCAGCCTTCCGGAGTTCGAGAACACTTTGAGAAAGTTGCAAATCAGCAAACTCTAACTGCTCAAGAGCCAAGCCTTGAGGTTGAGGGATTTGAGATTCGGATACCAAACTCTCCCCTGAGCACAGGTTAACAGATTGTGGTTCCTGGGGAGACACAGGGGAAGATGGACTGCTAAGGACAGAAGGAGTGGATACCAGGGCTGCCTGGCCCAATCTGGAGCAATCAGGATCATTTTGCAGGGCTGAGACCTGATTTTGACTAGTACTTTGAACAGGAGAGGGAAAGGGGAAAGGCATAAAGAAACTTCCCTTCCCAATCGAGGAGAAAGGCATCCAGGGGAACTGAGCCCAACACTGGGGGCCTGCAACAAAACAGTGGAAGTTGATGATTGTCTGGGGCTGCGAAAAGATCTATCTGAGGAGTGCCCCATCTGGCAAACACTATCCCTAGTACTAGGGGATCCAGTGACCATTCGTGATGGCCCTGGGAAATCCTGCTGAGGGCATCTGCCAGGACATTGTCCTTGCCTGGGAGGTGAACTGCTATGAGGGAAGTGTTCAGGGAATAAGCCAGAGACCACAACTTCATCGCCTCGGTGCACAAGGCCGAAGACCGAGTGCCCCCTTGTTTGTTGATGTACTACATTGTAGTGGTGTTGTCTGTTCTGACCTGTACCACCTTGTTCTGAACAGATGCAGAGAAACCTGAAGTGCTAGAAAACAGCTCTGAGTTCCAACAGATTGATGTGGAGCAGAGATTCCTGAGGGGACCATAATCCCTGGGTGGAGAGCGCCCATGTGAGCTCCCATCCCAAGAGGGATGCATCTGTAGTAAGGGTCAAGGAATGGGACAGAGGGATGAAAGGCACCCCTGTTCAGATTGCTCTGATCCTGCCACCACTGAAGGGCCTGGATCAGAGTTCGAGTCACTGGGATTAACTTGGATAGAGGATCTCTTCTTTGAGACCAGAAAGCTCTCAAATGGAACTGAATGTTCCTCATCTGAAATCTTGCTCCTTGCACCACAGCTGTGGAGGCAGCCATGTGCCCTAGGAGCTGCAGGAAATGCCTTGCTGGTCGAGAGAACTGCAGAGTGAAGGAGGCGGCCAGGGCCACTAAGGTCCTTACCCTTTCCAAGGGAAAGAAGGCTCTGGCCTGCTTTGTGTCCAGTTATGCGCCTATAAAGGTGAGTACCTGGACAGGTTCCAAAACTGACTTTGGAAGATTGAGAAGAAATCCCAGAGAGGTAAGCAGCTGCTGGGTAACTAGCAGGTGTGATTTGACCTGGTCTGGAGACTGACCCACAGTGAGCCAGTCGTCCAGGTAGGGAAAAATGGCAATCTTTTGCCTTCTTAGGTGAGCGACTGCTACTGCCAGACATTTTGTGAACACCCTTGGGGCAGAAGTAAGGCCGAAGGGCATTGCTCTGAACTGATAATGGCCTGAGGGCAGTTCGAATCTGAGGTACTTTTGATGGGAGCTTCTGCTAAGAACATGGAAGTAGGCATCTTTGAGGTCCAGGGAGGCTAGCCAGTCCCCTGGCCTTAGGGAGGGTAAAATCATTCCCAGTGTCACCATTTTGAACTTTGGCTTTAAAAGGTGCTTGTTTAGATATCTTAGATCCAGGATAGGCTGCCACTCTCCTGTCTTTTTTGGGGTAAGGAAGTACCTGGAGTACAGACCCTTGCCCTGATGAAAGGGAGAAACCTTTTCTACAGCTCTGAGAGCCAGGAGGGTTGAGACTTCTGTTTCCAAAGCAAGAGTCTCTAAAGGGTTTGTAGGTGGAAAAGATCTGGCTCTCATCTTTGGAAATTTCTTGAGCGGAGAACCAGACCCTGGCTCACTACTTCCAGGACCCACCTGTCTGAAGTTAAGACTGCCAGTCCTGGGCCAGTGAGCCAACCTGCCCCTACAGGTAGTGGAGAGCCGACCCTGGGCATCCCATCAGGGTGCCTGTTTGGCAGGGGCTTTAGGCTGAGGGGTGGGAGCAGGCCTGCTCGAACCCGTCTGCCTCTCCTTTGAAGAACCCCTCTGTACATAGGCTGAAGAGGAGGCCTGAGTCTGGTAAAAGGCTGTGAAAGGCCTACCCCTACCCCTGGAGGCTGCCTCTGAGAGTGGCTTGCCGTTCCTTGGCTTGTGCACTCCTGTAAGTGGTTCTATATTCATCCATTTTCTTCATATAATTCTCTGTCTGCTCCCCAAACAGAGAATTTCCCACCACAGGAAAATCCATAGCCTTAGACTGGGTATCCTGTGACAAAGTAGTACACCTGAGCCAGGCCAATCTCCGAAAAGCCACAGATGTAGCCATGACTCTAGAGGATACATCGTTAGAATCCACTGCAGCATGGAATTGCACCTTAGATGCCTCAATACCATCAAGAGCCACCTGCTCCAGCTCCTTTGCGAGCTGGCCAGGGACCTGTCTGGCTAAGGCCATGACAGTATCCCATCTAGATTTCTGGTATCTTGCAACATAAGCCATATAGTTAGCTTGTCTGAGTCCCAAGGATGCTGCCATGTATTGTTTTTTTGGCCATGGCATCAATCTTCCTGGAATCCTTGTCAGGAGGATGTGAAGCCAGTGGAATATTAGCTTTATCACAGGCTGCAGCCTGAACTACCCCAACATGACTGCATTGCTGTGAAAGAAAATCTATATCAGGACCTGACAAAGTGTACCTCCTGTCCATCTTTTTATCCACAGGAGGCACAGAATTAGGAGCTTTTAAAATTTTTATTGTTTGTTTTCTAAAAGATTTATGTAAAGGGATGGACAACCTCCTGGACTCTGGGATATCCATCATCTCCACATAGTCAGGCTCCTCTTGCTCATCCAAAGCCTCCTCTAAGGGAAGCTGGAGGGTCTCAGCAACTTTTTTATAAAACAAAAAATGAGAGGGGACTCAGAAAGCCTAGGGGGAGACTCATCTGAAGGTCTGTCTGGGGAGATGTCCGGTTCAATGGGCACATCCAGACTTTCAAAGTCACATTCACACTGATCATAATCCTCATCCCCCTCCTCTGGTTCATAGAACTCTTCTATATCATAATCCTGAACCACTGGAACTGACCGAACCAACCTTTTGCCAGACAGTGGCGGTTCGGAGGGAACCGGGTACAGGGACTGGACAATCTGTATTGCCCTGGCTATCTCTGCAGCAGTTGGAGAAGGAATTTTGGACTCCAAACCTGCTGATTTTTTAGATTTCTTTGCTGGAACTGGCTCCTCAGAGCCAGCTTTACGTTGCCGAGGAAGTTTGGCCTGGTCAGGCACTCCCTCGGTCCGGTTGGCCCGAACGGGCTGTCCATCGGGTCAGCGGACTTTTGCCTCTCGTTCCCAGAGCCTGCCCTCTCTTGTCCAGGGTGGCTGCGGAAATTTTACAAATCTGGCAGTCTGAATTGAGGTCGTCAAACCCCAGACAATGGACATGTGGTGTGTGGGTCCCGGCCTTGGCAAAAGCTTCCCCACAGACACTACAGTGTTGAAACAGTGGGCCGGTTTTCTTTTGGGTTTCTCAGACATGATGCCAGCCTAACCAACAAACTTGCCCTTTTAATGGCAGTGCCAGGCAAGACACCCTTATCGGTTCCAAACCGTGTCATGATCGTGGAAAAAGTAATGAAATCCGTTTTTAGAACCGATAAGAACGGAACCGCACTCTAAGAAGCCTTAAAAGGCTTTAAAAGTTATATTTTAATACAACTCGATCGGTTCAACCGAACGATAATACTTCTAAGTTCCACACAGAAAAAAACCCTATACGTACCACGATTACCATAGACAGAGCCTGAACCGATCGGTTCTGCGGTTAAAATAATGAAATCTCGGTTAAATTAAACCGAGAAATAGCGCTTTAAACCGAAGAAATGAACCGAGCAACAGGAGGAATCTCCGGAGTGACTGTTCAGTGAGGCGGAGTAAAGAATCTGACGGTTTCAGTTTGAAACCAGCCTAACAGAGCTTCTGAACCGAGCTCACGCTCTAAGCTCCATGCTCTGCATGGAAGTTAACTCTTTCACCTCCGGAGCAGTTCTAAGGCTGGGACAAACTGCAATAGTCATAATATAGCAAGACTTCATGTTGTTTGAACAGTATCCCATCTGGATTTCTGATATCTAGCAACATAAGCCATATAATTTGCCTGTCTGAGTCCCAAGGATGCTGCCATGTACTGCTTCTTTCAGTCCTCCTGGAGTCCTTGTCCGGGGGGTGTGTGAAGCCAAGGGAATATGTGCCTTGTCACAGGCTGCAGCCTGCACTACCCCAACATGGCTGCATTGTTGTGTAAGGAATTCCGTATCAGAGTCTGACAATGTGTACCTCTTGTCCATTCTCTTATCCACAGGAGGTATAGTGTGAGGAGTTTTTAGAATTTTAAATGTCTGTTTCCCAAAAGATTTATGCAAGGGAATAGACAGTCTCCTAGACTCTGGGATATCCATCATTTCCACATAGTCAGGCTCCTCTTGATCATCCACAGCTTCCTCCATAGGGAGCTGGAAGGTTTCAGCCACTTTTTTATAAAACATAAAATGATAAGGGGACTCAGAAAGCCTAGGAGGAGACACTCCTGAAGGTCTGTCTGGGGAGATGTCCAGGTCAATGGGCACATCCAGACTTTCAAATCCACATTCACTCTCCTCATACTCCTCTTCCCCCTCCTCCGGTTCATAATATTCCTCTAAATCATACTCTTGAACCAGTGGAACTGGCCGAACCGGGCGCTTACCTGATGGTGCCGGTTCGGTCGGAACCGGGGAAAGCGACTGGACAATTTTAATCGCTTTGGCTATTTCTTCAGCGGTTGGAGAGGAAAGTTTTGGCTCCACACCAGCTGATTTCCTAGTCCTTTTTGCTGGAACCGACTCCTCAGAGTCGGTTCTCCTTTTGACCGAGGAAGTCTCGCCCTGGTCAGAGGGCACTCCCTCTGGTTCGGTTGGAACCGAACCGGGCTGGCCATCCGGTTCAGCGGACTTTGGCCTCCTTTCCTGAGCTTACCAACTCTCTTTTCCAGGGTAGCTGCAGGAAAATTTTTATAAATCTGGCGGGGTCAGCCTTGGCAAAGACTTCTCACACACACACTGCAGTGCTGAAACCCAGTGGGCCCCGTTTTTCTTTTGGGTTTCTCAGACATAGTGCCAGTCCTAACCAAACTTACCCGTTTATGGCAATCCGCCAGGTAAGACCCTCTTATCAGTTCCCAACCGTGTCACGGGTCGTGGAAAAAACTGTAATAAAATCAGTTTTTTTTAGAACCGATAAGAACCGGTAACCACACTCTAAATCACAGATTAAGATATTTTAAACATCCTGATCGGTTCAAACCGAACCGATAAACCGTTTACAAGTTCCACACAGAAGAGAATTAATGTAAACCTATCTATTACTCACAAATACCACAGACAGAGCCTGAACCGACCAGTTGCTGTTTAAATTCGGTCTAAAACCGAGAAAAACAATACTTTAACCGACAAAATGAACCGAACAGAAGAAGAAATCTCTGGAGCGACTGTTCAGTGAGGCGGAGTAAAGAATCTGACGGTTTGAGTTTGAAGAACAACAGACAGAGTTTCAACCGAGCTCGAGCTCAGCGTTCCATGCCTGGCATGGAAAGTTAACTCTTTCACCTCCGGAGCAGTTCGAAGGTTGGGACTCACTGCATATGTCATAATATAGCAAGAGTTCATGTTGTTTGAAACACTTTTTGTTGAGGTCAGTCCCAGCATGCTAATAAACTCAGCCTTTTCTATATCCACTTGTGGGTTTTTCTTTGTTTGTTTGTTTTTTCTATTCTTTGGTAACTAGGTAAGGCTCACTAATCACAATGTCTGTTTTCAGGGACAACCCGGGAGCACTGGTGATGTTAAGTGATTTGTTCGGGGTCACACAGTATGTTAGTGGAGGTTGTGGGAATCAAACATGCCTTCCATATTTTTATTTATTTATTTATCTATTAAAGAATCAGAATTACAAACTTTTGCGCTAAGAGCTCATTTACAGAGGGTCCTCGTCAATCAAAGGAGGGGAACAATTATATGAGTTGGGAATAGCAAATGCAGCTAGCAGGCATTGTCAAACATATTAGTAACACATTAACAAACTAATACAAGAAATTGAGTATTGAAGCTAGAGGCAAATTGTAAAGTACAGTCTTAACACAGAGTACATAAGGAACAAAACACCGGCAATATAAGGTGCTAACAGTTCAGTTAGGTACTCACAAATAGCAGCTAAGAAGCCTTGTCGTAGGCAAGTGGATGCCAAGGTAGAAACATCTCAGTGAATGTGTAGCGGGCAATAGGTAAGAGAGTGGGGAGGTCAATTCAGCAGAGTATGTACGAATATAGTCTAGTAGGGTACACAGGTAACACCCTGGGGGTTAGGTAGAGCAGTAGCAGTGTGTAGGTGGGGCAAAGGAATTCCGAAGTTCAGATTTGAGGTGACTAATGCTAGTGAGGCTTGTGATGGCTTCAGGGAGCTCATTTAGCCAGATGGGTGTCCTGACTGCAAAGGTACGACTCCCTAGGGCATTTCTTCTGAATGACACCACAAGCGCGTGTTTTGTAACATTTCTCATAACAAGTTTAAAAGGGGCAGGGCAGAATAAAGCCTGTAAAAAAGGTGATGCAAATCCAAGCAGGGCTTTCATCCCAGAAGGCAGGAGTGGAGTCGGATCCGGTCCTTGAGAAGAAGCCATTTTGTTCTAATGTACAGACTGCAAGTGTGCGTAAGGCGAACAGCATCTAAGACAAGTCTGCAGGCTTTGTTTAGGGTGGTGTGGACTCTGTGTAGGCTAATGTTAGAGGCTGCACCGCAGTCCACAATTACATATTCTAGGATTGGTAGGACTGTACCTCTGACGGCCTGATACCTGGCCTCTGGAGTGAGGCAGGATCTAAGCATGTAGAGGGCCCCTAACTTCCTGTTAGCGGCGGTGGTAATAGTACAAATATGTTCATCGAAGGAAAGGGACTCATCGATAGTGATCCCCAGGTACCTGAAGGAGGACACTTGCTTGAGGGCGGAGTGAGAGCTGTCATTTATGATGAAAGGTACAGCAGTTCTTCTCTTTTGACACCAAGCAAAGAGCACTGTCTTTGTTTTTTTGCTGTTGAGCACCAATAGGCTGTTCATAAACCAGTCCTGCAGCATGTTAAAGTTGTGATGCAGGTGTCTGGTGAGAGTCTCTTGGCACGAATCCCACAGAAAGACAACCGTGTCATCTGCGTAGAGCAGGATCCTAGCCAAAGGGTATGCCTCTGGCAGACTGTTCACAAAGAGGCTGAACAAGAGCGGGCCCAGTATAGAGCCCAGGGGGACCCTACGGTGACTTCACAAGCCTAGGAGACCGCTCCATTAATTTTTACACCCGGGAGTGTTCAGTTAGATAGCTAGCGAACCACTTGACTGTGCCCGAGGACAGCACCAGGCAACCTAACCTATGTAACAGAAGCTGATGATCCACAAGGTTGAAAACCTTGGTAAGGTCTATATAGATAGCTCCAACTAGCTGGCCTTGGTCAAGTGCTTCATGCACGTAGCCTGTGAAATCAACTAAGGCAGTATTCATATGTCTTGTGAAAGCCATGTTGCTGTGGGCAGAGGAGGTTGTATTTGTGCAGATGGTCCGTGAGCTGGTCAACTATAATTCTCTCTAGGGCTTTGGAGAGAGGGGACAGTACGGAGATAGGTCTGTAATTAGACAGAGTTGCCTTATTACCTCCTTTTAGCACTGGAGTTACAAGAGCAGATTTCCAGTTAGAAGGGAAAGCAGACAAGCGGAGAGACAGATTGAACAGCTTTGTTACTGGCATGATGACCTCAGGTAGAGCAATGGCTACCAGTTTCATATCAACACCATCGCTTCCCATCCTGGTTTTGCCCAGCACTCTACTTGGGTATTTTTTTGTTTCCTGAGCAGTTACATCTTTGAAGCAGATGTTAGGGATTGTACTGGCATCAAGTCTGGAATTAGGAAGGGAGGTAGATGGTACTCCAGTGGGGTACACAGTCAGTCTGGAGGGAAGGAATGAGCTGTAATCTGAGAATTCTGTGTTAAAGATATTGGCCATGGTATTGTCATCCAGTATTACCTCATCACTATGCTGAAGCATGGAGGGGTGGACCTGTCACCTAACCCTAGAAGGTTCTTTATCGAAGTCCAGAACCTCTTCCCATCACCCCAGCATTGAGCCTGCTGGTTTTTGTGGTACGTGGCCTTGGCCTGCCTGATTTCCCACGTACACCGGTTATGGACTGCTGTGTACCTCTGTACATCTCCAGTTGTCCCTGTCTCCATGGCAACATGCCAGAGCACGTCTCGCAGCCGCATCATATCGAACAGTTGAGGGGTGACCCAATCCATAGTACCTCCCTTTACCATTTTCTCGTAATAAGGAGCAAACTTGTCCGCAGCTTTGTTGAAGTGGGAGATGAATAGCCAGAGTGCTGTATCAACAGGGGGCATTTATCAATGAAGCTCCAGTCTGTGCCTGCGAGGTAGTTCTTGAAGTGAGTCATGGCATGCTTTTTTATAACCCTATTCCTCACCAATCTTGAGGGGGGAGCATGGCCTGTTTGGCCAATCACTCGCATTGGACCAGTGAATGATCACTCATTGCATGAGGAAGAACTTTGACATTAGATAGTCTTTCTGGGTGTGTCGCTGGATGTACCAAGCTCATTCACAGCTGAGTACTCTAACCTCTGGGCTATACTGCCAGCCCTGTGTTTGGTTTACAAATGCAACGTAAGAGAAAAGGTTTTCACTAACTCTGGGTGGGGAAACAAAATCCCCAAATTCTCCTCAGCAGTATCCTTTGGGGAGATTGGTTCCTTTTTCCTCCTCAAATTCATGTACTGGGTAGGAATGGGGGGGGGGGGAACTGATGTTACAAACGACTGTATTGTCTGCAAAAACTGCCACTTTTTTAATGTCTGCCAGGGAAGGCAAGGTCCTCTCATACTGGAAGACATGTATTCATTCTGACGGGTTCAGATACTTCAGCAAGAAGACCATAGAAACCAAGAGAAGAAAAAAAAAATACGGGGTACTGAAAGGGGTTTCTTTTTACCTTCCCAACATCCTACATCGCGTTCCAATTCCAACATGGCGACTACTTTCTACCATATCGATTGGCGTCATCTAAACACTAGTTTTTCTTTTATCTCATTTCTATAGAGTGAATCTATGGTAACATGACAAAGGAAAAAACAATTATTGATTTTCTTTGTTTTATTAAGATTTTTCTTCCCACTGCCATTTGCTCAGTCATCGGACCTGGAGGGGTACCCCAAGGTTGTCACTTGGATAGTCCTTCTTGTGGCCTTGCCAGCAGCGATGCCTCAACACACGCATACACACCCCTTGTAAGGGAACACACTCTCCAGCAGGCTGCCAGAGGTCACCTCTGCAGCATAACACTGCCAGGGCAGCCTACCTGGGACACACTACCAAAGGGAAACATTATGCCCAGACTGGAAACCCAGCTGTGAGCACCGGAGCCTGCCCTCAACCCCCAAATCTCTTCCTCTGGGACACTGGGCAGCTCCAGAAGCTAGTCATTCTTTATTTAAATGTTGTGTTTAGTGTGTGTGTGGGGGGTATTCACCAAAAAAAAAAAAAAAAAAAACACAGACACACACACACCAATTATATCATTGACAGGAACCATACAATGCAAGGAAGAGCTGCTGACACCTCAAAGAAAACTTAAAAAAGAACATTATAATTGGGTACAATTCTGCTTGCATTCCATTTATATTTTATATATTTTTCCTCCCCATAATTTATTACTAAAGAAATGTGTATGAATATATGATCGTTGTCCCATTTAATTTGAGTTCATCTGCCTCTATAGCTTAATCCCTACTCCAAGTCATAATCCTCTGTTGTGACTGTCACAAACGCACTCCACAGGTCAGGCCCTCTGCTCCCACAGTGCCAACCTGCGAGTGCAATAGTGTGAACAAGTAACAGACAGGGTAACCATCCTGTCTGCTTTTGGGTCCAAATCACCTTTAGTCTCAAGTTCTGAGGGGATTCATACTGTGAACCTTATGCTAGCATACCCAAATGTACAGGCTCAGATACGTACCCTCTTCGGGGATTACGGTACGATCTTTCGCCAGGGGCACCAAACCAGGCTTCCAAAATGAACCCTTAAAACTCTATAAAAGACATTACGTATATTCTTACCTTTTCCCAGTTTAGTAACACCATCAAGCTGTTGAGCCGGTTTTGTCAGACTTAATCTTCTATACGTCACATGCAAAAAAGAACTGAGAGACACCCAGGCAGTCTTTCAAATAAAAGGTATTTTACTAAAAGATGATAAAAATATGAAAAATGTAAACAAATAATATATCAAAAGGCACACAATCACATAAAAGAACAAGGGAAGATTATAAAACAAAAACTCCTACCACAATACGGTTAGACCTCTTCTATCTAATGCAGTTAAGAGAACTGTGTCTCTTTCTAGAGTCCCTAGATGGAATATATGAAAGTTCAGACACAGTATAGTTTAAACTGTGTCTCTCCACACCCCTTCTGTGAGTCATCTAGCTCTTCCTCCTTTTAGAATATAAAAAATACAAACAGGATGTCCTATCAGGAGGTATATTAAATAAGGTGACATCAGCAAAAACTAATTTCCCAAATTATGAGTCTTTTGATCCATCAGTTCCCTTGAAGCTTTACAACCCTGCAATCCCTCACCCAAGTATGAGATAGCTGTCAGGAATCAGCTTAATGATGTCCTGTTTCTGAAGTCATTAAATGTAAATTTTAGTTTCCCAGCTTCAGAGAAACAACAGGTCATAAAACCGCCATCAAAATGCAAGTTCTCAAGGAAATTAATTACATTACAGAGATCTCCTGTCAGTGTAACATATGTAGCTTCACTAAAACCTGGGGGGGGGGGCACCCATGGAGTACAGGCGGTCTTAGGTGAGACAATCACATACTACATTTTTATATTACAAATAGCATACAATAATCATAACCAGCTGGCCAAGTGTCACAGTGACATTACAGTCTGTTGCCATGGGAGCAATTGTGAGGTAGCAGTGCTTTATGAATTCAGGTAGGGAGAAAGCAGTAGAAATAGATGAACTCTCCAGGAGCAGAAATCCTGTTTTCATACAAACTACCTCAGTAATAAATAACAGAAACATAAAAAACATAAAAATTTGTCAGCAGGAAAAGACCCCATGGTACATCTAGTCTGCCCAACTTCTCCCCTCTAGGAAGACCTCCGCCCTCCCTTTTCTGTCTGCCCCCTTTTGGTTAGGCCCTTGCATGTATCCCAGGCTTTTTTAAATTTGTCCACTGAATCAACCCCCTCCACCCATTCTGGCAGTCTGTTCCATGACCCCACCACCCTCTCAGTAAAGAATTTCACTGATGTCACCTTCAAATCTGCCCCCTCCGGTTTTAATGCATGCCCCCTAGTGGATTTGTTCTCACTCAATCTGAAGATGTTGTCAACCTTCATCCTATTTATGCCTTTCAAGTACCTGAATGTTTCAAGCATATCCCCCCTCCCTCCTTTTCTCCAGTGTGTACAGGCCCAGCTCACCCAGTCTTTCCTCGTATGACTTCTCCTGTAGCCCATTCACCATTCTGGTAGCCCTTCTCTGGACCCATGGGAAATATAAGCTGGACTGTGTCTAAATATTACGTTTTGTTAAAGTTCACCTGAACATGTCACCAGCTTGTTAAGCCATATAACAAACTATCAGGATTTGAGAGGCATCCTGTACCCATGCTACAACACCAGGAATGGAGTAGCCATGTTAAGTCAAAACAAAGCTGGTAACTGAGCTTGAATTCCACAACTACCTTCAACACAGAAATGTCCTTAGACAAAATAAACAACAATGTAGTCTTCCCTTCAATTCACACCTTAGATAAAATCTGCACAACAAATAATGGTCACAAAAGTCTTTATAAAATGATTTATAGATTTGAAGCCTGACCTTTTGGTATCTAAATGGCAGGTCGAATTACAGGTTTCAATCTCACTTGACGAATGGAGTTAGATTTGGTATACAACCTTAAAAGCTTGCAGAGAAGTCAAAGTCAGGCTTATACAATATAAAATTGTTCACAATGGTACTATACCTCTTGCAAGCTGGTAAAACTAGGCCTATCTACAGATGGATCGTGCTGGAGATGTTTAACAGAAAAGGGCACACTTTCCCACATCTTGTGGTCTTGTTCAATTTTAACCCCTTTTTGGAAGGACATAAAGGCAATCTGTGTAAAAGTGATTAAGACATATATGTTCAGGGAAACTATCAGCCCCTTTAAGTACAAACTTCTCCAGCACCTCGCAGCACAGTGTAGGTGTGATTGTCTGACCCAAGCTATCACCCCCATTTATTGTGAAACTGACCCCTGACCTCTATTTCTCCTATCCCCTTCTTCTATCCCCATCCCCAGTTATCTAAGCCTCCCTATTCCATCTGTCTTATTCCCCCTTCCCATACTCCCCCCACTCCTATTCTACCTCCCCCCTCTATCATGACATAGCCTCTGCCTAGCTGCATTGTTATTCTGTATTCTCCTTAAGTTTGCACTTTATTTTGTATATCATGTGCTGTTCACTTTACCTGTTTTTTGTAATTTACTATGTAACTGTGTTTGTCTTTTACCTGACATGGAACCTTTGTAAAAGAGCCTCTGGCTCAAGGGTACTGTAATCCAAGAAATAAAATAAATAAATAGTAGTTTTGGGAATTTGTTCAGATTTGACGCAGTGCTCTGAATCTCAAAAACTCTGGTTGCATACCGCCTTGATTACGACAAAAAATGTGATTTTAAGGCAGTAGAGCAGCACAAATGTACCTACTGTAAAGGAATGGCTGCAAGATCTTTTAGTTAGAGCTAGTTACAAAAGGGTAGCTTACATTAATATAAAATAGGCTAGGTAAAGTTTGTGACATTTGGGAACCTTTTTAAAAACTACAATAATAAGGGGTTCTAGTCAGGATAAAGTACAGTTACGTAAGAACTTACCGTAACAGTAGATCTTCGAGAACAGCTTTTGCAGCAGGTTACACCATTATGACTGAAGCCGGCAGGCGTCAGGACCCCACGGAATTCTTCTAGCTAGCTATCTTCAGCGAGGACCGCCCCGAGCGTCAGGTGTAGTACATAAGGGCGGTCCATGAATCAGTTCTCCGCCCGGAGACTCCGGCATAGAATGACATCAGAATGGGAGACCGGATCCGTCACCAAAAGACAAAGGCGTAAGCCCTGCACAACGCTCGTGGTATGCCTCCTCCAAGGGGAATGGTGGAGGGAGTGTCAGGAAGAGCTGTTCTCGAAGATCTACTATTACGGTAACTTCTTACGTAACTGTACTATCTTACTTCGAGAAACAGCTCTGCAGCAGGTTACACCATTAGGACTGATTTCAAGCAATAGCGTCTGTAAGCATTCTGGGAGGAGGAACTAGGAAAGATCTTGACAAGTCCTGACTCTAGGACAGGAGACCCTGTCGCAGCCAGGCAAACCAGCTCTCGCCGTGATGCAATATCCAGGCTATAGTGCCTAATGAATGTGTGCACAGAGCTCCAAGTAGCTGCGGCACAAATGGCAGAGGTGGAGACGTTACGAAGTGCTGCAAACGAGGTAGCCACCCCCCTTGTCGAATGGCCCCTAACTGTACCCGGGAGGGGCTTCTGTTTGCTGTCGTAGCAGAATGAGATACACTGGACAAGCCAGCGAGAAAGAGACTGCTTTGAGACAGGTTGGCCCAGCATCCTCTCAGCAAAGGAAACGAATAGTTGCTCCGACTTGCGAAGCTGTTTAGTTCTGTTCAGGTAATACCTTAGACAGCGGTGAACATCCAGGGTGTGAAGCAATGCCTCTCCTCTATTGAAATATTTAGGAAAATATACATGTAAATCGATGTCCTGGTTGAGAGTGAGGGCAGAGACCATCTTAGGCAAAAACTTAGGATTCGTCCTCAGAGATACTCTGTCCTGGTGGAAAATTAAATAAGGCTCCTTACACACGAGAGCGTGGAGCTCGGAAACTCTCCTTGCTGATGTGACAGCAACCAAAAATAACGTTTTCCACGACAGAAAACGCAGCTCGCAATCCGCGGCAGGTTCAAAGGAGGGGAGCGTGAGTTGTTCTGGGACAAAGAGCAAGTCTCATGGAGGAACTGGATCCTTAATGGGTGGCCTAAAGTGCAACACCCCTCTCAGGAAATCTCAAGAGGCATCAAGCTGTGCCACTGTCGCTGTCCACGGTGTAAGCAGAAAGCGCAAGGTGCACCTTAATAGAGGAATAGCGAGACCCGAATGGAATAGGAAAGCAGGTATTCCAGCACCACTTTCACGGGCATCCCTGGGGGAAAGGCGGCGTGCCTGCGACCACAAGCAAAAGCGGCGCCATTTCATGGCATACGTTGCATGCGTTGCCGGCTTTCTGGCCATGGAAAGAACTTCCGCCACCTCTTGCGAGACCCCGTGTCGCAAAATGGCTATGTCTCTAGGAGTCATGCACGCAGGTTCAGTGAGCGTAAGTCCGGGTGGACTAGAGAACCTTCCTCCTGAGACAAGAGATGGGAGCTGAAAGGCAACAGAATTGGAAGTTCCCGGGACAGCTGCGTTAGCAAGGGGAACCAGATCTGTCTGGGCCAGAATGGGGCTACCAGGATCACTGTTGCATGCTCCCTTCGCAGTTTGAGAAGAACTCTCTGGATCAACGGGAAGGGAGGGAAAGCGTAGAGGAATCTGTCCGCCCAGGAGAGGGACAACGCGTCTCGCCAGAAAACATTAGGCCCTGGATCTAGCGAGCAAAAATTGGGCAGTTTTGCATTGGATGGGAAGCGAATAAGTCCAGTTCTGGAGTGCCCCATCGAAGAACAGATCCTCTCTACCCTTGAAAGATTCCCTCGTGTACCTTGGCCTGGGAGCGACTCAGGCACGTCTCTTGGTGTGTTGTCCACTCCGGGAGCGTGGAACTGCAATCGAGCCGCCTGTCGGTTACCCAATCACACTCTCATAGCTTCCCTGCAAAGGGGTAAGAGTGCGCCTCCTTGTTTGTTGAGGTAATACATCACTGCCGTATTGTCTGTTTGGAGCAAAAGAGTATTCGGCGGGATCTCTGACTGAAAGGCCTGCAGGGCGTAAAGGACCGCTCTCATCTCCAGAATGTTGATGTGGAGATGAGCTTCTTGAGGGGTCCACGTTCCCTGGGACCTCACCCCGTTCAGGTGTGCTCCCCACCCGAGCCCCGAGGCGTCTGCAGAAAGAATCACCTCCGGGGACGGCGCTGTGAACGGAACACCCGCAGAGAGTGTACCTGGGTCTAGCCACCATTGCCAGTCTCGAATCACGGCATTCGTGATTCTGACCGGCTGCTGCATGTGGTCTTGCCTTTGGTCCCACTGCACCTTGAGCATCCACTGAGTTACCCGCATGTGGAGCCTTGCCAAAGGGACGGTTGGAATGGCCGCAGCCATGTGTCCGAGCAAGCGAAGGACCAGCCTGGCAGGGCAGTCTTCTTCGCCGAGAGGTCCCTGATGAGGATCTGATCGTTCCGCTCTTTCGTCGGAAGAAATGCTTTCCTTGGACGGTGTCCAGAACTGCGCCTATGAACTGCAGCTTCTGTGACGGTACGAGGAGAGAATTCTCGTAATTGACTAGGATGCCCAGAGACTGGAACAGGTCCTGGGTGCTCTGGATAGCCAGCAACAACGCCTCTCTGGAGGCGGCCATGAGAAGCCAATCGTCCAAGTACGGGAACACATAGTGGCCCTGTCTCCTTAAAGACGCTGCCATGACTGCCATGCACTTGGTAAAGACCCTGGGGGCCGATGACAGTCGAGCGGAAGGCTCGGAACTGAAAATGTTGTCGAGAAACTCGAAGCGCAAGAACCTCCTATGCGCCCAGGCCGAGGATATGCAGGTGGCGTCCTGCATGTCTAGGGACGCTAAGAAGGCGTCCTGCTTTAGCATGGAATGAGACCCTGAAGGGTCACCATGTGAAATCGTTTGTAGGCGACCCGATGTATTTAGGTCGCTGAGGTCCAGTTGGACGGAGGTCCCCTGTTTTCTTCGGAACAGAAAGAAGTGGGAATAGTATCCGGATCCTATCTGGTTCTCTGGAACATACTCCACCACTCCCTTCTGCAGGAGCGTGAGTATTTCTTGCCTGATAAGCAATTTATGCTGACCCAAGTAACGGGAGAGCAGAGGAGGCCTCGAGGGTGGCTTGTCTGCGAATTCTATAAAGTGGCCTCTTTCGACCAACTGAAGGACCCACCTGTCGGTGGTTATGGACTGCCACCCTGGCAGGTAGTCCACAGTGCGACCCCCGACCTTGATGTCCCATTGATCCTGAGGGGCGGGGGCCGGGAAGGAGTTATGCTGTGGCGGCTGAGGGTCCAGCGAGCTGAGCCGGCTTAGCTGGTCGCTGGCTTCTGCCCGTGGACGACTTCCCCTGGGCTCTGTGGGAGAAGGAGCCCCTCTGTTGTGGGCCGACGCGGGACTGCTGTCTCTGCACCTGGCCTTGAAAACAGCTTTGGTTCCTACGAAAGGAACTAAGCTTGGGTCTGTACATAGCCTGGACAGACCGCACCGCCTTCCCAGCCTCTTGAAGTTTGGTGAGGACCTTCTCTGAGGACTCAAAAGAACTCTCCATGAAGCAGGCGTCCAGGATGTTCTTCTGGACGTCCGAGGTAAATCGGAGACACGAGCCATGAGTGTCTCCGGAGGCATACGCCCGAAGCTGCCGCTCTGGCCGAGGAGTCCGCGGAATCGTACGCGGCTCGCAGCACCTGGGTTCCCACGTCCGAACCCGTACGGAGGAGTTGCAACATCTCCTCCTGCTGCTCACCATCTGGCAATTTGTCCGCCAGGTCCAGTCCCTGCTCCCACAAGGCATTTTGGAACTGCACCATGTGGGTTAAGTAGTTCAGGGATCTGATGGCGCAAGTAGCGGAAGCATGTGCGCCTGCCCATAGCGTCCAGCTGTTTGGACTCCGGGTCCGGTGGCAGGGTGCTCAAATGTTGCGGTCTCTGGGACCGGTCATGAGAGACTGTGATGACCAGAGAGTCGGCCAGAGGATGTGAGGCCAGATACTGGTCCTCCCTAGGGGCCTTGTACAGGCAGTCAGCTTTCTTCGGCATCGCTGGGAGCGAGTGTGGACGCTTCCACGCTGCCTGAGTGGCGTCACGAAGTGTCCACCAAGGTGGGGTACCACCACAGGCTTGGGATCTTTCTGGCGAAGATACCTGGCGAGGCGTAGTCTCTCGGGGTCTAATTCTTCCGCATCCCAGCCCATGTTCTCTTGGATATGCCTCATGATCTCTGAGAACGATGGGTCATCCGGAGGAGATCTAGGAAGTTCACGTGGATCCGGAGAAGGGATGTGGATCGGAGAGGGGGATCTGGATCCTTCCAAGAATTCCGATCCTGTGTCCTCCGTTGAAGGCGAACGGTGGCGTCTTCTGGGTCTCTTAGGGCTGGGTGACCCTGAAGAAGATCTGGACGGCGGTCTCCTTTTGTCTGGTCTCCCCCTAGGAGAATCCAGCGGCTCCTGGGAGGTACTCGACCTGCCGCCCCGGATGGAGTAGGCGCGGGGCAGTGGTGGCAGGTGGAGGAGGAGGAGGAGGAAGAGGGAGGAGGGTGGAACCACATCCCTTTTTATGGTGTCCCACCAGTAAGTGAACAACTCCTTGACCTCAGATATGGAGAGGCCTGACGACGGACCGGGCTCCGATGGCCGTTCGTCAGGTTCCAGCGTCAGCTCCCCAGGGGTCTCAGGTTCCGGAGAGGGCTCCCTGTGGGGTGCGACAGGACCGGGTTCGCCTGTCTGGTCCTCGGGCTGGGTCAGCTCCTCCTCCGTAATCGTCTCCTGACCGACATCGGTGGGAGGCGTCGGGGTCCTCTTCTCAATGGGTACGGGTACGGATGTTGGTCCCCCGGCCGACGACCGAGAAGACGTAGGCCTGACTGGCGATGGGCGTCTGGCAGTCGACAGTTCCTGGGACCTATGGTGTAGGGCCAGCGCCAGGTCCGACGGCTTCTTTAAGGAGGTAAGCTCTTTGGTCTTCCTCTGGGGAGGAGGAGGCAAGGAGGCAGACCTGATGTCGGGTTCGGAACGGCGGGAACCGGACTTATGGTGGTGATGACGGTCCCCTGACCTAGCCAGGGCCTTAGAAGAGGAAGATGAGGAAGGCCTGGAGGTCTTGGCCTGTGAGGCAGAAGTGGAGCCCGAAGGGGTCTTCACCGCTGCGGGGGAAGGCTGAGAACAGGCCCGGGAAGGAGAGCGGTCGGACCGGGAGCCGGAGCACGGGAGTCAGAGGCCCTAGACGGGGACTTGGATCTAACTCTCACCCTGTGCTTCTTGGGGTGTCTCCGGGCCTTCTCTGAGGATTCCCCCTTGGAGGCTGCGTCCATGGTCCTGATTTTTTCTTCGAGCAGGAATGCCTGAAGGGCCTTCTGGCGACGGATCCAGATCCTGCTGTGAACCCTGGCAAAGGCAGGACCGAGATTATATCAGTCAGGCCCCAGGCACCGGACACAGGCAGATACAGATCCTAAGCAGAGTTTGCTTCCCAGGCACACTTGAAGGATGGCCTTCAGCGGAGGTTGGAGAGGACATCAGACAGCAAAAGAGCCCAAAAACAAACTTTTCTGAAGGAAGAACTTAACCCGGCGTCGCGTAAAGCGAGCCGAAGGTCGAGGACATACAAGTCGGCGGCGAGGAATGAACTAGAATCTGGCGGGACCGCCCCTTGTCTCATGCCTGATGTTGGGCGGTCCCGCTGAAGATAGCTAGCTAGAAGAATTCAGTGGGGTCCTGACGCCTGCCAGCTTCAGTCCTAATGGTGTAACCTGCTGCAAGAGCGGTTTCTCGAAGTAAGATCTAGCTGGTTAAGAGTCTAGTTTTTATGTTTAGTGTCTTAGATTAGTATAATACTTATAGATGGTATCGGATGAGCAAACTGCCACCAAGGAAGCATGGCAAGCAATCAGGATTTATAAGACAGACGACTTGCAAAGTTAGTGTGTCATGCTACAATTCCACTTTTCATGCTTGCTACCTCAGAACATCACAGCACCTGATACAGGCAACTGTATGAAATTTATGTAATCATTAAAAAATAAGCTTGCAACTAGAATTAACCACATTCAGAACGTATATGCAATAAGGATGTGAATCCTAAAGTCCTTAGAGACATATCCTCATTCCTTGGGGGGACTGGGGATGGGAGCACTACCTCACATCAATAAAATAGTTATTTCTGCACCTCGTGAAAAGGGGGGCCTGCTGACAGATTGCATTACCTAGCCTCCCAAGCTGCAGCCTTAATACTGTAACTTGGGCCAAACAAAGTATCTTATGATGGTACCTGATGGAAGACACTAGAGAGCTGGCAATGCCTCTCTTTGCAGTTCTGACCACCTCTAACGAAAGAACCTTAAAAACCAAGGCTACTATATCTTGGGTGCACCACTCCATTCTGACAAGTATTCAAATCCCTGACGGATCTCCCCAGAGAACACTCTAGGCCCCTTTTCCCTGATCCATTATGCAAATTATTTTCAAACCCCAAAGACAGACCTGGGCAATAGCTCATGGGAAGGGAGGGAGAGCACCAGATTCTGTCTATGCATATCGCAGAGTCAGGCGAAAAGTTTTCAGGAATTATCTCAACAGCATGAGCTGACCAGAGCAGAGTTTTTTTTTTTTTTTTTTTTGATACCTGCAGATGAGATATTTTGTTACATCTGAGAATCCCCTAATCCGGGTGGTCAGACTTCACAACCCCAGAGGACTTCTTTTACTGGGAAGCCACCCTTTCAACTCACTTTTGATATATATCAGAACTATATAAAGACCCCCTTGCTGGAGGTATAACATACAGTATTTCCCCAGCCTTAGCACTGTGAAAGGGTCTTTCATAGTACTGCTCTGATTGATTTTTCTTAAACCTTTATGATTACTAGTTTAAAAGTTAGTAAGAATAAATAGAGTAAGTGGGGGGAATAACATATTTCCCCAGCCTTAGCACTGTGAGGGGGTCTTTTCATAGTACTGTTCTAAAGTTTTTTTTCCCCAAACATTTATCATTAATCATTTCAAAGTTGATAAGAATAAAAAGAGTAAGTGGAGGAGTGTCTCTCTTAGATAGACAGTAGCGACCAGGAACTCCTGAATCGTACTTCACCTTGTAGCCGATATAAAACTTTTTGCCTTAGAATAAGAAATAGCGGACTGCCCATTGATAGAAGGGCAACTTTTTTCTTTAAAAAGTGTTTTTTTTAATCTGGGGCACTTGAAGTTTAAATTGTTATAATTCTCAGAAGTTTAGAAATAATAGTACACGACTAAGTACATACAGAACTGTTTTTGATAACATAAAGGGGTATCATGGTACCAATAGCCCATAGAGGAAGGGGATGTATAGATACACGTTTGTATTGAAACTACAGATATTAGTCATGCGCTCTTGGGCTATATGCCACAGCATTCAGGAAAATGTTCCTGGTAATATAATAAGTAAATATATGGTTTCCCTCTAATAGGGGTTAAAGTAAGGGACACTGACATCTGTATATTATGAAGTATTTTCTTCTGCAAGTCTGTATCACATTGGCTGTTCCTTGCATGGGACGTTCTGTATGTATACAAAATATGATGCAAAATGAATAAACAATAAATGAAAAAAAGAACTATATAAAAGACCACCCTTAAAACACATTAGGCTCAAATGGGAGCAGGAAAGTGATACGATGATACCACAGGAAACATGGAGCAAATCCTTGCAAGCTGGGTGGAAAGTCACCTTCTCTCCCACACAAAGAAAGTTTCATTGGTCAGTGCTGCTGCAGTACTTCTGTACCCCCACCACAATGAAGCACTTTAACTACAGAGGTGGATCCTTGCACTGTATTATCCAGGTTTGTTCTGGATTATGATTGTGTATATTGTGTTACATGCCTGTAATATACTGTATCCTTGATTGTACTGTTACTGTATTTAAAAGTTCCTGTTTCTTCCAATGTAGTGTAGCAACTTGTTTGCCTCTTCATCCTGTAACCTCCCGGGCCATACCTGATAACAGGCATTTAACTGTCTAGTGTGCTTACCTGGTCATAAAAAACTAAAGAATTAGTAGCTGTTGCAGGCACTGTTAGGGCGGGGGACACACTATCATATCTTTTGAGAGTGCCCGAAAGTGCAGACCTACTGGGACCAAATTCATGAATCCATCCAACAGATCCTACACTACTACTTTCCCAAATCCTTCTTGACCTTGCTGCTAGGCATCCAACGTAGATCACCCAAGAGCAAACAAAGGGCCCCGTCAGAATAATGATCACTGCAGCTGCCAAAGGGATAACCTTGACTTGCTTAACAGATATTTCTCCATAGGTACCCACATGGACACAGGAGGTCAGAGACATTAGAGATATGGAAGGGCTCATGGCAGATCTGAAACTACAAGGAGAGAAATTCCTAGACTTTGGGACTGACCCTGATGTACCATAAGTTGGACACATGATTTCCAGACTCTGACCCTCATTTGGCTATGCTGATCCCCCCCCCCCAAGGGGTTCTGACCCAGGTTATTTTCCCTCCCTTTCCTAAGCCTTTTAAACCTGTTCTGTATTCAGCTACACTAGGACTGAGCCCAAGCTATTAAAAGACTTCTGAAAGTACAGTTACGTAAGAACTTACAGAGGCTCTTGCAGTAGGTAATTACATATAGGACTGACCCAGCAGGCGTCAGGACTCAACAGAAAAATTTCTAGCTAGCAGTCTGGCGGGAACCACTGCCACGTCAGGTGATCGACGTCATGAGACGTCTGTATAAAGGGGCGGTCCCCCACGCCCGCCTTCTAGTTCTTTCCCGCCAAAGGCCAAAAAAGGCAAGACAAGAGAGAGGTGAATATTTCCCTTCCTGGAAAAGGAGCTGAAAAGCTAAGGAGGATGGAGGATGGGAGGGCATTACCTACTGCAAGAGTCTCTCTCAAAGATCTACTGTTACGGTAAGTTCTTGCGTAACTGTACCATCTTACTTCAAGAGGGCTCTTGCAGTAGGCAATTACATACAGGACTGAATCCCAAGCAGTCTGGAAAAAAGGAAAAGCACTCGGGAGGAGGAAAACTATCCAACCAATGGACCCTCTGGCTGAACGGGTCTTGAGAAAGAAGACCTTGGAGTACAGCCAACCCGAAGCCCTGCTCTACGGCGAGAGGCAATGTCCAAACTGTAGTGTTTTGTAAAGGTATGGACAGAAGTCCAAGTTGCAGCTGCGCAGATGTCTGGCGCTGACACATTCTTGAAACAAGCCACAGAGGCGGCTAATCCTCTGGTGGAGTAACCTCTGACTTGACCCAGCAGGGTCTTGTGGTACTTGTCATAACAGAAGGTGATACAATGAGCCAACCATTTAGAAAGGCATTGCTTGGAAACTGCATTGCCCTCTCTTTTGTGAGCAAAAGAGACAAAACACTGATCCAATTTCCCGAGATCCTTAGTCCTAGTGGTATAGTATCTCAGTATTCTGTGAACATCCAAAGTATGCAAGAGGTACTCCCCTTAATTGAAGTGTTGAGTAAAGAAAGCGGGTAGCTGAATGGATTGGTTCAGCGTACATTCCGCTACCACCTTATGGAGAAACTTGGGGTTGGTGTGCAGAGCCACACATTCCTTGTGAAAAATCAAATAAGGGATTTTGCACATCGGGGCCTGAAGCTCAGAAATTCGTCGAGCTGAAGTAGTGGGCACTAGGAAGAGAGTCTTCCAAGAGAGAAACTTCAAATCTGCTGAGGCTGCCAGTTCGAAAGGAGGCAGAGTAAACTTCTCGAGAACAAAGTTCAGATCCCAAGGAGGAGCAGGAATGCAGACAGGGGGTCTTAAATGGAGAACCCCTCTGAGGAAAGTCTTAGAGACTTCCAACTGAGCGAAAGTCCTGTTTCCAAAAGGGACATGGTGGGCCAAAATTGCTGCCATGTGGACTTTCAAAGAGGAATGGCTGAGACCCAGGTCAAAGAGATGACGCATGTAGTCCAGGACTCTTTCAGCTGGGCAAGAGAAAGGCTCAAAGTCCTTTGATGAGGCCCAAATCGAAAAACATTTCCACTTCATTGTGTATATGGACCTAGTGGAAGGCTTTCTGGCCTCCACCAGAATATCTGCTATGAGCGGAGAAACCCCCGAACCAGGCTTGAGCTACGTCTGCGGGAGCCACGCATGCAACTGAAGGGATCTGAGATCTGATCCTGGGTCTGCAAGTGCTGTGACAGAGGAAGAGGAAGCAGAGATTTCTCTGAAAATTGTTGCAGAAGAGAGAACCAGACTTGCCTGGGCCAGAATGGAGCGATGAGGATCATCCAGGCTCCTTCTATCCTGAGTTTGTGCAAGACCCTCGGAATTAAGGGAACTGGAGGGAAGGCATAGGCAGATATGTCCTCCCAGTCGAGACAGGCGTCCCTTGAGAAAATGCCTCGCCCTGGAGCAAGCGAGCAGACGGCGGGAAGTTTTGCGTTCTAAGGAGGCACAAACAGGTCTACCTGAGGGGTTCCCCAGAGCAGGAAGATGTCGTCTACTACCTCTTGATCCAGTTCCCATTCGTGGGCTTTGGCTGAAGACCGACTGAGGTGGTCTACCAGCGTGTTTTCTACTCCCAGAACTTGAACTGCCATCAGGTGAAGGTTGGCCTGAGTTTGTGCAAGACCCTCGGAATTAAGGGAATTGGAAGGAAGGCATAGACGAATCTGTCCTTCCAGTCAAGAGACACAGCATCCCGCCAGAAAATGCCTCACCCTGGAGAGAGCAAGCAGAAGGCGGGAAGTTGTGCGTTCTGAGGAGACGCAAACAGGTCGACCTGAGGGGTTCCCCAGAGCAGGAAGATGTCGTCTACTACCTCTTGATCCAGTTCCCATTCGTGGGCTTTGGCTGAAGACCAACTGAGGTGGTCTGCCAGCGTGTTTTCTACTCCCAGAACATGAACTGCCATCAGGTGAAGGTTGTACTGAACAGCCCAACTCCAAACTCTCACTGCTTCCCTGCATAGAGTGTAGGAACAAGTTCCTCCCTGCTTGTTGATGTACCAGACTACACGCATGTTGTCTGTCTGAACTGTTAGGTGACCGGGAAGAATGGAGGAGTGCAGAGCCTGGAGAGCATACAGGATGGCTCTGAGTTCAAACAGATTTATGTGTAGAGTCTCCTAGAGTCTGGGCCAGGTGTCCTGAGTCCTGTGAGACCCTAGATGGGCTCCCTAGCCCTCTCCTGAGGCATCTGTTGTCAATGTCTGGGAGCGGGGTTCGATATTGAACTCCCCGGCAAAGGTTCCCTTGCACCATCCACCATTGCAAGTCCCTGACCATAGGATCGGAAACTAGAACCTCCTAGTCTAGGTCGTCCACTGTTTGGTCCCATTGAGACCGAAGCATCCACTGAGAGATCCTCATATGGAGCTGAGCACGAGGGACTGTCGGGATAGCAGCCGCCATGAGCACGAGGAGGTGAAGGACTGACCTGGCACCGACCCTTCCGCGACTGGACAACAGATGTGCTTGAGTCTAGAGGGTATCCATCCTGTCCGGGGCAAAAAGGCCTTGCTGATGGTCGTATCCAGGATTGCCTCGATAAACTGGAGTCTTTGGCAAGGGACCAGATGGGACTTGGCCTGGTTGATGGTGATACCCAGACTGGTGAAAACCTGCAGGGTAAAGGAAAGAGAGTGTAGTAGCTCCTCCCTGGATGGGGCCGCCAGGAGCCAGTCATCCAGGTACAGGAATACCTGCACTCCCTGGGTATGCAGGTGGGCCGCTACCACAGACAGGCGTTTGGTAAACACTCAGGGAGCTGAAGAAAGACCAAATCAGAGGGCCTTGCATTGGTAGTGGTCCTCCTGAAAAGAAAACCGAAGGAGTTTGCGGTGGGAAGGGCGGATGGGGATATGCAAATAGGCATCCTGCATATCCAAGGTGCATAGCCACTGTCCCTGCTGAAGAAGCAGCAGAAGGCTCTGCAAGGAAAGCATTCTGAAGCATTTGTACTCCGCGACATGTTCAGGGAACTGAGGTCTAAAATAGGCCTCATGTCTCCAGTCTTCTTTGGAACTAGGAAGAAATGGGAATAGTAACCTGTCCCCCAAAGGTGGGTGGGAACTGGTTCTATCGCCGCCTTCATGAGAAGGGAGGAAATTTCTTCCAGAACCAGAGGAAGATGTTCCGGGGAGGTCTTCAGGACGGTTTCTGAAGAAACTCGATTGAGTGTCCTGCTGCTATCAGTTGGAGCACCCAAGCATCTGATGTAATCCTCTCCAAACCCTGTAGATGGAAGGAGAACATCCCTCCTACTGGTTCCTCTGGAGTTTCCAGAGGCCATGGGAGAGGGGAGGAGCCAGGAGGTGTGGGGCAGCACAGCGGCTGAGGCTCCTGCAGCTTTTTTGGGTGGGGGAGTCATGGTTGCTGGGGGGGCCCGATGCTTATTGGCCCGCTTGACTTGTGGTTTTGTTTTTGGTCGAGAACGTCAATGAAAAAGACAACACTGTCCCTGAGGGGGCCTGTACAGAGAGTCATGGACTTGAGTGCAGTACCCTTCTCCTGCATGTCAGTGATGATGTCCTTGACATCACCACCGAACAGCACCAAACCCCTGAAGGGCACATCCTGAATGGTGGATTGTACTTCAGGGACCAATCCTGACACTCGGAGTCAGGCATGACGCCGAAGACCTCCCAGCGAACTCCCTCAGCTGCGTCACTGCATCTTGGGTGGCCGAAGCATGTGCTGACTGGCCGAACGAGCAGAGCGGACAAGGTCAGCCACTTCCTGTTTGGTCTGGGACTCAGGAAGGGAGTCCAATTTTGATTCCACCTGACTCAGAATCGTCTTCTGGTAGTCCCCCATATGTGCAACATAGTTCAGGGCCCCAATACCCAGGGTAGAAAAAGCGTACACCTTCTTCCCATACTGGTCCAGAAGCCAGGACTCCTTGTCAGGTGGAGACAAGCTGAGATGTTTGGGGTTGGCAGAACGGCCATGAGCGGCGCTAATCATGACCGGGTCCACCTTAGGATGTACATTCAAAGAATCTACTCCCTCAGGAGCCTGGTATAGCCGATCTGCCTTCCGCGGAAGGGGAGCTAACGCAGATGGTTGCTTCCAAATAATGGAAACATGGTCTGCGTGAGGCTCAGTCCAGGGTGGAATCAATGTAGGAGCGGTCTCGGGCAGATTCAAGTGGGCAGTGAGCTTCTTACGCTGTGGTTCTGGCTCCAGAGATTGCCACTGATGAACTTCTGGGATCTTTCTTAGTAACTCCAAAAAAGAAGGATCCTCCTGAGGAGACTTCAGAGGAGACCCTGGCCTGGGACGATCTGGAGTACGAGGCTCGTCATCAGGATCAGAGCACCCTCCTGAGTCGGGGTCAGAGGTCTCCGATGTAGAGGAGGAAGACTCCTCCCAACACAGGGAAGGAACGGTCCCTTTGGGAAGTCCTCTGGGAAGCGTATCCTCCCCACCCCTGGCACCTAAGGGTTCACCTCTGGTGTTGGGTAAGGGGGAAGGAGTCTCCCGTCTCCAGCGAAGGGGATCCTGTGCAGGGTCTGGTGCCAGTAGATGGCTCTCTACCTCCCTGGTGGGCTGAGCCTAGGCCTCAGCCCACCAGGCAGCCAGAGTCCCCTTCAAGTCCACCGGTGGCTGTGGTGAGGGCGGTGGAGGAGGAGGAGGGGGAAGGGGATACGGATACTGAGGGTATCCGTAAAGCGAGTATCCATAACCTGACAGTGGAAAATCCGGTGCTGGGTATTGAGGCATCGGATAAAGTGGCGCCGGGTACTGCGGCGTCAGATACTGCGGTATCGGGTAGGGTGGCACCGGATTAAGCGGTGTCAGATACCCGAGTGCCAGGGGCTCTGACGAAGCAGAAGGCCCTGGAAAAGGCCCAACAGGCAGGCCAGGTAAAGGTAGCCCTGCGGGTGTCGGGCCCGGCGTTGGAGAGGCATCCAGCAAAAGGACGTTGGCTGGCGTTGGGCAGGCCGGCGTTGGAGCCAGCATTCGAGAATCTGGCGTCAGGAGGTCCAACCCTGTATAAGGAAGCCCTGGCAGCAGCGTACCCAGCTCCTCCGTGTTGACCGGGGATGAAGGGCTAAAATCCCCGGGGTCCAACAGAGGAGACGTGGGAGCCTCAGAAGGCAACGGCATGCATTTCGGTGAGCCTGGGACGTTGGACTGATCCAAGGGGTCCAACGTAGGCTCTTTTGCTGGGCGGTTGTCGGAGGGGCCAACGTCCGGTGGCTTAGCAGGATCCGGACAGGCGTCAGAGGAGCCGGCGTCCGATTTATCAGAACTCTGGCTGGCGAGTCACGCTGGCGTCACGACCTTGACAGTACGGCGAGGACATAGCCTCCCAAGGCAGCGTCTTATCGATCCTGTCGGGCGGACGTTGGTGGCACGGTGTCCAACTTAGCAGACCCACTCCAACCCAGAGGCCGCGTGGCAGCAACCTTCCGGGAGCAAAGCCTCCTTTGCCTGGAAGCACCGAGGGCCCGGCGTAAGCCAGCGGAAGGGCGAGCACGTTTTGACGCCGCCAAGACAATCGTCGATGCGCAGGCCCCTGGAGGATGTTACCTTAAGAACCACGACTCCAGCTGGAGTCGCAGAGGCTGTGGAGGTCGAGTCCTGGTCCTGGTCCCAGTGCTTCTCCTTTTTCTTATGGCCTTCGGGTGAAGTGAAAGCCTGCCTTAACTTCTTCCAACTCTTTCTCCATGGAAGCCATCTTTTTTATTGAGAATATGGGCTTCCAGGGACTGCTGCCTCCGTTTTCGGGTGGCTGAACTGAACTGTTGGCAGTGCTGGCACTTCTCCACAGGGTGGTCTGGGCCTAAGCAGAAGAGGCACAGGGAGTGTCCATCCTTATGCGGCAGTTGGGAACCACACGAGTCGCACTTATTTTTACACGATTCAGAAGGCGTCGGGGACGACATACACTGACGTTTGAAGCAAAAATCGAGAAAAAACGGTCGAAAAGTTCAGTAAAACTGACCGACGGAAGACTGACGAGCAACGGAACTCTACCGCGAGGAACTTTCACAAGTCAACGGCGGGAAAGAACTGGAAGGCGGCAGTGGGGGACACCTGACGTGGGGGCGGTCCTCCACCAGAGACTGCTAGCTAGAACTTTTTCCATGGGGTCTTGACGCCTGCCGGGTCAGTCCTATATGTAATTACCTACTGCAAGAGCACTCTTGAAGTAAGATCTTTAAATACTGCAGAACTTCTCATTTTACTTTTTCTTTAGGTTATACTACTGTATTTATGTTCAGCTAGTTACAATGCAGAGTAGTTTTTAACTCTGCTCCTGTTCACTGCTTATCGGAGAAGGAGGAAAGTCACATATGCTGTATGGTTGAGAAGTCTAAATGTATTGTATGTACAGATTTGTCAGTTTCTTTTACTTTGAATAAAGCAGAGTTATAAAAAAAAAATGTGAATCCACACTGCACTTTAAGATACCGCAGGTTTAGTGTGATTCTGTAACAGAGAAAATAAAGTGACAAAATCCTAGTCTAATGCTTTCAGGCTGTTCCTTGTTAGTAGCCAGCAGTCCCACGGTCCCAAGTAATGCATAGACTGCAGATATGTGAGACAGTAAAAGAACACTGATTCATTTCCTATCAGGCCAATACCAAGAATGATCCAAGTACGAGGTTACACTGCAGTGCTACCAGCCAATCAGAATGACTGCCATTTATGCACCATTTTGGAGTGCTAACACGCAAAGACCACATACTCACTCAGCTGATTTTAGTGTGCTCACCCATGTTGGTACATATGTAATGCTGGTTCCCCATTTTTTGTGCTTGCTCAGCTAAGCTGGGCAAGTTACTGTATAATGCTGCCTGGCAAGAACTAATGAGCAAGGAGGAGTCCGAGAGGTTCCCTAGTCCTGCCTTCACTGTAGTTCAAAATCTCTGTTGGGTGTGTTCTGTTGGATACCCCAAGTCACCACATGCCTTGCCAGTAAAGCCTTCTCCACAGCAGCCCCTAAACTGTTGAACAGTCTACCCACCGCACTTCGCTCTCTTGACTCCCACCTCATATTCAAATCCCACTACAAAGTGACCCTAATGGCTGCTGCTATCTGTACCTGCCCACCCCCCACCCCCAGGATGACTACTCCTTTACCGCCACTCACAAAATGAGTGAGGTCACCTCAGACACTCTATGTTATGTCAGTGTTACTGTATTCTCTCCAACGTGTTTAACACTGACTTGTAAGTTTCTTAAATAGCCTAGTTTGATCTTCCTCTACTGCGGCTGTAACCTTTTTTGTAAACCTCTTGATGGTCTACGCTGTAAAATAGCTCTTAATGCTGTAGCACCATGCTGTACTGTAAACTCTGTGTTGGTATTCACTGTAAAATATTTTGGATTTGTATGTGTATTTGTACTGACCCATGTGCCATCTTCATGGCCCGGGTCGTGCCTGAAAACGGTCCCTAGGATCAGCGCATCTACCTGGTTAACTAACAAATAAATATTTTTTTAGGACAGTGGGTTAAAATGTATCTAACTGTATGCATTCTTTATGCATTAATTAAGCAGACTCTTGGGATTGCTGGCCTGATAGTGCAGTGGTGAGGAACTGCCTACTATGCTGCGTCACAGGTTTGCACCCCAGTTCATCTGCATTTTATTTTTTTTGACTGGTTTTATCTTTGTAAAGCACTCAGAGCCCTTGTTGGATTGAGCGCTATATAAATGAATTTGCCTTGCTATCGCTGCAGGGCTGGTGGAAGGCTGGTAAGGCATCTGCATCAACAGTTACAGCCGATGAGGAGGGCTACACTGTCCACTCCACAGCAATTCCTTGGTGGCCACAAGGAGAGGGCACATGGAGGGCATGCAAGACACCACAAGGACAGCCCAGTGACTCGGCATAATTGTATGTGCTTGTTGGGGGCCCTGGCTGATTCCATCTAGGTAAGAGAAGAAGAAAAAAAAAAAAAAAAAAAAATCAGGAAATGAGTAGCCATCAGATGGGACAGCTCCGGAAAGCTCAAGCCCTGCACCAGCCGCTCCGTCCCCTACACCTGTGCTCAGCTGGTGAGGCGGGTACAGCTGCCCCTCTTCTGGCCATGCTACCGGGGATTCAGGGAGGACCTCTGAGTGCAGCAGTGTGTGACAGGGCTGGGCACTGATGAGTCTGAAAGATGACAGCTAGCTCCCAGGAGGAAAACCAAAAGATTGAAAAAGCAGCAGTATACCTTATTAGAAACATAGAATTTGACGGTAGATAAAAACCACTTGGCCCACCCAGTCTGCCCATTTCCCTACCTAATGGATAAGCTGCAGATCCTAGTTAACCAGTAGCCTACTTCTTTCTACCCCCACCCCCTAGAATGGCCTTATGACTGTCCCATGCATGCTTGAATTCAACCACTGTTTTTGACTCCACAACCTCCTCTGGAAGGCCGTTCCATGCATCCACAACCCTCTCTGTGAAAAAATACTTCCTTTTACCTTACCTCTGAGCCACCCCCCATCTTCAAATTGTGCCCTTGTTCTTGTACACCTCTTTTTTGAAAGATGCTACCTCTTGGACTTTGTTGATTCCTTGAAGTACTTGAAAGTTTCTATCATGTCCCCTCCCCTTTCCTCGAGGCTAAGGGTTAAGAAGAGGATAAAACCTTTTATAGGTACATCCGGGAGCCGAAGGAAGACCAAGGGAGGATAGTGAGGCTTAATAAAGGGAGGAGGGTGGAGGGAGACTGTGAAAAGGCAGAGATACTAAACAAATATTTTTGCTCAGTATTTACAAATGAAGAGGGGAGGTACCTAAAACAAACAGTAGAAACACTCTGGATACAGAAGTTGATACCAGCCCATTTACAGAAGAAAGGGTTCTGAAAGAACTCTTAAAACTGAAGGTGGACAAAGCAATGAGGGCCTGATGGGATTCATCCCAGAATTCTAAAAGAACTAAGGGTAGAACTAGTGACACCACTGACTACCCTTTTAACAAATCATTGGAGGATGGGGTGGTACCGAGGACTGGAGGAGGGCAGATGCGATTCCCTTCACAAAAGTGGGAGCAAGGCAGAAGCAGGAAACTACAGACCTGTTAGTTTAACCTCAGTGATAGGGAAAATGATGGAATCACTTCTGAAGGAAAGAATTGTCGAGTATCTAGAGGCCAGAGGGGCACAGGACCCTAGGCAGCATGAATTCATAGCGGGAAGGTCATGCCAGACGAATCTGATAGATTTCTTTGACTGGGTGACCAAAGTAGTAGATCAGGGAGGGGCTGTGGACATGGCCTACCTAGACTTTAGCAAGGCATTTGACACAGTCCCACACAAAGATAAATATACAAGTTAGCCAGCCTGGGGTGGGTCCTAAGATGACAGCCTGGGTAAAGAATTGGCTGGAGAATAGGACACAGAGAGTAATAGTAAATGGAGTCCACTCAGAAGAAAGGAGGGTTACTAGTGGGGTACCGCAGGGTTCAGTATTAGGACCGGTCCTCTTCAATGTCTTTATAGCGACATTGCAGAGGACTGGAAGAAAAGTATGTCTCTTTGCAGATGACACAAAGATCTGCAACAGAGTTGATGCACAGGGTGGGGTGGAAAGGATGAGAAGGGACTTGGCAAGGTTAGAGGAATGGTCAAATGTATGGCAGCTTAGATTCAATGCTAAGAAGTGCAGGTAATGCACCTGGGAAACAAAACCCAGGGAAGAGTACACAATGGGGGTGACATACTAACAACAACAAAATGGAAAGGGACCTGGGGGTAGTCATATCAGATGACCTAAAGGTGGGCAAGCAATGTGAGAGGGCAGCAAGGAGGGCTGGGGGATACTGGGATGCATAGGGAGGCGATCACCAGTAGAAAACAGGAAGTTGTTATCCCTCTGTACAGACAGCTGGTGAGACCCCATCTGGAGTACTGTGTGCAGTTCTGGAGACCCAGTCTCAAAAAGGCGTAGACAGGATGGAAGCTGTCCAGAGGAGGCAACTAAAATGGTGCAGGGTCTGCACGGAAGACATATGAAGAGAGACGAAAGGAGCTTAATATATATAGCCTCAAGGAAAGGAGGGAGGGGGACATGATAGAAACGTTCAAGTACCTCAAGGGAATCAACAAAGTCCAAGAGGGTAGCATCTTTCAATAAAAAGAGGTGTGCAAGAACAAGAGGGCACAATTTGAAGATAGAGGAGGGCGGCTCAGAGGTAATTTGAAGTATTTTTCACAGAGAGGGTTGTGGATGCATGGAGCGGCCTTCCGGAGGAGGTTGTGGAGTCAAAATCAGTGGTGGAATTCAAGCATGCATGGGACAGTCATAAGGCCATTCTAGGGGGTGGGGGTAGGAAGAAGTAGGCTGCTGGTTAACTAGGATCTGCAGCTTATCCAGTAGGTAGGGAAATGGGCAGACTGGGTGGGCCAAGCGGTCCTTATCTGCCGTCAAATTCTATGTTTCTATGTTATGAGGCTATACATATTAAGTTTCTTTAGTCTCTCTTCATGTGTCTTCCGGTGCAGACCCTGCACCATTTTAGTTGCCCTCCTCTGGACAGCTTCCATCTTGTCTATGTCCTTGCGGAGATTGGGTCTCCAGAACTGCACACAATACTCCAAATGGGGTCTCACCAGCTGTCTGTACAGAGGGATAACAACTTCCTGTTTCTACTGGTGATACCTCTCCCTATGCATCCCAGTTTCCCCAGCCCTCCTTACTGCCCTCTCACATTGCTTGCCCACCTTAAGTCATCTAATATGACTACCCCCAGGTCCCTTTCCATTTTTGTTGTTGTTAGTATCTCACCCCCCATTGTGTACTCTTCCCTGGGTTTTGTTTCCCAGGTGCATTACCTTGCACTTTAGCATTAAATCTAAGCTGTCATACATTTGACCATTCCACTAACCTTGCCAAGTCCCTTCTCATCCTTTCCACCCCACCTGTGCATCAACTCTGTTGCAGATCTTTGTGTCATCTGCAAAGAGACATACTTTTCCTTCCAGTCCCTCTGCAATGTCGCTCACAAAGACATTGAAGAGGACCGGTCCTAATACTGAACCCTGAGGCACCCCACTAGTAACCCCCCTTTCTTCAGAGTGAACTCCATTTACTATTACTCTCTGTGTCCTATTCTCCAGCCAATTCTTTACCCAGGCTATCATCTTGGGACCCACTCCCAGGCTGGCTAACTTGTATATTAATCTTTTGTGTGGGACTGGCTAGACCATGTCCACAGCCCCTCCCCGATCTACTACTTTGGTCACCCAGTCAAAGAAATCTATTAGATTCATCTGGCATGACCTTCCTGCTGTGAATCCATGCTGTCTTGGGTCCTGTGCCCCTCTGGCCTCTAGGTACTCGAGAATTCTTTCCTTCAGAAGTGATTCCATCATTTTCTCTATCACTGAGGTTAAACTAACAGGTCTGTAGTTTCCTGCTTCTGCCCTGCTCCCACTTTTATGAAGGGGAATCACATCTGCCCTCCTCCAGTCCTCGGGTACCACCCCATCCTCCCATGATTTGTTAAAGAGGGTAGTCAGTGGTGTCACTAGTTCTACCCTTAGTTCTTTTAGAATTCTGGGATGAATCCCATCAGGCCCCATTGCTTTGTCCACCTTCAGTTTTAAGAGTTCTTTCAGAACCCTTTCTTCTGTAAATGGGCTGGTATCAACTTCTATATCCAGAGTGTTTATATTGTTTGTTTTAGGTACCTCCCCCTTTTCATTTGTAAATACTGAGCAAAAATATTTGTTTAGTATCTCTGCCTTTTCACCGTCACCCTCTGCCCACCCCCCTTCCCTTTATTAAGCCTCACTATCCCTCCCTTAGTCTTCCTTCACTCCCTGATGTACCTAAAAAAGGTTTTATCCCCCTTTTTAACTGAGTTGGCTAACTTTTCCTCATTTCGGGCCTTTGCTGTTCTGACTGCCTTCCCAGCTTCCTTTTGCTTTAACTGATACAATTCTCTGTCCTGCTCCTTCTGTGATTCCTTGCACTTTCTGAATGCTTCCTTTTTCTCTTGAACCTTCACTGCCACCTCCTTTGAGAACCATAGTGGTTTCTTTCATCGTTTTATTTGCTTCACACAAAGGCTTGTTACCTCTGTGATGGCAGTTTTTATTATTCCCCATTGTTCTTCCACCCCTCCTTCCTGCCCATTTGCTAGTGCATTCCTAGGCACTGACCCATTTTGGCAAAGTTAGCCCTCCTGAAGTCCAGTACTTTTGCCTTTGTATGGCTTGACTCTATTGCTGTGTTTATTGTGAACCATACTGTTCGATGGTCGCTAGTTCCCAGATGGCTACCCACTGTTCCCACTTATTAGGACCTTTGGGTGAACCTTTACCACACACACTCTCCTAAAAGTACATTTCACATATAAATAGTTCCTACTTTACCCTGTAAATTTTAGCAAAACTGAAAACAGCAAAAGTGTCGTTTTCTGCCTCCCCCTGACATGGCTGCCCCCCCGTTTAGGTGCACCCTTCCCCTATAACTGTCCCAGCCCCTCTTGAACCCCTCCACAGTATCCACAGCTACCAGTTCCACCGGTAGGGCATTCCAGGGTTTTACCACCCTTTTAGTGAAGTAGCACCTCCTCATCTCCACGAGTCTCCCACCTACGAGCCTCATAGGGTGCCCCTCCTCTTTCAGCTGGAACACCCTATCCTGGCTTTGCCTATTGATCCCCTTAATATATTTGAAGACCTCAATCACATTCCCTCTGTCCTTCCTTTCCTCCAGGGAGTACAGGTTAAGCTCAAATCTCTCCCCGTAAGACTTTTCTCCCAGACCCGCATCATCCTGGTTGCCCTCCCCTGGACCTTCTCCAGGAGTGCAATATCCCTTTTTAAGTATGGACGCCAAAACTGGACGCAGTATTCAAGGTGCGGTCTAACCAGGCAGTTGTATAGTGGCAGGAGCACCTCTCGGCTTCTCGAGGTTATACCCCTGGCTTTTTGGCTGCCAATGTTTATTACACTTGTATGCAGATACATACAGTACAGCTGGTTTGCTTGATCTGGAAAGTGATAATGCCATCACTGTCTGAATGACGGTTCTGTGTCATAACAGCGATCGCCGTTACGGCAAGTGTACATCACCAAAAATAAAAAAGGCAATGTACACTCATGGTGAAAACAATGGCGCCGACACGGTTTCTACTATTGGGGCTGTGCCCTGCACTAATGATTCTGAACTCAGGGGGTGCATGTCGGAAGGGGTGGGGTGGGGACTTGTAAAAAAAAAAAAATTAAAACCATTGTGACCACAAAAAACTGTCACGCCTCCCCAGACCCGAACCCTGCACCCTCCCAACCGTAGCCAGCCACCCTCACCACCACGCTACACAGCAATCTCGGCAGCCTTCTGTTGCACTGCCTCCCACATACCTTCCCTCCTCTTCCATCCCCTGCAATGTAGATCCAGTCGCCCTCATCGGCTTCCTTTTCACCCATTGCTATCCTTTCAGGGTAGCCCACAACACAGGTGCTGAGAATGAGTCACTTATATTTGAGTCGCTCAATCTCAGTTGCCCTTTTGACAGGATACCCTGAAATGAAGGTTACAAAATAACGTAACACCTACCGTGCATTCTATCTGGTTGACAGAGACCACACAAATATAATTTTAGTTACCTGCATGAATCTGTAGATTTTGTGTATAATCATTGACACGGAAAGTGCAGCCTGTGTTTGACACAGGGACAGGATCCAGGATTTTTACACACAGCCCATGGTAAAAAGCCTCACAATATTCCTTCAGCCACTGAACATACTCCATAGTGCTGACTGCATCATCACCGAAGGAACCTGTTGAAGGAAACAAAGGAAGTTTCTAAGGTGTTTTTGAAAAGATATTCACAAAACTAGCACACAAGCCCTTAGCTCTGTCATTCTTTCGCAGCAATTCTAGAAACTAATATGGAAGTGCATGCGGTGTCAGCATGTTGACCGCAATTTGTTTTAGACACATGCTGCCATCTTTACATCCCAAAGTGAGGCTTGGAACACAAACAAGCCAGATGGTGGCAGTGACGACTCTGTAAGATTCTATGTAAAAAAGTACACTACTCCCTTTCACAATCTGTAAAGTTATGCAAGGGGCCAATGCCTTCTAATCCCAACCAGACAAATACACGGAAGTTACACTGCATGACACCACCAGCAGATTGTAGAAAATCCACGCACCAATTTGGCAGACAGAACCATTTTCTGCTTTTATGTCCAGTTTTGCAGTAGGAAGCTCTTGTATGTAGCACCTTTTTACATCAAATCCTATAGAGGCGCTGCTGTCGTTTTGTTAGTTTGTGTTCCAAGCTTTGTGTGGGATGAAAGATGATGTGAAATTAAAGCAAATTACAACAAAAATGTATCCTGAATAGACACCGAATACAGAAATATGTCAAAAATGGCATTTTTTTTTAAATTTTTTTTTTTTTTTTTTAAATAGAATGGTCACAGTGTTGTTTTTAATATTTTCTAATATCACAAAAACTCCACCTAGAAGAGCTTGGTTGAAGCAGCACAAGGCAACCCCAAAACACTGTCTGCCAAGTCACACCAATAGTCAGTGGTGTCCTGTGGCCCTAGATTGAGTACCTAACGCTAATGGAAATAAATGTATGTATGCGAGGAAGGGCTCACACAGTATGAAGACTTTCAAAACAGACTTATGAACTAGTGTTGAAAAAAATAACAATAATAAAAAAGTATTATAAGACAGACCAGCAACTTAGGGAAGCTATTCCCAAGGAGTCGAGTGACTCACCTCCCCAACGCCACCAGCACACCTTAGTGTGGGACTGCATGCAAACTCCAGTCTCTCAAGCAGCAGCACAACGTGCTGCAATCATGCCACTTTCTTTACCCAGGATAGCCCAAGCACTATCATCTTATTTACACTGGGGTCCTACTTCTACCCAATTGTACTGCTGAAGGACCAAGGCAATAGTTCTGGAAACTTGATGAGCAGTCTTTGCTAATCAACAAAATTTTGATTAGGAACCCATCAAGTCTGAGAAGCAATTTCACTCAATGGTTATTTCTGTCTAAGAAGATACAGTCCAGAAAAGTGTAATTGCAGGGGAAAAGTGTTAAATGATGAGACGAGAAAAATGACCGAAAATCTATACTTGGCACAAATGCGGTAAAACAGTTTTTATTTTTATTTATTTAGCTTTTGTTGACCGGGTAAGTGCACTAGACAGATCCTGCCTATTTTCAGGCACGACCCGGGGGAAAGGGGATACAGATGAATGCCAACTGACCTTGAACCAGATTAAGCTGTTGGTGGTATTTTTTTAGTGAATTGCCGCAATACAGAAATGTTTACTGCAATGCAACAAATTAGCTGATTCAAAACTTCTGCCAATCAAAGCTGCACTTGATTAGTAAATTTTTCTTTTCTGGCAGCAAATTGTAACACAAATCTGCTTATTTTATGCCATGAGGACTGAAACATTCAGAGGTCAAGTGACCTGCAATCTGCATGGTGCCCCCATCCCCTTTCCTACAGAACTGAAAACACTTTCGCAACTATGCAAGAATTGGGCCCTGCCTCCCCAAGAGGTTGAAGGGGCAGCAAAGTTGCCAGTGAGGATAAGATGTCAGAATGACCACTTAACACCACCCTCTGCAACCGAGAATGGGCCCCATGTGTTTTGTGTGTGTTTCAGTTCCCCCCAGAAATTTATATAAGAAGGTTTATGTTGTACAAATGGTGACTTTGTGTTTCTTAATTCCACACTGTTCCTGTCCTACTTCTGACCGCTCCTCCTGCTCATTTTCCTTCTACACACACACATACACACAGAGACTGCTCCTGGTCCACCTGTTGCCCAGCGCCACAATGGTCCAAACCCAGCTACCGCACCAGACATGATCCCCAAGGTGACATACCATGAGTAACCCCCCCATGGAGTGGTCCAGATCATGGTGCCACCAACCCTGATGACATATATGTTCTGTGCCAGGGTTGGGATAGCAGAAGCAGAACCAGGAATGCTGATGTGGTGGAAGGGAACCAGCTGCCGTCTGGCACTCAGGGTGGCATTTTCTCCTATGTCCCTCCCTTCTTCCTATGACACCATATGACTGCCCCATGTGCTCATGCCAACCAGTCAGGAGGCAGTTGATGCTATGTGGTCACCCATAACATCAAGGTCCTTCATGAGCCACAGGAGGAGCTTAAGCAGCATGTGGTCTTTACTCTCCTTCCCCGAGTTCCAGCACTCTGCCTCCCCAGCATGCCCGAAGACCCACAGGGCATGGGATTCAGGTAATGCAATGAACACAGTTGTCCTGCATAGGAGCACTATATGCTCTGACAGCACCACCAGGCTCAGCAAGGTTTTTTTGTTTTGTTTTTTAAATAAGTTGTTCCTTTCTGCTTCTGTTAAAATGCTGTTTTTTCATAGCCATAATTGGGCCTAGTGTATCTACAGAACCTTTTTGAAGTAATGACAGAAATGCAAATTCTAATCCACGCCATTAGTAGGCACACAGCTGGATGAGATAGTTTCTCTTATGCACACCCATGAGCCAGGAAGCTCCTGCTCTGGTTGGTTGGCAAAAAGTTTTACATTTCTGAATAGGGCGAACCCATGCAAAAATTATCCTCTCATTTTTCAGCACTGTTCACCAATCATCATATCTGAAATTACATTTTATGAGCTTTATAAATTGTTGCTGTTTATTCAACCAATCCGTTCTGAGATTTACTTGTGCATGAAAACTCTTTTCCTGCCCTTACTTTTACCTTCTTTGCCCCCAGGCGCTTTTCCCCTTCAGGTCCTCCTACTGGTTGCTCCCTTTTGCTTGCCTGATTCCCATGCAGATACTGCCCACTACCAAATCCAACAGTGCCCCCGAACTGAGCTCCAGATGTATCCTGTCCTTACAGAGGGAGCACTCTGCCCTCCACAGCCACTGGAGAAGACAGAGAAACACCTCGTGCCTGGAGCTGGGCACACTGACATGGAGGACCAGGTGGTATGGGCGAAGCACACATGAAAGCCACCATCTAGAGTATTCCTAGACAGGCCAGCCAATTTTTCCATTGTGCCCCCCCAGTGTGATTAGCATACTTCTGGCAGGCCTAAGCAGAAGTCTCCTTATGGCACGCACATGGTCACCCACGCTGCCTATGGCTTCTCCACCAGGAGCCACAATCAGGGTGGTGCTTCATCCTCCCTCCTGCTCAGGAGATGAACATCCACGCTTACACTGAGTCCTCCTTGCCAGCCTCTGCTCCTGATGTCCCAGGCTCAGGGAGCGGATCCTGTTCACTAGCGTGCCAGAGCTGTCCCCACTGCTTGGTGCCAAGGATTTCACTTCAGACATTTTTTTTTTTATTCTTTATTTCACTGTCAGCATTGTACATATTGTATACATATACACTGAGGTCCTTAAGTCCCCAGATACTACCTGCACAGCACAAGTCTACCACATCCCCGGCAAACGTCTACGTTCCTGGATGGCTCCCCATCTAGATCCATGCTGATCCTCCCAGAATGGACTGAGGCTTGCCTCCTATGGCAAGACCCCAATGAACGACCCATGCACAGCCGGATGGAAGCAGTCATAGTCTGGAAGGTTAGGTACAGGGGCGCCAGGACATTCGGCATAGAAACACAGAAGTTGACGGCAGATAAGGACCGCAAGGCCCATCCAGTCTGCCTTTTCTTTTTCTACCTTATAAATACGCCATCGGCCTTTGCTCTGTCAATGGTCTATCTATTCATATTCATCTGTATTGCTCCATTATGCCTATCCCATGCCAGTTTGAAGCCCTGCACTGTATTCATAGCCACCACTTCCTGAGGTAGGCCATTCCATGCATCCACCACCCTTTCTGTGAAAAAGAACTTCCTCACATTACCCCTTAATCAGCCTCCCTCTAATCTCATGCTGTGTCCTCTTGTCCTGCTATTTTTCTTATATTAAAACATGTTAGACGCTTTCACCTTGTTAATGCCCTTAAGGTGTTTGAATGTTTTGATCATATCACCTCTCTCCCTCCTTTGCTCTAGGGCACACATATTGAGCTCTGTTAATCTGTCCTCATATGTTTTCTGATGCAGTCCCTGCACTATTTAGGTTGCCCTTCTCTGGACTGCCTCAATTTGGTTAATGTCTTTGTGAAGGTGTGGCCTCTAGTACTGCATGCAGTACTCCAGATGGGGCCTAACCAGTGTCTTGTAAAGAGGGATTATTACCTCCCTCTTCCGACTTGTGATACCTCTACTAATACACTCCAACATCCCCCTAGCCTTACCTACTGCTACAGTGGTCCGCTTGGATGATTTCACGTCATCGGTGATGATGATGCCCAAGTCTCTTTCTTCCCTTGTGACTGCCAGCAACTCCCCTCCCAGCCTACAGGTGGCTTCAGGGTTTCTCTTCCCTATGTGCATGATCTTGCACTTCTTTGCACTAAACCCCAGTTGCCACTCTTCCGACCATTTTGCTAGTTTATCCAGATCTCTTCTCATTCTGCCCACCCCATCTGGATCATCTACTCTGTTGCAGATCTTGGTGTCATCTGCAAACAGACAAACCTTACCCTCCAGTCCATCTGCAATGTCATTGATGAAGCTATTGAAGAGGACTGGCCCCAGGACTGATCCCTGAGGTATCCCACTTGTGACTTGCATCTCTTCTGACTGTATACTGTTTACCACCACTCTGTTTTCTGCCCATCAACCAGTTTGCCACCCAATTGACCAACTTCTGAACCACCCTGAGCCTACCCAGCTTACTAATCAATCTTCTTTGTGGAACAGTATCAAAAGCTTTGCTGAAGTCAAGGTAGGCAACATCAACTGCTCCCCCTTGGTCCACCACTCTGGTTACCCAGTCAAAGAAATCTATGAGGGTGAAGTGATCTGTCACCAGAGTCACACACTGCTGTTGTGGCTTATCCCCGCTCTTTGGTCCTCTCGCCTTCTGGCTGTCCGCTGACTACTCACAGCATCAATTCTGCCCCCCCATCCGTCCCATAGGTTGCGTCCACAGAGCAGGATGCTCCCCCTCCCCCCACTGGGGTTATTGCACAATGTCTCTGTATCATATTCCAGCCCCACCAGCCTAGAGTGGAGGAGTAAAGCTCAGGACACAAACCCAACAATCACACATGGCAGTGCAAAGCACCACCAGCTAGCACCAACAGACTGGGCACACAAAGACACCTTAAAACCACAAAAGGTCCTCACATACACATTTCAAAAAAGTGTATCTTTCCACCTTTCGAAACGCCAGAATTTTTAAGAAATTTTTATAACCTATGATAAAGAAAGCTGTTGGACAATAAGCCCTCATCACGCAGGTGAAATGCTGCCCTTTTCAAATTAGTCTAAAACTTCAGTATTTGCTCAGTTCCAGGTGCAGATGGTGGTCATCATACAACATATCTCAGGAGACATAAACACATTTTAATAAAATAATAATGGTCTTTTTCATTTTTGAGGGGGGGGGGCAACAGTCTGTAGTCCATTCCAAGCACATGACAGTTTTATTGAACCCAAACATACTAACCGATGGGCTGTATATAAATTGTATTTTTTGCTGCAGTAGGTGTGCTTCTATAATGACTGGTATAAAACTTTTCAAAATCCTGGTTGGGCTCTGGATGGCAGGGGATCCAGTCGGAGTCAGAGTGCACGGTAATGAACTTAAACAGAGAGCTGTCTGGTGGAAATGAGTCTTCCAAAAAATGCCTTTCAGCAGGACTGAAAGTTGTTTGGTACAACTTGATGAGGTCTCTCCTCTTGGTGATTAAGGCCCTCTTCAGGTCCTGCGCTGAGTGTCTGATTATCTGCATCTAAAAAGGGGGGAAAAAGTTTAGAGATTGGTTCCTTTCTTTTTTTTTTGCAAAATATCTTTATTCTGCACACCATTCACCAACACACAACTGACTTTCAGACTTCCCAAGGCAACCCCTTTTCCTGCTAGATTCACCATGCCCTGCTGAACTGGCAGCAAATGCTCCCTCGAAGGCCCTCCCGTGATCCTGCAGGGTCATGCATATCCCTACAGAGGACCTCCCTGCTACCACCACTGAGAGACCAGCGTCTGGTTCACTGATGGATGGTGTGAGGGGGAGTGGTGACAGCTCCCTGCTGAGTTGGGTGGCATGGGAGGGATTTTGGGTGCTATCATCCAGCAAACCTCCTGGCATTTCATCACACCTCCATATCATGTGCAAGTTTGTGGAACCCTGGAGGGAGTCCAGCAACATGAGGTCACCCACACTGCAAAGGGGACTACCACCCAGGGCGGCTACCACAACAGTGCTACATGGCCCACTGGCCTGGGAGGAGAGTGTCCAGGGGATGCTCTCTATCCTTCACTGCCAATTTCCACTCCTAGCATCCTGGCTTGGGCCACCAGCATGCCTGAGCAGTCCCCACTGCTCCTCTGCCACTTAACACCAAAGAGCAGGCTGCTTCCTTTCTTTAAAGAGGTACTCCATTAGAAGGCAAGCAGCCCAATTCTCAATTGCATTAGAGAGGGGCTAAGTCGTTGCGGCATGACTTAACACCAGTTACTTCCCTGTTCCCCACCCACATGATCTGTGCCTAAAGTGGGTTACACACCTCTCTTGTGCCAGCGCACATATACCTGTGCTTTTGCAGAGGAGGGAGCGGAGTTGGCATACAAATGGTATGCAGTTCCATTCTCAACAAGCACGCCAACCACTGCAGGACCAACCACGTTTTAGCAATGCCTCTGCCTTTAGAATGGTTTCAGGCAGACAGTAGGTTTGTTGCTAAAGTGCACCCAGACACATTAGAGCCAGCAGCAGACAGTAATCAGAGAAAGACCAGCGCTTCCGAGTGAATTATAGAGGGAACAAGGTTGGGGGAGGGGATCTATTAGACTACAATGGTCTGCTTCAGGCCTGAGGCACCAGACTACTAGAATGATTGAAAGGGGCACTCAAATGTGTTCTGGCACTGGACAGACAACAGGCCAAGGTATGTGTCGTATGAATGGGGCGTCAGTCTTCACAGCGTCGGCACTGGTCATAAAGGTTTGTGCCTGGCACTGTGCCATGTGCAGACATGCATAATCGTAAAATGTAAATAAACCTAAACTGTACACAGTGACTGCTGCAAAGCTTCATATGCATTCCAGCATTTGCCATAATGTTCTCAGTATAACAATTTTATAAAACTGGAAATGAGAAAGGTGCGCAGTCATTTTTGTTTCACAGAACAGATAAGTTATACTGAAAATCGTAAGCAGAGTCATGCAGAAATTTAAAGCAGTGGCTCGATGTTTGAAAACAGAAACACAGGAACACCAAAAGTGACAGCTGTTAAGGGCCTAGTGGCCCCTCCAGTATGCCCAAGTCTATCTAATTTTAGGGTTGTGCCCCTATCAGTACTCCCTGTCCCCCCCCCAAGTCTGCCCCCTTACACACTCTTCTCATGTGTCTGCCCCATCCTCTTTTGAGCCTTCCCACTGCTGCAGCCCCAATGACCTACTCTAGCTGTCTGTTCCAGTCCATCACCACTCCTTCTGTAAAAATGTACTTCCTGATATCTTTCTTGGACCCCCACCCCTCGCCAGTTGCAGGGTGCTATCCCTGGTATCCACATTACCACTCACTGTGAACAGTTCACTGCAGTCCTCCTTGTTTATTCCATGGAGGCACCCAAATGTCTCAATCATGTTACCCCTCTTTCTCCTGTCCACCAGCGTATACAATTTTAGATCTTCCAAGCACTTCTTGTAGTACCTATCCTGATGCCAGTGTATCATATTGCCAAATTACAGGTTAGAATTTAGAGTTTCAGTAATACTTTTTAACTGACTAACCAAAGGACTTTTTTAAATCACGCAAGCATTCCAACCAACAAAGAATCCTTCAACAGGTCCAATAAGAATGAACAAGCATTTTTTTTTTTTTAAATAAAGGTGTTTATAATCCATGGGCTGACCAGCCAACTTGTTTAGCCCTGTCATGGCCAGCTGCCTCTGTCTGCCGGGGGGGCCCACAGATTTTCCCCTGTGGCGGGGCCAAGGGGAGCTCTCATCCAGAATCCCCACTTAGCAGTGGAGTGGCAGGGCAGGCCACAAAACCTCAGGCAGTGCTTCATGAAGCCCAGTCCACCTTCCGTTTTCCTACCAATTTTCTCCCCGAGGTCCTGTAGTCATGGTGTGACACAGAAGTGCATGAACGTGGAGGCGCACATGCGCTCTGGAACCGCACCCTCCTTCCACTCACCCAGTCGTCCATCTAGCTCCCCGTAGCATCAGCGCTGTCACCAGGCCTCCACCTGGAGACACCCAAGATGCATGGAAGACACACCACCCTGACTGGGACAGGACAGGACAGGAGCCTGTTGGTCGCTGACTCAGTCTCTCCCCCACCTCCGCCAGCCCCCAGCAACCCAAGTTTGCTTTCGAACTCAGGCCACCAGCAAAGCGCAAGATAAAGCACCCCATAGCGCCTCAGGTCAGCCCTATGAACAAGCATCTTAGAGGTTCTACACAGGAGATCTATTAATCAAAGCCTGTTTAACAGACAAGTTAAAGTTTGCCAGTTAAATCTGCAATACTTATTCTAAAACTGCACTTGGTCAGTGTCATATTCAGGCATTATACTGTTCTTTCAATTGGCACCCCAAAATGGAATTATATAATGCTGTCTACATGTTGTGTGTATAAATTCCATTTCAGATAGATCAATTTCTTTTTAGCCAAAGAATAAAGCAGTAACAGACAAAAATTGGTTGCCATGACCTTTTTGGATTCATGCAAAGCCAGTGTAAATAAAAAGTCACAGATATTGAGGTTATTTAGGCATATATCATGTCTAGTGTACTTGCCTGGTTAAAAATAAATAAATAAATTGCAACATTCAGTTAGCTGGAGTATACGAAAAAATAACCAGCTGATGTGGGTGATTAAATGCCCAAGTCCAAAGGCAGAGGCATTTAATCAACGACAGAAGCCAATTATTCCAAGTGTACTGCAACTCAGGAATAGTTACCTACCATAAGAGCAGACCTTCAAGAGAATCTCCTCCACTGAGCCACATCATTGAACAGTAAGCCGTCTGCATCAGGAACACCCGGAAACTTTTTGCAGGCTGAGGCCACCCATGTTAACATGCCTCATTGGCACCCATATGACATGGGAGTCCCCAGCATGCCTCAGTTCCCCACCAGAGACAAGCTTGGAGGATCATCAGACCGTCACGGCAGAGACCGAAGAAACCAAAACCACACCAGGCACACAGGAGAGGATATAGAAACCTGAATATGAATGCTATAGGGAGCCTCAGAAGAGAAACAGCTTGTGACAGCAGGCAGTATAGTCACTGCCACCTGACCGGGGCGACAGAGAGCTGTGGTTCAAAGGAGGAAATTCTCTCAAAGATCTACTGTTACGGTAGATAACTATTCTATCTTCTTCAAGGATATCTCCCTCCATTGAACTACATCATGGAACAATTCCCAAGTGGTACCAAGCATTGAGGGTGGACTGCAGGACCCAATGATCCTGAGTAGGAGGCTTTGCAGAACACTGAGGCCAAAGCCTGCACTTCTACGAGAGACGATGTCCAGACTGTAGTGTTTGGTGAATGTACGAACGATACTCCAGGTGGCAGCAGCACAGATGTCAGCAACGGACAAATTCTGAAAATAAGCCACTGAGGTAGTCACCCTGTGGATGGAATGTGCATGAACAGAGCAGGAACGATGGGGATGAGTGACCTGTATGAGGCACTCCAACTCGACCAAATGTGGAGACCACTTCGCTCTTTGGAACCACTGTGGAAGCTGGCCTGCTGGCGTAGTGGTAGCACTACTGATCCCCTGAAGCTTGAGGGGCAGATCCATTCAGTTGTTGTCTGAGAGCCTCCAGAGTGAGAGGAAGTTTTTTTTAGTTGCGAGTTCTGAAGAGAGTTCAGTGACTGCCCTGTGGCTTCCACAGCCAAAAACCCAGGGAAAGCCTGATCCATTTTCAACATCTGGAAAGTCAAAGAAGGTGACACTGTTTTGTGACTCAAAGTGCTGAGCCATCATAAATTTGAAGCTGAGAGACTGATTCGTACTACAACCTGGTAGGGAACTTTTGTGCCACAGCTGCCAGTCTGCAGTGTGGCTGAAGCAATCTGCAGCCTGAGGAGCCAGAGAACAGTGCTGACAGAGACTGCAATTTGTTCAGGCTGTCCTGGAGCCAGGTAAGGGACCAGCTAGTCCTCATCAAGTGGGGTGGATCGGAAAACGGGGAGCCACAGGTGCAGGCCCAGACTGCTAGAGTACTCTCAATCCATTTGGGGGGAGTAGGACAGTGGGGTCGCTCCTGGGGTCTGGGCTCTTTGTGGACTGGGAAGCCACTGCAAAGTGCTCCTGCATTCTGGGTGTAATACTGAAGGTGACAAGCTGCTAGACTTTTTGGTCAAGCCAGAAGGTAACAAGCTGCCAGACTCCACAAGCAAGTCGGAAAGTGACAAGCTGCCAGACCATCCTGCCCCAGCCCAGCAAGCCTGTTGCCAACCAGTTCCACTGCTCAATGCCCCAGTTCTCCAGCCTGCCTGCTGTTGTTTCCCAGGCCCTGTGTAACTGTACTCCAGAACCATGAGTAAACGCAGGTGCTACCTTGCATCCGTTGATTGTACATAGTTTCTCAAAACGTCCTGTGTATGGTAATGCGAACCAACACTGGTCAACCAGCTGTATCTCCTTGGCCCTGCACCAGTTCAACACCTGATACCTCGGGCGGGGTCACCAGTATCAGTGTAGAGGTGGGCTATAATTTTTGTGTTGCTGTTCAGGGGTGGGCCCTGCTTTTATGGTCACTGATGTTTCAAATTGTTGTTTAACCTCTAGATCCTTTTTCCCCCTTTTCCTAACCCTCCCCATGTAAATAAATTGTTGTTTGATCTTTTTACAACTGTCTCATGAGCAAATCATTAGTGAGCATATTATCAGCTACAGTTAATAACTGCATGTGTATTAACAGAGGGTTTTGGTTTCAGAAGTTCCATGTGTGAGGTGATTGTGAGGGGACGTGGGTTGGTACAGCATCCCAGGGGGCTGTACCAGACAGATATCTGACCTGCTTTATACAAACATACGAATCTGCCAGCAGAAACAGACCTTACAGTCTATCAAGTTAGCCTGCTGGAATGTGCAGCTAGCACCCTTATATTGCTGCTGCCCCCCCCAACCTTTACCCCTTCCCTCGCACCCTGTCCCATGCCCTTTTAAAACTGCCCACTGTGCGACAGGATACCACCTCCTTGGGTAGAGTATTCCATTTCTCCACCACCCTCTCTGTGAAAAAATGACTCATCTCTCTCCGATATCTTCCACTCTCCAACCCGAGACCATGCCCTCTGGTGTCCCTTCCTCTCCTCAGCTTAAATATCCCTTCTGTGCCCGTTTTGTTAATCCCCTTCCAAATTTTGAAGGTCTCAATCATATCCCCCAATGCCTCCTCTCCTCCAGGGTGTACATTTTCAACTCAATCAGTCTGTTCTCATAGGATTTGCCCTCCAGCCCCAGGATCATCTTAGTTGCCCTACACTGCACCCCCTCCAGCAGTCTGATATCCTTCTTCAGAAAGGGATACCAGAACTACATGCAGTACTCCAAATGAGGCCTGACTAGTGAACTGTACAGCGGTAGGATCACATCCCTATTTCTAGATGAGATTCCTCTTGCAATACACCTCAGAATCTTGTTGGCCTTAGCTGCCATCTTCCTGCACTGAGCTGAGTTGTTCATGTTACCTGTTATGATCACCCCTAGGTCCTTCTCCTCTGTGACCT